>CM067168.1:77709846-77741635 GCA_034093135.1 Erigeron breviscapus
TGGGTGTTTGGAGTAAAGTGTGAAAAAGTTAGATAAATATATGTTAAAAGTAAAGTCAAAGTACAACCATTATGCTAGCATGAGCACGAGTCAAAACCACGCGTGAGCCGAGTAAGCCTGAAACTCGAAATGTTAGAAAATGGAGACTCGAGACCCTGATGGGTATAGGCTAGCTAGGCCTGAGTCGGGCTTCGGGTAAATTATGCAAAAACAAATCTACAATGAGAAAGACATTTTATTTTGGACCTACAAAGACGAGTATACGTACAAGACTTTTAAATTTATACTTACAAAACATGCTACTTCGAAAGAAAAAAAAATGCAAGGATTAAGAAAATGGTAATGATAATACCTAGGCATAGTAGCGAGCCCAAGGTCAGCCCAGAAGAGGATCAATGGGCTAAATGAACAAATTTGGGTCTGGTTGGGTCATTGATCATAGTTTTTTTGTTGAATGTGTCATGGACTCATGGGTCATTCAATGGTAGTGCATCTCCAACTCCAAGAACCTTCTCTTAGTAAGAACTAAGAACTACCTTATCTTGGCGAATTGCCATAAAATTTTTCATTCATGAACAAAACATAACACATTAGACAGATGTCTAAACAAGCTTTTTAAAAAAAATAAATGTAAATGTAATTTTAAAGTTAAAATATACTAGTTACATTGTTATCTATATTTCATTTTAAAATGCAATTAAACAAAAGTTTTACAACATTGAGTTTTCATAATGCAACATTTTGATTTATCAATTAAGACATCTTATTACCGATAAATAAGTAAACAGATTACACCAATAGATGAATGTAACAACGTAATGCTTCACGGTTAAAGAGACGTGGTAGATTTTAGACTTTTAGTCATGGCCAATAAAATTTAGAGGAGGCTGAGGCTGCTATATATAACAGCCTTTCATCTTCAAAAGCAAATATATGACTATACTTAGAAACCAACTTCAAGAAACAAATTATTTAATTTAATTAGTGGTGAAATTTGCGTTCTTTTCTTATCAATTAGTTAACCATCTTTTGCATTTGGGTTCCATTTTCCTAGTTTTTACCTTGACCCATAATCATAATCATCAATATATTTTGGAGAAGATAAAGATATTCTCTGGAATTTATTCCAGGGATTCCTTGGTAATGATCACATTTTAAAGATTGAATGTTATTTTGTGGATTTTATATACTTTGAATGATCACATTTTCTTTATTAATAGGATCATGAACGTAGTTGTTGTTTTTTTCCTAAAGAAATTGTGCTTGATTTGGTTTTCTTGATGCTTAAGGTTTTGAGATTAAGATTTTGGAAAAATTATTGTTACGAATTTATTTTTAATCCATATCGTTTAGTAAAAGGTTGGTTTATTGGTCAAGTTTTAGCCTAGAATTCATTTGGAACACGCATAACCCAACCCAATGACCAATGCACATTCGATGAGCGGTTGGTAAAGGCTGCCCCATAGATGGGTCAGGTTTGAACTTGAGACCTGTATTAATTAAACCTTGTACAAGACTTGCACCTTGGGGAAGGATGTCGCAGGACGGATACCTTGGACATGTTAATTTATGATCTTATAGATGTTTTGAACATTTTATGCTAGGATTGATTTGTACCAAGTGTTAGAAATTATTATTATATAGAATATACTTTTTATTATATTCTATCTTGAAGATTGAATTCATTTGTGTGATCTTTTAAATTTCAGATATCTAGTAACTGTGCTTGTTTAGAAGCATTGTCGAATGGATGAAGAAAAAACTCTGGAAGAAAGTTTTACTAATAATGGTGAGGGGTTGGCTAAGCTGGTCGTAAATGAAAAATTAGATCCGCCTCAAGTCTTCGTTAATGAAATGGACACTAGAAATGGTAACGAAACAATTGATACTTCAAGAAATGAACAAACTACATCAAAGGGGGTTGTAATCAAACAAGAAGCATCTGCAGATCCAATACCTTTGGATTCTCCAATTGATGATCGGTTACAACCTTCTCTTGAATTCCCTATCCATAACTCAGAAGAAAGCAAATCCATTGATCAATTGCTTGAAACACAAGATGGTCGTATGGGTCAAGGTTATGTTCAAAAAGATTCTGGTGCTGATATGAATCCAGACCGTGCTAAAAAAGATGGTTCTAATGATCAAGAGCATGTTCAAAAGTATGATCTTATGGATTCAAATCGTGGTCAAGACCATTTTCAAGAAGATGGCCGTACTAGTCAACACTATGCTCATGAAGATGGTGGTGTGGGTCATAACCATGTTCAAGAATATGTTCCTTTGGGTCAAGGTCATGTTCAGGAAAATGACAACGTTAAAAGAGATGGTTTTATGGATCAAGATTTTGTTAAGGAAGGTGATTCTCAAAACCACGCTACAAAACATGGTCTTACTGAACAAAAACATATCCAAAAAGATGATTGTAAGAGCAACGACAATGTTGAAGAAGATGGCTATAAGGGTCAAGAACATGCTGAAAAAGATTGTGATTTGGCTCAAGGTCATGTACAAGAAGATAGCCGCTTCGATAAAGGTCTTGTTCAAGAAGTTGGTTCTAGAGAGCACCATGTTCAAGATGATGGCCTTACAGGTAAAAACCATGTTCATACGGGCCAAATTCATGTTCAAGAAGATGGTCCCACTGGTCAAGAGTATATTCAAGAAGATAGCCTCATCGGTCAAAACAATACGGAACAAGATGGTCCTACAAGTCAAGACCATAGTAAAGAAGATGGTCGTATGGGTCAAGGTTATGTTCAAAAAGATTCTGGTGCTGATATGAATCCAGACCGTGCTAAAAAAGATGGTTCTAATGATCAAGAGCATGTTCAAAAGTATGATCTTATGGATTCAAATCGTGGTCAAGACCATTTTCAAGAAGATGGCCGTACTAGTCAACACTATGCTCATGAAGATGGTGGTGTGGGTCATAACCATGTTCAAGAATATGTTCCTTTGGGTCAAGGTCATGTTCAGGAAAATGACAACGTTAAAAGAGATGGTTTTATGGATCAAGATTTTGTTAAGGAAGGTGATTCTCAAAACCACGCTACAAAACATGGTCTTACTGAACAAAAACATATCCAAAAAGATGATTGTAAGAGCAACGACAATGTTGAAGAAGATGGCTATAAGGGTCAAGAACATGCTGAAAAAGATTGTGATTTGGCTCAAGGTCATGTACAAGAAGATAGCCGCTTCGATAAAGGTCTTGTTCAAGAAGTTGGTTCTAGAGAGCACCATGTTCAAGATGATGGCCTTACAGGTAAAAACCATGTTCATACGGGCCAAATTCATGTTCAAGAAGATGGTCCCACTGGTCAAGAGTATATTCAAGAAGATAGCCTCATCGGTCAAAACAATACGGAACAAGATGGTCCTACAAGTCAAGACCATAGTAAAGAAGATGGTCCGTCAATTCAAGATCATGTTCAAAAAGATGGTCATGTGGGTCAAGACCTTAATAAAAAAGATGGTCTAATGGATCCAGACCATGTTCAAAAAGATGGGCATATGGGTCAAGACCTTAATAAAAAAGATGGTCTAATGGATCCAGATCATGTTCAAAAAGATGGTCATGTGGGTCAAGACCTTAATAAAAAAGATGGTCTAATGGATCCAGACCATGTTCAAAAAGATGGGCATATGGGTCCAGACAAATAAAAAAGATGGTCTAATGGATCAAGATCATGTTCAAAAAGATGGTCATGTGGGTCAAGACCTTAATAAAAAAGATGGTCTAATGGATCCAGACCATGTTCAAAAAGATGGTCATGTGGGTCAAGACCTTAATAAAAAAGATGGTCTAATGGATCCAGACCATGTTCAAAAAGATGGTCATGTGGGTCAAGACCTTAATAAAAAAGATGGTCTAATGGATCCAGACCATGTTCAAAAAGATGGTCATGTGGGTCAAGACCTTAATAAAAAAGATGGTCTAATGGATCCAGACCATGTTCAAAAAGATGGTCATGTGGGTCAAGACCTTAATAAAAAAGATGGTCTAATGGATCCAGACCATGTTCAAAAAGATGGTCATGTGGGTCAAGACCTTAATAAAAAAGATGGTCTAATGGATCCAGACCATGTTCAAAAAGATGGTCATGTGGGTCAAGACCTTAATAAAAAAGATGGTCTAATGGATCCAGACCATGTTCAAAAAGATGGGCATATGGGTCCAGACATTAATAAACATTGCAGAGGCGCACGTATATAACGCAAGAACTTAGAAAAGCCAATGAAGAGATCCCATTGCTAAAGAAAAAGGCAGAGGCGGCAGAAGAATCCAAAGATCAGGTGTTAAAAGAGTTAGACAACACCAAAAGACTCCTAGAAGAATTAAAGTTAAATCTCGAGAGAGCAGAAACAGAAGAATGTCAAGCAAAACAAGATGCCGAGCTTGCAAAACTAAGAGTTGAAGAAATGGAGCAAGGTATAGAAGATGATGTTAGTGTAGCTGCCAAAACACAATTAGAAGTTGCACAGGCTCGTCATCAAGCAGCAGTTTCAGAACTCAAAAAGGTTAAAGAAGAACTTGAAAATCTCCAAAGAGATTACAAATTATTACTAACAGAAAAAGATTTAGCTATAAAGAATGCTAAAGAGGCTGTTTCGAGTTCAAAAGATATTGAGAAAACAGTTGAAAATTTAACTATCAAGCTGATAACAACTAAAGAAGAAGTAGAATCGGCCCATGCTGCTCATTTGGAAGCAGAGGAATATAGAATCGGAGTACTTATGGCACGAGAACAAGATGAACTGAATTGGGACAAAGAGTTGAAAGAATCAGAAGAAGAATTGGAAAAAATCAACAAACAAATTGTTGAAGCCGAAAGTTTAAAGTCAAAGCTTGACACTGCTACCGTAACACTTCGAGGTTTAAAAGTTGAATTAGCAACTTATATGGAAGAAAATCATAAAGATACACAAGCAGCAGTTGATGCAGCAAAGAAGGACCTTCAAGAAGTAAATGAAAACATCAATATCGTAACTGGTGAAGTAAAAAACTTGCAAGTAACCGCAACTTCATTAAATGCAGAGCTGGAAAAAGAGAAAGAAGCACTTATTTCTCTTAAGAAAAGGGAAGAAATGGCAGTGATTGCAAGCGAGTCACTTGAAGTTGACTTAAAGAGGACCATTTCAGAAGTTGAATCTATACAAACAAAAGAGAAAGAAGCACGAGAAAAAACCTTGGAACTTCCAAAACAACTTCAAAAGGCAGCCGAGGAGGCTGATCACGCTAAATTACGTGCCCAAAAAGCTCACGAGGAACTAGAAAAAGCAAAAGAAGCAGCAAATCAAGCAAAAATTGAAGAAAATGCTATGCTTAGTAAACTAAATGCTGCTTTGAAGGAGATAGATGCAACACGAGCATCAGAAAGACTGGCTTTAGGAGCAATAAGTGCTCTTCATGAAAGTGAGTCTGCTAGAAGCAATTTCAGCGAGCCAGAATCAGGTGTTACCCTTTCTTTAGAGGAGTACTATGATTTAAGCCGAAAAGCTAAGGAAGCTGAGGATCAAGCTAATAGTCGAGTCTCTGAAGCTATTTGCCAAATAGATTTAGCAAAAGAATCTGAACTGAAAGCTATAAACAAGTTGGAACAAGTCAATTCTGATTTAGCTTCAAAAAAGGAACAACTTTTACTCACAACGCAGAAAGCAGAGAAAGCAAAAGAAGAAAAAATTGCAGCCGAGCAAGAGCTTAAAACGTGGAGATCTAAACACGAGCAAAAACGGAAAACCAAGGAAGGTGGTGGGCATAAAAGTGGTAAAGAAGACAAAGCTTCCGATAGTTGTAGGTCCAACATGAAGACTGAAAGCAATAACAATGGGATTGGAACTTCAAAGTCTCGAAAGAAAAAGAAGCGATCGTTTTTCCCAAGATTTCTCATGTTTTTCACGAGGAAGAAGCATTCAAGCAAGAATAATAATACATGAAATACAGATCAGGATGACTTTTTCTTCTTGTAGAGGAAACACATTATTTTTTATATATCACACTTTAGGTAATATTAATCCAATGTATTGTTATAAGAGTTAAAAAGTACAATATAGTTTGTATTTTCACAACTAAGAGGACTTGTTTAAAATTATGGTTGTTTCTCCCATACACAATAGTTCTCCCCAAAAGTAGTAACTTGAAAGTTTGGTGGAATAAGATTTCCAAGATCATTCTTTGGCCCGATTTTGACTATGATCTTTTCATCGATCTCTGCAACATAAAGTTCAGCCTCATAAGCCAATATTTTAACATGACTGGTTACACCAATCCCATATTTTGCTCTAGCCCATGATAATTTTGATAGTTCATCCTTGAGGCCCCAATCGAACAAGTGGTCATAGAACTATGAAATACAAGCAATAGATCATTTTATATGTTGTTGAATTAATTAGCAAGAAATATTGAAAACTACAAGAGACAAAATGGACAAGATTCAGTTAATTTGGACCTTTTAGTAAACCTTTTAGGGTTGATTCGACAGAAAATTAGATTTGAATGCGTCTGAATGTACTAACACTCATAAAGTGTTTAAGAATACAGGGATTTAGTTTAATTGGGTTGAGTTCACCTGCTAGTTAATGTGGCTTTTTTCTTTGGATATCACACATAATGAAAGTATTAACTTGGTTACAAAAACTTTACTATCAAAATAACAATAAATAAAATGATATAGAAGTAACTGTTCAATACTTTTGACCCGTTACGCCAATAAAATAAATTCTGATTATAACTTGTGGGTTGAATCGATCGAACATGGCTGGCCCATTTTAAGTGTTATACTAGTTATACATTTTGTTATCTATATTTCAATTAAAATGCAATCAAACCAAATCAACTTGCAATGACTTGTTTAATATTATGGTTGTTTCTCCCATACACAATAGTTCTCCCCAGAAGTAGTAACTTGAAAGTTTGGTGGAATAAGATTCCCAAGGTCATTCTTTGGCCCGATTTTGACTATGATCTTTTCATCGATCTCTGCAACATAAAGTTCGGCCTCATAAGCCAATATCTTAACAGGACTGGTTGCACCAATCCCATGTTTTGCTCTAGTCCATGATAATTTTGATAATTCATCCTTGAGGCCCCAATCGAAGAAGTGGTCATAGAACTATGAAATACAAGCAATAGATCATTTTATATATTGTTTCTGAAATAACTGGCAAGAAATATTGAAAATTACATGGGACAAAATGGACAAGACTGAGTTAATTTGGACCTTTTGTTAACCTTTTAGGGTTGTTTTTACAGAAAATCAGATTTGAATGTGTCTGAATGTACTAAAACTCAAAAAGTGTTTAAGAATATAGGGGCTTGGTTACAAAAACTTTACTATCAAAGTTATAATGAATTATGTGATACAGAAGTAACTACGAAATACTTTTGACCCGTTACTAATACTTTTCTACATCTCAAGCAGAAAATAATAACCAGTGGGTCAGATAGAACGAACCTGGCTGGCCCATTTTCAGAGTAACTCGATTTAACCCGTTACCTAACCTGCCCATTTTACGACATCTACTCAAAACTTACCAAAGATGGGATCCCTGGATGGGTGAAGATGTAAGCATATCCTTGCATAACTTTATCAGAAGGAAATGGCCAAAGATTTTGAGTTGAACCCGTGTCGTGATTATCGATAAAGGTCACAGCATTTGCTGGAGAAACTCCAATCAGCCCTGGTGGCTTACCATTTGGGTCAATCAATCTCCACAACTCACCCTCCACTGCTGCTTGTAGTATACCCTTTGTAGTAAAATCAAAAGCAGTCAAAGCACCACCACCTCCTAGCTGCACCCATTGCACGAGCTCATTTCTGTGCTGATCTTGGTTGTATTCCGGTTTTCCATTTTGCCCATAAGCCAGTGAACTCCAATACTCTCCTACCGCAAAACTAGGAAACGTATTGTCCATATAGACTTTGGTTATACTTGGAGAATACCCCTTCACAAAATCAAACCGCCACCCATCAAAGCCTATCTCGGTCTTTAGCCAATTCATCCAGTCAGATAATTCCTTTTGGACTCTTTTGTTAAGGTGATCGATATCCGGGGCACCTGCAAAGTCTTCTCCAGTGTCAGGATTTCCGTTTCCATCAGAATACTGAATGTCGTCTTTACATATGAGAGAAGGACCCCAATCAAGGCGGTCATCTGGAGTCCCGCCTTCAAAGATGCACCATATTCCTCTTCCATCTTGCTTTTCAGCTGTCCGGTGGTTTATGACTATGTCTGCAACTGCTCTGATTCCTTTGTTGTTTAAAGATTTAATCAAAGATTTCAGTTCATCTTGATTTCCATAGCTAGATGCATTCAGGTCATATAATCTTCCTGGCATATATCCTGCAGAAGTAATAGACAACCATGACAATGAACTACAGGACAAATAGCCCCGTTTTACATATTGTAATTAATAAAGGTGTTTTTAAGCTTTATTGTCAATCAAGGGTGAGAAGAAATGAATCAAAATGGGTTTGGGTTAAGCTGAATCATTTCTGATACAGGTTGACATCTAAAGGGTCTGATTGGATTGACCCGCAAATAGTTCAGGAAATATATAAAAAAAAGGAAAGTAGTCAAACTGCTTACCAATCATATGTGAATTTTCCGCCTTAAAACAAATAAATATAAATTTCCTAGGTCTGCTTCTAATTTCAACCACTCAAATCAAAAACATCATTTTGTCGATTGATCTAGTAGCTAGGTGTGACTTTATATATGCATGGTTAAAAGATAAAAACACCACAAGTAAGACTAACCTTGAGGTGCAACAGACTGGGAGGGTGGTGGGAGCCAAATATGGGTAACTCCAGCCGAGGCAAGGTCATCGATGGAATTAAGCAAGGAATTGTACCATCCACCCTGCTTGTTGCATGATTCCCAGTTCAACCCCTGCGATAAACGTTAATTAAAACAGTCACAAACCATCTGTCAAAAGTACGTAAAATGATCTACTTTGTTACTCAAAACAAACCTGAAACAACAACGTCGGAGCTGCCTCAAGTGATGTTACAAGAAAACATGTGGCCAAAAACATATGATGGATGATGCAAACAGTGAGCTTAAGATGACTCATGTTTTGTTGCTAGCTACTAGCTAGTTTGAGTATGTTGTATATAAATTAAAGTCACTATTTAGTGTGGCTAAAATCCATATGGTATATGGGTACAATTGTACAAATGTCTATTTAAGGATGTTTTTTGACTTTTTCTTTTGTTGTGCTTGTTCGTGCAAGACACGGTCCTCAGTTTGGTAGCTTGTTGACAATGTTTAATATGTACTTATGGGCCCCATTTAGAATTTCTATATAGAATTTGCTATGTCTTATCTTTTGTTTGCTTATTCTATCTGCACTTTATCAGCCGACAAAATTAAGCAGGTACTCATTTATTTATAAAAAAATGTTATTTCTTATAATATATGTTTATAAAAAAATGTTATTTCTTATAATATATATGGTAGGCTAAGGTCATCCTACATCTTAACCTCCCTATGACCCATACACCATCAAGGTATTGAAGTCTAAAACCGGTTCCTTTCCTTTCCTTTTAGTTAATCATGCATAGCCAAATCACACAAAACAAAATCAAAATCATTACAAATCAACAAATATAATTTTGAGGATTTATTTTGTTTGTGGATCAAGTAGATTACGACCGGTACGTATAGCAATACAGTGTATGTAGGATTTTTGGTAACCAATTCGTCTTGTCTGACTTCATCCTACTACTTCTAAGCATCAGATGATCATGTCTTGCTTACTACATCTTTGAGGGTTTAGGAAAGATGTCAGGTGTGAACTTTTGGGCTGCACTCAAACTACCCTTCACTTTCATTTTACCCCTGTGCACATATTAACCAAGGTTTGAGATAAAGATATTTATATAATGACCGTATAGTTAAAGAGAGAGTTTGGGTGGAGATCTATACATCATGAAAGCCATTTGAGGATTCATTTTCCCAGTGGCGATTTTAAAGAAATCTGCATCCGTGAAACTAAATGTGGCATCGGGCTTTCCTTCTTCATATGGGCCTGCAAGAAATTATCCTATCAAGTATGTTTTGAACTTGAAACAGTCGAATACATTATGAAGATCAATGAATTAGGGATTTAATGACTCGGGGATTTTATTGTTTTAAAAAGCCAAATCCTTTTTGAACCGCAAACTATCGTATTCTTAAACACAGGACTTTATGAAATTACTTTAGAATACAACAACAAAAACAAGACCCAATTCATGTATGCGGAGTACGGGGAAGTGAGATATAGACAGTCTTGTGCCTGCCCAGAGGTATCCATAAGGATATCCAAGCAAACAAGGCAAAAACAGGAAAGTGTAGAGAGTTAAGTAGCACTTGAAAATGCTTGAAAATACCTTCTCCCAATATTGGCCTCTCCCAATATTTGAACCCAAATAGGAAATAGAGTACCTTACCCAAAAAGCCCAACCCTTAAAAAGCCCGGCCGGGCTAAGCACAAATGCACAATCATGTCCAATGTATAATCATCTTAAATTGAATCTGCTTGCCATATGTAATTCCATATCAAAATCTAACAGTTTTCCTTTCAATTTTCTTTTTAAAAGGCCTAAACAAGGACAGATGCAATGAACTTAAAAGGGGTAGAAGACCCCACTCAACCCAAAATTCTAATAACCTTTCCAGACTTATAGACTCATCACACATATATACCAAGCTTGTTACAATAGCCCAGTTAAGTAGACCCATATAACAGCCCATTAGCCCCTATCTCTTAATTTTCCAATTAACTAGGCCCATATAACAGCCCATTACCTTTTAGATTGTTATTGTAAATGTAAATATTAGGTATTGCATATCGATTATAGTATCCTAACAACTTAAAAAAATATATTTGGAAAAAAATGTGTAAGCTTAATACCTTTGGTAACATCTCCTTTCTTCAAATCAACAACGTAAATCTCTTCATTGAATCCCACTTTCTATCAAATAAACATTTAGAGTTAATTAGTTATTAAATCAAATACACTAAATAAATCAACTTAAAATTCCAACCTTGGGAGCAATGTGAATTTGGTAAACAAGGTTGATTTTTTTGGTGAGAGCTTTGCCAGCATCGGTTGAAAAGTGGGTCTTCATTTGGTCCATCAAAGCAACGGATTTGAGATCAGGAGAGGATGCCATGGAAGGAAGATAGTTTATTTTTTTGTTTTGATAGAAAAAATGGAGCAGTTACTAGTTAGAGGCAACCAAGAGAAAAAAAAATATTATGATATTGAATGCAGTCGTGGAATTGATGATATGTTTGTTACGTAGAGTAGAGGGATGGAGAATAACTCAACCCAACGATTTTTGGCATTTCATAATTCATATTTTTGTTTGTTTACGCCTTCTTTAGTTCACATTGGTATGTGTTCCTTTCACCCGTATTTATGACTCCAACATATCCCATAATTCATCCCCTAAAATGTGAAAGGTCGTTAATAAACTCATATGCCCGCGCTATACGACAATGTAATAAGTATAGATAACATAAAGTTTAAGAAACTTGAGACTCGGGATGATCGGCGAGGGGGGAGTCAAGAGTTTTAAAAACTCGGATCGGACTCGAGGAGAACTTGGATTATTTTATATTGATTGTTTTAAACTTAACAAGTATTTTATAACCCGCGCTTCGCAGCGGGATAAAAAAATCACTTTTTTTATAACCATTTGAAATACGAACTTATAGTAAACATAATCCGATACATATACTAATTGAAACTAAAAGGAAGACAAATTATACGAATAATTTTTCAATATGACATATATCGGGTCACTATAATTCATATGTTGTCAAAAACAAATTAGTCTTTTCATATTTGGTAAATATTTTACATTTTTTTGTCTTCTTGAACATTTAAAATATATATTAGATTTTGTTAATATTAAACACATTGTTTTTATTCATGCTTAGATTATTCAATATATATTTCTTGATACAATTGATATAAATATGAAAATTGTTTATTTATTATATAAAAAAAGTTAGTATGTGACTGTTAGATAGCTAAATTTAGATATACCCAATTGATCAAGGAAGCTTTTCTGATGGTATGCCTCTAGGAATTTCTAGTACTTTCAACTTTATGATTTTAGATTCTCTCACATGGTAATTAATATTTATTATATAATGGATAAATGATTGTCTCTATCTTTTTTTTATGGATTAAAATATTAAAATGTGAAGAGTTCTATAACAAAACTTAGGTATTCAATAGTCACATATTCTCATTCCTCTTAGACCATCCTTAACCATTCACCTTTTCACCTACACTTTTTTCCGCCACATCAGCATCAACTTCTCATCACCTTCCTTTTTTTTCCCCTTTAACCATTCACCTTTAAAATTAATACCCCACTATACCCCACAATACCATACAAAACATCCAATCAAAATAAAATATCTAATATACAAACAAAAGAAATGGACCCACACTCTCCTTTTCACCCTAGGTGAAGAGTTTATCCTACCTCCTTTCACCTTAAGCTTTCACCTACCCTCCACAACCATTCACCTTCTTGCTTAGTCATTTCACCTAAGGGTTTCACCTAGGCCTTACGAATGGTCTTATAAACAATTTTTTTTTTACTTTTACACATTTTCAAATTTTTTTTTGTATAATGTGAAAAAAGTGATGAGTGATGGTGTCATGTGCCAAATAACCATTG
Organism: Erigeron breviscapus; assembly: GCA_034093135.1. Lineage (NCBI taxonomy): Eukaryota > Viridiplantae > Streptophyta > Magnoliopsida > Asterales > Asteraceae > Erigeron > Erigeron breviscapus. Next base: position 77,722,540 of record CM067168.1, read on the forward strand.
GCTATTCCAATTAAATTCCATGGATGGTAAATGGTGGGATCAGGACGTACATAAAAATGAAGTAGAATGGATAAAGTAGCATGTGTAACTTGTACTTGGTGCATACTTATTTATACATTTAGCTACAGTGAATTTCACTCACAAACCAAACTTTACTTTTTAAAATATAATAGAATATTAAAGGGATTGGAAACATGAATAGTAACTCGCCTACGTGGCGAGTTACTATTTGTTCACGTGACATCATGTATAATTTTCTCAAATTGCATCCCGTCCGATCTTTTTATTACGGGTTACTTATTGGTTTTTTGCACACTCTTTTTCCTTTTGGGTTCTCAAACAATATATTGCAACTTTTTTATGCCTATATCCCGTACCATTACCATTATTCGGATTTTGTCACATCGCATCCCGTTTGGGCTTCTATTACGGGTTACTTATTGGTTTTTTTCACACTTTTTTTTTCCATTTGGGTTTCCAAACAGTATATTGCAACTTTTTTATGGTCATATCCCGTAACGTTATGTACCCTTATTTGGTTTTTGCACACTTTCTTCTTTATGGTTTCAACTAATATATTGAAAACTTTCATTCGACTTTTTTCATTGTGCATATTAAATATATGTATTCGATACTATAAACTTTTAGATGCGTTTGTGGTATTGCTTTAAATAAATATATATTTCATATGGTAAAAGTTTTAAGCTAATATATAGCGACACATTATAAGTAACAAAATGATACTCGCAATACTCAGATGGAAACTAATGTGGTTTTCCATTAAATAAATAAATATATATATATATTGGGTAGAGATCCAGAGAGAAGGGAGAGAAGGTTCATTTTTTATTTTTTTCGCTTGTTTTTTTGATTTTTAATTTTTATATTTTTTTCAACATAAACCCATTAAAAAAAATCAAAAAGTTTTTAAAACAATAACAAAATTTTAAAAAAAATACAACTTACACATGTGTAAGGTATATAAATGGGCTAATAGGTTGTAAAGGTATCATACTCGTCGACTTTTGTTATGTAAGGTATTATCCGTAAAAACCGTCTAATCTAAGCCCACTGTGTGTAAACGCGATCTATTTTGGGCATCAAAATCACTATCCGGTTTTGTTTGACTAGTTTTGTGTGTGTTTGACTTTGACCATTGACTATATTTGCCATGTAAACGCGATGATCCCTTCTGTTCATTCCTTTCCAATATATAGTTATATATTTCAAACTTTATAAAAAAAATTGAGATATACATGAGTGGAACATATATATCGATATGTATATATCATTATTATATATATGTCTCCATCATCATCATCATCAATCATCAAAAATAAATCTGGAAACAAAGTAATCTTAAATCATCATCACCATCATAATCTTTCTTTCTGGTGTCCTAGCCGTCATCATCACCATCATAATCTATTGCAAATCATCATCGATTGGAAAAGAAAAAGAACAACAAATTTATCTTTGAACTTCTTTCTTCGATTCCTTCATAGTTTGGTGTCAAATCGATTAGAAAATCACGAGGTTTTAATTGCGAGATCATTCTGAACATAGTGATACTCTACGTTTTCCGATCGGTCAACTTTTGATGTCAGTTAAGATTCCGGCGAACAGTTGAGTTTTCCGGCGAGCTTTAAATCCAAAAACCGTTGCTTAGGATTTGTGCAGGATCGATTTTTTAGTCGATTGGTGGTAGTTTCAAGCTTTAACTCGAAGGAACAACAAAGTTATCGAAAGTTTAATTTTTCCGGCGAGTTTAAGAATTTTCCAGCGAGTCTCAATCGGATTAATTTTCAGTCAGGGTTTGTTCTCGGTGTAATTTTGATTGTCTTGGTGTAAGTGTGGTGTTCTAATTCAAAGGAACGAAGGTTTTATCGGCGTTTGAAGTTTTCCGGCGATCTTCTTCTTCATTTTACCAGTTTCCGGCCGCTGTGGTGTTCATCTTCCTCTTCTTCATAACCTCCGGATTCCGGTGAGATATAGTTATTGTTCTATATATTTGATTGATTAATTGTATGTATGTATTTGTTAGTAGTGTGTATGTATGTATTTGTGTTTTTTTTCTTTTTCTGGTCGTTTTTTTTTCCATGTGTATATGGGTATGAGTTGATGAGTAATACCCCTTTAAACTGTGCTTTTCTATCTGCTAGAATAAGTCGTATTAAACAAATGTTGGCTGGAAAATAATAGCCGGAATATTTGGCCTGACTTTAGTGTGTATGTTTATGGAATTTAATAGGCAAAACCATTCCACGTAGGCAAAAACCACCTAGTGGTATTCTTAATCTCCTAATTAAGATTAAATTACACTGTTTATCATTAGATTAGACGGTTTTTACGGATGATACCTTACATAGCAAAAGTCGACGAGTATGATACCTTTACAACCTATTAGCCCTATATAAATCTACACATGTGTAGGGATTTTTTTTTATTTTTTAAAATTTTTAAATTTTTTATTGGAATGGGTTTTAACTAAAAAAAATATAAAAAAAAAAAATAAAAAAGAAAAAAATTAAAAATCAACCTTCTCTCCTTAAGCAAATTTCTCATTTGATCTCTCTCATATATATATATATCTGAAACTAACTTATTGAAACGACTCGTCCCAAAATCAGGAGTAACTTTTTTTTTTCTAATCGGGACTTGACCAAACATTTTGAACCAACTTTTGGATAACCAAGTTTTGTTTCAACTTTAAAAGACCTTACCATTAGAAAGTAGACTCTAAGACGTTTTCGTGAATAGCTTGAACGTCAAAAACGGAGATACGGTTGAAAAGTTATGTTCGTTTGAAAATTCGATTTTCTGCTGAACGAGGAAAAAGTTGCGTCACACACCCCAAAAGTTGCGACGCAACCTTCAGGTCAGGGAAATCAGAAACTTCACAGTTGCATCACACCCTCAAGGAGTTGCGACACAACTTTGCATCTGACAGCAAAAACACCATTTTTGACACTTGAAACCATTTGCAAACATCTCTAACTCAATTCCAAACCTCAAGACACAACATTTCTGTTTCAAACAAGTTTCAAACACAATAGTAAACATAACAAAAGTGTTCATTTGATCAAACTTTCCTTTTACAACCAAACGGGTCATATTACCCAAGTTGACATCAACTAGGGTTTTACAATACATCAAGATACGAAAGACCATGACTCTAACTCAACTTTTTGCAGAAATCTACATAACAAAACTTTACCAAAAACACTTCATATGTACCAAGAGCCAATAGTCCCAAGGGAGTCACTATGGGTTCTAGCCATAAACCAATTTTTACCGTAAAAGTCAACTTTCCACAATTCAATTCATCAATAGTCTTCAAAGCACTAAATCATGTTTCTACTTCCGGGACAACCTATAAAAGGGTAAACAACTAAAAGGTAAGCCAAAGTTTAGTGAATAATCTTGCATACGTTTATACACACGAAGGAGGGCAACGCACAAAGGACTATTACATGTAGCCTATGACACCGTCGTACCATATCTACATGCTCACCTTTGTACTTTAACGCATTACATGGATCCATATAAGCAAATCAACATAATCAATATCCATATTTGGGGTTCTTAGGCCCCATTCACAAGAGGTTCTTAGGCCTTATACACAAGGGGTTCTTAGGCCCCATTCACAAGAGGTTCTTATGCCTCACACATAAGGGTTCTTAGGCCCCATTCACAAGAGGTTCTTAGGCCTCATAATCACAATGCCCCACATGGTCTTTAACGCCAAATCAATTACCACACACGGAATCCACCATCATATGGTAATTGACCCAAGGCATATATAAAAGTATGCAAGAAAACTCACCTCCTTCGCGACCACAAATCAAAAGTCAACAAAACCGCAAGTACACGATAGGTATGCTTCAACCTAGCAATAATTCACAAATGCATATAGGATCATGAATCACATACTAGGCCTTCTAGCCATAAACACTAGCATTTTAACACCCAACCTATCATTTACAATCTTATATTATTCTTGGGTTGGTTTATCAAGCATGTATCTCTTATATCATTTTCATTTGACCAAAACTTACTTTTGTACCAAAATCGTCATTTTCATATTTGACCAAGTAGAATTCAAACAAGCATAACTCAAGTTCTACTCACTCTTTTTACTTGATTCCAGTGGCCAAATTTAAATGACACATATACCTACATTTTATCTTTAGTTACCAATATGTAAATTGTCCTTCAAAGGTGACTTCTGGTCGTTTTAAAAACCACACTGTTGCTGTTGTCATTAACAAAACAGTTTTGACCTTACTGACTTCAAATGACCATAACTTGAGTTCTACACCTAATTTTGACCTCATTCCAGTGGCCAGTTCAATTTAACACATTTAGGTACATTTTATATTCAGTGACCAACACAATATTTGACCCGTATAAGTGCGTTATACTCGTTTTAAAAACTGACTCAGAATCGTTTTTGCTGAAAATTCAGAATGACCACACTGACTTAAACTTTCATAACTCGAGTTCTACTCCACTTTTTAAACTCATTCCAGTGGCCACTTCGAGCTAACACAATAACCTACATTTTCTTTTTAGGACTCAACAAGTGAAAATTCTGATATAGCAGTGTTTGACTCGTGACAAAGTCAGTAACAAATTCTGCCACATTACATTCTTACCAACACTCATTCAAATTTCCATGCTATCCAATTAGAAACCCCTAATTTGGTTAAATTTCAAGAACCCTAACTTCAATTAATCAAAATAATTACTAATTAATCAAATCCCCAAATTCTATACATCATGAACCCTAAATCAAAATTAACCCAAGTGACCCATTTAATCAAAACCCCAACTTAATTACTTGCATGAACCCTAATTAAAACAAGTAAATGAATTAGAAATACCTTCAATATGAGATGAATCAACTAAAGAATGACATGCAATCCCCCACTAACTTGTCTTCTTCCCTTTTTAATCTTGAACCAAGCACCCCCAAATCAAATGGGTATATAGAACCCTAATTTCCCAATTGCATAACAATTAATCTACAACTTGGATGAATAACAACTAAATAGAAGTGGAAATATCAATTTCTTCCTCTTCTTTTTCTTTATAAAATTTGGCCATCATTCACCTCTCTAAAACCCTTACTTCAAATTGCTAATAAGATGGAAGATTATTATTCATGCTAATGCTTGGAGGATTTCTTGATTGAATTAGAAGTTTTGATTGTAAAAATGGAAGTGAAGAGAAACTTAGAGAAGGAGAAGAAGAAAATGGAGATGAAGGGTGAGTCACAAAATAGGAGATGGCTGGCACTCTCCTCCCTTTGTCACGCCCCATAATAATTTTTGTAGGTATTTTACCCGCTAACCGTTAAAGTTCCAACCAAATTAACCTCCTAATCAAAAATAAAATACTAGGAACTTATTTTAATGGTAAAACTATAATAAAGGTTCATTCTCATTGGCCTAAAAATTTTAGGATGTTACAACTCTCCCCCACTTGGAACGGATCACGTCCTCGTGATCCAAGCCGCATCTAGTGACGACATTGCAGTAAAGCTTTTCTCTCAATTTCACATTGACACATATGACATTTTTCCATACTTCCATAACACTTTGCACTATTACATAGTCTTGATTTACATTCGTCTTACATATTTCATCACAAGTCCGAAGACTCTTTGACGTTGTCTTATTTATTTTCATTTTGAAGTTCGATTTCTATTATAAGTACACGTGAAACCTTGACGGTATAATACTTCATAACACGCACTATTACATAGTCTTGATTTACATTCGTCTTACATATTTCATCACAAGTCCGAAGACTCTTTGACGTTGTCTTATTTATTTTCATTTTGAAGTTCGATTTCTATTATAAGTACACGTGAAACCTTGACGGTATAATACTTCATAACACGAGAAACGCGAAAGGTTAAAATGAATTCTGGGAGTTCTTCGGGCAATTCCAAACAATAAGTAACCTTAACGACTCGAGCAGGTATTTTGAAAGAATCGAAAACCGAGACCTTAGATTTTCCTTATATGCAACTCGTAAAACGTCTCTCTAAAGATAAGTTCTTTATATTACACAATCACCAAAATTGAACTTGGTGAGTCTTTCTCTTTTATCCGCATAAGATTCTTGCTGATCATGACCCGCTTTAAGTTGTTATTTATCATTTCAATCTTCATGGACATCTACATCACTATATCCGTGCCACATAACTCTTGGTGTCCCACTTTTCTAATACGAATAGGAAATCGACATTTCCTTCAAACAACATTCGTACAGAGGCTAATCTGAATACTAGCGCAGTAGCTATTGCTATACGGGGAATTTCATTAAAGGCAAATACAAATTCTATGATTCGTCAAAGATGAGCTATTCAAGCTCATAACATGCCGCTTCATTTGGGGTCACTAATAATCTCTCTTTAGATCTTGACACATATTTGTCATACTGGACAAAAGAAGTATTCGGATTTTATGGGTTTCATAGAGCGAATTCGTTTTGGTTCCGCTAAGGAGAGGGTTATAAGTTCTTATTATGACGTCTAGTAAGATTGGATAATTATTTAGAAAATATTTTGTGTGAGCTGACTTCTCGTTTGTTTAGGTTCTCGTTGCAAAATCCTCTCTTGTCTCCTCGATTGATCGGAGAAATCAGTTGTGATTAGCATATACAACGATAAAAAAAGAAGTTACACCTGATTTTCGGACGAGTCGTTTCACTTATCGATGACCAAATGATTTTTAAATTGACTGTTAGAGATTCAACACAAATACTCTAAAATAACACAATCATTTCAAAAAGAAAATTGAAGACCCACAACGCGGGGCTCGAGTTGTACTAGTTTTAAAATTATATGATTAAAATTAGACTATAAGCATAAATAAAAAGAAAAAACATAATAACAAATTAATAACAATAAATATTACGGAGTATAATGTTAGATAATCTAGTACTCCGTATAGAAAGTGGGCTGAGTATTGGTTTTTTTTTAAATCTAAACAATATTTGTTGAAAAAATATAAGAGGTGTCCTACACAATACAGCCGCCACTTTCATCTGAGTTTCTGACTTTCCTCCCTCCCACTCTCGTCTTTCTCTACGAGACAAAGTACCCGCGCGTTGCGGCGGTAAGATGGTGGGGTGATAGGTCATAGAGTGTGATAGGTCATAGAAGGTGATATGTCATAGAGTGTGATAGCCAAATGCTTTAGCCGTACGGGCTCCGCCCCCGAATTTAAAAATTCGTCGAAAGTATAGCGAATGACATCTGTAACACCCGTCATTTAAAAACTTGGATTTTCAAAAATCTTTGCCAAACGGCGTTTAAAATAAGCGGAAAGGATCATTTATAAAATCTGCCCTATCCGTAACGGATAGTACCTTTAAAATTGGTGTTACTACTAGCATCATCAAAACAATAAAAGAAATCCAAGTCTTGGCACCAACATAAATGCCACATTATTACAAGTCTTTAAACATAAATGAAATAGCCAAAACATAAGGCTAAAGGGAAGTCTAAGCAATCAAAAGTCTTTGCTAATCTTCCTTATTGCTTCTACCCAATCTCGCTAAGCTAATCTTCACCTAGCTCAAGCTTGGTTATCCTGAAGGCACAACATTTTCAAAGAACAAGTGTTAGCTATTAAAATTAGCTAAGTAAGATAACACATATTTGAAAACATTAGCCATTTCATAATATATTAACAAAATCATTTCATATCTGTTAATATCACATAATCATCATAACATATGACATATCACAATAGAGATATCACCTACACAACATAAACATAGCACATGAGGATTGATCATACTCCTAATTGTGCCTATCATCATAAAGCTTACTTTTCATCTTTCTTTTCATATCTTTCTTTACTTTCTTTTCTTTTGCCTAGACATAGGATATGTGACATAAGTCACACATACTTGGGGATGTGGGGTTGTGTGTAGGCGGTCGTAGACCTTACATGGAGTCCTCACATCCGACATGATGGGTAAACCATAAGGTGGTCCATCGACGTCGTTAAGGAAAGACAAAGTCATTTCCAACTGAATAAACCGTTTATGCCTTTTTGCATTGGTGGTTAGTTACTCCACCCGGAATAATCAAACATAACTATGCCACGGGAGGTATCATGATTCCCAAACCACGTGACCACATGCGCCCTAGCTCCGAGGAACTATCACGGGTTAAGCTTAACCTTAAGACTTTACTTTTGCTCGAGACTTCTTAACTTTATATTAGATTAGGCTACACTTTCACCTAAACTAGCCACATACTTCTTTCTTTACTTTAGGGCCCTTAAACGTGCACGTGGCATGGCAACCCTATTCTGAAGTCTAGTGACTAGGTGTTCAAGCCATGCATACAAACATATAACATAATCATTTCATCTTTTCATAATCACATATCATAATCATTCCATCATATCATAACATGTATACTTACCTCATACCTTTGCAACCTGCATAAGTATGTCATACATCATAGTTGGTAAGTATAAGATCCCTTAGCAACCTCCCATAATCACCCATAATCATAAAACGTGCATACATATTCAATTGGAAGGTTTAACTTATGAAAACGTGTTTTGTTGTACCAACAGGTGACAAAAGATGTTATCTTACCTCGGTACAGCTTACCAACCAGTTATGCGTATCTTACAGTGCTTGCTAAGTGCTCCCGACTACCTAGAATCAACATAGGACCGATTTATGAGTATAACGAGACTAAACTGACCTACAGTCTAAATACGTGTCGCATGCCCTTTAAATACCATCATTCCAAATAATAGTCTCTTTTTGACTATTACCCCAGGAATTAGTCTCCTTTGGTCTATTCTCAACTTTTGTCTATTTCTAGACTATTACCCTAGGAATTAGTCTCCTTTTTGACTATTACCCCAGAAACTAGTCTCCTTTTTGACTATTACCCCAAAACTAGTCTCCTTTTTGACTATTACCCCAGAAATTAGTCTCCTTTTTGACTATTACCCCAGAAACGGGTTTTACACCAGAAAAGACTCTTTTAATACCTAATTGATGATTTGGCCCCATCAATTACCCCTTGAACGAATTGTTAACAAAAAGGATCATTAGGTCACATTAAACAACCAATCCTAATATCGAAACTCAATGAATTAACCACAAATGTTTATCAACAACCCCCATACATTCTCCAAACCCTAAGACCTGAATTAAATCCATAAAATTGATTCATATGATCACAAATCAAAGAGAAATCACCTATATTACATGTAGATGATCAAGAGGATGAGAATTCTTAACAAAACTTGCTCGAAACACCAATAAACGAAGAGATTTGATGAAGAATTGCTATGGAAGAGGGAAGGGGGCGGATGGGGTTTTTCTCACACACGTAATGCATAACTTTTGGGAATTAGGGAAGCCTAATTAACCCTTAAACCCCTGGCCATCAACTCCTAACGTTACACTTTGGTCCCTTGACTTCTAAACGTCGCATTCTTAGCTTAACTTTCTTACCGGGAGTCTTAACGAACTATCAAGCACTTAACTTTCATACTTTACTTTAATTTAGGTTCATTTAACATATCATGATCATTTAATATTAAACACTTAAGCATTTAATCACATAATCCCATATAGGGTACATAAACTTAACGAACCTAACGTTGACTAACGGAAAGTCAAATAGTCAAATATAAAACGTTTGGGATGTTACAATTACCTCCCCCTTAAGAGGATTCCGTCCTCGAAATCTCCTCGAAAATGAACAGATCTGGATACTTCTCCTTCATCACGGATTCAGTCTCCCAAGTTAAGCTTTCACCATGATTATGCTTCCATTTAATCAACACGAGATCAATCTCCTTCCGACGGAGTTTCTTTTGCTTTCTTCCGAGTATTGCTACTGGTTCGTCAACTATTCTTTTCTGCGGATCAATACTCACATCCTCAATTGGAATAACACTAGACTCCTCATCCAACAACTTGGAGTCCTACATCTTCTACCATAAAGCATTTCAAATGGTGGCATTCCAATACTTGCATGATAGCTATTATTATAAGAAAATTCAATCAATTTCAAGTGATCATCCCATGCTCCACCATACTCTAATACACAAGCCCTCAACATATCTTCCAATGTTTGAATGGTTCTTTCACTTTGCCCATCCGTTTGAGGATGATAGGCGGTGCTCAAATTAACTCTAGTACCTAACCCCCGTTGAAGACTCTTCCAAAAGCTAGACACATACCTTGTATCTCGATCTGAAACAATGGATAAAGGAACACCATGCTTTGAAACGATCTCATTTACGTACATCTTTGCCATCTTGGTTAGTACATCTTGTCGTGTTGCCAAGAAATGAGCACTCTTCGTCAACCTATCCACAATAACCCATACCATATCATTTCCCTTCGGTGTTCTTGGTAGCTTGGTCACAAAATCCATAGTGATATGATCCCATTTCCATTCCGGAATCTCCAACTGCTGTAACAAACCGTATGGCTTTTTGTGATCAGCTTTCACATGTCACAAGTCAAACATCTTTCAACAAAATGAGCAACTTCTCCCTTGATGTTTGGCCACCAATAGATAGGCTTCAAATCTGCATACATCTTTGTAATACCGGGGTGAACTGAATATCTTGACCTATGAGCTTCTTCAAGGATCAACTCTCGGTTACCACCAAGCAATGGTACCCAAATTCGACCTTTATATGTCTTAAATCCACGGCTGTTCGTTTCCATCTCAAGTCTTTTCTTCTTCCCAATGCTTTCCTTGTCAATATTATCTTTCATTAAAGCCTTAACTTGAGCTTCCTTGATGCGGTCAAGTAACCCCGACTTTGCTTGAACAACCATGCTCATCAATCTACAAGAAAAATTCTGCACTTTCTACTTAATGCATCCGCTACCACATTGGCTTTACCGGGATGGTACTTAATCTCACAATCATAATCTTTCAGAAGTTCCATCCATCTCCTTTGCCTTACATTCATTTCCTTTTGTGAAAACACATATTGCAAACTCTTATGATCAGTGTACAAGGTACACTTTGTGCCATATAAATAATGCCTCCACAACTTCAAAGCAAACACTACTGCAGCCAATTCAAGATCATGGGTCGGGTAATTCTTTTCATGAGGCTTCAACTGACGTGAAGCATATGCAATAACTTTGTCCCTTTGCATAAGAACACAACCCAAACCTGAAATAGAAGCATCACTATATACAACAAGATCATCAGTACCTTCGGGTAAGGCTAGGATAAGAGCTTCACATAATTTTGTCTTAAGCGTTTGAAAGGCCTTTTCTTGAGCTTCAGTCCACACGAACTTCACCCCTTTCTTTGTCAATTCCGTCATAGGTTTAGCTATACGAGAGAAATCTTGAATAAACCTCCTATAATAGCCTGCTAAACCAAGAAAACTCTTGATTTCCATAGGTGTCTTAGGCTGCTCCCATTTGGAGACAGCTTCAATCTTTGCAGGATCAACTTTTATACCTTCGGAAGAGATAACATGCCCGAGAAATTGAACTTCTCGAAGCCAGAATTCACACTTTGAGAACTTTGCATATAGCTTTTTCTCCCTAAGAACCTCAAGGACGGCTCTTAAGTGCTCACGGTGCTCAGCTTCAGACTTGGAATAGATAAGAATATCGTCAATGAAGACAATCACGAAATGATCTAAGAATGGGCGACATACCCGATTCATTAAATCCATAAAAGCGGCAGGAGCATTTGTCAACCCAAACGGCATGACAAGAAACTCATAGTGCCCGTAACGTGTACGAAAAGCTGTCTTGGCTACATCTTCCTTTTTGACTTTTAATTGATGATAGCCGGACCGCAAGTCGATCTTTGAGAAGTAAGAAGCACCATGAAGCTGATCAAAGAGATCATCAATACGTGGGAGAAGATACTTATTCTTAACCGTTTGCTTATTAAGCTCACAATAATCTATGCACATACGCATAGCACCATCTCTCTTTTTGACAAAGAGAACAGAAGCTCCCCAAGGCGAGGAAGTTGGACGTATGAAACCTTTGTCAAGTAGCTCTTGGAGCTGAGACATCAGCTCTTTCATTTCCGTAGGAGCCAAACGATAAGGTGCCTTTGCGACAGGTGTAACACCAGGCATGAAATCTATCTGAAGCGTGACCTCACGGTCGGGAGGAATACCGGGGAAATCATCAGGAAAAACATCAGAAAATTCAGATACTACATCAACATTAGAAGCATTAGGCTTCTCCTTTCGTGTAACAATAACATAAGCAAGAAAATGAGTCTTGTACTATCATATGCATTTGAAATCCTTCATCATCTTTATAATCTTTAACTCCCTTTCTTCTTATCACCATAAACTGAAATAACTTTGCCATCCGGAGTAGTGGGATACACGATCTTCTTGGAACATAATCTATTGCATTATTCTTAGATAGCCAATCCATGTGAGTCCCTTAAATACGATGGTTAACCTAGAAAGTGTAAAATACAACAAGTCTAATAATCACTAGAATGGTCTAGTATTACTTAAATATAAATGCAAGTATATAAATAAAGTAATACAAGACTTAAAGCAATAAACAAGTAAAGTGGAGCATTATGTATTTTTCAATGGTGTATTTTATTTATGATGTTAAATAAAATACAAGGTTGTGCGGAATCAAGATAATACAAATAAGTATGTATCCTAACAACCTATGAATTACAAATGATCTATATTTGTCAAATAACTCTTATGGATCGAGATACTTAAAGTTGTGAAGTATCCCAGTTTAAGATCGAGAGTATTTAAACAAATTCACTCTAATGCAAAATGTATGCTTAAAAGTATTTTTATCAAGAAATGACTTTGTATTTATAGGCAACAAAATTCACCAGTGAATTTTGTGCCGTACAAATATGGTTGCATGCATTTAATGATCCGACAAAAACATTAAATGCATTGGATAAGGTATAAGGATAAAGTCACATCAAATGACTTTGTATCCTTTTAACCAACCACCTTTACACACGTATAAACTTTGGTAAAGAACAAGTGGATTGTTCTTTGGAAAGTGTGTAAAGGCAAAAGTCAATTACTCGATATCAGTGTTCAGACTTGTAAGGTCTAGAACACTGACAATCCTTCAGTGTACAGATCTGGTAAGACTTCCAGTGGACTCCGCCATTTGTCAGTCTTCTTTATCCTGACTTCAGTCTTTGACTTCAGTGAGAATGTCTTCAGTAGAGTTGATCTGGACTGGGGTGAAGTCCAGTGAGCTAATCTGGAGAATACTCCAGATTTCCTATACAAGTATTTGCTCACTGGTCTTCCATTATTTCTAGACAAATCTTCAGAGGGACTCCAGATTCCAAGTCTGGAGTAGGTCCAGTAGAACACGTTTGATGTGACCAATTTATATAGATCGCCCACTTCATTATTGGCCTTTTTCGTATATGTTTTGAGTCGATTTTGTATGCATTTGACGCGTTTATGGTGTTTGTTAGTGCTTTCAGGTTCTTAGCTGGTTGTGTGCCCATTTGGTACATTTTCTGACGATTTTAGCCCAAGATGTTGATCCGAGTGTTCGAGGGCCGATGATAAAGAAGAACAAAGATTTCAGCAAGTTAGCACTGCGCCGCAGTGGGAGGGATGTTGCCCCACTGCGCCGCAGTCAATGGGTGCCAAAGCCACAAAGATTACAGTGGTTTAACACTGCGCCGCAGTGGGAGGGATGATGCCCCACTGCGCCGCAGTCACCTTATGATCAAGATTCCAGGGACTTTCCACTGCGCCGCAGTGGGAGCGCACCATGCTCACTGCGGCGCAGTGAGTGCACGGGGAGATCAGGGCTACAACCTCTTTGCATCAGATTGGGGGAGGTAGATAAAGAAAAAAAACCCTAATTTCCCATCATCCAAGTTTTTCTTTCTAGGAGCTGTTCTACCACGAGTCTTTGACGGATCATCGCAATTTCATCATTTGATTCATTGAAGATTCAAGAACATCCATCTAGATCGTATCTAATCTTCTGTCTTGCAATTTATATTCAACGATCATTAGTACAATATGTTTTCTTTCAATTTCTTTATTGCAATTCAATTTAGTATGATTGGCTAGATTTCTAATCATCCACTTTGATGAAACTTGACGAATGATATGATTGCAATATTTTAATTCAAGAGTTGATTCAATTATCGTTGTGTCGTGATCTTATCAATTAATTCCTTGCGATTTATTCTTTTGATGTTGATGGTTTATGTGTTCATCGTTAGTGGTACTAGGTGAATACGTTTATCGTTTAATTCGATTGTCTATGGTCGTTTGTCACCGGTTCATGGTATGACGGTGAATGTCAAATCTATAATAGGAGTTAATTGGTAAACGTGTTTATAAACGGTTGGTGGTACCGCGTTTTCATTCACATAGGCATAATTGGTAATTGGTTAATCAAGCAAACTAATTGTTGGGGAGATTTTCTAGGCATTGGTGGTACCGGCTTGGGTAATTTAACTAGCAACTTAGGTGTTTGGGTTATTTGTGAGCGGTTGGTGGTACCACGCGAGCATTTTATCTTGTCAACTCTAAATAATTTGAACTTTATCGTGTGCAATCATAACTGAAGTCAAGTGGATTCGAAGTGGGTGATCTTTATTCATATTGTTTGAACTTTCTTTACTTTTCAATTGTCTTGTCATTTCAATTTCTTTAATTTCATATTGTCAAGGTGAGGTAGCAATTCGGCTACGGTTCCATCCTTATTCCAAAACCATTTTAGCTGACAACTATTTCAAAACCATTCCCCGTGTTTGATCCTGGACTTACCTTCTAGCTATATTATATACGAACGGGTCCACTGCCCGCAAGTGTGTAGTAGTCAGTTTTAGGGTATTTCTTGTTTTAATTTTTAAACTCGATTTCACACATCAAGTTTTTGGCGCCGCTGCCGGGGAGTGTGTGCCGATTTAGTTGTTTATTTAGTGGTTTGATCCTTTCTCACGCGTGAGAAAGTTACTTTTTTATTAGTTTAGTTTTCTTTTCTTATCACAGGTGCATTTGACGTGTTTGTGTTAGTCGTGTATTTGCAGGAATTGTGTTAGTTGATGAACTTGCGTTCTTCGGGTCTCCCTTTGAATAGTCCTTTGTCTACTCCGAGAAGACCAAGAGGGCGTAGGTTTAACTTCGCTTGAACCCACAACACCAATACCGACACCATTTTCACCTATAGCTAAACCCACTCCTGATTCGGACGAGGAAGGGTTCTTTTTGGACGAGTTTTTCAATTTAGAAGTAAAGCAAGAGAAATGGGGGACGAACAACCAAGGGATCCGAATGACACTCGCTATGGCGAGAGGGTCCGAACTATCCCAACGGGACGTGGTTTCGCCATTAGACCTCCAACCATTGATCACACTTTCTCTTTGAAAGGAAACCATCTAAAAAGCATAGAAGAGCATCAATTTGATGGTAAACGGAAATGGGATCCTTACCAACACTTGGATAGGTTCGAAAAGTTGGCTCGGCTATATCAATATGGGCAAAACCAAATGAATGCCGTGAAACTTGAAACATTTCCCATGTCAATCACCGGAGAAGCACTTGATTGGTTCAATGATCTTCCAGAAAATTCTATTACTACTTGGAACCAACTCAAGGAAGGCTTTCATTGGTGAGTTTTATTCACTTAGAACTCAAAGAAGGTTGGAGAACATGATTAGATCTTTTGAACAAGATAATGGAGAAGATGTTGTTGATGCTTGGGTTCGTTTCAAGGAAATGTTGAGAAATTGTCCAGGTCACGATTTGACTAGGGAGAAATATGTGGAGCTTTTCTTTGATGGGTTAGATAAGAAGTCCAAACGCGAATTGGGATATGCTTTCGGGGGTAGTTTTAATAACATTACACCCAATGAAGGTTATCAAATCTTGGAAGACATGGCGAAGGATAGCTCAACCTTGGATGATGAAAGGTTTTGAAGAATGAGAAAAAGATGAAGAGAGGTACTAACCAAGGGAGAGTTGCTAAGGTTTGAAGCTAGCAATGACCCAGGGGTTATTGGAGAGATTAGGGCGCTATCTGAGCGCATGGAAAAGGGGTTTGCTACTCAAGAGAATAGGTTTGGAGCAATTGAGAGGATGTTAAGGTAGTAGCCGATGGGTGTGATTATTGTGGTGATATGCACTATTCTGATGAGTGTCCAAATCGGGCACCCGAAGATGTGAATTATGTTCAAAATCAGCCCCAAAGGAATTTCTACCGCAACACCGGTTTCCAGAACCGGCCTTCAGGTAATACTTCTTATAAATCTCCTTTTCAATCTAATAATTCTCGTTTTTCATGTAATAGGTGGCAAAGAGATAATTATCAGAATCAGCCACAACAGCAGACTCAGCAAGGACAAGGATCAGGTTCTTCTTCTTCTAATGCCGATCCTAATGCCGAGTTGAGAGAGATGATGAAGCAGTTGGCTAGTAATCAGGTTGAAACAAATACTAGCATTCAAATGATCAGGGAAGACACTAAGACTTTGAGTGAGAGGTTGGATCATTTAAGTGGGAAGGTGGAGATCAACATGAAAAACCAGGGAGTTAATTTCAAGGATCTCGAAAGTAGGATGGCCGCTCTTGCTAGGCCCACGGGGACTCTTCCTAGCAACACGCAGCAGAATCCGAGACCTCAGTTTAGTCTTGGACAGAATCAGAGGAAATACACTCCACCTCCAGTCCGAATGAGCAAGCCAAAGCCATCACCACTCGTACTGGTAGGTCTTATGACTCACCTCCTATGCCTAATGTTGTTGTTTCAGATGTGCAGGATAAAGGGAGTGATGATGGTGAGGTTGATGAAGAGATTGAAATGGAGGAAGATTCAACCGTGAAGACTCCGGTCACTCCACCAAAACCGGATGTGGTTCCAGAGGTTAAACCATACAAGCCAAAGATACCATTTCCACAGAGGTTCAAAAAGGCAAAGCTGAAGGAGCAATATAACAAGTTTGTGGAGATGATTACAAATGTTCACATTAATGTGCCTTTAGTTGATCTTATTCAGGGGATGCCCATTATGCCAAGTTCATTAAGGAGCTTGTGACTGACAAAGGAAAGATGGATGAGGTGAAAGCTACTTATCTTAATGCCGAGTGTTTTGCTATCTTGCAGAACCGCATCCCACCTAAGCTTGAAGATCCAGGGGTTTCCTTATTACTTGTTCTATTCGTACTCTTACTTGTAAGGCACTTGCTGATTTAGGTGCTAGCATTAATTTGATGCCTTACTCGGTTTGGAGTAAGTTAGCTCTAGGAGTTTTTGAGACCTACCCGCATGAGTATTAGATTAGCTGACCATTCTTTTCAGTATCCCATTGGGATTGCTGAAAACATGACTGTCCGGGTAGGCCATATTGTGTTTCTAGTTGACTTTGTTATCCTCGAGATGGAGGAAGATGCACAGGTACCCCTTATTCTTGGACGACCATTCCTTAATACCGCGGATGCTATCATCCGTGTGAAGGATAAGGAAATTTCTTTGGGTGTGGGTACGGATAGAATTGTGTTTAATGTTGAGAAGTCCATCAAGCATTCATATTCTAATGATGAGTCTTGTTTCAGGATTGACGTTATTGATGATGCTTTAGACCGAGAGTTTCAGGAACTAATGGAGGCCGACACTGGAGATGAGGAGATTGCTAATTTAGGATCGGGAGATATATCTGACGATGATTTGTTTGCAGAGGTTATGGCGCTTAGCTTGGATGAGACACCTCCCGAGGATGAGAGTTTTGAGGAGGTTGTTGCTGATGGAAGTTCGGGGGTACCGAATTCTGTTGATGTACCACCGACTGATTTGGAGCTTAAGCCATTACCTTCCCATTTGGAGTATGCTTATTTGTCAGGTGAATCTTCTTTACCCGTGGTTATCTCGTCCTCACTCTCGAGTGACGAGAAGGATTGTCTTTTGTCTGTGCTTCGAGCCCATAAGCGGGCTTTTGCTTGGAAGACCACCGATATTCCAGGTATTAGTCCTAACTTTTGCCAGCATAAATAGATTTTGTTGATGATGTTAAGCCCGTTGTCCAGAGACAAAGGAGGCTTAATCCGAACATGAAAGAAGTTGTTAAGAAAGAGGTCATTAAGTTGTTAGATGCTGGGATCATTTTTCCTATTGCTGATAGTCCTTGGGTTAGTCCTGTTCATTGTGTGCCCAAAAAGGGGGGCATGACAGTTATTGAGAATGAGAATAAGGAACTCTTGGCCACTAGGACTATAACGGGTTGACGGGTTTGTATTGATTACCGTAAGCTTAATGATGCCACCCGTAAGGATCACTTTCCCCTTCCTTTCATTGATCAGATGTTAGAAAGACTTGCAGGTAATGAATATTTTTGTTTCTTAGATGGGTTTTCTGGGTACTTCCAAATACCCATTAATCCCAAGGACCAAGAAAAAACCACCTTCACATGCCCATTTGGTACTTTTGCTTATCGGCGAATGCCGTTTGGTTTGTGTAATGCCCCAGGCACCTTTCAAAGGTGCATGATAGCTATTTTCCAGGACATGCTTGAAACCTCCATAGAGGTTTTCATGGATGATTTCTCGGTTTTTGGGGACTCTTTTCATACTTGCTTGCATAATTTGGAAAGGATGTTAGAACGGTGTGAAAGGGCACACTCTTGTTTGTGATCCTCGGTATCCCAGTCACAAATGGAAGAGCATAATCTGAGATTAAACATGCCATTGAATAGTTTCAATGAGTCTCAAAAGACCTAGCCTCGATATTTCAATTTTGAGTTGTTATATTAAGGTTAGTTTTTATCTAACTCAAACTACCTTTCTTTTAGAAATGTCTACCCCTAACGATGCTTTTGGTTCCTCCTCCTCCAACCACAACTTTTCTTTGTTGAACATCTGCTCAAAGGTGACATTAGATGGCACCAACTACAATGACTGGATGCACAACATCAAAATGGCTCTTCGTTTCGAGGACAAGGAGTATGTCCTTGACAAGGAACTTGGAGAAATTGACGAAGAGAAAGCCACCCCTGAAGAATTAGCTGCCTATAAGAAACACTACGTTGATGCAACAAAAGTTGCTTACATCATGGTTGCTACCATGACTCCTAA
>CM067168.1:77742635-77757731 GCA_034093135.1 Erigeron breviscapus
AGCTTGATGGAAACACTACCCATGTCAAACAAGTGTGGATTGTCCGTAGATCGAATACATTAGATAATGCTAATAAATCTAGGACTAGTCCCGCTTGTACCAAAACATGTGTATAAACCTTTACATTTTCTTGCTTGTAATTCGTATTTGTATTTTGAACAATTATGTGTGCTTGTTTGTTATTTGAATAAATTGTTTGTTTGTGTGTTATTTTGCTTGATGTTTATTTTTTAATGTGTACTTGCATGTTATCCCTCTAACCTGCAAGGACCCAATCTACATGGGTACCTAAAACATATTCCTTTTCCTTGCAGGAATATCTCATTTGTGTATGGTATGTTGACTCGGGATGTTCTCGTCATATGACTGGAAACAAGTCCATCTTTCGAACTTTGTTGAAAAGTTTATGGGAACCGTCAGATTCGGAAATGATCATATTGCTCCTATTCTTGGTTATGGAGACATTGTTAAAAATGGTGTCACTATCAAGAGAGTTTCTTATGTTGAAGGCCTAGGACACAATCTTTTTAGTGTTGGACAATTTTGTGACAATGATCTTCAAGTATTATTCAGGATATATGAATGCAAAGTGCAGACTGAAGATGGTGTGGATATTCTTACTGGAACAAGAGACAATAATTTGTTCACTATTGATCTCAACAATATTCCATCTAATTCTTCAGAGATTTGTCTTCTTTCAAAAACAACTGCACAAAACTCTCTGGTTATGGCATCGCCGTCTTTCTCATCTTAATTTTCAAACAATTAATGCTCTCGTGGATAAACAACTTGTTGAAGGACTTCCTGATTACAAGTATGAAAGTGAACATGTTTGTCCAGCTTGTGCAATTGGTAAGATGAAGAAAGCTTCACACAAACCAAAGAAGCATCTGAGTACTGAAGGTTCTTTGCACCTTATACATATGGATTTGTGTGGCCCAATGAAAGTTCAAAGTATCCATGGGAAGCGATACATTCTTGTGATTGTCGATGATTATTCTCGTTACACTTGGGTATTCTTTCTTCATGCAAAGAGTGACACTCCGAATGCAATTATTGATTTCATAAAGAAGACCCAAGTAAATCTTAAATCATCAGTTAGAATTGTTCGCTCAGACAATGGCACTGAATTCAAGAATTCAACGATTGATTCTTTCTTCAAGTCCATGGGTATTACTCATCAATTTTCCGCTGCCAGGACACCTCAACAGAATGGAGTAGTTGAACGTCGAAATCGAACTCTTGTTGAAGCAGCTAGAACAATGCTTGCTTATTCAAAGTTGCCTCCGAATCTATGGGCCGAAGCTGTTGCTACTGCTTGTTTCACTCAAAATAGATCAATCATAACAAGAGGTTTGATAAAACTCCGTATGAGGTGATCAACAAAAGAAAGCCCAATGTGAACTTCTTGCACATTTTTGGATGTGTATGTTATGTTCTCAATGATCGAGAAAATCTGGCAAATTTGAACCAAAAGGCGATGAGGCATATTTCATCGGTTATTCAAGAGAATCCATTGCATATCGTGTATATAACCGAAGAACCAAAAGAATCGAAGAGAGTATGAATGTTCATTTGATGAACTCTCAGGATTGGTTCTTGAACAACACAGTTCAAGACCCGAACTTCAATGTCCACAAGCTTCCGCACAAAGACTGCTTCAAATGTCAAATCATCATTCTCTACTCCAACAACACAAGATTTGGATATCTTGTTTGAAGAATTTTTCCAAGTTCCGAAGAAAGTTCCTGAATCTGATGGAAATACTAATGAACCATCCAGTTCAAATTCAGAAGAGATGGATCCCAATGAGTCTTCACCATCACAATCATCAGATGATAGTTCATCATCTGATTCTCCTCCACCTACTGATTTTTCAGAGTTGCATTCTCAACCTCATAATATCACACAAGTGACAAATCCTACAACCAATACCGAAGATTATGATCACGACTTTTGTTGAACCAATTGCAACTTCGTTTGAACAATTAACAGAACAACATTCTCCTGATTTTGTTGATTCTGAAGAATCTGGTGATCCACTTGATCCAATTCCTCACACAACCAAATGGACAAGAGCTCATCCAATTTCTCAAGTCATTGGTAATCCAACAACTGGAGTTCAGACAAGATCCGCATCCGCGAATGAATGTCTGTTTGTGAATTTTCTGAGTATTGTTGAACCAAAGACAGTGAATTAAGCTCTAAGTTGTCCAGATTGGGTGAAAGCAATGCAAGAAGAACTTAATCAGTTCGAACGTCTTGAGGTATGGAAATTGGTTCCAAATCCTTACAAGAACAAGGAGCCAATTAAAACCAAATGGATCTTCAAGAAACAAAAAGGATGAAACTGGAGTTGTTGTACGCAACAAAGCACGATTGGTTGCAAAGGGATACTGCCAACAAGATGGAATTGACTACGATGAAACATTCAAACAACAAAAAGGTGAACCATTGAATGAGGTATACATCAGATTCTGCAATGTCATCAATGAGCTGAGAAAGAATGACGTGAAGAGAACCAATATGGAACTGAACATCAAATTCATCAAAAATCTGGAAGAGGAATGGCAAGTGTATGGAACCCAACTCAACCAACAATCAGACTTTGGAAAACTCACCATTCACACTCTGTTTGAAAACTACAACTTAATGTTGAGGATGTTCAGAGAATTCAGAAGAAGAAAGAAGAGAGTGTAAATTCAGATCCATTGGCTTTGGTTGCTGAAAGAAGACTTCAAGATTGTCAAGACACAGTTTTGTTGAAGTTCAAACTGATTCTGATTCAAGTGAAATGAGTGATTGTGATCTTGATGAAAGGAAAAAGAGATGTACAAAGAACTCGCTTATTTCACAAAGGCTTTCAAGAAGAAATTCTTCAAGAAGAAACCAACAAATAATCAACTTAGGACTTCATCAGTCTCTTCGTATGCCAAAAATGCGAATGCTCCTAAGTTTGATCAGAAGAAAGAGTTTGTTGGTGGTGAGAAGAAGTATGACAATCAGAAGAAGTTTGAGAAGAAGGTAATGGAGAGAAGGAATGAAGACAAGAAGTGCTACAACTGTGGTCTTACTGGACATTTTGCTATCAACTGTACTAAACCTCGACAGAAGAACTCCGAGTACTACAAGTACAAACTTTTGCTGGCAAGACAAGAGGAAAGCGGAATTGCTCTTCTCGCTGAGGATGACAAGTGGTTACATCTTTCTGATGAGGAGACAGACGAACTTGCAGCAAATGTGTGCTTCATGACAAAGATCAAGAAGTCAAAGGAGTTGGAGGAAAATGATGAAAGTTCTTCTGAAGTCGAGGATGAGGTAATCTCTTTTCCCAAATCAGTGTTAAAACACTACATGGACATGAGTGAAACAGCAAGAAAAGATTACAGGGAGTTGAGTAAAAAGAACTTAAAATTAAAGAAAGATTTGGAAGAAAAAGAAAAAGATTTTCAAAGTAAATTTGATTTGCTTCAAAAGGAATTTGAGAATTTGAAATCTGAAAAAGCAGCAGTCACTTTTACTCCAACTCTAAACTGCATCTTGAACAACAAGAACTTGAGACCAAAGTTCTTGAACTGAGCAAGACCGTCAGACAACTTCAAATTGAAAAAACCAATGAGATGTTTCGAGCAAATGCATTGGCTGAGGACATTGAGTCTTTAAATGTGAAATTGAAAGAATCTATCCCTGATTTGACGGAATTTGAAAACAAAATTTCTGACCTAAAATATGAGTGTTGTATAAAAGATTCTCTTAAACAAAAACTTGATAAAGAAAATGATGAGCTTAAAGCTGAAATCAAATCTTATCAAGACAAGCTGTATAAGATTAATCGATCATATCAACAAATATTTTTGAATAGGCTAAGAAATTCGAAAACTTTATTCAATTCAGGGATAGGTTATGTCAATCCAAATCATTTGCTCAAAGCACAAGAAGAAGTCCCATCATTATACAACGAATCTTATTTGAGATGTGGGATGACAGACCAATTTGTGAGACCGACTGATAGTGATTATGAGGCTGATGATTTTCTAGAAAAGGGTGCAAAAGTCTATTTTAACTATGAGTTAATGGATGAGTCATATGATTTCTTCGCTAACTCTACACATAAAACAATCAAAGACAATCATGAGGCTGTCATACCCGAAATTCTTGAGTGTTTTACTGAAAAACCTTTGGAAAATCCTATTCCTATTCCAAAACCTGAAAATTGAGACCTTATGTACCACAAAAAGTTTTGGAAAAGGTAATTGAGGATCTGCAAAAGTCTCTTGATGAAAAGCAATCTTTGATAGACAATCTGCAGACTCAAAATCACTTTATCATTGACCAACCCAAGTTAGACTCCAAAGTTTGTGATCCATCTGGATGTTCTGTGAGTTCTATGTGTGAAAGTGTAAATGCTTCTGTGCAAACTGAAAAAGAATCTCAAATCTTTGAAATGTGCAAACTTGATTTTGACCGAAAGTTTTCTGAATCATTTGAAAAAATCAATGAGAAAATTTTATCCATGAAAAAGAAAACCAATGTGTTTGAAGAGAATCATCCAATTCATGTTCAAAATGTGAATGTAGACATAAAGAATGTTGTTCATGTGTCTGTTCAAACTGATGGTGATGTAGATGATGTTCATGATATTGATGATTATTTCTTCCCGATTGCTTCTGAAACTCAATCATTTACCAAGTTTTCTGAGGGAACTAAATCGTACTTGACTGAAATTGATGCTTTCAAATAAAAGTTTGAAAAAGAAAGGGAACAGAGAATAAATGTGCTAAAGGAACTCAATGATCTAAAAGTTGAATTCCAATTTCAGAAAATAGCACTTCAATTTCATAAAGAAAATGAAAAAGCATCAATTCCACTCAAGCGAAGTCCATGTCCGATAAAGAAAAGTGAAGTTAGTGTGAAGTTGGAAACTGAAGATATGACAAATTTTTTGGATGAAAATCATGTTTTTGATCCTGAATTTGAAAAATATTTTGTTCAAAAGGAGGAAAAACTTGATTTTAAACTAAAGAAGATTCCAAAGTCACACTCTTCACAATCTTCATCAATCAATAAGTTCCAAAGACCAAAGACCACCCAACAATCAAAGACCAACCCATCACCCAAGACTGATTCAAAACCAAAGACCAAACCATCACCAATGAATGTTTCAAAACCGAAGTTCAATCAATCACCAAAGAAGGATTCAAGTCATAATTCAAAGAAAGGTCCCACAGTTCAAAAGACTTCTAGGCAAACAAAGATGTACAAGGTTATTTCTGAACCTAAGTCACAAAAAGAAGTCAAAGCAAGCAGTGGTCCAAAGAGTGTTAAGGATGAAGCTTTCTCATTAGGTAACAAACAACCTCCGCAGGTTAGGTATTCTAGTTTCCCTAGGTATTCTCAGAAGAATCCCAAGTGCACTTTACAGAGGGTTAGAGATACTTTTACAGGTATGACTAAATACAAAGACCATATGGTTGACTAAATACAAAGACCAGTATGGTTGGTTGTCGCCTAATAACATAAAGAAAGTAAACAAGACCA
The DNA here is from genome assembly GCA_034093135.1 of Erigeron breviscapus. Classification (NCBI taxonomy): domain Eukaryota; kingdom Viridiplantae; phylum Streptophyta; class Magnoliopsida; order Asterales; family Asteraceae; genus Erigeron; species Erigeron breviscapus. The sequence continues at coordinate 77,748,174 of CM067168.1, forward strand.
CAGAACCCATCAAGAAGAAACCTGTTAAGAACAAAGTTAATAATTTGTTTGCTAACTCAAAAAATGTTCGTGTTTCAGGTGATGTGTGCTTAACTAGTAGCAGTAGATGGATCCCTAAGGATAGATATTTGAATGCATCTAGTAAAGTCAAGCTTGATGGAAAACCTGCCAATGTCAAACAAGTGTGGATTGTCCGTAGATCGAATACATTAGATAATGCTAATAAATCTAGGACTAGTCCCGCTTGTACCAAAACATGTGTATAAACCTTTACATTTTCTTGCTTGTAATTCGTATTTGTATTTTGAACAATTATGTGTGCTTGTTTGTTATTTAAATAAATTGTTTGTTTGCGTGTTATTTTGCTTGATGTTTATTTTTTTAATGTGTACTTGCATGTTCTCCCTCTAACCTGCAAGGACCCAATCTACATGGGTACCTAAACCATATTCCTTGTCCTTGCAGGAATATCTCATTTGTGTATGGTATGTTGACTCGGGATGTTCTCGTCATATGACTGGAAACAAGTCCATCCTTTCGAACTTTGTTGAAAAGTTTATGGGAACCGTCAGATTCGGAAATGATCATATTGCTCCTATTCTTGGTTATGGAGACATTGTTAAAAATGGTGTCACTATCAAGAGAGTTTCTTATGTTGAAGTCCTAGGACACAATCTTTTTAGTGTTGGACAATTTTGTGACAATGATCTTCAAGTATTATTCAGGAGATATGAATGCAAAGTGCAGACTGAAGATGGTGTGGATATTCTTACTGGAACAAGAGACAATAATTTGTTCACTATTGATCTCAACAATATTCCATCTAATTCTTCAGAGATTTGTCTACTTTCAAAAGCAACTGCACAAAACTCTTGGTTATGGCATCGCCGTCTTTCTCATCTGAATTTTCAAACAATTAATGCTCTAGTGGATAAACAACTTGTTGAAGGACTTCCTGATTACAAGTATGAAAGTGAAACATGTTTGTCCAGCTTGTGCAATTGGTAAGATGAAGAAAGCTTCACACAAACCAAAGAAGCATCTGAGTACTGAAGGTTCTTTGCACCTTCTACATATGGATTTGTGTGGCCCAATGAAAGTTCAAAGTATCCATGGAAAGCGATACATTCTTGTGATTGTCGATGATTATTCTCGTTACACTTGGGTATTCTTTCTTCATGCAAAGAGTGAAACTCCGACTGCAATTATTGATTTCATAAAGAAGACCCAAGTGAATCTTAAATCGTCAGTTAGAATTGTTCGCTCAGACAATGGAACTAAATTCAAGAATTCAACGATTGATTCTTTCTTCAAGTCCATGGGTATTACTCATCAATTTTCCGCTGCCAGGACACCTCAACAGAATGGAGTAGTTGAACGTCGAAATCAAACTCTTGTTGAAGCAGCTAGAACAATGCTTGCTTATTCAAAGTTGCCTCCGAATCTATGGGCAGAAGCTGTTGCTACTGCCTGCTTCACTCAAAATAGATCAATCATCAACAAGAGGTTTGATAAAACTCCGTATGAGGTGATCAACAAAAGAAAGCCCAATGTGAACTTCCTGCACATTTTTGGATGTGTGTGTTATGTTCTCAATGATCGAGACAATCTGGGCAAATTTGAACCAAAAGGCGATGAGGCATATTTCATCGGTTATTCAAGAGAATCCATTGCATATTGTGTATATAACCGAAGAACCAAGAAAATCGAAGAGAGTATGAATGTCAAATTTGATGAACTCTCAGGAATGGTTCTTGAACAACACAGTTCAAGACCCGAACTTTAATGTCCACAAGCTTCCGCAACAAAGACTGCTTCAAATGTCAAATCATCATTCTCTACTCCAACAACACAAGATTTGGATATCTTGTTCGAAGAATTTTTCCAAGTTTTGAAGAAAGTTCCTGAATCTGATGGAAATACTAATGAACCATCCAGTTCAAATTCAGAAGAGATGGATCCCAATAAGTCTTCACCATCACAATCAACAGATGTTAATTCATCATCTGATTCTCCTCCACCTACTGATATTTCAGAGTTGCATTCTCAACCTCATAATATCACACAAGTGACAAATCCTACAACCAATACTGAAGAATATGATCATGACGACTTTGTTGAACCAATTGCAACTTCGTTTGAACAATTAACAGAACAACATTCTCCTGATTTTGTTGATTCTGAAGAATCTGGTGATCCACTTGATCCAATTCCTCACACAACCAAGTGGACAAGAGCTCATCCTATTTCTCAAGTCATTGGTAATGCAACAACTGGAGTTCATACAAGATCCGCATCCGCGAATGAATGTCTGTTTGTGAATTTTCTGAGTATTGTTGAACCAAAGACAGTGAATGAAGCTCTAAGTTGTCCAGATTGGGTGAAGTCAATGCAAGAAGAACTTAATCAGTTCGAACGTCTTGAGGTATGGAAATTGGTTCCAAATCCTTACAAGAACAAGGAGCCAATTAAAACCAAATGGATCTTCAAGAACAAAAAGGATGAAACTGGAGTTGTTGTACGCAACAAAGCACGATTGGTTGCAAAGGGATACTGCCAACAAGATGGAATTGACTACGATGAGACATTCGCACCAGTTGCATGAATTGAGGCTATTCAGATGTTTCTTGCCTATGCTGCCTACAAGAACTTCACAGTCTACCAAATGGATGTCAAAACTGCCTTCTTGAATGGAATTCTCAAAGAAGAAGTGTATGTTGAACAACCAGAAGGTTTTGTGAATTCAAATCATCCGGACTATGTTTACAGGTTAGATAAGGCTTTATATGGTCTGAAACAAGCGCCTCGTGCATGGTATGATGCTCTATCCTCTTATCTTGTGAAATCTGGTTTTAGCAAAGGTTCAATTGACACTACCTTGTTTATCAAATGACAAGGGAGTGACATCATTCTAATCCAGATTTATGTTGACGACATAATTTTTGGGTCAACTAATCCTAAATACTGCAAGAATTTCTCTGCTTTAATGATCAAGAAATTTGAAATGAGCATGATGGGTGAATTAAACTTTTCCTTGGTCTTCAAGTAAAACAGTTGTCAAATGGTACTTTTATCTGTCAATCTAAGTACATTCTTGACATGTTGAAAAAGTTTGATATGATGGATTGTCAAACAATTGGGACACCCATGGAAGCTCGAACAAAGATTAATGCTGACTTAAATGGAAAATCTCTTGATCAAAAGAAATATCGCAGTATGATAGGGTCACTCATGTATTTGACTGCAAGTCACCCGGATATTATGTTCGCCACATGCATGTGTGCCAGGTACCAGGCCAATCCCAAGGAAAGTCATTTCCAGGTCGTTAAACGGATCTTCCGATACCTGAAAGGCACAGTGAACCTTGGTCTCTGGTATCCAAGGGATACTGGATTTCAGTTAATTGCATATTCGGATGCTGACCATGTAGGTTGCAAGCTTGATCGAAAGAGTACTTCTGGGAGTGTACAGTTTCTAGGGGATAGATTGGTCAGTTGGTCTTCAAAGAAACAGAATTGTGTATCCACATCTACTGCAGAAGCTGAATATCTTGCTGCAGCAAGCTGTTGTTCACAAGTTCTTTGGATGAAGACACAGTTGACTGATTATGGATTTCAGTTCAACAGGATTCCCATCTACTGTGACTCTAAGAGTGCAATTGCTATTTCTTGCAATCCTGTACAGCACACAAAGACCAAGCACATAGATGTTCGGTACCATTTTCTTAAAGATCATGTCGAGAAAGGTAACATCGAACTCTATTTTGTCCCAACAGACTACCAACTTGCTGATCTTTTCACCAAACCTTTGGATGAAAACAGGTTTAATTTTCTTAAAACCAAGTTGGGAATGCTAGATTTACAAACTTAAATGATTTCATGCCATGTATTCTATGTTCATTTTCTGCTTCAAACATTGATGTGATTTCCTTGTCATTACATGCAATGTTTGAGGGGGAGAAAAAGGGTAGAATGCATGATTTAAGGGGGAGTTTGTAAATTCACTGTTTTGATATATGCTTAATTTGAGGGGGAGTGTGCAAATGCATGTAAATTTTTGTGTAATTTTTCTAATTTTTCTAGTTTGTGTAATTTTTTTTTTTTTTGGCTATTGTTATGTGTGTTTGTTTTAAAATTGAAAAATCTAATACAAAATTAGAAAACATTAAAAAGATAAAAAGATTTTTTTTAAGTTGTTTATTTTTTTAAAGTTTTTTTTTATTTTTATTTTTATTTTTTTTATTTTTTTTTGTTGTTTTTTTTTTTTGTTGTTTTAATTCTGTTTGTGAATAAAAATCTGCTTAAGCCCAAAACCCATAACAAGCCCAAATTTCATGTCAGCCCAAACTGAAATGTTGAGCCCAACTTGATTCTGCCCAAACTTGTTTGGATTCGGGTCAACACGCGGGTCATACCCAGACCCGCGACCCGAATATGAGTCTTAAAAGGAAAATGGGCGGGTCAAATAATTCATTTTCGAATTCAAAAACCAAAATATCTCATTTTTTTTCTCTCAAAACTGATCAAACTTCACATCAATCATTCAACATTCTTCATCTTTTTCATAATAATCATCGTGGAGTTAAACAAGTGTTCATTTTTCTGGATTATTTCATCTTGTTTCATCGACCAAATCGTCAGTTTTGTGGTAAGATTACTTGTTTTCTTTGTGCACGTTAACTGTTTGATTAAATGCCAAGAAGAAATGATATGATCGTTATGTCTATTGTGATGTTTTGGGTTGTGTCTAAATGATGTTAGTTGCATGATTAGGACTATTACTTGTTGTTGTTTTGCTTTTAATGCCTTAATCTGCATACTTTGTGAATTTTTCTGGGTTGATTTGATGATGGGCTGGGTAATAACTTGTGTTTTTAATGAAATGTACCATTTGCAGAGCAGTTTGCTCGGCAAATGATTTGTTTGTTCTTGATCACCTTCAAATCATCATTATTTCTGGTTAACTTGTTCTTAATTTTTCCACCAAGTCATTAAAACAACATAATGCAGAGCATTTTGCTCGGCATTCAAGCCTTTTTGAATTCCAAAAGTTTTACAAGTTTTAAAAACAACTGTTTGCAGAGCAGTTTGCTCGGCAAACAGTGCATTTTGTACAAAACTTGTTCCAAGTCTTAAAACAACTGTTTGCAGAGCATTTTGCTCGGCATTCAAGCCTTTTTGAATTCGAAAATTTTACAAGTTTTAAAAACAACTGTTTGCAGAGCTTTTGCTCGGCAAACAGTACAAAATTGAATTTTTTTTCTTTCATTGACATTTTTCTTAATCAAATTGACAACATGATTGTTGTTCAATATAAGGAAATTTCATACATTGAAAAGGAGTTGGACTGAACTGCTCATTTGCAGAGCTTTGAGCTCTGCATTTACATTTTTCAACTCCAATACAAATCAAAATTTTGCCAAAACTAATTTTTTAGTCCTTGTCAATTTCTGAGCAAAATTTTCAAAATGTACTATTTGCAGAGCATTTTGCTCTACAAACAGTACAAATAGAATTAAATTTTTTTTTCTTTCTTCATTATTTTATTCTATGTTTCTTTTTATTATTATTTGTGTTATGTTTTAAAATGTATAAATGTTTGTGAGTATTGTGTTGGTAAATATATAGTATTTCATAAGTGTTTGGGGTGAGAGGCAAGGTATCGAACGCCTTTGTGTACTACCTTGTTTTCTTATCTTTTAATACTTATGTGATTCTATATATTGTCATGTTTTGTATATATATTTGGGTGAGATGCAAGGTATCTGTGACAACTCGTAATTAATTTACATCGGGTTAGTCCTAATCTCAATTAGACGGTCATTTGACGTGGAACTTATTAGACTTTTGGACTTTTGACTTAGTCAAATTAGACGTATCTTGTTGACGTAGACTATTAGCTATCTAGATAAATGCCGAGTCTTTAAAATAACTTTAAATTAATATTTAAAGGTTATGTCTTGAACAAAATAATTAGACTGTCTAGACTTAATATTATAAAGTTCACTTTGACGAAACTTTATTGACTTGTCTTAATTAAAATGAGACGAGGAAAAATACCTTTACTTTACATTTAACCTTTTAGTCAAACGGTATTTACTCGTAAGCATTTTACCGAATTAAGGGTATTAAAAATATCCCAAAAAGGGCCACATGGGCCGAAATGTTTGTTGTGGCTGGGAATTAAACAACAAACACTTCCCTCCTTTTCTTTCTTTACCAGTCGACCCAACACACACACAACACACACAAAACACTTTCTTATCTAAATCAATTTACAAGGTGAAATCAAAGAGAAAATCAAAGGAATTTAAACATCTTTCAATAATAATTAGGGTTTTGGCAAGGATCATAATCATCATTTATCCTTTTCTTCCTATTTCTCAAGAACACAAATTGGTAAGTAACTTTCTCAAACTTTGATTTTATTTAAATTCATTAAAGGGTTTATTTCAGTTATATAATTCGAATTAGAAGCCTATGAAAGTGGTATGAAATTAGGGTTTTGGCGATTAAAGGAAATGTTGATTTAGAATTTGGTATTTGAAATCAAAATGGTTAAATTGGTGAAATGGTTGGCGAAAAGAGTTGTTACCAGTTTCTTTGAGCATGTATATAGTCATTTTAATGAAAAGAACTGATTTAGAAACGTTTTGGTTACGGAAAAAAATGGTCAAAAACAGATTTCTGCACTCGTTCAGGTGAACCTCGCGCCGCGACCCTTCGGGTCTCGCGCCGCGAGGTGTGTTATAATCGAACAGGACCTGCCCCTTTTGTTTGCGACTCGCGCCGCGAGACCTCCAGGTCGCGCCGCGAGGAGCTGCCCAGGTCGCGCCGCGAGCCAACTTGGTCGCGCCGCGAGTTTTGGTACAGTTTGTCATTTCAGATTTTTGACGACTGATGAACTTGAACTTCGTTTATACGAATTGATACTTTAGACTACTTTATAATGACAATGTCATTGACGTTAGTATTTTTGAGTCAAATGAAACGGACGTTTAAATCACATTCTCGGCTAGGGCATTCTAGGATTGATAGCTAAGTAGTTGTACGTAGGATACTTGTCGTCGTGAGATTTGATCCTCACCATTCGTGCTCATATCCTAGGTTGTGGATAGACGTTGGAGACTAGACTGCTCATATTCTTGGACTACTCATACTTTTAGCTCTTTGATCGCTAAGGTGAGTTTATGGCGCCCTTTTTCCTTTTACTTTGGGCCTGAAAAGCATGTACTGTATACACGACTACTTTATAAATGATTTGTCTTTGTCTATGCCATGAGATTTGGTAATTAAATCATTTGTCTTATGTCTTGCCATGTTGACGGCTGTCTGAAAATGTGTATACCTGTCTTATGAAATATTGAACTAAATGACTTTGACTTGCCATGTTGTCGGCTGACTGAACTGTTCTTTGTGTTTGACAAACTAAAATGATCCCCCCTTCATGTAGTTATCACCATTATGCGATTCTAATGGTTGTCTTGTCAGATTTTGTTCCTGACTGTCTTGTTCTGGTCCGCACCCCATTATAGACGGGAGACCTGTGCGAGGTATACTGGTCCGCACCCCATTATAGACGGGAGACCTGTGCGAGGTAGACTGGTCCGCACCCCACTTTAGACGGGAAATCCTGTGCGATGGAAATTTGTCTTATTGTCGGACTTTGGTCTGGACTGTCTTGTCTTAAATAACTACATTAAACGACGATTGATCTTTTAGTCAAACACACTGTAAACTCACCAACTATTTCGATAGTTGATCCTCTCAAATTTCATGCTTTTCAGGTGACCATCAGTAAGTCTTGGAATCGTGTTTGGCATTATAGGGCCAATCTTTTGACTTTGGACGTACAATTAGCATCAGACATGGAGGACTTTCATGTTTTTGGCTTTAATTGTATTTGGCTGTCCAATTTATCGAACTTGTATTAAGTGGGCCCATTTCCAACTGTGGATAGTTTATATCCGAGTTTTGGGGTCCACGTCTGAACGATTATGCTTGTAATAAACTTGTTTTGACATTAATGGATGTAATCTCTATTTACCTTCTGATTAGTATGCAATTTCTTGTTAACCCTGTATTTCCGCTACAACGGGGTGTGACAAAAATTGGTATCAGAGACAGGTTTATAGTGAATACAGAGCTATTCCTCGTGAATAACTCAATCTATAGCCATGATCGCTTCATATAGGAAATCTAAGTCTTTAAGGTTTAGGATACTTATCTCGAGAGTTATACTATTTGTCAATAATTAGACCTAACCCGATCAACTACGTCCCGATTATGTAAAATAGTATAAGACTCGAAATAAATATCTTAAATTGTGTATATACGTGTTAGTTGAATTATATTCACAACATGCTGTAAATGTGGTGGGAAGGCTGCGGGTGACCCTATATATAAGCATTGAAAGTATGTTAGGAATAGAAACTCAATTCGTATGTGTATGCATAAGGTTTATATACGTGATACTTGGATTATATTAACAATATACTGAAAATGTGGTGGGAAGGCTGCGGATGACCCTATATATAAGCATGGAAGGTATATTGTTAATAGAAACCCAAATGTTATGTGTATAGCCTAGACCAAGATCTCCTAAATTGTGTAGATACGTGAATGGTTTGTGTTATATGGACGACATGCTGTAGGTGTGGTGGGTACGCCAATGGTACACCCTATACATAAACATTGAAGGTATGTCAGAAATAGAAGCCCAAATCGTATGTGTGTACACTAATCAAAGATCTCTTCAAAACTCATGTGTTGCATACTGTATCATCCATCTGAGACGTACTGCCTTATCCATTTGACTTATATGGATTATTTGACTATCTTTTCAGACTAGTCATGTCGGATGGAGTTAGCTCTAATGCTGTTGTACCTTGTACACCTCCAGTTCCTGTCTTGGCAAACTCCATTCCTTATGTTCCTGACTCTTATGAGGAGGAACCAATGGAGGAATCGGGCAATGAATCTCGCCCTATCAATTTGATATCAACATCCAGCGAATCTGGAGGCGAACATGTGTCTATCCATGTTCAATCATCTGTAACACCGGTATCTCCATATCAGAGGAGGATTACCGAGGGAGCTAGTCTGCCTTATGCTCCTAGAGACCCTTATGCTCCTGGTCCTTCTGCACCAGTTCAGGGCAACTGTGGACCTGGTCTTTCATTCTTTCAGGGAGATCCGTATGCTGCGGGTCCCTCCAGAGTGCCTGTCTACAATCCAAGTGCCGTTATGCCAGTTGCATCTGCAGCTGATAAGTCGGAATATTATCGCCGACAATTGTCAAGGATGAACAATTCCCTCATCTGTACAAGGGAAGAATGTAGAGAATCAAGCTCAGGCGTTGACTGAAGCTTATCATCAGGCGGCGGAGGCTATGACTGTGGCTAGAGAAGGGAAGGAAACTATTGGGAGGTTGATCTGGATACTGTCGGTTGTGGTGGTTTTGGTTGTGGCTTTGCTAATCGTCGTTATTTGCAAGATGTAATCTTGTAATAATCTTTCTGTATTGTAAACCTAGAACTTATAACAACTCGTACTTCTG
>CM067168.1:77764706-77789604 GCA_034093135.1 Erigeron breviscapus
TCAGTACGTTTAATTTGTTTCATTATTTTATTTAGCTTACGTATTGATCCTATTGGGATGTGACACGTGTAGTGGACCATACCGGTTACTGAAAAAGTACCACCACTACTTGTTATTCATCCAATCAAAATCTTTCTCTCTCCACTATTTCCAAATCAGATATTTTGGGTTTGAATAAAACAATCAATCTAACCTAAATTTCAAATCACTTATTCATATTTTCATAAAATCAATTTTTTTTTCTCTAATCTGATTACTGTTTTATTAAATTTACTTTCTTCTAAATTTGTTTTCAAAATGGCATCATCATCAAATAATTCTCAATCTTCTTCTGAATCTGAAAATCATTTTCCAACTCCAATCAGTGCAAATAAGTTATCTCCTTATGTGGTTGGAGATAAGGTAGTTGTTGTTCCCTCCGATCTTGATACTGGTAAAATCAAGATTGAAAGTCTGGTTTATGCTAATATTCATCCTCCCTCATGGGCAAAAGGATATGATGAGATTGTTACTTTCATGTGGTATCATCCGTTTGGGAAAGTAATGATTGAGAAACCAGATTGGGTGTTTCAAGATCTCCTGTGTGAATTTTGGGCAAGCTGTGTTGTGAACCAAAACAAGAGGAGATGCTGCAATCTATGGCTCAGTCCTAAACGGTAAGAAAAAGGTATATATTTCTTACGAAAGGCTTAAGTCTGCATTTGAGCTGTCATATATGCCTGATGATGAATATGATCCTGTTGTGTCTCATACTGAAGCCAAAAATGTTTTACAAGAAGTTGGATATACTGGTCCACTGGCTTCAGTTGTTAAAATGAAACATTTAACTGGTATTTGGAATTACTTATTGAGCACAATTTCAAAAACTTTACAAGTAAAGGCAGGCAGCTTTGATCAGCCTAATGTCCTAGAATTTGCAGATTTTTCATGCAATGGTCACTATGACAGAATAGATTTTGCTGCTTTAATTTTAAGGACCTTGTTGAGCGTGTAATAAAAAGAGTCTTACCATACCCTATGGTAGGATTCTTGCACTCATTATTGAAGCTATCCTTGATAATGATTACAGCCTGGCAACTGGTCAGACTGTAGAGTGCAAGTCCATTAATTCTAACATTTTCAACAGTCCTAAGGTATCTGTGCAAGGTCTAACCCGAGCAATGCAGATTTACCTTGATTTTTGCAGGAGAAGAGAGGAGGAACAAGAAGCATTAAGGGAAGTTGTCCCTTCTTCGACGCGATCTGGGTCTGACACTCAATCTGCCAATCAGGGGGACCCAGGTACACATGCTTCTGAACCCTCAAACTCTTCTGGATCTATGCATTCTTCTCCTTCAAAAGAGGGTGAAGGGTTGGCCACATCATCAGCCACCCTAGCCGCACCCTCACTCCAATTCAAATCAGCTTCAAAACAACCCAGTGTTGAGGACTTAGTGCCTCGCATTGTGAAAAAGAAAAGATCCACAAGGAAATCTGTGTCAGCTTTGGTGGGTAAAATTTCATCTCCAAAACCATTAGAAGTCCCACCTGGTTCAGTGGAAGCTGAGGAACGTTCCGAAGCTGTCCCTGATACCCAAGCTGACATACCAAATTCACCTCGCCCATCTACACTCTCCCAAAAGGGTGTAGACGAGATAAAAGGGACAACTGTATCTACCCAACCCTCCAAACAGGGTGAAGGTATTGAAACAAAGACCTCCTCCCAAGGTCATACTGAGTCTGTGCCTAAATCACCATCATCAGCCTCCCAAAAGGTTGATGATATCATTAAAGGGATAACAATGGATCTAGCCCAGATCCAAGAGTCAGAGTCTGTGCACGTACAATCTGAGGATGGTCAGACAAAGGAGAGTAGTATCGAACGCCAAGGTGACACTACTGCTCTTCCCAAAGATGATCAGACTCCCTTAATACACTCTGAGTCTGCACTGGCTGCCAATGCCTCTTCTATGTCACAAGAAGAGGTACAGGCCACAAATCTCCCTCGTGATACTTTGGTGCAACAACACACCATTGTTGAAGGGCAATCATCTACCCTTAACATTACACCTGCAAAGTCTGTGTCTGCATCTGTCCTTGGACAGAGGGACTCTGTAGGTTACTTGGCTGTCTTTAAGGCAGTCATGTCAGCCCCTTGTGCAGCAAAGGGAACCATTGATGGTCCCTCACGATGTCAATGAGAACATAGTCACTATCTCCGGAAGTGACTCTTCATTCGATGATGAGTTTGCCCATCCATCCTCAAGGGATGATCTGATGGATGATGCCAGTGGAGGGGTTGATCAACATCAAGATCACCATATTCCCACTGAGCAACAGTCTGAATCAAGTCAATCTTTCTCAGGCTGATCAACTCATTATCAATTCTGACAGATCCACTCATGAGACTCACTCTCATGAGCAAATGTTCCAAGACTCCTTAAACCTCCACCCCCTTCTATATTCCCCAATTGACCAAATTAAGGATTGCAGGCTGCTCTTTCCAGAGTCAGTGGCTTTTAAGCCAACTGCAAGTCCTTCCCAAGCTGCCACTATCTCATTTTCAGATGTGGTGGGTCAGCTCACTGAGTTCATATCAACTCACAAGGTTGAGAACTCAAAGCTGACTAAATGCTTGGAAAAGATCCAAAAGGATCAAGAATTGACGGATAAGAAGGTGGATAAAATGTCTAAGGAACAGACTGCACTTAAAGAGAGTGTTGTGAAAGCAGTTGACCTTATGCAAAAGAACCAAGAGAAGCTGACAGAGTCCCTTGAAAGTCTAACTAAGAAAATCAATGAAGAAATGGAAAGGAACAAAGGGACTCTGGGTCCGATCGAAAATGCTGCAACCAGATTCACAAGGAAAGTAACTGTTGAGCTTCAAGCTGCTAATAAGTCACAAGCAGATTTCAAGAAGGATTTGATTGAAGCCTCAACCAGTTTCAAGAACAAGGTTGCACTCCTCCATGATGATTTTGCTGAATTGAGAAGAGCCTGCTGTCTTACAAATGTAAAGATTGATGTCCTTAACAATCGAATTCCAGACTTCTTTGCCACTCCTGTGAGTTCTTTTCCTGGTGATGATGACAAAAGGGGGAGAAGGGCTCCACTTCTAAGAAAAAGAGAAGTGAAATGAATAAAGCAGAAATTGAAAAGCAAAGAGCTGAGGTGGACAAGGACATTGAAGCATACTTTGAAAAAGTAAGACAAAGAAATAACCAGGCTGATAGGAGGATTATAGTGTATGGTTCTAATTTGGTTGGAAAGGAAAAGGATGTGAATGAGGAAGTTGAAAAGGAGAGTGATACAATTGAGGGGGAGACCACTGATGGTGTTGAAAAAGTAACTGGAGGAATAAGGAAGGAAGTTGTGGTTGAAAAAGATATAAGGAAGGATGTTGGAGTTGAAAAAGTAAAAGAAAGATGAAGTCTGTCCAAGCTGACCCTGTGCAAGCTGTGCCTAAACAAGCTGTGCAAACTGACACAACTCCCAAAGAAGTAAACATTGAATCTTCTTCAAGTGATGACACAGTCACTCTGTCTCAGTTTCAATTGAAGAAAAGGAAAACTGAAGCTGGGTCAAGTGGTTTGAAAGTCTTGACCCAAGAAGAAAAAGATTGGGAGGCTGTATTTTGAAAAGACGAAAAGGAAAAAGCATTCCAAGCATAAGGTTTACAAGGAAAGGCTTTGAATCTAACTGGGAAACCTATGATCTTGACAAGCTGCTTGATCTAGGTTATACAGAATGGGTTGAATTGCATGATATCATCACTGGTATGCCTGGAATTCATAGAGAGACTGTCTTGGAAGCCATTGATAAAAAGTTGGCTGCAATTGTAAAATACAAGATTGATATCACTGGTCTTCCAAGACCAAGAGCATATGATTTGGATGATGAAGATGAGTCAGAAGAGCCACTCAAGAAGAAGAGGAAAAGAAATGTTAGGCTCGAAGCTCCTGAAGGTGATCACACAGACTTCCTCAGAAATTTGAACCCTTCAGAGTTTCTTGGGTTATTATCTACTGATGCTCTAGACAGACTTCTAAGTCATCTTAATCTGTCTCTACCTACTGGTGTGGAAAATGCAAGAAGTGAATGCACATTACTGTGGAATGGTTGGATGATATCGAGGTTGTGTTTGCTTCATGTTATTGCCCTGAGGATATGAAGGTATTGTGTGCCTCCCGTATGTTGAAGAAGAATGCTCGTAATTGGTGGAGGGTTGCTACTATTTCTTTGACCCCCGAGGTGTTAGCTATTATGCCTTGGGGTACCTTTAAGGAGAAGTTCTTGGAAGAATATGTGGGTACTCGTGAACTGAGGTTAATTGAGAAAGAATTCAGAGCTTTAACCGCTAAGTCGGGTGCCATAACTGAGTATGCTCACTCATTTATGGAAAAGCTTAAGTTTGTTGGTCACTTGGTTCGTAGATATGTGGATCAGGTTGAAGCTTACTGTGATGGTCTTCCCGCTAGCTATCGTGGCCTTTGTAGACAACATATTACATTGTCTGCTGCGATTAAGGAGTCCAAGAGGTTGGATGATGATTTCAAGGGTGAAAAGGTTGTGGTGAAAGCTAATGATGATAAGCAATCAGGTTCAAAAAGGAAGCATGATGGGTCAAATGGATCTAATAGGAAGTTCAAGAAAGGTTCATCTTCAAGAGGTGGGGGCAGCAACTATGCAAAGCCAAAGAATTGGTGTGGTACTTGTAAGGCGCCTCATTCGGGTCCATGTTCAGATAAGACCCGAAGGTGTGATACTTGTGGTGGTACGGGTCATCCTACTTCAGGATGCAAGGACAAGCCAAAGTGTTATCGGTGTCAACAAACCGGTCATTTCATCAAGGATTGCCCACAAGGAAGAGATGATGGAAAGAAGACGGCTGTCCAAAAGCCTAAAGCTCGAGCCTTTCAGCTGACAGTCGAAGCTGCCAAGGATAACGATGAGGTAGTAAGCGGTACATTTTCTTGTTAACTCAAAACCTGCTTCTGTACTTTTTGATTCGGGTGCAAATAGATCTTTTGTGTCCACTTTATTTGCTCCTAGGCTTGATAGGGTCACTACTCCTCTTGATTGCTCTATAGAGGTTGAAATTGCTAACGGTACCATTAGTGACATTCAAGTAGGTTATGATGATTGTTCTATTGAGATTGAAGGTCGCTCTTTTCCGGTTCAGTTATTGCCTACCACTTTAGCCGGTTTTGATATAGTGATAGGTATGGATTGGTTATCTCAAAATGATGCTACTATTATATGTTCTCAAAAGGTCGTACGATTCGCTACTTCGGATGGTGAGATCATTTCCGTTTATGGAGATAAAAAGAAGGGGAGCATAAAGATCATTAATTTGATGAAGGCTCTAAATTGCATTCGGCATAACAAGAATCACTTTCTTGCCTATGTTATCGATACACGAAAAGAGAAGTCTCCGATCCCTATTGTTGATGTAGTTTCTGAATTTTCTGATGTCTTTCCGGATGATCTTCCCGGTATTCCTCCCGACCGAGAGGTCACTTTCAGATTGATCTTGTACCCGGTGCTACTCCTGTTGCAAAAGCACCATATCGTTTAGCTCCTACAGAAATGAAAGAGTTAATGTCCCAGCTTCAAGAGCTACTTGACAAAGGTTTCATACAACCAAGTTCCTCGCCTTGGGGAGCTCCGGTTCTTTTTGTCAAAAAGAAAAACGGTTCTATGCGCATGTGCATAGACTACCGTGAGCTGAATAAGCGAACGGTTAAGAATAAGTATCCTCTCCCGCGTATTGATGATCTTTTTGATCAGCTCCATGGTGCTTCTTACTTCTCTAAGATTGATTTGCGGTCTGGCTATCATCAATTAAAAGTCAAAAAGGAAGATGTGGCCAAGACAGCTTTTCGTGCACGTTATGGGCACTATGAGTTTCTTGTCATGCCTTTTGGGTTGACAAATGCTCCAGCCGCTTTTATGGATTTAATGAATCGGGTATGTCGCCCATTTTTAGATCATTTTGTGATTGTCTTCATTGACGATATTCTAATTTATTCAAAGTCTGAAGCCGAGCACCGTGAGCACTTAAGATCCGTTCTTGAGGTTCTTAGGGAGAAAAAGTTATGCAAAGTTCTCCAAGTGTGAATTCTGGCTCTGAGAAGTTCAATTTCTCGGGCATGTTATCTCTTCTGAAGGTATTAAAGTTGATCCTGCCAAGATTGAAGCTGTATCTAAATGGGAACAGCCAAAGACACCCACGGAGATTAAGAGTTTTCTCGGTTTAGCTGGCTATTATAGGAGGTTTATTCAAGATTTCTCCCGAATAGCTAAGCCAATGACAAATTGACAAAGAAAGGAGTAAAGTTTGTATGGACGGAAGCTCAAGAAAAGGCCTTTCAAACGCTTAAGACAAAGTTATGTGAAGCTCCTGTCCTAGCCTTACCCGAAGGTACTGATGATCTTGTTGTGTATAGTGATGCTTCTATTTCAGGTTTGGGTTGTGTCCTTATGCAAAGGGACCAAGTTATTGCATATGCTTCACGTCAGTTGAAGCCTCATGAAAAGAATTACCCGACCCATGATCTTGAATTGGCTGCAGTAGTGTTTGCTTTGAAGCTGTGGAGGCATTACTTATATGGCACCAAATGTACCTTGTTTACGGATCATAAGAGTTTGCAATATGTGTTCTCACAAAAGGAAATGAATGTAAGGCAAAGGAGATGGATGGAACTTAAAGATTATGATTGTGAAATCAAATACCATCCGGGTAAAGCCAATGTAGTGGCGGATGCACTAAGTAGGAAAGTGCAGAATTTTTCTTGTAAATTGATGAGCATGGTTGTTCAAGCAAAGTCGGGGTTACTCGACCTCATCAAGGAAGCCCAAGTTAAGGCTTTAATGAAGGATAATATCGATAATGAAAGCATTGGAAAGAAGAAAAGACTTGTGATGGAGACGAACAGCCGTGGATTTAAGACGTATAAGGGTCGAATATGGGTACCATTGCTTGGTGGTAACCGAGAATTGATCCTTGAAGAAGCTCATAGGTCAAGATATTCAGTCCATCCAGGTATTACCAAGATGTATGCAGATTTGAAGCCCATCTATTGGTGGCCAAACATTAAGGGAGAAGTTGCTCATTTTGTTGAAAGATGTTTGACTTGTGCACGTGTGAAAGCTGATCACAAAAAGCCATATGGAATTTTGCATCAATTGGAGATTCCGGAATGGAAATGGGACCATATTACTATGGATTTTGTGACCAAACTACCAAGAACACCGAAAGGAAATGACATGGTATGGGTTATTGTAGATAGATTGACAAAGAGTGCTCATTTCTTGGCAACAAGACAAGATGTACCACTAACTAAGATGGCAAAGATGTATGTGGATGAGATCGTAGCAAAGCATGGTGTTCCTTTATCCATTGTTTCGGACCGAGACACGAGATTTGTGTCTAACTTTTGGAAGGGTCTTCAGCGAGAGTTAGGTACTAGAGTTAATTTGAGCACCGCCTATCACCCTCAAACTGATGGACAAAGTGAAAGGACCATACAAACGTTGGAAGACATGTTGAGAGCTTGTGTATTAGAGTATGGTGGAGCATGGGATGAACACTTGAAATTGATCGAATTCACTTATAATAACAGCCACCATGCAAGTATTGGAATGCCACCATTTGAAATGCTTTATGGTAGGAGATGTAGGACTCCGAGTTGTTGGATGGAACCCGGTGAAAGCAGTTTACGGGTCCTGAAATCATTGAAATCTCAGCTGAAAAAGTTAATGTGGCAAAGGAAGCACTTCGTGTGGCTAGAGAACGATAAAAGACTTATGCCGACAAGAAAAGGAAGCCAATTGAGTTCCAAGTTGGTGATTTGGTAATGCTGAAAGTTTCCCCATGGAAAGAAGTAATTCGTTTTGGAAAGAAGGGAAAGCTAAGCCCACGTTTCATAGGACCTTTCAAAATTCTGAAACGTATCAAGGATGTAGCTTATCAATTGGAACTACCCCCAGAATTGGATGGAATTCATCACACATTTCATGTTTCGTATTTGAGGAAGTGTTTGGCCAATGAGTCGAGTGTTATTCCAATTGAGGATGTGAGCATTAATCCTCAAAAAAGAATAGTGGATGAACCAGTAGCGATACTCGAAAGAAAGCAAAAGAAACTTCGCCGAAAGTTGATTGATCTCGTGTTGATTAAATGGAAGCATAACCACGGTGAAAGTTTAACTTGGGAGACCGAGGCGGTGATGAAAGAGAAATATCCAGATTTGTTTGCTCTGAGGCGATTCCGAGGACGGAATCCTCTTAAGGGGGAGGTAATTGTAACATCCCAAACGTTTTATGTTGACTATTTGACTTTCCGTTAGTTAACGTTAAGTCTATTATGTTTATGTGCCCTACATGGGATTATGTGATTAAATGCTTAGACGTTTAATATGAAATGACAAATATGATGATTAATGAAAGTAAAGTTAAGTAATAAGGTGCTTGTTAGTATGTTAAGACTCCCGGTAGAAAGTTAAGCTAAGAACGTTAAGTTGAAGAGTTGAGGGGTCCTAAGTGTAAGTTTGAGTTTGATGGCCAGGGGTTGAGGGGCAATTAGGCAACCCTAATTGTCACAAAACACCTGCTCTTGTGTGTGTGAAACCTCTCAGCCGATCCCCTCAATCCCCAAGACAAGTTTCCCTCAAGATTCAATCGATTCGTGCCGTATTGATCAAGTTTTGATTAGATCTTGAATCCTCTAAGTCATCTACAGGTAATATAGGTAATATTATCTTTGAATTCTGATCTTATGAGTCATAGATGATTTATAATCTAGTCCATAGGGTTTGGGTTGGGTTATTTGATCAAACGTTTATCGAATTCATGTTATTCGGGTGTTTTAAAGATTGATTTATGATGTAAAGGATTAAGGGATTAATAGGATGGTTTAAGTTGATGAAAGTGCAATTAAAAGGATTAATTTTAAGTCCCCAGGTTGGATTTGGGGTATGGGTTAGTATGGAATTCGTTTGATCAAGAACAAAAATTAGTTTGCTGGTCGGCACCCCAGGTGCGGCGCACCAAAGGAGTGGTGCGGCGCACCACAACCAGTTTGTGGGTTTTTGCCAAAAGCCCGATATGCGACGGCACCAATGGGTAGTGCTGCGCACCTACTTATGCGCGTGAGTTTGTGCGACGCACCTCTTGTCCAGTTTTCACAAAACATTTCGTTTAGCTTATATTTCGATCTTATACTCGTTCTAGGTTGTCGGGAGCACTTAGCAAGCACTATAAGATACTTTTAACTTGTTGGTAAGCTGTACCGAGGTAAGATAACATCTTTTGTCACCTGTTGGTACAACAAAACACGTTTTCATAAGTTAAACCTTCCAATTGAATATGTATGCACGTTTTATGTTTATGGGTGACTATGGGAGGTTGCAAAGGGATATATTACTTACCATTTATGATGTATAACATGCTTATGCAGGTTGCAAAGGTATGAGGTAAGTATGTACGCATGAAATGTTGAGATGATTAAGTTATGTGACTATGAAATGATGAAATGTTATGATATGTGCTTGCATGTGTGGCTTGATCGCCTAGTCACTAGTCCTTGATTAGGATTGCCATGTTCACGTGCACGTTAAGGGCCCTAAAGTAAAAGATGATATGTGATTAGCTTAGGTGAAAGTGTAGCCTAAACTAATTAAACGATTAAATTCTCGAGCATTATGTAAAGTCTTGTGTTAAGCTTAACCCGTGCTAGCTCTTCGGGGCTGGTGCGTACGTGGTCACTTGAGTTGCTCCTTGTGGCATAGTTATGTTTGAGTATTCCGGGTGGAGTAACTAACCACCAATGCGTAAAGGCATAAACGGTTTATTCAGTTGGATTGACTTTGTCATTCCTTAACGACGCCGATGAACCACCTTATGGTTTACCCATCATGTCGGGTGTGAGGACTCCATGTATGGTCTATGACCGCCTACACACAACCCCACATCCCTGTGTAAGTGGCATAAGTCACTTAGCCTACGTCTTGGCAAAGAAATAAAGAAAGAAAGATGAAGAAAGAAAGTATAGGCACACTTTAGGACATGATGAACCTAATGTGTATCTTATGATGTTATGTATGTGTGTGATATTAACTTAAAATGCAGATTTTGTTAATATATGTAATTGGCAAATGTTTTCAAATCTATGTTATCTTACTTAGCTAATTTTATTAGCTAACACTTGTTCTTTGAAAATGTTGTGCCTTCAGGATAATCAAGTTTGAGCTAGGCGAGGATTAGCTTGGTGAGACTTGGGTAGACGAATAAAGAAGCTTAGCAAAGACATTAAACGCTTAGACTTCCTTTAGCCTTATGTTTGGCTATTTCATTTATGTTTAAAGACTTGTATTAATGTGGCATTTATGTTGGTGCCAAAGCTTGGATTTACTTTTATTGTTTGATGATGCTAGAAGTAACACCAATTTTAAAGGTTCCATCCGTTACGGATGGGGCAGATTTTATATGTGATCCTTTCCGCTTATTTTAAACGCCGTTTGGCAAAGATTTTTTCAAAATCCAAGTTTTTAAACGACGGGTGTTACAAAGGAGGATCTTGCCAGACTACTTTAGTATCTTCATCTGAGTCATTTAAATCACGATTTGCATCATGAAATTCTTCATTTGAAGGCATTTCTTGAAGTACTGGTTCAGTTTGGAATTCTTCATAAGAAGACATTTCTGGTATAATCTCAACTGACACTGATACTGGGGGAGTAGTACGAACATCTGATCCAATATTAATTTCAGAGGTAGTTTGAAAATAATAGAAGGATAGAATGGAGTACCACTGGAGCGTTTCTTTTTCTGAACAGGTTCCAGATCAGGATGACTGGAAACTGTGTCTTCTGAATCTTCTTTATTGTGGTTGATAGATCAGATTCACAGAAGACAATTGGAGTTACTGGGGGAGTGTCAAGGCTGGCTTCTTGTTGATTGCAGCATTTGATTCATCAAATGTGACATGAATTGACTCATGGACTTTCTCCATTCTCTTGTTGTAGACTCTGAAGGCCTTGCGAATGGCTGAATAGCCTAAGAAATACCCTTCATCAGCTTTGGCATCAAATTTGCCTAACTGACTGGAGTCGTTCAGGATGTAAACTGGACATCCAAAAACATTAAAATAACCAATATTTGGTTTTCTATTTCTTAAGACTTCATAGGCTGTCTTTTTGTGTCGCTTCACATACACTGACCGGTTCTGGTGTGGCAAGCAGTAGCAATTGCTTCAGCCCAGAAACTGGTAGACAGACCAGATTCAGCAAGCATACTCCTGTAGCTTCTATCAGCGTTCGATTCTTCCTTTCCACCACTCCATTCTGTTCTGGAGAGCGGGCTGATGAGAAATTCTGGGAGATGCCAGTGTCAGTACAGAATGACTCAGAGTTGCATTCTGGAATTCTGTTCCATTGTCACTTCTTAACTGACACACCTTTCGACTGTACTTGAGCTCAATTTGCTTGATAAGACTGATGATTTCAGCAGCAGCTTCATTTTTAGACCTCAGAAAGATCACCCAACAATATCTGGAGAATTCATCTACGATCACCAGGGTGTATCTTTTACCAGCACGAGTCTGAACATTCACTGGACCACAGAGGTCCATATGAAGCATATGAAGAGGTTCAGATATGCTGAAATTCTGTCTGGTCTTGAAACTTTTTTTTTGAAGGAAACTGAAGGTATCCCATCTGCAAGTTGTTTTCTGGACAACTTATTAATATTCTTGAAATTTAAATGGGATAACGCTTTTGTGCCATAACCAGTTTGTGTCTTCATCGGCTTGAGTATAGAAACACTGCTCTGAAGGAGAGCTTTCCATATCCATCACGTACACATTCCCTTTTCTGGGAGCAATCAACACTACCTTCCAGTCCTTGTTGAATACGATGCCCTGAGCAATATTGAACAGACATTGATAGCCATCATCACACAGTTGACTTACACTGATTAGGTTATATTTCAAACCATTCACAAATGCAACTCGTCTGAACTTGACTTGTCCATTGTTCAGAACACCATATCCCTCAGTCTTTCCACAACCATCATTTCCAAACGTAATGGAGGGTCCATCAGAAATGGTGAACTCCTCCAGCAGGGTCTTACATCCGGTCATCGTCCTGCCAGCAGCACTGTCAAGATACCAGATATATTTCTTTCGATCGCCCTGCACATACCCCAGATATTATCAGTTAGATTTGGGAACCCATCGACTGATGGGTTCACTGGACCCTCCCTTATAGGTCCCTGGGGCAATCGGGTTTAGTTCACTTTCTTCAACAGTGGTCTTAGTTGAAAAGACCACTAGGGGTTGATAGTTTTGAAACCTTTTTCTTTTTCTCAACTGGAGAAATAGATTTAACTTTCTTTCCAAAAGGTTTTGTATTTTGTCTAGGGCCAGATGAAGTACCCTCAATAAAGTTTAATCTTGCATTAAAACTTTGAAATTGACGAGTAAGTGTTTGAATCTGGCTCTCTAACCTGGACAAAACATTTTCATCAGATGATACCTTAGCCTTTCCAGTCCTAGGCTTAGGTAGGGGATTGGTCTGAGGCAAAGGTTTATTCCGATAAACCTCTTTAACTGGAGCAGTCATCTGGAATGCTCCAGTCTAACCTCTGGGGATTGAACTGGGTAAATATTGGCCTTGGGAGTTACAGGCTCATCATAAACAGTGGTGGCCTGAATCCCTCTGGTAATCGATCGATTACTGGTATTAATGATGCTACATGAGTATTTCCATCTAAATATGCACGTTTTTGAGCAGGAAATTGATTTACTCCAGCATCATATGGCTTTTTGGTTTCTAGCCATGATTTAATTACCAGTTTTTCTTTCTCTAAAATGACTTCAAGATCTTGTTTTTCTTGAATCAATTGTTCAGTTACCAGAACCTGGGCTTGAAATGCCAGTTCAATGTCTTGAAGTTCTTTCAATTTTGATTTTAAAGCAGTTATTTCAGAAGAATCTGGTTCTAGACCATTTACACAATCAGATCTAACAGTTTCTACAAAAATCAAATCAGAATTTAAAGCTTCAGCTATGTCCAGTTTTAGTTCTTGGTCAGTTGCACAATCATAATCACTAACCTTCTTAATAACAATGTCTACCCATCGTCCAGATGTGACATCTTCCTTCACCAGGTGCTCATCGTCTACCAGAGCCATGTAACAGCAATCTCTTTCTTCTTCTTCATCAGCAGATGATTCATCAGAAGGAACCCACTTCTCTTCAGTTGTTGCAATCATACACTTATTATTGTTTTCAATTTGTTGTGCCATGAGAGCAATCTGGGCCTTAAGCTTTTTATATTTCAGTTTATAGCTATCATCAGGCTTATTATTTGAAGAGAATGGACCAGGCTTGGATACAAACTGGCTGGACCTGCAATCTTTCATGAAATGACCCTTTTTGCCACACTTAAAGCATGTCAAATTGGTCTTATCAGTTGAATAACTGGATGCAAATTGTCCAGATGGCCTATTTGCTCTTGCTTTGAAACGGTTAAACGTTTTAGCAATCATTGCAATAAGGTCATCATCATCAGTTTCATCACAAAAGTCTGGAGAGATTTGATTGGACTCTCCAGAATCCATGAGTTCAGACACCATCTTCTTCATAGAAAATACATTCTCAGAAGATATCAGTGCTGTACTTTGTGGTTCAGTATGACTAACCACATTAGGACTACTGGAGGCATGGTTAAAAGCATCTTGTTCTGCCACCACTCTCTGAGCTTGATTTTCTTCAGTGTACCTGAAAGCTCCATATAAAGTTGAGAGAGTGTGTGTGTGCAGAGTTTTACCTTGTCGTAAGACCAGGATCATGTGAGACCATTTGGTGGGCAGAATATCACATAATTTCTCCAGAAGTATATCCTTGTCCTTCTCAACCCCGAGACCTCTCAACTGGTTTATGATACTCATAAATCTGGTGTAAGTACCAGTGAGAGACTCATTAGGATGAGCAAAAAATGACTCATACCTCTTGTTTAAGGAGACCTTTCTGGTGACAATGGTGTCATCTCCTCCTTCATGCTGGTTTAAAAGTTCATCCCACATGGTTTTAGCACTAGGAAAAAGAACTAGTGTGGGAATTAGGGTTTCTGGAACGGCCCCCGAGGATCATGTTTTTGAGAAGGTGTCTAGATTCACCAATCTCCTCTCCTCTTCAGACCAATGTTCCTCTCTTTTCCCTTCCTCTTCTAGATCCAGAAGGATCAAGAAGGGGATTGAGAGGTGATGTAAGGACATAAGGACCTTCATTTAAGATTTTCATCATGTTCCTCTCAATACCAGTGATATGCAAAACCATCCTAGCCATCCACGTACCAAACTCATCACTGTTCCCACTGAATTTAGGAACATGATTATTTGAATATTGCACATGCACGTGTGGAGAAGCAGGAGTAGGAGGAGGAGGTGGATTAGTGTTATTAACAATAGGTGGTTCATTATTTTGATCATTAATATTGACATTAGGATCGGGACCAAGATTAAAGCTTCCTTGTGTATTTTCTTGGTTAGCCATCAAAGAAACAGATCTAGGCAATGTTTAGCCTTCTGCTCTGATACCAAATGTGAGTCCCTGAAATACGATGGTTAACCTAGAAAGTGTAAAATACAACAAGTCTAATAATCACTAGAATGGACTAGTATTACTTTTAAATAAATGCAAGAATATATAAACAAAGTAATACAAGACTTAAAGCAATAAACAAGTAAAGTGGAACATTATGTATTTTTCAATGGTGTTTTTTATTTATGATGTTAAATAAAATACAAGGTTGTGCGGAATCAAGATAATACAAATAAGGATGTATCCTAACAACCTATGAATTACAAATGATCTATATTTGTCAAATAACTCTTTTGGATCGAGATACTTAAAGTTGTGAAGTATCCCAGTTTAAGATCGGGAGTATTTGGACAAATTCACTTTCATGCAAATGTATGCTTAAAAGTATTTTTCTCAAGGAGATGACTTTGTATTTATAGGCAACAAAATTCACCAGTGAATTTTGTGCCGTACAAATATGGTTGCATGCATTTAATGAACTGACAAGAACATTAAATGCATTGGTTACGGTACAAGGATAAAGTCACATCAATATGACTTTATTCTTTTAACCAACCACCTTTACACACGTATAAACTTTGGTAAAGAACAAGTGGAATGTTCTTTGGAAAGTGTGTAAAGGCAAAAGTCAATTCCTCGATATCAGTGTTCAGACTTGTAAGGTCTAGAACGCTGACAATCCTCCAGTGTACAGATCTGGTAAGACTTCCAGTGGACTCCGCCATTTGTCAGTCTTCTTTATTCTGACTTCATTCTTTGACTTCAGTGAGAATGTCTTCAGTAGAGTTGATCTGGACTGGGGTGAAGTCCAGTGAGCTAATCTGGAGAATACTCCAGATTTCCTATACAATTATTTGCTCACTGGTCTTCTATTATTTCTGGACAAATCTTCAGAGGGACTCCAGATTCCAAGTCTGGAGTAGGTCCAGTAATACATTTCTGGACAGATCTTCAGTAAGGCTCCAGTAGTCGAGTCTGGAGCGAGTCCATTAAATCTGGACCTAACAAATTCCTAGGAAGTACCCTTCATCAGCTTTTGCATCAAATTTTCCAAGCTGACTGGAATCATTCAGAATATATACTGGACATCCAAATACATGGAAATATCCAATATTAGGCTTTCTATTTCTGAGTACTTCATAGGCAGTCTTCTTGTGTCTTTTGACATAGACAGATCTGTTCTGAGTGTAGCAAGCAGTTGCAACAGCTTCAGCCCAGAAATTCTTGGGAAGACCAGATTCATTCAGCATACTTCTAGCAGCTTCAATCAGCGTACGATTCTTTCTTTCTACAACACCATTCTGCTCTGGTGTGTGTGCTGAGGAGAAGTTCTGAGATATGCCAGTTTCAGTGCATAAGGACTCCAGAGTGGCATTTCTGAATTCAGTGCCATTGTCACTTCTGAGCTGACAAACTTTTCGCTTATGCTTGAGTTCAATTTGTTTGATGAGAGCAATGATTTCAGCAGCAGCTTCACTCTTAGATCTGAGGAAAATTACCCAGCAATATCTTGAATATTCATCAACAACAACAAGGGTATACTTCTTTTCTGCTCTTGTCTGAACATTCACTAGTCCAAAGAGATCCATGTGAAGCATGTGAAGAGGTTCAGTTATACTAAAGCTTTGTTTTGTCTTGAATGAAGCTCTTTTCTGCTTACCCATTTCACAACCTGGACATGGCTTGTCTTTATTGAAAGATATTGAGGGTATCCCATCAACAAGTTGTTTTCTTGACAACTTATTAATATTCTTGAAGTTCAGATGGGATAATCTCTTGTGCCACAACCAGTTTGTGTCTTCATCTGCCTTTGTGTAGAAACATTGTTCAGTGGGTGAACTATTCATGTCAATGATATAAATGTTTCCTTTTCTTGGTGCAATCAATACTACCTTTCCATCTCTGTTGAATATGGTGCCTTGTGAAATATCAAATAATACCTTGAAGCCATCATCACACAGTTGACTGACACTGATCAGGTTATATTTCAACAACCCTACTTTTTAACATTTATATATGTGCTAGTTATGTTGTCTATGATCCGCAAGCCATAGTTATACTTGAAGCTAGTAGATAATGCCCCTAAATTAGCAATCTAAAGCTATTATTTAGTTCTAATTTAATCAAATGAAATACCATTGAACAAAAATATAATTTCTAATTAATCAAGTTATATAAATAATAATGTAAGTCTCACAAGTTGAGATAATCATCAAAAACCCTTAGAAACGTCCAACAATTTAACCACCAAGTTAGTTAAGATATATTTGGACAAGAAAATCAAATTACCATCTCAAAAGGGTATTTATAAACTCATAAGTACATGAAAGTGCTTGAAACCTTAATAAGTGCATAGGTAAGTATATATAAGTATCAAAAATACATACAAATTTATAAATAAAGGCTTATGTAACAAATTAAAAATGCAAATGTAAGTACATATATATATATATACACGACACATATATAAGTTACACTACAAACAAATACAATTACCCTTACAAAATATATATACTTACATCTAACATATACATACACATTATATACACAACTTTTATAAAAAAAAAAAAAAGATAAAAAAAACCCCTCCAAATTCCCCATGAGGCCCCCCCCCACCCCCCCTATACACTCCCACACTCTTTCTTTTCAAACTTTGCATGCAACATTAGTCTTGGAACTCACCACTTCAACACACACTACACACTCATTTCACACACACAACATCTTTTCTCTCAAAAACTCTTCCTCCCCTCTTCTTTTCTTCTTCATTTCGGCCAAGCAAAAACAAAGGCAAAAACATGGCTAAATTTCATCTAAACTTATATTAATAATAAGGGTTTTAAGTTAGATTAATAAAGGGTTAATCCAAGCAAGGTTCAAGGGTTGTTTAGGCTTAGATTAAAGGTATTATAGGGGTTTGGAGGCCACGAAAATCTGCATCATTTCTTCATCAAAAAAACCATTCAAGAGGGTATAATCTTCATCCTTTTTATTAGATCTAATCTTGTTCTTGTTTATATTAAAGGTTTTATCAAAAACTCATACTTTCTTCTTGTTTTCTTTGTAATATACACTTGATGAGGGCAAAGTTGATAGGATCTTTCTTTCCATGCTCATGCATGTCGAATCTAAGAAGAAAGATCCAAGGATTCAACTAGTTTAAGACCCAAAAGTGTTGTTATAGATTAACTAGCTTTTAAAGTGATTTTCCCTTGAAAGATGATTATATTTTTATATGTTTGATGAATATATTTCTGAGATTTTTCATAAAAATATGTTTTTATGTTGATGGATTAAAGATGATTACATGCATGTTAGATTTAAGAAGGTTGGATCTTTTGTTGGATTATGAGATGAATATGGACTTGTCATAACTGAAAAATATGTTAATCTTGATGATAATATTCTGGAAAAATTGATAAAATATCAAGGATATAAAGCTTGAATCAAAACATGTTAAAATAAGCTAAAAATCATAAACCGAAAACACGCAAAAATGCATTTTGAGCACACACATGCACCATAATCTTATGACCAAGAAAATATGATAAACCTACTGGAAATAAGTTATTTCAAAAGTATAAAACTCAAGTCACTTGATGCATGGCAAGAATAAGCTCAAAAATCACCTTTTCGGGTCAAATAATCACTAACCGAAAGCACTAAATTGCACATATCACACCACCACCACTATCACGACTTTGGAACACCAAAATATGATGAACTTTCTGGAAATAATGAAACAAGAATGAAAATCCATTTTGAAGTACCTTAATAGCTTAAGAAATGAGGCTAAAATCACTATTTCGGTAAACGATTTTTAATCATAAAGTCATCAAAATAAGCAATACACAAGAGAGGTTGAATTGATATGAATTTATCTTGATAAAAGTTGCCTAAAAGGCCTGGGATTTTTGTTCATAAGATTGTATGGTGATATCTAAGTACTTTCATGAATTATTGGATTTAAATGGTAATTAAAAAGGTAAATAAACAATTAAATAAAATATGTAAAAGATGAATTTGGTTAAATCTCCAAAATCAATGGTTAAAGTAACTTAAACCTACTGGAGCAAAATAATTATAAGCCAAGAAACAAGTGTCACATAATTTGAAGGTAAATAACTAAGTGAAAATCACTAAATAATCATTATTGTTAATTAATGGAAAATATACAAATAAAAATATAAAAACATAAAACTATAAGTTAAAATACATAAAAATCAGAAGATAATTCAAATGAAATTATCATAATTTATAAAGGCAATTATGACTTAAAAGTATTTTTAAGGAATTATTTAATAATACTAGATCGATAAAAAGAATAAATAATTAAATAAATAATATTAAATTAAATAAAATATAAATCAGAAATATTCATAAAATATCAAATAATAAGATTACTAATGTCAAATATTATGATTTAGGCAAAGTATTCAATGGAAATCATATAACTCAAGCCAAACTACCGAAATTCCAATAAACGTACAAATACGTACAATGAGAGAACGACTCTTACCACCAAATCTCTTATAACCAAATAATGAGAGCACCATAATGCACTTAAACTCCATAATCTAATAACAACCAAAGATGGGCAAGTCTACTAGTCTACATCTCATGATCTAGCTTACTAGTTCATGCTACACATACTTACGTTGTGTATATATAAATACCATGGTTTAGGCTTGCTTGGGGAGCAACACGACTAGACGAAGATCTCGCATTTGATCAGCCCCTAACACTCTCAAATCAAGTGAGTCATATCCCCCTTTCAAACTCTTTTATGTAACACCCCAAGCCGAGGCTCGAAATATTACGGAAATCATATAGCACAAGGTGGGATTAGTGTAGAACATGAACTAAATGCAAATAAAGGATTCAGTGAATCCATACAGTAAGATAAACAAGTATCAAAATACATAAAAGCATGTCATCATCAAAGATTACAACAGAACATCATAAGATGGCTAACGGTTCTAAGTACAATGCAAAAGAAGGCAAATGGATCCTTGATCCATATAAGTCCAAGTCGGGTTCAACAGCAAGCAACAATCAAACTCCTTGCCTTGGAATAACTTGGTTACCTGAAAAGTGTACTAAGCATAGTCAACACAAGGTTGGTGAGTTCGTAGTAATTGTCCATTAGAAACCATCGTCAACAATCATAATATACGAGTAGAGGCAAAACATGACTTACAGTGAGCCTCTAAGAACAACACAACAACATCCACCACAAGATTACACACAACAAATAAAACGCGTAATAAACATTATACCCAAGTAACGTACATAACATCAATTCAAAACAGGTATCATATCCTCTTCAGTGGGATTTATATATTCAATTCAAGTGTCATATCCTCTTCAGTGGGATTTATACACTACATATGTCATATCCTCTTCAGTGGGATTTTATACATCATATCCTCTTCAGTGGGGATCATATAGTCCTATCCTCTTCAGTGGGATTTAAAAACTACATACGTCGTATCCTCTTCAGTGGGATTTAAACACGACATATGCATCAATCAACATCCATCAAATTAAATTAAACTATACGTACATACACTTAGGAGGATTCTACTTTCTTCGAATCCTAGATGCTTATATATAGGGTCACCCGCAGCCTTCCCACCACATCTAAAACCCAATGAAGGCATAACCGACTTCCATGTATGCACGTTTATCCTAGCAGTAATAATAATAATAACAATAACCATAATAATAATATATCACAATCCTTTACTAAGATTCATTAAACGTAACCAATAATCCATTATTCCATCGCTCAATCAATCATCAATCGTCAACCATTAATTCATAAGTTCGTCAAAACAACGATAAAGGTACGCTTGAGTGCGTATCATACAAATCAAGTATAATGAGACGTACATGTTCATTCCAACCATAATTCCTGAATTTATCGCTTTCTCTAAACAACGCGTACATATACTTTGGAGGATTTTACTTTCATCAAGTTCTAGATGCTTATGTATAGGGTCACCCGCAGCCTCCCCACCACATCTAAGACTCTTTGAAAGTAAACCGACCTCCATATATGTACTTCTATCCTAATACCTTACAACAACACAATCACATTCGTAAATCATCACACAATCAATCAAAACTATCTGTCAATCAACAATTAATCAGAAATTAACTAGACAGTCAATCAAATCAACCAAACAATCAACAAACACGTATATGTACACTTTTCAGCCCGAATCTCTATTGAGTAGGGAGCTACGAAACTCACCTGATCGGCAAAGAAGTTAAATTTTATATAAAGTCAAGTTACTGTCGTTCAATGATCACTTCACGTCCAACACCTAAATATCGATCATATACATTCATATCAACACACATAAGCACATATACGTAGTTATTAAATATTCGGCAAAACCCTAATTAGGTTTCCAAAGTGCTTCTCGACGTTAAACGACTTCTAAGACTCTCAATCAATGTTATATAAGATAAGAAGTAAATTAGATTAAGGCTCGACGCGTAAAAAGGTCCAGAAAGTCAAACTAGGTCAAACAAGGAAATTTCAGAAAACAAAGGCCGTAACTTACGGCCTACAGGGGCGTAAGGTACGGTGGTCAAATTACAAGGCGTAACTTACGGCCCAAAGTGGCGTAAGCTACGGCCCTCTAGAAAAGGGCTTTTTGGCGTAAAAGTTGGCGTAAACATAAACATTTTGGCGTAAGATGGAAGGATCGGCGTAAGCTACGCCCCAAAGGGCCGTAACCTACGCCCAATGAAATTTGTACCAGCGTAACCTACGCCCCATAGGGCCATAGGTTACGCCCCCTTCTGGGCAGCAACACTACCAGCAGCAGTTTTAGTGCAGAAAAAACGAACCAAATACCCCAAAAATCGACCCAACCCATTCCAAAACAAATTGTAAGGACTTGTAACTCATTTTGAAGTATAACCAAACATCATTAACCATAAATACACATAACCCAACCCACAATTTAGACCAAAACATCACAACCCTCTAACCCTAACCCTAAATTAACCCAAAACTCCATTTTACCATTTTAATGACTCGAATCACATCAAATCAACTAGAACCACATGAACAAACATAAATAGAAGTAAATGGGTCGATTTAGACTTACCAAAACAGAAACCGAATTTAACAAAGGGAAGTAAGGAAGGAAGGCAAAACAGACCAGAAGAAACGAGGAGACACTAAAAAGTGCGCAAAAACAAGGAGGGCAGAAGAAGCGGGGGAAAGAAAACTATAAAGGGAAGGGAGCAGAGAGGAAGAAAAGCCATAGAAAGAAAATAAGAGAAAGAAGCAGAAGGAAAGGAAAAGAGAAGCCCACACCATAGGAAAAGAAAAAAACACCACGATGAAGGGGAGGAAACAAGAAGAAAAAAAAGAGGAAATAAGGAGAGAAAGGAGCAAATTGGAGTAGAACAGCAAAAGGAACAGACAAAGAGCAAAGGTGAAAACGCAGAATGCAAGAGAAGGAGAGCGAGAGACCGGTGAAACGAACAAAAGTAGAAAGGAAAACCAGTGACGCAAGGAAAGAGACGAGAAAAAACCGGCAAAAAAAAGTGGGGAGGAAGAAAGAAAAGACAGACGCGGGGCACCAGAGGAACACGTAAAACTAATGAACAGAACTGACATAAAAAACATAAATAGAAGTAAATGGGATGAATTAGACTTACCAAAACTTCCTTCTCGAGCTAGAACCCGAATTGGGTCAAAATGGGTAAAACCTTGCACTATGACTTTTGATTCTTCGATATGGTGACAAAGAGATGAAGACGATGATGATTCTCGAGTTAAACTAAACCCAAAACACCAAATGTAGCAAGAGAAATGAAGAGAGGAGATGGGGATGGAGTTCTTGCTAGAGAGAAAAGAGAAGAAAGAGAGATTGTGTGGTAAATGGAGAGATAAGGAGGGGGGGAAAGGTTCACTAGTAGGCTCATGGGTCATGGGTTTAGCCCATGGGTCGACCCGTCTCCATTCACATAGTCATTTAATCACAAAACGACCCAAATTTCATTAACTTAAATTGTTAGTCAAATTACACGTAAAGTCAACGGTCAAAACTCACGGATGTTACATTATTCCCCCGTCAAAAGAATTTCGTCCCGAAATTCAACAAATCACCAATCGTTAGACAAATGTGGGTACTTAGGTCTCAACTCTAACGGTCTCCATCACACATCGACCCACTTCCTTCGTAGCATGTGAGCTAGTTGCCATTTTCTTAGTTTTGAGAAGTTGTTCTTGTAGTTCCAATTTCTATTCTAGGCCCGCTGCATTGGCTTTCTTTGATTCTTGGCTCATCCAGTGGAGAGTAACACCTCTACTTAATGCTTCGGTTAGTGACATTCGAATACTCGCGTAACAACCGTCATTGCACAAGATTTCCGCCATGGTCATAAGCACATTTTCTTCACTTGTGATCAGGTCTCAAGTCGGTTTGAGTACCCGTTGCTCATTGGATGGCTCCCTGAATTGGAGTTAAGCGACTTTCTTTATCTGAAATGATAGGAAAACGAATCTCTGTGCACCTACACCATTTCTTCTACATACTAATGTGCCAAGTTGTCAGATTTTACTGGTTTCGTCGTATCGTGACCACTTCTTGTCGTCGGCAACTTCATGGTGAAATCCATTACAATTTGTTTTCCTTCGAATCTCTCTCCCGGTCTTTCACTACGAGCTTATTCGCATCTCAGAAGTCTATAAGGGTTTTGACTACGCGCGCGATGTTAAGTAGTTAAGCATATACGAAATTTAAGTTATCGAAATGGGACAAGCCCGGTAAGTCACCCGGAAAAGGCCTCGGGGACTCAAGATTATCAGAGACGACGTTAGTTTTCAGATTCTTGAGACGGTAGTTCTAAGGACCCTTGAGTTTGAAAACTTACATGGGACCCTAGGATCCTACTGTTAGATGTTTTTACACTAGCAACCGTACTACACAATTAAGAACCGTATTAACCGTTGGCATTCAGATTGTACTCACTTTATCGTCAAGAACCTTAATATCATAGAGCACAAGTACGTGAAGAGTTTGTCGTCTTCTAGAGTCAAGATACATACATGGGGTATTTGACCAAATTTAGTTAGGAAGTCGCTAAACATCCAAAAATTTTAAACATATAATTCCAAAACACACGAACGAACGTAACTCAAAGGAGTAACGTTAGGATAAACGAGATCATAGTCTGTTCCAATATCGAGTAGTGCCATAATATAACGACCGTTAAGAGGAATGTACCTTAACCGACGTTTGGATCATTTTGGCCTCCATTGCCACTTCCTGCAAAAGCTCGGCCACGAGGTTGAACTTGTTGACCTTGTTGGCCACGGTTTTGGTTCGGCCCGGTAATTTGGAGTTGATTCGGATGGACCGCCACTTCAACTTGTTGTCCAATCCATTGCGGACAATTATTTCGGTAGTGATCAGGGCTTCCACATTTAAAGCACGTACCCCATGGAAGTTGCCTTGAGGATGAATGGTTTGAAGGGGTACTACATTCAATGGCGCCGCTTTCGGTGCTCTACAATTCTTGGACATGTGGCCAACTTGGTTGCAATTAAAACACGCCCTGCATTGCACGTTGGTGGGGTGGTGATTGTTGCATCTTTCACATAACGGATGAGGTCCTACATAAGCTTTCTTCACCGGTCCCGTCGCCGCCATCACTCTACCCCTATTAGCATCTTTGGGATCAAACCTTCCCATTTTCTTCACCCCACTTGATTCTCCCACTTTCCTTTCTCTTGTTTGTTGAGGAGTTACTCAAAACACCGCTCCTCAACAAGTCTTCAGTCACACTACCGGCTCGGTTGACAGCATCGGCCAAAGAAGTAGGCATGTTAGAATTCACATAAGATCGGACTTGAGGATTCAAGCCCAATACAACTTCTCGATGGCCCGAGACTCGGAATCCACCAAGTGAGGAATGAGGGTAGACAACTCTTGAAATCGTCTAACATAGCTCTTGTAATCGGCTCCGTCCATGTTGAGATTAGCAAACTCAATGGTCAAGTTTTGTAGTTCATAGGGAGGACAAAACTTTGCCTTCACTTTGTTCTTGAAATCGATCCATTCCAAGTTATAAGTCCGCCCCAAGGTTATCTCTTGGTTCCACCAACTCAAGGCGTCGCTTTTAAACATGCCGGATGCATAAGAAATCCGGTCGTCATATGTGCAATGACTCCTTTCAATCACTGCCTCGATCTCCTCAAACCACCTTAAACACTCTGTGGGACCGCCTCTTCCATCAAACTCCGGCGCCCCACAGCTTTTGAAGTCTTTAAATATGCACCCC
>CM067168.1:77800568-77830946 GCA_034093135.1 Erigeron breviscapus
TGAATCTTTTTTCTTCGACCAAGTACCATTCTCATTTGTGCTATTTGCAGAGATTTTTGCTCGGCAAATAGTTGATTTGGTTTTCTTCGACCAAGTAACATTCTTATTTGTGCTATTTGCAGAGATTTTTGCTCGGCAAATAGTTGAAGTTGGTTGATCAGTGTGTTCGAGTTGTGACTTGGCTGTTTGTTCTATTTGCCGAAGAAAAACCTCGGCACTTAGTTGATTTAGACTTGTCAAAATTTTCAATTTCAAGAAAATTGATTCAACAACAAGTGTTTTTGGTTGATTCGACTAAGTACCATTCTCATTTGTGCTATTTGCAGAGATTTTTGCTCGGCAAATAGTTGATTTGGTTTTCTTCGACCAAGTAACAATCTCATTTGTGCTGTTTGCAGAGAATAAAGCTCGGCAAATACTTGTGTTGGCTGAAATTGGTTAAGTGTTGATTCTGTTTACACTGTTTGCAGAGATATTATCTCGGCAAATAGTTATTTCAACAAAATTTCACCAAGTGTTTTGAGATCAAGTTCTATTTGTACCATTTGCCGAAGAATTTGCTCGGCAAACAGTTGAAGTTGGTTGATCAGTGTGTTCGAGTTGTGACTTGGCTGTTTGTTCTATTTGCCGAAGAAAAACCTTGGCACTTAGTTGATTTAGACTTGTCAAAATTTTCAATTTCAAGAAAATTGATTCAACATCATTTTTGATCAATATTCTTCAAGTGGGCAGAAAATAAAAAATTTCAAAATTTTTTGGTCCATTTGCCGAGATTTTTGCTCGGCATTCTTCACAAGTAGAAAATCAAATTTTTTCTAAGTCTTTTAATTGTTTGAAATGGCTTCAAGGGAAGCTTTAGCTCTTGGTTCTGAAGGAAGACCTCCTGTCTTGTTTAGAGGTTCTTATCCACAATGGAAGAAAAGGTTTCTGAACTGGATAGACAAACAGAAGAATGGAAAACTTCTGAGGAAATCATACAAGGATGGTCCTGAAATTCCAAAGAATCCAGTGAATGGAGAAGCCTTACCAGAAGAAAGTTGGAATACAGATCAGAGAAATAGAGTTGAGGCTGATCAAATGTCCATTGCTTATCTTTACCAAGCACTTCCTGATGACATATATTGCAATGTGGACTCTTATGAAACCGGAAAGGATATATGGGATGAAGTGGAAAAGCAAATGGAAGGATCTGATGTGTCAAACACCATAAGGTTGTCAACTGTTCTGAATATGTATGAAACATTCAAGCAACAGAAAGGTGAACCACTGAACGAAGTATACATCAGATTCTGCAATGTGATCAATGAGCTGAGAAAGAATGATGTGAAGAGAACTAATATGGAGTTGAACATCAAATTCATCAAAAATCTTGAGGAGGAATGGCAAGTGTATGGCACTCAACTAAATCAGCAATCAGATTTTGGGAAACTCACAATTCATACCTTGTATGAAAAGCTGAAGTTGAATGTTGATGATGTTCTGAGGATTCAAAAGAAGAAAGAAGAAAGAGTGTTCAGTCAGATCCATTGGCCTTGGTAGCTGAGAAGAAGACTTCAAGAGTGTCAAGACAAAGCTTTGTTGAATATGACACTGATTCTGATTCAAGTGAAATGAGTGATTCTGATTTGGATGAAAGGCAAAAGGAGATGTACAAGGAACTTGCTTATTTCACAAAGGCTTTCAAGAAGAAATTCTTCAAGAAGAAACCAACAAACAATCAGCTTAGGACTTCATCAGTGTCTTCTTATGCAAAGAATGCAAATGCTCCTAAGTTTGATACAAAGAAGGAATATGTTGGTGGTGAGAAGAAGTTTGATAATCAGAAGAAGTTTGAGAAGAAGGTCATGGATAAGAGGAATGAAGACAAGAAATGCTATAATTGTGGTCTTCCTGGACATTTTGCCATCAATTGCACTAAACCTCGTCAGAAGAACTCCGAGTACTACAAGTACAAACTTTTGCTTGCAAGACAAGAGGAAAGTGGAATTGCTCTTCTCGCTGAGGATGACAAGTGGTTACATCTTTCTGATGAAGAGACAGACGAACTTGCAGCAAATGTGTGCTTCATGACGAAGATCAAGAAGTCAAAGGAGTTAGAGGAAGATGATGAAAGTTCTTCTGAGGTCGAGGATGAGGTAATCACTTTTCCTAAGTCAGTTTTAGAATATTATATGAATAAGTGCAATGAAACAATGGAATATGGGAGAGGGTTGAGTAAACAGATTTCAAAATTAACCAAAGATTTGGAAGACAAAGAAAATGAATTTCAAAATTCTAAATATAAATTTGATTTACTTCAAAAGGATTTTGAGAATTTGAAATCTGAAAAAGTTGCGGTCACTTTTACTCCGAACTCCAAATTGCATCTTGAAAAACAAGAACTTGAGACCAAAGTTCTTGAGCTGAGCAAGACCGTCAGACAATTACAAGTAGAAAAGACCAATGAGATGTTTCGAGCAAATGCTTTGGCTGAGGACATTGAGTCTTTAAATGTGAAATTGAAAGAATCTACCCCTGATTTGAAGGAATTTGAAGATAAAATTTCTGACCTAAAATATGAATGTTGTATAAAAGATTCTCTTAAACAAAAACTTGATAAAGAAAATGATGAGCTTAAAGCTGAAATCAAGTCTTATCAAGAAAAGTTGTATAAGATTAATCGATCATATCAACAAATCTTTTTGAATAGGCCAAGAAATTCGAAAACTGTTTTCACTTCAGGGTTGGGTTATGTCAATCCAAATAATTTGCTCGAAGCACAAGAAGAAATCCCATCATTATATAAGGAATCTTATTTGAGATGTGGGATGACTGACCAGTTTGTGAGACTACTGATAGTGATTTTGAGGTGATGATTTTCTAGAGAAGGGTACAAAAGTCTATTTTAACTATGAGTTAATGGATGATACATATGACTTTTTTAGTCACCCTGCACATAAAAGTACCAAAGAAAATCATGAGGCTATAATTCCTGAAATTCTTGAGTGTTTTACTGAAAAACCATTGGAACAACCTATTCCAATTCCAAAACCTGCTGTTGAAAGACCGTATGTTCCACAAAGTGTTTTGAAAAAGGTAATAGAGGATTTGCAAAAGTCTCTTGATGAAAAACAATCTTTAATAGATAATTTGAAGACTCAAAATCACTATGACCCACCCAAGATTCATGTAAATGATTGTGATCACCCCAATTGTCCTGTTTGTGAAGTAATGGCCACCCCAACTCCACCAAACCATTATGTGTGTCAAATTGAGAAAACTTCACAAACTGCATGCTCTATCTGTGAAATTGTGAATGCATCTGTGCAAACTGAATGTGAAGTCATGCATGTTTCTGTTCAAACTGATGGTGATCTAGATGATATCTTTGATGTTAATGATGTTGATGATTATTTCTTCCGACTGCCTCTGAGACTGAGTCCTTTACCAAATTTTCCGAGGGAACTCAAAACTACTTGAATGAAATTGATGCTTTCAAACAAAAGTTTGAAAAAGAAAAAGAACAAAAGTTGAATGTGCTTAAAGAACTGAATAAACTGAAAGTAGATTTCGAATTTCAGAAAATTGCACTTCAATCTTTTAAAGAGAAAGAAAAAGCATCAATTTCACTCAAGAGAAGTCCGTGTCCGTTTAAGATAAGTGAAGCAAGTGTGAAGTTGGAAACTGATGACATGTCAACATTTTTGGAAGGAAATCATGATTTTGAACCTGAATTTGAAAAACTTTTTGTTCAAAAAGAGGATAAACATGAATTTTTTCCTAAAGAAAATTCCAAAGTCACACTCTTCACAACCTTCCCCATTTGATAAGTTCAAGAGACCAAAGACCACCAAACAACCAAAGACCAACCCATCACCCAAGACTGACTCAAGACCGAAACCAAACAAAGGTCCCACAGTTTCTAAGAATTCAAAGACTTCTAGACAACCACAGATGTATAAGGTTAAAACTGAACCTAAGATTCAAAAAGAAGTCAAAACAAGTAGTGGTCCAAAGACTGTCAAGAATGAATCTTTCTCTTTAGGTAACAAACAACCAAAGAATGTTAAGTATTCTAGTTTTCCTAGGTATTCTCAGACGACTTCTAAGTGCACTTTACAGAGAGTTAGAGATACAATTTCAGGAATAACTAAATACAAAGATCAGTATGGTTGGTTGTCACCTAATAACATCAAGAAAGTAAACAAGACCACAGAAACCATCAAGAAGAAACCTGTAAGAACACAAATACAAAATTGATTTCTAACTCAAAGAATGTTCGTGTTTCAGGTGACTTGTGCTTGAATAGTAGCAGTAAATGGATTCCAAAAGATAGATTTTTGCATGCTACTAGAAAAGTCAAACTTGATGGAAATACTACCCATGTCAAACAAGTGTGGATTGTCCGTAGATCAAATTCGCTAGATAGTGCTAATACATCTAGGACTAGTCTTGCTTGTCTCAGAACTTGTGTATAAACCTTTACATTTCTTTTCTTGTAATTCGTATTTGTGGTTTGAACAATTATGTGTGCTTGTTTGCTATTTTAAATAAAAAGTTTGTTTCTGTGATATTTTGCTTGATGTTAATTTTTTTATGTGTACTTGCATGTTATCCCTCTAACCTGCAAGGACCCAATATATATGGGTACCTAAATCATATTCCTTGTCCTTGCAGGAATATCTCATTTGTGTATGGTATGTTGACTCGGGATGTTCTCGTCATATGACTGGAAACAAGTCCATTCTATCGAACTTTGTTGAGAAATTTATGGGAACTGTCAGATTCGGAAATGATCATATCGCTCCTATTCTTGGTTATGGAGACATTGTTAAAAATGGAGTCACTATAAAGAGAGTTTCCTATGTTGAAGGATTAGGACACAATCTTTTTAGTGTTGGACAATTTTGTGACAATGATCTTCAAGTATTATTCAGGAGATATGAATGCAAAGTGCAGACTGAAGATGGTGTGGATATTCTTACTGGTACAAGAGACAATAATTTGTTCACTATTGATCTCAACAACATTCCAACCAATTCTTCAGAGATTTGTCTTCTTTCAAAAGCAACTGCACAAAATTCTTGGTTATGGCATCGCCGACTTTCTCATCTTAATTTTCAAACGATTAATGCTCTCGTGGATAAACAACTTGTTGAAGGTCTTCCGGATTACAAGTATGAAAGTGAACATGTTTGTCCAGCTTGTGCAATTGGAAAGATGAAGAAAGCAACACACAAACCAAAGAAGTTTCTAAGTACAGAAGGTCCTTTGCACCTTATTCATATGGATTTGTGTGGCCCAATGAAAGTTCAAAGTATCCATGGCAAGCGATACATTCTTGTGATTGTCGATGATTATTCTCGATATACTTGGGTATTCTTTCTTCATGCAAAGAGTGATACTCCGAATGTGATTATTGATTTCATCAAGAAGACCCAAGTAAATCTTAAATCATCTGTTAGAATTGTTCGCTCAGACAATGGACTGAATTCAAGAATTCAACAATTGATTCTTTCTTCAAGTCCATGGGTATTACTCATCAATTTTCCGCTGCCAGGACACCTCAATAGAATGGAGTAGTTGAACGTCGTAATCGAACTCTTGTTGAAGCAGCTAGAACAATGCTTGCTTATTCTAAGTTGCCTCCGAATCTATGGGCTGAAGCTGTTGCTACTGCTTGTTTCACTCAAAATAGATCAATCATAAACAAGAGGTTTGATAAAACTCCATATGAGGTGATTAACAAAAGAAAGCCCAATGTGAACTTCTTGCACATATTTGGATGTGTTTGTTATGTTCTAAATGATCGAGATAATCTGGGCAAATTTGAACCAAAAGGCGATGAGGCATATTTCATCGGTTATTCAAGAGAATCAATAGCTTACCGTGTGTATAACCGAAGAACCAAGAGAATCGAAGAGAGTATGAATGTTAGATTTGATGAACTCTCGGGATGGTTCTTGAACAACACAGTTCAAGACCCGAACTTCAAAGTCCACAAGCTTCCGCAACAAAGACTGCATCAAACGTCAAATCATCATTCTCTACTCCAACTTCACAAGATTTGGATATCTTGTTTGAAGAATTTTTCCAAGTTCCGAAGAAAGTTCCTGAATCTGAATTGTTAGAAACAAACTTGAGCTTAATTGATGCTTTAATGGTGGAAATATGTTAGTGTGTGTAAAGTGTGTTTGTGTGTGAAATGGAGGTTGAAGATGATAGGGAGGAGAGAGAAAGTAATTTAGAGAGAAGGATGTATGGAATTATGATTAAGGCTTTTTACAAATTGATTAAGGAAGGAGTATTTATACTTATGATCTAATTATAACTAATACTCCTTCCACTATTGAATATTTACAATTAAACACCATATTTATATTTCTAACAATCTCCCCCTTGGTGTTGAATTGTAAATGTTGCATCGTCTTCGGTCTTTAAATAAACATGATGAGCCCATTTGTTGAAAATCTTCAATGTTGAATGGACTTTGAATCTTTCTCATTGTCTTCAACGTCTTGTATCAACCTTGACTTTGAATCTTCTCAACAAACAAATATATTTGACGATGACTTATTAAATCTTGATCTTCTCTTGCAACTTTGAATACTTCAGAAGCATCTTTGAAATCTTTGTAGCTTTTGAGCTTTCACAACTTGAACTTTTGAATGTTGATTTCAACTTGATGTTGCTTGGAGAAGTAACTTGAATCTTTGAGTAGCATGCGGAAGCTTGGATTTGACTTTGAATTCTTTTGGATGCGGAAGCTTGGTTTTCTTTAAATTCTTTTGGCTTTGCGGAAGCTTGGATTTACTTGAATTCTTTTGGCTTTGCGGAAGCTTGGTTTTGACTTTGAAATTCTTGGCATTTCGGAAGCTTGGTTTTTGGAATGCGGAAATTTGAATTTGTCTTTAAAACTTCAATTCTTGGTCTAACTTGTCTCTGAATCAATAAACATCTTGGAGCATTTGATTCTTTGATCAATTAACATTCGTTCCCCCTCAATCAAACAACTATCTCGGAGCAAATTATTCAATAACAAATCTTTAATCTCTTGCTCCCCCTCGAACAAACAATCATTTCGGAGCATATTTAACGAATCATGAGTTTACTCTTGCTCCCCCTCAAATGAACAATCTCTTCAAACAATGAATTCTTATCAAGACTTTAACCAAACTTAACAATCTAAGTATTAACAATTCAATCTCAAACTCTTCTTATCAACAAACTATGGTCAATTTTCCTACAAATCTTTCAATTATCGACCATGTACTTCATCTTGAATATACTCGATCTCGAATTAATCCTTTAACTTTCTCAAAACAATCTTTCAACTTATCACGATAATTATTCACTCTCTTCACCTAAACTAACGATCCTTTGAACAACCAAACACTATGAATTATCCTCAATCAAAATCTATCAATCAAATTCTACCTAAAACCTTGAATTCTATCTATCAATCATATAATCATTTCTCCCCCTTATGATGAATATGTGAAACGGTTTCATCATACAATAATGATTGATAGCATAAACGGTAGATGCCAACAAACAACAAGCACGCAAATTAACCCAACCCAATTCCCAATTCCCAATGAACCTATTGGTGAACTAGAATGTAAGGTTGCATTGTTGGAAAAAGATTTTTATAATGGTGTTTGTGTTCTTTGTGTTTGTG
The DNA here is from genome assembly GCA_034093135.1 of Erigeron breviscapus. Taxonomy (NCBI): domain Eukaryota; kingdom Viridiplantae; phylum Streptophyta; class Magnoliopsida; order Asterales; family Asteraceae; genus Erigeron; species Erigeron breviscapus. Next base: position 77,808,229 of record CM067168.1, read on the forward strand.
TGAAGAGAAATGAAAACCGGATAAAAATGATCCGTTATCACAACCAAAAATCAAAAGGATTGATGGTGTGGCCTAAAAATACGATTACTATTTTTAGGACTTCCCATTATCATCGAGAAATGCACAAAGCTTATCTCTAAATGGTTCGGTCTATGGCTTTTCAACCGATAGATTGCTTTAAAGAATGTAATTCATGGTCAGTATCACAAAGGCGTTCGATGACCATGTCTTACTATCCTCAAAGACTTTTGGGAAATAAAATCCGAGGTCACATAGACTTCTCGTTTACTCAACAAATTCATAAAATGAAAATGTGAGACCTACGTTCAACGTTGGAAAAGATGTTAGCATTGGTAGGATTTCCATTCGATCATCGTGGAATATCAATAATATGATATCACTACGAATGTTCCGGCAATATCACAAAGATATGCGATGTCACAAAGACATATAAAGACTCTATGTGTCCTAGTCAAATGAAAGAATATTTCAAGTACGCTCTAGACTCAATAAGTGATCAAATGAAGTCGGGGACCGGAGTAGAGTGTCTCCCTTTTTCAATATCAACATCTTCCAAATGAAGAGTCGATAGAAATGTGAAAATCTCCGTGAGAATAAAACAAGTATTTGTTAAGAAATACTTGAGTGGTTAGGTAAAGATGTGCATTGCTTCACTGGGTCCATGAAGTCTTCTTCAATATCGAGAAATCAACAAATGAAATCCGATAGGAACGTGTTGACCCGGCTTTTTGAGAATTTGGGAGGGCTTTTATTTCTTTTAGCCCTTTCTCACATCATCTTTTTCACCTTAACCTCTCACTTTTCGAATACTCCCTCATGTCCTATTTGCACAAACATCGTCACCACGCTCATAAACCCTCACAATCTAAGATAGAGAATTGAACTCCGGGGTTAGATCTCATCGGCGATGACAAGATCATGGAGTTTTTATGAGTGGCCTAAACTCTCATGTGCAAATCTAACACCGAACTTCTTGAATTTGATCGAAAATGGTTTGAAAATCTTCCAAAGTGTTTTAAAATGGAAAATGAGTTTAAACACTTGGAAGTTTTGGTTTTATAAACAAACTCCCCCTAAATATATGCATGATATAAACAAAGTTTTGCATATAAAGGGTGAGTAAAGAGTTTGAAAGTTGCTCACAAACATTAAAAAATGAAACAACAAAGGCAGTAACACCGTCTTAGAAATGTTCTAAATAAGTTCTTTAGAAAGTACCTTCGCCACTCGAACGGCTAGACAGTTCAATTTATTTAAGTTCTTGACGTACTTTAGACTGAAATTACAGCTTGTATGAAGGACAATTTGATCTTAAATCTTGACTTATATGACGAATTATGACTAAATTCGATGAGATATTAAAGTTCTAGACCAAAGATAATTGCACATAGGTCCTTACATTTATGAAGTGTATTAAATATGGGCAAGGTATATAAAGGAAACCTAAAACCCTAAAAAGGGGATGCAGTCACTGTTCATCCTCTCCACACACACTAAAACACCTTGAAACACACACATAAGCAATCCTTTGATTTCGTGATTGTTAGATCGAATTCCTGGTATTATAAGCATCCTTGTGATAATCAAAACGTGTTTCTGAAATTAATTTTGAGGTAACAACAACATCTTATAAGTTTTTGATCAAATTAAATATGAACTTTTATAGACTTTATGTTCTTGATGATTTGGTCCATTTCGATGTGAAAATCGTGTTAAAAGTTAATGGGTTTGTGTCTAAATGTGTTTAGTAACCGTTTTGTGATCAAATTTGGGTCTTAACATGTGTTAATCTTCAAAAATCCGAATGTTCATCAAAACAGACCTTAAATTCGTTCTATTTGGCTCTTAAACGAAGATAGTCTACTGAAAACGAAGTTAACTGCTTTTTGTACAAACACCTTACGAACATAAGCTATAAGTTCGTAACCTATACTCTATTTTCGTAAAAGACTACCTTAAGTTCGTTTTCTGCTGCTCACGAAGATCAAGTTCGTTCCATATAGTTCATACGAAGATAGTCTATCAAGTTCGTAAGAGTCCTCTCAAGTTCGTAAGGTTCAATATGTTCGTGAGCCTTATTATGCCCAAGTTCACATAAGTTCGTAAGACCATTTGGATTCGTTGGCAGCTTTAAGTTCATTCAAGATCATTTAAATCCGTTCAATCTATCTTCGTTTTGACCTTCAAACGAAGATTAACTTCGTTAGTTCTGTCCTTACGAATTTAACTTTAAGTTCGTATGAAGTAACATAAGTTCGTTTAGCACACTTGGTCGCTAATGCACACTTGAACCCTAATCGTACAATTGGTCCATAACAACGTCAGCACTTGATTAAATACATTTGAGGCTGTTCATTACTACTTAAGCTAGATCCCGGTTCGATCTAAATCGAAGTACAAAGTGCAAACCCTAATTAAAGTATCAATAAGACACGTTCTAGTTCGATCATCAGAGTACGAGTTCTATAATCAATCAAACTAAGTTCTAAAGACTTAAGTTCATTAATTAAGACATGTTCAACTCTTTTAACACGATAAGTACTTAATTATGAGTTCAAAGACGTTCAGTTCAAGTCCAGATCACGTACTTAAAGTTCATTTAAAACCCTTTTGAGTCAAAACGTTCAAAGATCTTTAAAGGACCAAATCATCAGTTCATCGAGGACATTTTGTGATTGAATAATCACATGTGCTAATATATGTACTTCTTTATGATCATTATGTGCTTAGGAATCCATCAAGACGTACTTGGATTTCGATAGATATACGTATCTATCTCTGTGCTTGTTCTTTGTGCTATTACTATTTGTGCTTGTACCAGATCACTGTGAGTTCACTTATTCCCCTTTCGTACATTTTGTTCAAAGTTCTTTATCGGGGACTGAAAAGCATAAAAACTATTTTGTACTAAGTACTTATGTTCTTGAACTATTTTATGTACTACAATATGATCTTGAACTACTTATCATGAATTAACTATTTAAAAGTGTATTTAAGTCTTGAATGGGCAGGACCTTAAATACATGATAATCCCTAAACTATTTGAAACAGTATTTAAGTCTTGAATGGGCAGGACCTTAAATACATGTATACGATTGTACTTGATCTTTACTATGTTCCAGTTCGTACATGTACTTGTTCAGTTCTTGTTCACTGCTACCAATTCATATCCCACAGTTCAGGGATTGAACCGTAGGTAATTATGGACAGCGCTGTTAGGGTAGGCCCACCCTCATTCTCCACAGTTCAGGAGAATGCATATTACTTGTTCTTGTTCTTGTCACTGTTCTGACATAGATCTTATTTGAAGTGCTTGAATTATATGAGCAGGTTATCACATTACAGATCAGTTCTGACCAATCGGTTTAGCAGTGTCAACTTATATCTAAAGTTCATTATACGTTCTTGTCCTGTTCATAATATTACAAAGTATCTTGGATTAACGTACAAAACTTACGATCTTGTTCTTATTGTACATATATATTTATATGTAAACTATAAAGTACTTTATGTGAACCTCACCAACTACTTTTGTAGTTGACCTTTGAACTTACATGCTTTTCAGGCTAGGTTAAGTAGACCGGGTTAGCATAGGAGTCTTCCTTCCTAAGTTCATCATTTTGGCGATTGTTCGAGCGTACGAGAACAGGAGCTGTGAAGACTCTTCTTGCCATTTCAAGTTTTAGTTCTGTTCTTTAAAGACAATTGTTCTGTCTTATGAATACTGATCATTCTGAGTACATTTATGTTCTGTAATAACTATCGTACTTTTGTTCTTTATTAATGTTATTGGCTGTGTTGGAACTTGTACTATGTGCATGAGTGCTTGTCTGTGCATCCCGTATATTCCGCTTTAGCGGGGTGTTACAGTTGGTATCAGAGCCATGGTTATAGTGAACACCGAGCTTTTCTTAAGGAAAACTCGAGCTATAACTCGAATCCACTCTGAGGTGATCTTTTTATGACCGGTTTGGGCAGTAGGTACTTTTATCCTAATTAAATGTAACCTGATCAACTACATCTAATTACGATACTAGCACCTAGGACCTCAAAGTGTGTCATTGAAGGTATCATCCGTTTCTTAGAGCTTTATTAAGAACTTCGTACAATCTCGTTTTTCGATCATATCAGTTCTAGTTCACTCGTTCTCTTAAGACATACGTTCTAGTACTTCGATTATAGGCCTTAGAGCTTATACGACTATAGGTCCTTATCGTGCGATCGACGATTGTTCTTGTTCATATATTGTACTAACGACGATCATTGTAAATGTACTACGTGCTTGGAACTATAGACTTGTGCGAAACGTAATCGAGTTCATATTTCTATCTTATTAGGGGCATAAGGAAGAATGCCGCCTAAACGTGGACGAAGACCTAAGACTGCACCAGCCGTTGAACCACCTATCCAACCTGGTGTTGATGCGAACGTCAACTTTACTCTGGAAGACGTAGCGAACCTCATCACTGACCGCATGAATGCGATGATGCCAAATCTTGCTACTCAAATTGCTCAGATGCTGGAAATCCCACAAACTGAAGGTACTAGGACTGCTAGAGCAACTCAGGCTAGGAGGACTCAAGAAGAACCCGAACAGAATCAGGAAGTAAACAATGATTCCGATGAAGCTAGCCAGATCAACACTCGAGCTACTGCTGAAGGCAGAGTCAGCCAAGGCAGAGGGTGTTCATTCAAGACTTTCACTCAGTGCAAACCCCCAGTCTACACAGGGGAAAAGGGTGCTGCTGAACTACTGATGTGGTTTGAAAACATGGAAGAAGCCCTGTATCACACTCAAACCTCTGAAGATAAGATGGTGGAGCACGCGACCAGCCAGTTTGATGGTGCTGCTAGGTCCTGGTGGACTGGCATCGTCACCACTATCGGCAGGAAGACCGCCTATGCTTTCACCTGGGAAGAACTTCAGAAGATGATGAGAGCTGAGTTCTGTACCAAGGATGCTTTGCAAGAATTGGAACAAGAGTTTTGGGATCTGAAATGGAAGGTGTTGAGATTGAGAAATACATTTTGAGGTTTAATGAACTTGCTAGACTTGTGCCACACTTAGCTTCTACTGAGGAAAAGAAGATTGATCGCTTTATTTGGGGCTTGATTCCTGAGATCCGCCGTGACCTCACCAGTAAGGGCCCCAAGACCATGTCAAGAGCCACTGTACTGGCTAAGACCTTGACCAAAGATATTATCAGATCAGGAGGTTTGATTGAAAGTACCGATAAGGGGAAAAGGAAGGCTGAAGAAGTGGTGGAAAGGAAAGCTGAACCCCCAAGTAAGAAGGGGAAGATCTTGAAGAACTATGCGGTGACCGCAGTGCCTGAACCAACAAGGTATTCTGGAGCTTATCCAAAGTGTACCCGTTGTAACCTTCATCACACTGGTGCTTGTCCTATCTGCTATAAGTGCCAAGGAATGGGGCATATGGCTAAGTACTGCAATACTGTTTCAGCGAACTTGACCAGAACTAATCCTCCACCGGTGAACAGAAATCCCCCAGTGAGAAATGTTAGACCTCCTCTACCACCTGCTGTACCAGCCCACAGGAACCAGAACCAGAACGCCCAAGTTCAGCGTGTTGCTTATCCACGCGGGCCAAGGAACCAGAACCAGCAGAACAACCAGCAACAGCAAAACCAACAGGGCCCTGCTAACGCCCGTGTTTTTGCTCTGAACGCTGAGGAAGCTCGTCAGAACCCTCGGGTTGTGACAGGTACTTTTCTTCTGAACGATCATTATGCTTCTGTACTATTTGACTCCGGTGCCGAACGTAGCTTTGTCGCATTAGACTTTAAGGCTAGGACTAACATGATAACTGGCAAACTAAATGATAAGTATGTGATAGAATATGCAAATGGCCAAAAGTACGGTACCAATGAAATCGCTCTAGATTGTCCTTTGACTTTAGTAGACAAGAACTTTACAATTGATTTAATCCCTGTCAAGATTAGTAGCTTCGACGTTATCGTGGGAATGGATTGGCTATCCACACACCACGCGACTATTTGTTGCCACGAGAAATCAGTTCATATACCACTACCGAACGGTGAGATCTTGATCGTACAAGGCGATAAGTCCACGAACGAACTTAAAATCGTCTCAGCAATGAAATTCCGTAAGTACTTGGACAAGAAAGATCATCTTGTGTACCTAGCTCATGTCATTGATAAAAGTGCTAAAGAACCTAAAGTTCAAGACATTCCCATCGTTCGGGACTTCCCAGATGTCTTTCCTGACGACTTACCAGGCATTCCACCTGTTAGACAAGTCGAGTTCAATATTGATCTAGTTCCCGGTGCAGCACCAGTCGCTAAAGCACCGTACCGTTTAGCTCCCCCTGAAATGCAAGAACTGTCCAATCAATTACAAGAACTTTTGAGCAAAGGCTTTATCCGTCCTAGTTCATCCCCTTGGGGAGCACCGATCTTGTTCGTTAAAAAGAAAGATGGCTCCATGAGAATGTGCATAGACTACCGTGAACTGAACAAATTAACCGTTAAGAACCGGTATCCCCTACCTCGCATAGACGATCTGTTTGATCAATTGCAAGGAGCTTCGTACTTCTCTAAGATCGATCTACGTTCAGGTTATCACCAGATTCGTGTTCAGGATGGTGACGTTCCAAAGACAGCTTTTCGTACTCGTTATGGCCACTACGAATTTCTCGTTATGCCATTTGGTCTGACTAATGCTCCAGCAATTTTTATGGACTTAATGAACCGTGTCTGTCGTCCGTTCTTGGATAAATTTGTTATTGTATTCATTGACGACATACTTGTGTACTCTCGGAACAAGACTGATCATGAACAACATTTACGTTCTATTCTTCAACTCCTTCGAGAAGAAGAGTTGTACGCTAAGTTCTCTAAGTGCGAGTTCTGGCTTCGCCAAGTACAGTTCCTCGGCCACGTCGTAAACGAACAAGGCATTCATGTCGACCCGGCCAAAGTTGAAGCCATCAAAAAGTGGGAGGCCCCGAAAGCTCCTACCGAAGTTCGTAGTTTTCTTGGACTAGCGGGATACTATCGTCGTTTTATCGAGAACTTTTCTAAGATCGCACTACCTTTGACTCAACTGACTCAAAAGACCAAAGACTTTATCTGGGGCGAACAACAAGAACGAGCGTTCCAAACCCTAAAAGACAGACTGTGTGAAGCACCTGTTCTAGCTTTACCAGAAGGCACAGAAGACTTCGTCGTGTACTGTGACGCTTCACATCAAGGACTAGGCTGCGTACTGATGCAAAGAGGCAAAGTGATCGCCTACGCATCCAGACAACTCAAAGTGCATGAGAAGAATTACACCACCCATGATCTAGAACTGGGAGCAGTTGTTTTTGCCCTAAAGATTTGGAGGCACTACTTGTACGGAACTAAATGTACTATCTTCACCGACCATAAGAGCTTGCAGCATGTATACAACCAGAAAGAACTGAACATGAGGCAGAGACGTTGGGTGGAGTTACTAAGTGATTACGACTGTGAAATCAAGTACCATCCTGGAAAGGCGAATGTAGTGGCTGACGCCCTAAGCAGAAAGGAACGAGTCAAAATCTTATCTATCAAAGAGGCAGACCGTACAGACTTAAGGCAACGCGTGATCGCAGGTCAAGAGATCGGATTAGCATCAGAAGATAATATAAAGGCAGAACGGTTAGGCCCAATCGCTCAAGAACTTGAAGTTGATAACCAAGGGGTCAGGAAGTTCAAAAACCGAGTTTGGATCCCTGCAGTTAATGGTGTTAGAGAAATCATCATGCAGGAAGCTCACAGTTCAAGGTACTCGATTCATCCGGGCGCAGACAAGATGTACAAGAACTTAAAGCAAGACTACTGGTGGCCTGGGATGAAGAGAGAGATCTTTGAGTACGTCAGTAGATGTCTGACATGTTCTAAAGTTAAGATCGAACATCAGAAACCTTCCGGTCTATTGAAACAATTAGAAGTTCCGGTGTGGAAGTGGGAAGATATTACCATGGACTTCATCATGAAGCTGCCTCGTACAAAGAACAACCATAACTCTATTTGGGTTATCGTAGACAGACTGACGAAATCAGCTCGTTTTCTTCCAATTCGTGATGACTACTCACTGGAGAGACTCGCTGAGATCTATATAGACGATATTGTGACCAAGTACGGTGTCCCTTTATCGATAGTGTCCGATCGAGATCCTCGCTTCACATCTGACTTTTGGCAGTCACTTCAAGAAGCGTTAGGTACTAGACTTAACTTGAGCACCGCTTATCACCCCCAGACGGACGGGCAGAGCGAACGTACTATTCAGACCTTGGAGGACATGCTCCGTGCTTGTGCATTAGAGTTCAGAGGAAGTTGGGATAAACATCTTCCATTGATCGAGTTCTCGTATAACAACAGTTATCACACTAGCATTCAGTGTGCACCGTTCGAAGCCTTATATGGGCGTAAGTGCAGATCACCACTTTGCTGGCTAGACGCCGGTGAAAGAAGCTGGATGAAGCTCCCAGTTGTACAGTTCACTATTGACAAAATCGCTGTTATCAAAGAAAAGCTGAAGGCTGCCCAAGACAGACAAAAGTCCTACGCTGACAAACGCCGTAAACCTTTAGAGTTTCAAGTAGGCGATAAAGTTCTATTAAAAGTTTCCCCATGGAAAGGTACTGCTCGCTTTGGCAAGAAAGGCAAATTGGCGCCTCGGTACATCGGACCGTATAAGATCATTAAACGGATTGGACCAGTTGCGTACAAACTGGAACTACCCCTAGAACTTGGCAATGTTCATGACACATTTCACGTGTCCAATTTAAAGAAGTGCTTGGCTGACGACCCGGCGTCATTCCTATTAAGGATGTTCATATCGACGAAGGGCTTGAGTTCACTGAAAAGCCCATTGAGATCATTGACAGAGATGCTAAACGGACTAGACAGAGCAGAGTACCACTAGTTCGGGTACGTTGGAGTGCTAGACATGGATACAATGACACATGGGAACGCGAGGACTTCATTAAGAAGAAGTACCCTCATCTTTTTGATCGGCAAGACTCTTAATTTCGAGGACGAAATCCTCTAAGTAGGGGAGAATGTAACAACCGTCTTAGAAATGTTCTAAATAAGTTCTTTAGAAAGTACCTTCGCCACTCGAACGGCTAGACAGTTCAATTTATTTAAGTTCTTGACGTACTTTAGACTGAAATTACAGCTTGTATGAAGGACAATTTGATCTTAAATCTTGACTTATATGACGAATTATGACTAAATTCGATGAGATATTAAAGTTCTAGACCAAAGATAATTGCACATAGGTCCTTACATTTATGAAGTGTATTAAATATGGGCAAGGTATATAAAGGAAACCTAAAACCCTAAAAAGGGGATGCAGTCACTGTTCATCCTCTCCACACACACTAAAACACCTTGAAACACACACATAAGCAATCCTTTGATTTCGTGATTGTTAGATCGAATTCCTGGTATTATAAGCATCCTTGTGATAATCAAAACGTGTTTCTGAAATTAATTTTGAGGTAACAACAACATCTTATAAGTTTTTGATCAAATTAAATATGAACTTTTTATAGACTTTATGTTCTTGATGATTTGGTCCATTTCGATGTGAAAATCGTGTTAAAAGTTAATGGGTTTGTGTCTAAATGTGTTTAGTAACCGTTTTGTGATCAAATTTGGGTCTTAACATGTGTTAATCTTCAAAAAATCCGAATGTTCATCAAAACAGACCTTAAATTCGTTCTATTTGGCTCTTAAATGAAGATAGTCTACTGAAAACGAAGTTAACTGCTTTTTGTACAAACACCTTACGAACATAAGCTATAAGTTCGTAACCTATACTCTATTTTCGTAAAGACTACCTTAAGTTCGTTTTCTGCTGCTCACGAAGATCAAGTTCGTTCCATATAGTTCATACGAAGATAGTCTATCAAGTTCGTAAGAGTCCTCTCAAGTTCGTAAGGTTCAATATGTTCGTGAGCCTTATTATGCCCAAGTTCACATAAGTTCGTAAGACCATTTGGATTCGTTGGCAGCTTTAAGTTCATTCAAGATCATTTAAATCCGTTCAATCTATCTTCGTTTTGACCTTCAAACGAAGATTAACTTCGTTAGTTCTGTCCTTACGAATTTAACTTTAAGTTCGTATGAAGTAACATAAGTTCGTTTAGCACACTTGGTCGCTAATGCACACTTGAACCCTAATCGTACAATTGGTCCATAACAACGTTAGCACTTGATTAAATACATTTGAGGCTGTTCATTACTACTTAAGCTAGATCCCGGTTCGATCTAAATCGAAGTACAAAGTGCAAACCCTAATTAAAGTATCAATAAGACACGTTCTAGTTCGATCATCAGAGTACGAGTTCTATAATCAATCAAACTAAGTTCTAAAGACTTAAGTTCATTAATTAAGACATGTTCAACTCTTTTAACACGATAAGTACTTAATTATGAGTTCAAAGACGTTCAGTTCAAGTCCAGTTCACGTACTTAAAGTTCATTTAAAACCCTTTTGAGTCAAAACGTTCAAAGATCTTTAAAGGACCAAATCATCAGTTCATCGAGGACATTTTGTGATTGAATAATCACATGTGCTAATATATGTACTTCTTTATGATCATTATGTGCTTAGGAATCCATCAAGACGTACTTGGATTTCGATAGATATACGTATCTATCTCTGTGCTTGTTCTTTGTGCTATTACTATTTGTGCTTGTACCAGATCACTGTGAGTTCACTTATTCCCCCTTTCGTACATTTTGTTCAAAGTTCTTTATCGGGGACTGAAAAGCATAAAAACTATTTTGTACTAAGTACTTATGTTCTTGAACTATTTTATGTACTACAATATGATCTTGAACTACTTATCATGGATTAACTACTTAAAAGTGTATTTAAGTCTTGAATGGGCAGGATCTTAAATACATTAATTCCTAAACTATTTGAAACAGTATTTAAGTCTTGAATGGGCAGGACCTTAAATACATGTATACGATTGTACTTGATCTTTACTATGTTCCAGTTCGTACATGTACTTGTTCAGTTCTTGTTCACTGCTACCAATTCATATCCCACAGTTCAGGGATTGAACCGTAGGTAATTATGGACAGCGCTGTTAGGGTAGGCCCACCCTCATTCTCCACAGTTCAGGAGAATGCATATTACTTGTTCTTGTTCTTGTCACTGTTCTGACATAGATCTTATTTGAAGTGCTTGAATTATATGAGCAGGTTATCACATTACAGATCAGTTCTGACCAATCGGTTAGCAGTGTCAACTTATATCTAAAGTTCATTATACGTTCTTGTCCTGTTCATAATATTACAAAGTATCTTGGATTAACGTACAAAACTTACGATCTTGTTCTTATTGTACATATATATTTATATGTAAACTATAAAGTACTTTATGTGAACCTCACCAACTACTTTTGTAGTTGACCTTTGAACTTACATGCTTTTCAGGCTAGGTTAAGTAGACCGGGTTAGCATAGGAGTCTTCCTTCCTAAGTTCATCATTTTGGCGATTGTTCGAGCGTACGAGAACAGGAGCTGTGAAGACTCTTCTTGCCATTTCAAGTTTTAGTTCTATTCTTTAAAGACAATTGTTCTGTCTTATGAATACTGATCATTCTGAGTACATTTTATGTTCTGTAATAACTATCGTACTCTTGTTCTTTATTAATGTTATTGGCTGTGTTGGAACTTGTACTATGTGCATGAGTGCTTGTCTGTGCATCCCGTATATTCCGCTTTAGCGGGGTGTTACAAAGGCAGTACACAAAGGCGTTCGATGCCTTGCATCTCATCCAAAACATTGTGAGAAACTCAAAGACAAAGTAAATAAACAAAACGATGAAAAGAGAAAATCTTTTTGGATTTTTCAAAATAAGAAAATGAAAATCTTTTTAGATTTTTCTAAAAAATTGATGAAATTATAAACACGGTTTTAGAACGGGTTATACACTGAAGTGTGCATAAGCCACTATTCATCAAATCACTTGGAAATCACTTTTGGAACCCATTTGAGATTGGGTCCAATGGTTTTTGAATTCTTGAATGTCCAAATATAAGTCTCATCGATTTGATGAATAGAGGTTGCATTCCACGGAGAACTAAAACCCGGTGGTTTAGTTGAAAAGATTTTTCGTGGAAGCAACGGTGAAAAATCATTTGATTTCTTTGAAAAGTTTCCAATCTTGGGAGATCGATTTGGAAAATGATTTTTCGAAGCAAAATCATTCACTTTTTGCACAACTGCTTTCACAGGTTTTGGTGCAAGATCAAAAAGTTCCGAAAAAGAATATTTGAATGATTTTGACTCAGTTGACTGATCTTTTAAAATCGGTTTCCATTTAGATTTAGTCAACTGAGATTTTGCTTGCGAAATATGAGATGATTTATCCTCAAAGGATAGAAAAGACACAAAAGTAGTTGTTCCATTAAAAATAGGTTTCTTAGAGTACTTCTTACCCTTTTGCAAGGAGTAATTAGTAAACTGAGACACCTTTCTTTCAAAAGGTTTTGAAGATTTACCCGTGTAAACCCTCTTTGGAACATCAACTTTAGGTTTTGATGAAATAGATTTTGGAAAACTTTTGGACACCTCAGTCTTGTCACAAACACAATCAAGATCAGTCAGAGTTGAGGACTCGGTAGTCTCAACAACATCACATTTAGTTTGCACAGGGGAATTCACAACTTCACAAATAGGACAATCAGGTTGAGTGCAAATTTCAACAACTTCTTTGGTTGTGTCAGAAGAGATAGAACAATGATTTTGACTTTGAAAAGATTTGGTTTGTGTTTGCAATTCAATCTCAAGGTCAGAAATTTTCTTGGTCAAAGATGTTTCGTTTGACTGAATTTGCAAACACTTGTCTTCAAGACACTTGATTTGAGCACAAAAATTTGTTCTTTCTTTTTCAACTTTTCTCTCAAAAATAGTGAACTTATTTTTCAACTCATGGTCAAGCTTAGAAATCTTTTGTTGCAAAACAAGTTCATTTGACTGTTTGGATGAGTATGCATCAGTAACTTGTGTGTAAGCTTTTCGCAATTGAGCACACAACTTACTAATCTTTGACTTTGAAAGATCATTTTCTTGTTGAAGACTTTCCACGTTGGACAAAATGAGATCATTAGCAGATTTGAGCTCTTTATACTTCTTATCAAGTTGTTGATAAAGAGTATCTTTGATACAACACTCATATTTTAGGTTAGAAACCTCATCTTCAAGCTCCTTCAACTCAGGATTCGACTCTTTCAGTTTCACATTTAATAACTCAGCTTGTAACGTGACTACTTCCTCTTGAAACTTGACATTTTCCGTTGCGGTCGAATGGATCAATAACTTCATCACTTGACAAGGATTTGGATAAGGCTTTGACGAACAACATGAACATAATCCACCTTTATGAAGTTTTTCTTCAGATGAAGTTGGTTTCTTGGGTGAGGAAGTTAACCACAAATTGAAGACGAAATCATTTTTAACTGAATTTGAGATACTTGGACTTGACATTTTGTTGAGCAAAGGGTGAAATGAAATGAAAGGTAATTGTGATTGAAATTGAAGTGAAAGAATTAAAATTGAAATTTGGAGATTTTTTAATTTCAACTAAATGCAGAGCTTAAATCTCTGCAAATAGAACAAGTAAGAAATTTCAAAATTTCAAAATTTTGATTTTTCAACCCACTCGAAGAATATTGATGGAAAATGGTTTTGAGAAAGTTTCTTGAAAAATTTTGATTTGAGATTCTTAAAAACAACTAAGTGCCGAGCTTAGTTCTCTGCAAATGGTACAAGTGATCAAGATCTTAAAAACAACTAAGTGCCGAGCTTAGTTCTCTGCAAATGGTACAAGTGATCAAGATCTTAAAAACAACTAAGTGCCGAGCTTAATGCTCTGCAAATAGTGTAAGTGATCAAATTCTTAAAAACAACTAAATGCCGAGCTTAATGCTCTGCAAATAGTGTAAGTGATCAAATTCTTAAAACCAACTAAATGCCGAGCTTAATGCTCTGCAAATAGTGTAAGTGATCAAATTCTTAAAAACCACTAAATGCCGAGCTTAATGCTCTGCAAATAGTGTAAGTGATCAAATTCTTAAAAACCACTAAATGCCGAGCTTAATGCTCTGCAAATAGTACAAATTGAACTTGTCCTTAGTCACCACAATCAAAAACACTTGTTTGCCGAGCTAAGTCTTCTGCAAACAATGCAATTAGCACCAGTCCCAAATCAAGAAATCTCAAAACAACTAAATGCCGAGCAACTAGCTCTGCAAATAGTACAAGTAACCTCAACACTTGTTCAAAAATCCTTGAAACACTTATTTGCCGAGCAATGAGCTCTGCAAATAGAACAAGTGAACTTCTCACTTAACCAACTTTCTTGAAAATTTTGATTTGAGATTCTTAAAAACAACTAAGTGCCGAGCTTAATGCTCTGCAAATAGTGTAAGTGATCAAATTCTTAAAAACAACTAAATGCCGAGCTTAATGCTCTGCAAATAGTGTAAGTGATCAAATTCTTAAAAACAACTAAATGCCGAGCTTAATGCTCTGCAAATAGTTCAAGTAAGAACCACTTTTTAGCCAACGACTTCTGCAAATGCTAGTAACCACAACACGACAAAATAGTCGGTTAGGTTATCTTCTTCGTTCAACCAAAACCTCTATTTGCAGAGAAGACTGAAAATCTTCGATATCTTCTTCATTTTTGCGAATTAGAACTCGAATTTTATATCAAAATCTTCAGAAAATCAATGCGCACAAATCCTCAAACAAATTAGATGCTAATTTCAACTGGAACTCAAACCCTCACGAACATGCGATTTGTAGAGCTCGATCGAAAACACTTCAAATGATGAAAGTAGCCTCTGAAATTGATAGCGAAGGAAGATATAATGATATGAAATCGAACGGTGAACAAAATTAGAACAGAAACACACTTAATTTGCAGGAATCACTGAAACAGTGAGCTCTGCAAATGAACCTTTCAGAAAAACAACTCAAATTCAGAAATTAAGCACAAATTAAGCTTGTAATAAGCTTGTAGATCGTTCAGCAACTCTGATTGTGCTCTGATACCAATTGTTAGAAACAAACTTGAGCTTAATTGAAGGTTTAATGGTTAGTGTGTGTAAAGTGTGTTTGTGTGTGAAATGGAGGTTGAAGATGATAGGGAGGAGAGAGAAAGTAATTTAGAGAGAAGGATGTATGGAATTATGATTAAGGCTTTTACATGAGTGGAGTGATAAGGGGTTTATATACATTTAAACCTATTTATACTAAAACCCCTTCCACAATAACTAATTTACAATTTAACACCATTTTATATTTCTAACAGAAGTGAATTCAAATGAACCATCCAGTTCAAATTCAAATGAGATGGATCCCAATGAGTCTTCACCATCACAATCATCAGATGTTAATTCATCATCTGATTCTCCTCCACCTACCGATACTTCAAAGTTGCATACTCAAACTCATAATATCTCTCAAGTGACAAATCCTTCAACCAATCCTGAAGATTATGATCCGACGACTTTGTTGAACCAATTGCTACTTCATTCGAACAATTGACAGAGCAACATTCTCCTGATTTCATTGATTCTGAAGAATCTGGTGATCCACTAGATCCAATTCCTCATACAACCAAATGGACAAGAGCTCATCCAATTTCTCAAGTCATTGGAAATCCAACAACTGGAGTTCAGACAAGATCCGCATCCACGAATGAATGTCTGTTTGTGAATTTTCTGAGTATTGTTGAACCAAAGACAGTGAATGAAGCTCTAAGTTGTCCAGATTGGGTGAAAGCAATGCAGGAAGAACTTAATCAATTTGAACGTCTTGAGGTGTGGAAATTGGTTCCCAATCCTTACAAGAATAAGGAGCCAATTAAAACCAAATGGATCTTCAAGAACAAAAAGGATGAAACTGGAGTTGTTGTACGAAACAAAGCACGATTGGTTGCAAAGGGATATTGCCAACAAGATGGGATTGATTACGATGAGACATTCGCACCAGTTGCACGAATTGAGGCTATTCGGATGTTTCTTGCCTATGCTGCCTACAAGAACTTCACAGTCTACCAAATGGATGTCAAAACAGCCTTCTTAAATGGGATTCTCAAAGAAGAAGTGTATGTTGAACAACCTGAGGGATTTGTGAATTCAAAACATCCGGATTATGTTTACAGGTTAGATAAGGCTTTATATGGTCTGAAACAAGCCCCTCGTGCATGGTATGATGCTCTATCTTCTTATCCTTGTGAAATCTGGTTTTAGCAAAGGTTCGATTGACACTACCTTGTTTATCAAACGACAAGGGAGTGACATCATTCTAATCCACATTTATGTTGACGACATAATTTTCGGGTCAACTAATCCTAAATACTGCAAGAATTTTTCTGCTTTAATGATCAAGAAATTTGAAATGAGCATGATGGGTGAATTAAACTTTTTCCTTGGTCTTCAAGTCAAACAATTGTCAAATGGTACATTTATTTGTCAAACAAAGTACATTCTTGACATGTTGAAAAAGTTTGATATGATGGATTGTCAAACAATTGGGACACCCATGGAAGCTCGAACAAAGATTAATGCTGATTTAAATGGAAAATATTTTGATCAAAAGAGATATCACAGTATGATAGGTTCACTCATGTATTTGACTGCAAGTCGCCCGGATATTATGTTCGCCACATGCATGTGTGCCAGGTACCAGGCCAATCCTAAGGAAAGTCATTTCCAGGCCGTAAAACGGATTTTCCGATACCTGAAAGGCACTGTGAACCTTGGTCTCTGGTATCCAAGGGATACCGGGTTTCAGTTAATTGCATATTCGGATGCTGACCATGCAGGTTGTAAGCTTGATCGAAAGAGTACTTCTGGGAGCGTACAGTTTTTAGGGGATAGATTAGTCAGTTGGTCTTCGAAGAAACAGAATTGTGTATCCACATCTACTGCAGAAGCTGAATACGTTGCTGCAGCAAGCTGTTGTTCACAAATTCTTTGGATGAAGACTCAGTTGACTGATTATGGATTTCAGTTCAACAGAATTCCCATCTACTGTGACTCTAAGAGTGCTATTGCTATTTCTTGCAATCCTGTACAGCACACAAAACCAAGCACATAGATGTTCGGTACCATTTTCTTAAAGATCATGTCGAGAAAGGTAACATCGAACTCTATTTTGTCCCAACAGACTACCAACTTGCTGACCTTTTCACCAAACCTCTGGATGAAAACAGGTTCAATTTTCTTAAAACCAAGTTGGGAATGCTAGATTTACAAACTTAAATGCTTTCATGCCATGTATTCTATGTTCATTTTCTGTTTTCAAACATTGATGTGTTTTATCTGTGACTACATGCAATGTTTGAGGGGGAGAAAAAGGGTAGAATGCATGATTTTAGGTGGAGTTTGTAAATTTACTGTTATGATATATGCTTAATTTGAGTGGGAGTGTGCAAATGCACGTGAATATTTGTTTACTTATATTTTTTTTTTTTATTTTTTTTTTAATTTTTTTATGTGTGTTTGTTTAAAATCTGAAAAACCAAATACAAAATTAGAAAATTTTTAAAAGATAAAAAGATTTTATTTGCTTTTGTTTTGTTTTTAATTTTTTTAAATTTTTTCTTTCCTTATTTTTGTTTATATAAGTTTTTTTTTTTTTTATTTTTGAAAAACCCAAAAAGATTTCAGCCCAAAACAATTTGTTGAGCCCAAAATGTGGTCTTAGCCCAAAACTGGCTGGAATCCGGGTTGACACGCGGGTCAAACCCAGACCCGCGACCCGGATTTGAAATTTAAAAGGAAAATGGGCGGATCATTTTGTCACTATCCAAATTCAAATCAAAATAAATCTATTTTTCTCTCAAAAACCGATCAAAATTTCCCATCAATCATTCAAACTTTTTCATTTCTCGTGAAAGAATCAAAGTGAGCTGGGATTACAGTCTTATTAGGGTTGTTAATCATCTCTGTTCATCGATCATTTCATTCACTTTGAGGTAAGATTTCTTGATTTCATAGTGCATCTCAACTGTTTGATTAAATGCGTGAATGAACTGTCAGGATTGTTTTACATTATGTGATGATTGGATGTGAATTTTTGATGATTAAGGTGCATGATTACTTGTTGTTTATCTGTTTTTAATGCCTTAATCTGCTTAGTTTGTGAATTTTTCTGGGTTTGATTGTTGAAGGGCTGGGTAATATATGAGTTTTTGAAGATTTGTGCCATTCGCCGAGGTTTTTGCTCGGCAAATGCTATTTTTTGTTCATATTCATCTTCAAATCTTCATATAACTGGCAAAACTTGTTCAGATTATTGTCTTAACTAATTGAATCAAAAAGGTCATTTGCAGAGATTTTATCTCGGCAAATGCTATGTTTGTTCATAACCTTCTTCAAATCTTCATAAGTCTGGAAATCTTGTTCATATTTCACTTAACAAAATTTTAGATCAAAAAGGCCATTTGCCGAGGTTTTTGCTCAGCAAATGCTTGTTTTTCTCAAAATTTTCAAAATTTTGTTTGTCAAACAAATCTCAAGTCAAAATTTTCAATGTCTTGAAATAGCTATTTGCAGATAAATTTGCTCGGCAAATCAATATTTTTGAAGAAGTTTTTCCTAAGTCTTGAAATATCAAATGTGCCATTTGCAGAGATTTTATCTCGGCAAATGCTTAAAATTTTTCAAAAAGACTTGATCACATGTGCCATTTGCAGAGGTTTTATCTCGACAAATGCGTACAAAATTTTTGAAAAAGACTTGATTACATTCTTTCTGGTTTAACAACAAATGTGCCATTTGCAGAGATTTTATCTCGGCAAATGCACATTTTGTCATTGAAATATTCCTTTAACATTTGCCAACATTCTTGTTGATCAATTCAAAGGAATTTTCATATATTCAATGAAGTCCAGTCTGAAATGCCTATTTGCCGAGGTTTTTGCTCGGCGTTTACGAGATTTCACTTCAACACTCGATGACTTGGTCCCTGATCTGCTTCATTCTCGTGTTTGCCGAGGTTTTTGCTCGGCAAACCATGAAATTTTTTCAAAGTTTTTGCCAAAATCAATTTTTGTTCCTTATTAATATCTGGGCAAAATTTTGAGAATTCTTTTTTTAAAACCCCATTTGCCGAGTTTTTTTCTCGGCAAACAGTTAAAATTGATTTTTCTTTAATTTTTTTTAATTCTAAGTCTTTCTTCTTTTATTATTTGTGTTGTTTTTCTAAAATGTATGAATATATGTGTGTATTGTGTTTGTCTATATAGTATTTCATAAGTGTTGGGGTAAGAAGCAAGGTATCGAACGCCTTTGTGTACTACCTTTGCTTTCTTATCTTTTAATACTTATGTGATTCTATATATCGTCATGTTTCGTATATATATTAGGGTGAGAAGCAAGGTATCGAACGCCTTTGTGTACTACTTTGTTTTCTCATTTTTGATATATGTGCGAAACATTGTCTTTGTGTATTAAATGTGTTTATTAAATGTTATTGTGTTTTTATTTTTCTGTGTTTAAAGTGTATTTTCTGGTCAAAATTTTGGTCAGTTTGTCTTTTCAGAAAAATAATAAATATAAAGATGGTGATGTTCCTAGAAGGTGCTACAATGAAGATGCAA
Source organism: Erigeron breviscapus (assembly GCA_034093135.1). Lineage (NCBI taxonomy): Eukaryota > Viridiplantae > Streptophyta > Magnoliopsida > Asterales > Asteraceae > Erigeron > Erigeron breviscapus. Next base: position 77,827,901 of record CM067168.1, read on the forward strand.
GCCAATCAAGCTCTTCATATTCCATTTACCTGCAAATTCCCAATCATAACGGAGATTCTAAGCCATCATCCTTTAAATAATGCTTTAACTGGTGGTGCAATTATTCCTGAGAAGTATATGTTTGACTTATGGGAATCAATTGAGTTTGTGAAAGCCAATAAAAGACATAATCATGAAGAATGCTTCAGATACTCTCTTCAATCAGATGATAATGTTTTCAACTGCCAATTCACACTGGATGAATTCAGAACGATTATTGGTTTTCCAGAACAAGAAGAGTATGAAGAATTGCCATCCGTTGATGAAATGTTATCTGCAATTCATGCATTGGGATATGAAGGAGAGTTGACATCCATGAGGGATTTTAAAAGAATGAATGTGGATTTTAAATATCAAATGTGTCATTTGCAGAGATTTTATCTCGGCAAATGCTTAAAATTTTTCAAAAAGACTTGATCACATGTGCCATTTGCAGAGGTTTTATCTCGACAAATGCGTACAAAATTTTTGAAAAAGACTTGATTACATTCTTTCTGGTTTAACAACAAATGTGCCATTTGCAGAGATTTTATCTCGGCAAATGCACATTTTGTCATTGAAATATTCCTTTAACATTTGCCAACATTCTTGTTGATCAATTCAAAGGAATTTTCATATATTCAATGAAGTCCAGTCTGAAATGCCTATTTGCCGAGGTTTTTGCTCGGCGTTTACGAGATTTCACTTCAACACTCGATGACTTGGTCCCTGATCTGCTTCATTCTCGTGTTTGCCGAGGTTTTTGCTCGGCAAACCATGAAATTTTTCAAAGTTTTTGCCAAAATCAATTTTTGTTCCTTATTAATATCTGGGCAAAATTTTGAGAATTCTTTTTTGAAAACCCCATTTGCCGAGTTTTTTTCTCGGCAAACAGTTAAAATTGATTTTTCTTTAATTTTTTTTAATTCTAAGTCTTTCTTCTTTTATTATTTGTGTTGTTTTTCTAAAATGTATGAATATATGTGTGTATTGTGTTTGTCTATATAGTATTTCATAAGTGTTGGGGTAAGAAGCAAGGTATCGAACGCCTTTGTGTACTACCTTTGCTTTCTTATCTTTTAATACTTATGTGATTCTATATATCGTCATGTTTCGTATATATATTAGGGTGAGAGGCAAGGTATTGAACGCCTTTGTGTACTACTTTGTTTTCTCATTTTTGATATATGTGCGAAACATTGTCTTTGTGTATTAAATGTGTTTATTAAATGTTATTGTGTTTTTATTTGTCTGTGTTTAAAGTGTATTTTCTGGTCAAAATTTTGGTCAGTTTGTCTTTTCAGAAAAATAATAAATATAAAGATGGTGATGTTCCAAGAAGGTGCTACAATGAAGATGCAAGCCAATCAAGCTCTTCATATTCCATTTACCTGCAAATTCCCAATCATAACGGAGATTCTAAGCCATCATCCTTTAAATAATGCTTTAACTGGTGGTGCAATTATTCCTGAGAAGTATATGTTTGACTTATGGGAATCAATTGAGTTTGTGAAAGCCAATAAAAGACATAATCATGAAGAATGCTTCAGATACTCTCTTCAATCAGATGATAATGTTTTCAACTGCCAATTCACACTGGATGAATTCAGAACGATTATTGGTTTTCCAGAACAAGAAGGGTATGAAGAGTTGCCATCAGTTGATGAAATGTTATCTGCAGTTCATGCTTTGGGATATGAAGGGGAGTTGACATCCATGAGGGATTTTAAAAGGATGAATGTGGCTACATTATGGCATACAATGTACAATGTTCTATGCACCTGTCTGATGCCATCTCAGAAGAGGATTGATGCAATGACAAAGCACTCTCTGTCTATATACTATGCTGTCACGCATAATGTTAAATGTGACTTTGCCAAGATCGTGTGGGATAAAATGAGACAAGTAGTGAAAGGAAAGGATGTTCAAGAACGAAAGTACATTCCTTACATTCGATTCTTCACATTGATAATTGAAGACGTACTTGACAATATTGAGGAGATTCCAAAGCTGGAAGACAGTTCAAATGTGTAATTGCCATGTACAAATCGAATATGAGAGTAAGAGGCACAGGAAGTGAACTTGTTAGACCTTTTCCAATTCCACCATTTCTACTTAATCTGGTTCCTGCTCAGAGTCCTCACCTTAGGGCCTATAGAGAGTGGTTAGCCACAACGATGGGATCTGAAAGCCGACAGATTCCTACCCAAGCTGTGAATAGGTCACCAAGTGAGGGTCCTAGGTCTTCTAAAAGAAAAAGAGGGGTTAGTGATGAGGGGACTTCTGGGCAGAGGAAAAGAAAAACAAAAAGAGTAATGTTTGATCAAGAAGTTCTGACACCTGAACCTGTTTCTTCACCTGTTTCTCAATCTACACAGAATATTACTTCTCAAACCACACCATTTACTCAAACAACACAATCTCCACCACCTGGTCAATTTTCGCAATCTTCACCTTTTACACCAATACCATCCGTTGTTTCTCCAATTCCACCGACACTAACACCTTCTCAATCTTCACCTGTACTTAATCCAACACCGCTTGCTTCAGCACTACCTAATGAACCACCTTCAATACCTGGTAGACGATTTAAAATGATTGCACGAAGGTCACCTTCAAGTCTACCAAAGGCTTCAAAGAAGAAATCCAAAAGAAAACATAAGTCGTCTAAATCTGCAAGCCAAAGATATGAATCTCCATCAGCAGATTTGAATGAACAAGTTGGTGCCTCAGCTGAGTTTGATGTTGAACAAGCAACTAGAATTGTTGATAATGTGCTCTCAGAGTTGGAAACTGAGAATGTTAGCACAGGAGATGCAGTTGTGCAGGAGGAACAAGGCGGGATTGAGGGAGGAGTTGAAAATGTTAGAGAGGTTGAGAGGTCCGGGTTAGGACAAGGGCATAAAGAAAATGTTGGCCCTCCGATAGTTGAAACCAATGTGTCTAGCCGGGATGTCAACCCTAGGGTAGAAGTCGAGAACTCCCCATTCTCGCTTGCACCGAACTCTCCTCGCTCTGGAACGGCCTT
>CM067168.1:77839736-77850468 GCA_034093135.1 Erigeron breviscapus
TCTAACACGCGCACACGACCAGTTATCCATACTATCCAAGCTGGTGTGACATATATTGACGTCATCAAAAGTTAGAGTCCATTGAGCAACGAAAGGCATAGTAGTGATTTCTTTAAACCGCGCAAGGAGTCTGATTCGAGCCTTAATGATTCTTTCATTTTTATATCCCCTATTTCATTCATTCGAACCAAACTCTATGTTCTTGATTATTCAAAGAAATGATCATCACCGTTTCTCTTCAAAGGTTAGTACCTTAACAACACACCACTCACATACGTAACACTTCGCAATGGCAAAACCGAGTAACTAGAACACTGCCCTTGCTGCGGCATCAAGGGATAGGAAATACGTGAGACATCGGTCGTCCATAAGTGAAATACTCAGGATAACTATATAGCACAGAAGATGTTATTGGATCATGTACATAAAGTAGGGCGGAGAAGATATGTGGTGTGTAAGTCAAAGTACATGGAAGCACAAGCGAAGAGTATACTAAGCTTTAACTTGGAGAAAGAATTGAAGGTCTTCCCTATCTATGTTGAGCAACCAAAAGGAAAAATTGAGCGGCCGACGAAAGGAAGGTCGTGTGACATGAAGGTCACCTTTGGATAAATATAAGACTCCCCTAGAACTTGGGGGAGATCACTAGCAATGTTGGAAGACGAAAGTAATTAGAAGAAGAAAACCAAGGAAAATAAGATAATTAAGATGTGTCGAGTAACCCTCAAGATGGAAGAGTAACAAAAAGGATTCTGAGCTATCCTTTTCTTTTTTCAAAACACCAAAGCAAACGGATAATTGCTACATGAAGGAATCAGGAATTTGGCGAAATGAAGATCGTCAAGTATGGTGAGATAAAGTGAAAAGTAGGAAATCCCTTACATTTTTCTAGAAGAAAAATGTTAAGGGGGTAATTACAGCAAAGGTAGATACTCGAACAAGGAGTATGAAGTGCAAGATTATACTTTATCTTTCAAGAAGAGTCATTCACTAGCATCATTGAAGGTGATGTAGAGTAGAAGATAGAGTAAAGAAGGCATCATTTGACACAAACAGTAAAGTGAAGGCATTGACGCCGTCTACAAGATGTAGTTCTGGTGGCGTTTATCTTTATGGCGGTTCACGCGTTATTCCTTGAATACGAATTAGAAAACCTCTATCGAAAGACAAGCTATTAGTGGATAGTATCAACTAAGCTAAGAGAAATCGATATATGCCCAACACCCGATGGAAGCTAGCTTTACTAAAGAGAAGTATGGTCGATAAGTAGAGGAAGCACGATGACTTGTGATGGTTATCTCCTCAAGGTCGACGGTCGTAGGGAGGTAAGCTAAGACAAGATGAATTTGAGTGAAGAAAGATAATTTGCAACACATGGTTAATCGTCAAGGACCATCGACCCACGAAGTAGTGCGCCCAAGAAAAGTGAAGAAGGAAAACAACATGAAATTGCTAAGTTAGTAGTGAAAGCAAATAAGGAGTGCGACGCTAGAATTCAAGGCACATACTACCGCGACGATCAAGGAAGTTGATCGCTGAACTAAGTTCCAAACAACTAACAAACTCCGTGAAGAGCTAGTTATGGAATGTCTGAACGGAAGGGTGATAAGGATAATTCGCATTTGTGATGAGTTAGGATCAAAGGATCCGTATCACCATGATCTGACAAGTACCCCTGAATTAACTTCGAGGACTAGCAAGATGACGATTACCCTAGTAACAGATGGATCTGAGTGGCGAAACGGTAAGGAGTATAGTTATCCATAAGAAAACGAAAGGAAAGAGTAGAAACCGAATGGTTGAGAAAAGGATAAAGTAACCGATGTTTCCCCTAAATTATATTATATCACAATTTCTAAGGACATTAGGTTATTGTATTTAAAAAGAAGCTTAGCTTAGAAAGCTGGAAATGGATATGAGGCTCAGGAGAGCAAAGTAATTGAGAGTTTTGTAGAGGTCAGGAGGACCTAAGAAGGATTATTTTAAAGGAGGAGTTCATACGAATAAGGACATCGAAGCGTTTACCTTGAAATGATGGTGGTGATATGATTACTTAAGAGCATAAGGATTGTGTAAATCCTATCATGGGAAATGCGTAGGTATAGCAGAGAAATGGAAGAGGTTATATGTGCAATGTTGAAAAGGAGTTAGTCGGAAATATGTCATAAAGGGGTAGTACTTCTACATTAAGAAGAAAGAATCAAAGGTGCCATAAAATGATTTGAAAGCCAATGTCGGCAAAAGCAAGAGAAATTGGTAACGATGCGACTTAGCGAATAATGAGAGAAGGCGACTTTGGAAAAATAAGGGCGAAATTGAAGAACAAAGATGAGTATGAGGAACAAGATGGAAGTATCATCATACAATTCATGATTCCCCTGCATGTCATAAAACAACGGAGACAACACTAGGAACCCTAAAATGAGATACTACGAAAATGTACCTTGCAATTTTAGTGCAACTCGGCACCCCAGTTAGTATCACTTTTGTTAAAGGGGTAATCCCTTAACAAGTGGTTGGTCACAAACGAAGTCAATATTTTCAAGTAGCGGCGAGCGTGTCCAGCATCTAACCAAAGAAAGATGAAAGTAGACGAGAAACTATTGGAACGATTCTTTAATTGGGGTAGGAGACGATAAAGGAAAGTATGCAAAGTGACAAAGGAAATAAGTAGCCACCAACGATCGACATTCCAACGTCTCTCACTATTTTATTGTAACTCACGTTACGAACCGTTTGCTCATTTTACACTTCTGTATTGACATTCTTATCAGCAACCCATTATTAAGTATTGAACTAAGCAAGATTTACAGCCCACAACGATTACATACGAGTAATCTCTAGTCGTTTCAAGAGGTGAGCGACATTCGTAACCTTCTTCTTTTTCGAAGTTTCTAATCACGAGAAATGTTAGGGCACAGAGCAATGGATGCCCCCAACTACGGAGATCAAAAGCTTGTAAGTAACTAAAAAGGGTCATGATGAAACCAGATGGACTCTCACAAATTGTGTGTCTCTGCGAATCCATCCTTACCGTCAAACCATTCATTTTATCACCGCGTGAACGAGTGAACTTCGAGGACGAAGTTTCAGTTAAGTGGGTAATGATGTAACAACCCTCAAAATCCGACTAGGACAATTTACTTGAATTTATCTAGATATCTATCCCTAGAGGTTTCTTAAGAGAATTTGCCTTTTAGACCTTAAGGCATAGTGATAATTACTCTAGTACAATGAAATGCCCATAGATGATTAATTGTCTTAGAAATGCCATCCACAATAACTAAAGATTATCCAAGTCAATCTCAAGGTTTATGAAAAACGATAACAATTTTTGCAAGTATATAATTTAAACAAGGAAATATCCAAGAATCCAAATAACTTAACAACTCAAATAATAACAATGCACATCAATAAAACTTCAAGTCAATTACATATATGTTGATATATTTACATACACGATACACATATATATACAATGTCTTATAATTATAAAAAAAATGAATTACAACTTTAAAATATATATATATATATATATATATACATAAACTCTTGTAAAAATCCACCAATCACCATCCACCTAGCCATTTACTCTCTTGCACTCTCAACACTATTAGAAATTTGCATAACATAACCATCTCTACACAACTAGTACAAAAATAACCCTTAAAATGAACCTAGACTTAAAATTGGACTACACATACACACACAAACACCTTACACCAATAGCCACCACTCCACCCATGCAAACACCCAATGAGCATGCTCCTCACACCTCACTCCACCCTCCTTCAGGTTATTGAGGCCTTGGGAAGGCTCACACCTCTCATTTTTCCCAAGCAAAACACATACACAACTCCAAAAACTCTCTCCAACTCTCTCTAATTTCCTGCACTTTTTCCTTCTCTTTTTCGATTCAAACAAGGCAACAAAGAGCTCAAATCTAACTAATCTAATGTAATAATAAGTCCCATTGATCATCTATCATCTAGAGTCATGTATGATGGAAGCATGGAGTCGATTTGGGGCTTTGAGGGCCACGAAATTTCTGCCCAAAAATCATCTTCAAAACCGAGTTCAAGAAGGGTATAAATCTTCATCTCTTTGTTTAATCTATCTTGTTTTTGTATATATTAAAAGATCTCTACCAAAAATCATGTTTTCCTTTGATTTTCTTCTTGATTTAAACTCAATGAGGGCAAGGTTGATAGATCCTTATCTCACATGTTCATGCATGTAAAGATTTAGAGAAAGGATTCAATGATTCAACAAGAACAAGACCCAAGAGTTGTTGTTGTAAGATTTGTTGCTAAAAGGGGTTTATAGATTTGATTAAAACTGATTTTTAATGAAATAAACACCAATATATTCTGGGATTTTTCATAAAAATGGTGTTTCCAAAAAGAAGATTTAAGTTTATAGCTTGATTATGTTTAAAAAGGATAGATCTTGACATACATGTACATGATTTGTGTTAAATTAGTTTGTGAAGAGTTTGGATTTGAGATGGATCTTTGGTTGATGATTGATGATCTTGAAATTGTTAATAATCTGTATATTGATGTTAAAATAACACAAAAGTGAATGGCAAACATGTGAGAGGTGATTAAGAGTGTAAGATAAGCAAACTAAGTCATTGGTGAGTTGTTTGGACCCAAATACTTTCTGACAGAATTATTCTTCTGTCTTTGAACGGACGAACTGAACATGTGAGGGCCGTTTCAAGAAAAACTTTCAAAATAAAAGTTGTAGATAAAAGAGTTAAGTTTAACCTCCAACTGGAATCACTCAAAAATACTAACCAAACCAAAGATATGATTTTTCTACCAAAAGTGGTCAAAACTGGATTTTTGTCTTAATGTTGAGTCAACTTTGACGATTTTTAATTTCTTAACTAATAGGTTTCAGAAGTTTAAACTCGGTGTGAACTGAGTTCAAAGTGTCCCTAACTTAAAATAAAATTGGGAGATTTTTCTTAAATGTTCATCATAGAAATCTTTTATAAAATATTTCGGGTCGCATAGCAGCAAGCATTCTGACCAACTTTGGTTTTGTAATTTTTAGAGGTAGTAAACAATGTCTAAAAATTTAGCAAAAATTCACATAAATATAGGACACATATATGTCTCTGTATAAAAATCACCAATGTCCAAATAATTCAACTCAACCAAGAATGACTACTCAACATTTTTTGAAAATAAGTGTTAAAACAGAAAATTTCAAGTAAAAGTTCTTCACAACAAAATAAGCTAAAAGTCACTAGATTGCAACTCTAACCAACTCCAACAATCTCGTAACAAAAAGTATTATAAACCTACTGAGAATATGTCAAATAAAAGTGATAAAACTTAACTTGGTTATTAAATGGCAAAGACAAGCCTACAAATCACTAATTCGGTTCATATAAGCACTAACCGAAAGCTTTAATTTGCACTTATCACACCACCACCACTATCCCGACTTAAGACACCAAAATATAATGAACATTCTGGAAATAATGAAATAAGGATGGAAATCCATATTGACGCATTTGAATTGCTTGGAAAATGAGGCTAAAATCACTATTTCGGTAAACAATTTATAAGCTTAGAATCCTCAAAATGAGCAAGACTCAAGAGAGGTTGAATTGATATGATTTTTCCCATGATAAAAGTTACCTAAAAGGCCTGAGGTTTTTAGCCAAAAAGTTATGTAGTGATTTCTAAGAGTTTCTATTAATTATTAAATTTAAATGATAATTAAAAAGGTAAATAAATAAATAAATAAATTATATAAATCATGAAATTGGTTAAATAATCACAACCAATGATGAAAGTGACTAAAACCCACTGGAGTAAAATCATTTCAAGTCAAAGAACAAATGTCATATAATTTAGAAATAATTCAGTAAGTGAAAATCACTAATTAATAACTATTTTTAAATTAATAGAAAAATTACATAAATAAATATATATATCACAATATTCTAAGTTAAAAAGCATAAAAATCAGAATATAACCCAAATATAATTAGCCGCGAATTATAAAGGCAAGTGAGGTACTTAAAAGTATTTTTGAAGAATTATTTGGTTAATAAATCAAGAAAATGAATAAATAATTAATTAAATAATATTAAATTAAATAAATAGTTATAAATCAGAAAGTATTCATAAATATTAATATTATGAAGTTACTAATGTCAAATATTATAATCAAGCAAAGCACACAATGGGAACCATGATAATCAAAGGCAAGTTACCGAAATTCTAACAACTTATAACTACATGTATAATGAAAGTGACCCTTTTACACCAACACTCTTTACAACCAAAAAGATGCAAATAATAACAATATACTTGGATCCCAAAATTTATGACAACATAATGAAAGTGGCATTTCTTAGTGATGGCTTAAGATAGGAACTTACGTATATTAGTCCTATCGTAGGGATAGTCTTGGCTTAAAGTGTGATTGAGGAATATGACGGATATATGGTCAAGGAAGCGATAGATGGGAAGTACCCATTTTGGATGAGTGAATATAATATGCGGCATATCAAGGTGAGTCATAGCCCCCTTTCAAACTCTTTTATATGTTTTACTTGCGGGGTGAAAAGCATGATTAATTAAAATGACTTTCTATTATGAAATGATTCTTTGAAACAATGAAAATGATATGGGAATTATATTGTATGTTCAACGTGTTATATGTTATATGATGAGCTTGAGTACTGTCAAACGGTGGTCCCCTGTACACTACTATTAACTCATTTGAGGCCTGTAGTTAGAGGGTTGCGCAACTAGGATTCGTCCCCTCACTCACCAAGATGGCAGCGGGTTGACTGGCCGCCTGAGTGGCCGCCCTCATCTCCGGTCTGCCTAGGGTGCTCTAATCTACTTTATATATTATTGGTCGTCTCCATGGCACGACCCATTCATTATTATTATTGCACGTGATTGACAGCATGTGCTTCTATTATCATATCTTCGGGACATATTATCATTATTATTATTTTGACGTAAAATGGTCTTAGTAGTGGCTCAAGAACAATCTCATCAAATTATGTCATGGTAGTCTTACCATTGACCAAGAGGTATTGATATTATTATGGATGGAAATTGTGGATTGAACATACGGTTTGGGTATTGGACCTTATATGGAATCTTGAAAGCTGTCGAAATTGGCGATATTGAAGTATTGATGACCGAATGGTTTTGGTATAATGAATGACTAATCGGCTGATATATTTTTCTGTCACGATAAATGTGACAAATGAGAACTTTATAATTTACCATGGATTTCTCAACTATTTTGAAATGGATAGGTAATGAGATTTACTTGCAAACCTATGCACTCACCAACTACGTTTTCGTAGTTGACACTTTTTCTTCATGCTTTTCAGGAATTAGCGTAAGCTTTGAGGAATTATATGCATCATGATTATTTGCATTGCACTTGGGAGTCAAAGATCAAACCTTGTGGCGGGCAATGGAATCCGCCCTGATCATTGTAGTATATCATCTCATGTATTTGTTAATTGTTTCGTGGACTCAATATTCAAGTATGGTAGACGTATTGTACTTGGAAATTAGCTCACATGCTTGTGCGTTGTAAAATTATTTTTATCACATGAAGTTATGGTGAATGTTATTTATAAACCTTTGCTTTGAATACTCGACTTTCTGTACATCTCACCGTTCCGCCTTAGTTGGGGTGTTACAAACTGGCCCCCCTGTCCCCAATTTCAATCGGCCTGATGATAGCTACAAAGCTAAATACAAGAAGCTTAACGCCCAGATTGCCCTCCTGTCCATGGAAAAGGAAAAGGATCAGTGCTTAATGGCACAAACTGAGGAAAAATGGGAGTACTCTGATGACTCATCAGTTGATGAAGAAGAGGAAAGGGACATGTGTTTCATGGCCTTGGAAGATCAATAGCAGCACGTGGCAAAAGAAGATGTCATCACTGGAAGATGGGTAGACATCATCTTGAAAAAGGTATGTGATTATGATCACCAGATTGACCCTGAACTAAAACTGGACCTGGCTGAATCATTAAGTGGTGATTTAGCTTTTGTGGAAACTTTAAGAGCTGATAGTGAAAGATATCTTGACACTATCTTAATTGAACTGAACAATGTTAAACCACAACTGAATGATTTACAAAGTGTCCAGTTGGCTCTAAGGAGTCAGTTTTAAAGATTGAGGCTTTGGAACTTGATAATCAAAAACTATTTTCTGATCTTGAAAAAGAATAAAAGATTATCAAGTCATGGGTAAAAGCATCTGGTAAAAACTATGATGCATTTTCAAGAACTATCGATGCCCAGAAGAATGCATGGAAATCTGGAGATCTGGAGATAGCAGCTCTCATACCAGATCTTCATGCATTGCCTCCAGCTCTCAGGGTTGAAACTCCTTATGATCAACCTGAAGCTATTGAAACTGAACCCTTTGAGACCACCCCCATTGAGGTTAAAACTGGAGCCAAACAGGCTAAAGCTCCAGTCAAAAAGGCCACTGGTAACAAGCCTTTACCTCAAAAGTCTAAGGTGCCCAAGACCCGACAGACTAAAACTCCAGTTGAACCAAGGTCCAAGGTTCAGCTGCCTGATGAAAATAATATTTTGTTTAATCTGGAAAGTCAACTCCAACTTTTGTCTCGACAGGTTCAGAGTTGTACTGCCCGGATTAAAAATCTGGAAGGAGGTTCATCACCTCCAGTTTTCAAACAAAATATTAACCTCCCTTTAAAATCAAAACAAAAGTTTGTTCCATCTGGAACAAAATCTGGTAAAAATAAGGGGAGTAAGTATCTAGTACCAATCGTTTTTACTCCTGCACCTGGATCTGGTGAAAAAGGTCCAGATGCAGCCTCCAGTTCAACACCTTAACAATCAACTGTGACTTCTGTAGAGAAGTCCAGTGAACCCATCAAGAAAAGATGGGTTCACAAAAATAACTAATGATTTTTGTGGGTGTGCAGGGCGATCGAAAGAAGAATATCTGGTATCTGGACAGCGCTGCTGGCCGGACTATGACCGGATGTAAGCCCCTGCTTGAAGAGTTCACTGTCCAAGATGGACCGACAGTGACGTTTGGTAATGATCTATCTGGAAAGACTGAAGGATATGGTGTGCTCAATAATGGACAAGTCGAATTCAAAAGAGTTACATTTGTGAATGGTTTGAAATACAACCTGATCAGTGTCAGCCAACTTTGTGATGATGGCTTCAGAGTTTTGTTCGATATTGCTCAAGCACCATATTTAACAAGGATTGGAAAGTGGTGATGGTTGCACCAAGAAAAGGCAATGTGTACATCATGGATATGGAACCAGCTCCAAAAGAGCAATGTTTCTATACCAAGGCTGATGAAGACACCAACTGGCTATGGCATAAAAGACTATCCCATCTTAATTTTAAGAATATCAACAAGTTGTCTCGCAAACAACTGGTTGATGGGATACCTCAAATTTCTTTCAATAAGGAAAAGCCATGTCCAGGGTGTGAGATGGGTAAGAAGAAAAGAGCCAGTTTTAAAACTAGGCAAAATTTTAGCATCACTGAACCTCTTCACATGCTTAATATGGATCTTTTTGGTCCAGTGAATGTTCAAACTAGAGCTGGAAAGAAGTACACTCTAGTTGTGGTTGATGAATTCACCAGATATTGCTGGGTGGTATTCATCAGATCCAAAAGTGATGCAACTGCTGAAATCATCTCCCTTATCAAAAGAATTGAGCTCAAGTACACTCGAAAAGTTTGTCAGTTGCGAAGTGATAATGGTACTGAATTTCAAAATAAGGTACTTGAAACATTTTGCAATGACACTGGCATCTCTTAAAACTTCTCATCGGCACACTCTCCAGAGCAGAATGGAGTTGTGGAAAGAAAGAATAGCACACTGATAGAAGCAGCCAGAAGTATGCTATCTGAATCTGGTCTTCCCACCAGTTTTTGGGCTGAAGCAGTTGCAACTGCTTGTCACACCCAAAACCGGTCAGCCTACATCAAGAGACATAAGAAGACTGCCTATGAAGTACTCAGGAATCGTAAACCAAATATTGGATACGTTCATGTATTTGGTTGTCCAGTTTATATCTTAAACGATTCCAGTCAGCTTGGAAAGTTTGATGCAAAAGCTGATGAAGGGGTATTTTTAGGTTATTCAGATATTCGAAAGGCCTTTAGAGTTTATAATTATAGACTCCAAAAGGTTCATGAGACAATTCATGTCACATTCGATGAATCAACTGAAGCAATCAACAAGAAACCAAGCCTTGATATTACTCCAGTCATTCCAATCAATTTTGGTGAAACTGACCAAGTTCATCCGTCAGTTGTTTCACCAAAAGATGTTTCCAGTTACAACAAATTGGAACCAGTTAAGAAGAAGAACACCACCAGTGACACATCATTCTATCCCTCCATCAATTTCAACTTACCACAAGAATTGGTGATTGGATCTGATGTATGTGCTACTCCAATATCAGCACCAGTTCAAACTCCAACTTCTCCAGTTCTTCAAGAAATGCCTTTGAATGAAGAATTTCATGATGCAAATCGTGACCTCATTGACTCTGATGAGGATATAGAAGTAGTTTGGACTGATCCTTCTCCAGAAGCTATTGCAACTGAAGAAGATCGCCAGGTGACTTGCACTGATATTGTGTTACACCAGCCTAGTCATTACACTAGATGGACTCGAGCACATCCAATTGAACAGATTGTGGGAGATCCAAATAGTGGGGT
>CM067168.1:77851468-77902226 GCA_034093135.1 Erigeron breviscapus
TCATACGTGCAATGACTCCTTTCAATCACCGCCTTTATCTTCTCAAACCACCTTATACACTCCATGGGACCACCCCTTCCATCAAACTCCGATGCCCCACAACTTTTGAAGTCCTTGAATATACACCCCTGTCGATACATTCTATGTTGATTATTCATGGGCATACGGTTATCAACTTCCACCGGCTCCTCTTCTTCATCTTCCACAGCATGAGGTTGAGCATTTCCATTATTCCTATTAATCGGTGCTTCATTGTTTTGAGGCCCATTGTTTGGAGCCGCATTGTTTCTCCCGAGACTTGGGCAATAATAGTTGGCATAATATTAGTGACCGTTTGAGCAATCACTTTCGCTAAGTTTGGCGCGGGAGCTTCATCATGACCCCTTCCTCGGCCTCTACCATGGCCTCTACCACCTCGGCCTCCTTGAGCTTCCGGTTGAGCCTCCGGTTGAGGTTCTAGAGAGTTAGCCCTATCGTTAGTTCCGGTTCTCCTTGTTCTCACCATTTCTATAAAACAATCAATACGTTGACCCGTTGGTTAATCTCAGAATGCTCACATGTTAGTCACACAAATAGTCAATGCTCTCATGTCGATGTAACATACTCATTTCATATTATTAAGCTAAGGCAAGAGTGCTAGAATCCTATGGGATTGTTACTTATCAAATTATCACGTCAAGTTCACTATAATTGTTTATCGTTAATTCAAGTAATCATGTCAATACATCATACAACCAAACAATTAATACAAATGGTTCAAGTATAATCTGGATTCGATATGCTCTCTAGTTATTGACCAGGTATGTATACAGGGTGTACCAATGGCTAACCCTCCACCCAATCTTCCATTAAGCATATCGGTTCCTTATTATACTCTAAGCCATGCATGCGCAATCCATGATGTCATTAACTTGTTATAATATGGTCGACCATAAAAGAGTTGATCGGGTTCTTTTAGGGTTGCCACAATATTATACTAAGTTAATAACATGACTTCATTTTGCTCTAAAGCATCCAACAAACATCAATCAGTAACAACAATCCATATCAATGACAATCAAATTCAATCAATGCACACATTAACCACATTGTACCCATTCCACATTCATCACATTGAATTCAAGCCATCACATAAGTGGTCTTAACTACAAACTCACAATATACACTTTCTAAGGTTCACAGAATTCACGTTGCACACAAATTTCCTAACCATGCATGCTATATGAAGAGTCTTAACTTAAGCCGTTGTCTAGGTCAAACCGCCTAATTCTCTACGACCACGCATGGGCCATCATTCTGTAACACCCCAAGCCAAGGCTCAGAATATCACGGAAATCATATAGCACAAGGTGGGATTAATGTAGAACATGAACTAATATGCAAATACAGGATTCGGTGAATCCATACAAAAGATAAACAAGTATCACAATACATAAGGAGCAAGTCATCATCAAAGATTACAACAGAACATCAAAAGATGGCTAACGGTTCTAAGTATAATGCAAAAGAAGGCAAATGGATCCTTGATCCATATAAGTCCAAGTCCGGGTTCAACAGCAAGCTAACAATCAAACTCCACGCCCTGGATTAACCTGATTACCTGAAAAGTGTACTAAGCATAGTCAACACAGGGTTGGTGAGTTCGTAGTAATGGTCCATAAAGAACCATCATCAATAATCACAATATACAAGTAGAGGCAAAACATGACTTACAGTGAGCCTCTAAGTAACACAATATCGTCCACAATCAAGATTACACAAACAAGTAAGCGTGTAATAAACGTGCACAAATGATGTAAATATCAATACAAGTGCCAAATGCATAAACAATAATAATGCATATCATAATGTATATCAAATTCGTATCAACCATGCCACAAAATGCACCAAATAGGGTGTGCCTGCGTGTAGACCGCTTAAACAGAATATATTATGCTTGCGTGTAAACCGCGTATATATATATATTATGCTTGCGTGTAAACCGCGTATATGTATATATATATATATTATGCTTGCGTGTAAACCGCGTATATATATATAGATATGCTTGCGTGTAAACCGCGTATATACATCAACCACAAATTCAACAATTATCAACCATCAATCATTAACCCAAATTAAACTATACATACATACACTTAGGAGGATTCTACTTTCTTCGAGTCCTAGATGCTTATATATAGGGTCACCCGCAGCCTTCCCACCACATCTAGAACCCAATGAAGGCATAACCGACTTCTATGTATGCACGTCTATCCTAACAGTAGTAATAATAATAATAATAATAATAATAACCAATAAATACATCACAACCCCTTTATCTAAGTCAATCAAACGTCTCCAACAACACATCATTATATCATTCAGTCATACATTCAAGCGACGGCCATTAATTCATAAGTTCATCAATACAACAATAAAAGTGTGAATAAGTGCGTATCACACAAGTCAAGTATATCAAGGCGTATGTGTCTATTCCAAACGTATACCCAAAGTCCATCACTTACTCTAAACAACGCGTATATACACTTTGGAGGATTTTACTTTCATCAAGTTCTAGATGCTTATGTATAGGGTCACCCGCAGCCTTCCCACCACATCTAAAACTCTTTGAAGGTATAACCGACTTTCATATATGTACTTCTATCCTAATATTAATGAAATAATTAACAAAACATAAACCAAGTCAATCAAACGTAATAAACTGTCTCATCAATCCAACAATTAAACCAATCAATCAATCAATCAACAACACAAATACACACGCCAGTTTTACACTTTTCAGCCCGAATCTCAAACGAGTAGGGAGCTACGAAACTCACCTTGTTCGGAAAGAAGCTTAAATCGAGTTAATATAAGTTTAATAGCGAGTATTGAGTCCCACGCGTCCACAACCTATCAAAGCATGTCATATATCATAATGTCAACACTATAATCATAAATAAGTTGGTTCTTTAGGTTTAAGTCGAGTCACGAACCCACAATTACTTCTTCAACACTACCGAGTAAGACACAATACACTTTGACTCGACATTTTTTGAAATGTAGGAAGTTTCATACATATTGGAGGTTACTGCAAGAAACTAGACTCTCTCACGATTCCAACGATAGGTCATATGACTTATTTGGACTTACGGATCAAAAGTTATGTATATATACATACATATAGTTTAAGTTACAATCTCAAGTTTGATCCTAAAAGTGACCCTCAACTTTGAACGAATGGTTTGGCTTGTGTAGTGCACCAAAAAGGTCATAAGAGGACATTCTGGAAAGGTCAGGACGATCCTAGGAGATTAGAATCGAAGCTAGGAAACGAAAACGAGCATCAGGGCCTGAACTGCGCCGCAGTCAAGGCTAGGTCCTTGCCACTGCGCCGCAGTCAAGATGCAGAAGCTTCGTTCCAGTCTTTTTCCACTGAGCCGCAGTCAAGGCCAGGCCTTGCCACTGCGCCGTAGTCAAGACCAAGTTTGCACCAGCAACAGCAGAAAGTTCAGGAAAAAGCAACCCAAAACCTATTTCCTTCAAAACCTACGACCCTAAATCGACCCATAAGGCTATGGACTAGTTTTTGAAGCAATATTTGACATTCCAAAGCCTAAATACACTTACCCAAACCAAGATTTCATTCCAAAACATCATCAAATCTTCCAAATCAATCAACCCAAATCAATACCCTAATTAACCCAAATTTCATTTTAAATCCGATTTAAGACTTGTAAATTCTTGAAATGACTAGAAACATGTAAACAAACATAAATAGGTAAAGATGGGATGAATTTGACTTACCAATCTTGCTTCCAAAAGTCAAACCCGAATTTGACCAAAAATGGGTAAAATCTTGCACTTTGGGATCCAAACTTTTGATATGTTGCTAAGATTATGATTATGATGAAAACCCCTAACACAATCTTGTTTAAAACACGAATTTGATGTACAATTGTTAGAGAGGAAAAAGAAGATTTGCAAGAGTTTTTGTAAAAAGAAAGAAAAGGGAAAATGAATTATTGATGTGGGATGGGAGGAGGGTGTGGGTGAGGGGGCCGGCCTGGGGCTCCCTAGTGGGTTCCCGCTTCGCTAAATTCGACAAATAGCTATTCGTTAATCCCTTAAACACCAAAATGAACTCGTCACCACAATTAAACTCAACGTTACCTTATAACTTGACAAAACATTCGATAGTTCATATAAACCAACAAAGTCATCCACATTCAATTACGTTAAATTACAAGTCAAACGAAGTCAAAATTCATAGATGTTACATAATATGCATCTATTCGGTTATGAATATTTGGAATCTATATAGATATTCATGTCACCTATCAATTGTATTTATGAGTTATAAGATTTGTGTAATGTCAATTAAATTGCAATTAACTAATATGGCTTTTTGTATACTAAAACCTACGGTTAAGAATATAAGAAAAGAAAGAAAGGATAAAAGGCTAGACCAACAATGAGAAGTAAAAACAATTCCATTATTTAACATTCAAAACATCTCAACTTCTAAACTGCAAAAGACTTCATCTGCCTTTTCATTATATACGAAACAATAGAAGAAGAATTTTTATTGCAAATGATCAAGGAAAAAAGGAAAAGATAACAGCGGAATATAGTGTTGGGTGTAATTTTCAAGTGGGTTGCATATGGCAAAACTTCTAAGTATCATTTTCATTGGTAAGTACTATATGGATTTTGCATTAAAAACTCTATATCGTTTAAATAAATGAATGCTATTTTATAAAAAGGGTTGTCTGTTGATAAACTATTTTGTTTATTTTATACAAACTGGTCATTTGTTTAATAATTTGTTTATTATTACTATCGTTTATAAATGATATTTTATGTTGGTTCACTAGCGAATAATTACAAAGAGGTGTATATGTTTCGTAATGTTTAGGTCCTTTTGTTTTTCGAATATTCAAATCGCCATGTTGGATTTTCTTTCGTAAGTGTAGCGTCGAATTATGTTTTTGAAACATTGTAAGACATTACGATGAATTATGCGTTTGAATTTTGGTAGTATGTCTATAATAATAATAATTCCATACTAATATAATAGTTATATTTATTTAAAAAGGGTAGTAATTAATAAATTATAATACAGACTAGTGAATTTATTCTCTTAATTTTGTAATGTCCATAATAATTAACACTAGTATAATTGAAATCTTTGAAAAGACAGTGTAGAATGTTCATGTTGATTTTCGTCTAGTCTTTCTGGTTGAATTACATAATCACAAATGAAATGAAATTGTAGCTACAAAAGCAATAATCTCATGAAAATACATATTAAACTCACTAGACATAATAAAAGATATTACACAATTCCTATTGAACATATTTTGTGTTTATACTTTTGTATTTGTTAGATACGGTTTGATGATCGCGTTTCGTTGGCGGCATTTGCGTTTTTGAAATTGTTGTGAGCGGCGATAAGATACGGATATTCTAGAGGTTATTAGGATCTTTTCGGTACAATCCTATCTCTCAAAACTCTATTTGTTATATATATAATATTACGAATATTCTAGGTGGTATTAGGATCCTTCCGGTAACATCTTTTCTCTTAAAACTTTCTTTGGTTAAATGTGTAATTTAAAATGACGTGTTATTTGAAAAGTTATTTGTTTGTTATCTTTGTATAAATATTGTGATATCCCTGACTTTTGATGTACTAACGAGGTTGCCTTCATGATTATTGATTGGGGAATCATAATATTTTGTTATCTAGAGTTGTGTCAAAACCATCTCTTGAAACCCGATTCAAAAACTGTCCAAAAAAGGTGGGTTTGGCGTGTTACATTTGATGCGATGAATTGTACACTAATATGTCCCTTGAATATTCGTTGGCCGATAGATAATACAGTCGCATATTATGAATCATATTAATTGGCCCCGAAAGATTAATACAGTCGCATTTTGTGATTCATGATATGTCTCTTGAATATTAGTTGACCCGAAAATTTAATACAGTCGCATAATATGAGTTTTGATGACTCCGTTAGAATTTTGTATGAATTGGGTGAACGGAGATGTGCTTTTAAGTTATTATTTAAAATGTTTAATAATTCTATTAGTCTTAAAATTTAATTTTGTCATTTGGAAACATATTTGATATATTTAAGTATATGATTCGGTCAAAACGGTTTCTTAAGATATGCATATAAGAGTAACCTATCCATGGAGGTCCCATGGGCGCGTTATTGTGACACCGATGACGTGGCACTGGCGGTAGCGGTTTATTTGATTTGATCTACGGCGTCTCCTTTTGATGACCACCGAGTGGTTATGTGCACTTTGATATTATATTTTGATAGGAGGCGTATGGATCGGTCCTAGGCATATTTTGTTTGACTCTTATGTGCATTATTTTATGTAACACCCATCATTTGAAAATACGGGTTTCTAAAATTTTCGCCTAATGGCGTTAAAAGTAAGCGAAAGAATCAATAAAATTCCAAACCAATTTAATTCTATTTGGTAACTTATTAAACGGTGTTACTATTCGTATCATCAAAACAAGTTTAGTAGAAACCCGTCGGGCTGCCCAACACAAAACAGCCGACAACCTCACAAGCAACTACGTAAAAGACAAATGTCTAAATAAGTTCAGCAACTAAGGGTAGCTAAGGGCATCCGCAAGCTAACTACCCAATCCTCGCTCGTCTTCATCTTCTACCTCAGCTAGCTAAACCTGAGGGAACAACACGTTTCAAAAGACAAGTGTTAGCTAACGAATTAGCTAAGTAAGATCACACTATAGTTATAAAACATTTATCCAATTCAAACATTCTGGATTAGTTACTTCTTTAGGTACAACACACGTCAACAAATCACACAATCAACATATCAAATTAGGATGAAACACCCTAAATGTGCCTACTCCTCTTGCTTCACACACACAAGCACACACACGTACACTTTTACTGCATTTAGTGTGCAACATAAGTCACACCCGACTAGATGAACAACCAAACGGCTGGACATCAAATGTCATTAAGGAAAGGCCACATCCAATCCAGGAGTAGTCTGTATGTTCAAAGACATTGGTGGCTAATTAGGCCTACCCGGAGTTACTCATCCCACGATAACTATGTTTCAAGGAGCCACCCGAGCAACCACACACAATCGCATCCAATCCAGGAGTAGTCTGTATGTTCAAAGACATTGGTGGCTAGTTAGGCCTACCCGGAGTTACTCATCCCACGATAACTATGTTCAAAGACATTGGTGGCTAATTAGGCCTACCCGGAGTTACTCATCCCACGATAACTATGTTTCAAGGAGCCACCCGAGCAACCACACACAATCGCATCCAATCCAGGAGTAGTCTGCATAACACTTTCACACGATTTACGAGCTCGGTTTTCACACCATGTTTAGTTTAGGCTCACACACTGCCTAAACATTTATCACACATATTTCATCAGGTAGTTTAGGTTCACACACTACCTAAACATATATCACATACACACTTCATTACGTTTGGGCCCTTAAACGTGCACGTGACATGGCAACTTACAAGTCTAGTGTTCTAAGTGAACAGGCCATACATGCATGCACAACAACATCAATCATCAACAAAAATTAAAGCATACATATCACTACATCACACGCCATATCAAATCACACACTACACTATACTTCATATCATAACATGTACCACATTACATGTCATGAGGGACTGCATTTCAGGTCTCATAGGTCTACTACATAACCCAAATCACCTCCCGTGTAATCCCAATTCCCACACACATCATGAGTTACCGAATAGGAAGTTATAAGTATGAAACCATTGTTTACTGAACCCTCAGCGTGTCAAAAGTAGTGTATCTTACCTCGAAGAAGCGCTCGACAATGGATAACTACGTTACCGTGCCAAGCAATTAGTCTTGTCTACCTATAATTGGTAAACTATCATTAAACAACCTATTACTCACATTACTAAAGTCATATCCCAGGCCTACACACCTACAAACATGACTCATGACACGACATACGCATTTGTAGGTTCAAAAGTTACTTCATTTAAAACTTATACCCTGTTGCGCCGCAAGATGTCTCATTGCGCCGCAACTTAACCCTACTGCTTTTCAGTTGCGCCGCAACCACTCATTGCGCCCCAACTCGAACCCTCAATTGCGCCGCAACATACTTTGTTGCGCCGCAACTTATACTTCTGAAATTTCGTTGCGCCGCAACTCGACGCGATTCTGCACAACTTCGATCGATTTCACCCCCAAACCAGATCCAAACGATTCCAAATCAATTACCAGACCTTGATACATCAAAATCCTTCATTTTTTGACCATTCAAATGCAATAAACTTCTTTATTAAACCACATATGATTTGCATTATTAAAACAAACGTTATTTTGACATCAATTGATCCTCCAATGACCTAATTCCCCTTTCTAATGATTCATACAATTGAAAAGACATAAAATCAAAGTTATTATACCTTTACAACCTGAAGATCACAATAAGGATGCAAAAGACTCGATCAAACACTCCTTAATCACACGTTTCGAAGGATTTTTCGTCTAGGATTTGGTAGGGGATCAAAGGGAATGGCTAGGGCTTGGGAGGAAGGTTATTTTTCTGCATTTGATCATCTAATGACTCCTTCCTAAACCTTAATCCCGTTTTTGACTTTTACCACATGTCAAATTTGGTCCCTATGCTTCGTAAGGTCATATTATTAGCCCAAAACACCTCTATGGACTATATACAACTTGATACACACTTTGAACACCTCTAAAAGGCATGAAACTACATCTTTAACACATTACTACATCAATCAATTAGACATCCAAGTCTCCCACATAAACTACGTTAACCACACATAAGCATTAAATCTTCCATAGATTTAACAGACACGTTAGGTTGACTTAACGACTCTAGTCAACCGTTAATTAAAAAGTTTGGGATGTTACAATTACCTCCCCCTTAAGAGGATTCCGTCCTCAGAATCACTTCAGCATAAAATAGGTGAGGATAACTTTCAAATCAACTTCCACTATAAATATGATTCCATCCCACCTGCACAAGCTCGATTAGCTTCCTATGAAGCTTCTTTTACTTTTGGTCAAGGATCTCAACCAAACCAACTACAAACACACCTTAACATCAATACTCATATCTCTCCACGGAGACACATTGGTTTCACCTCAACCAATACATCATATCATCGTATACTCACAACTTAATCCATGTCTTATATCACATCAACATAGACTCACCACTTAAACGTAACTTCATAACATATCTTGGCATATCACGCATAAATTTGTCTCACATATTCATATTAGTACTAGCTATGCAACAAGCACGATTTCCCACGTCTTACGCACTAGCATTACATCTAGCATGATTTCGCACATCTTACATATTACTTTATCATTAGGTACATTCATTACCTAATTAATCCCCACGTCTACTTCAACGTTTAATCTCACTAACGTGTACATCTCATAGTGATTCATAGGTGTATCTAGTGAACTAGACACACCATATTTAAGTGCCACATATAAGTCATTTCAACATACATATATTCCCATAATACATTCAGCGAATACTATTCATTTGGCGATTAAGCCTTTCGAGCACGTACCCTTACTAACTTGCTATCACAACTCACATAATTCATTTGAACAAAGGGTCGTCTCTCCATAACTTTCGATGCATAACATATCCCTCCATAGAGGCTTATGGTTACACCATATTACCCACTTTGCTCATAATAAGCTTCCTTTGTTCACCACAAAACCTTTAGACAATTTTGAGCTAATCGAAACACTTCTTTAACAATTCCAACTTTATGAACTATTGTATTTATGATCTTTGGCTCTGCGCTTTTCCTTTCAATAACTTGTCATATCATGAAATGACATCCAACACCTATGGCATAATTATTGATGCATATGAACACAACAATAAATCTCAAGGCACCATCACACAATCATATGGTTTTACCAAGTTTTATAACCCATTCATTCTTCTTCCCATCAATCTAAGAGTGATAGGCATCACATGGGTTCACTATTTTCCTCATACTTTGACAACATCTTTAAAAAATTTCACACAACAGCCATCTCGATTCAAACATTCAACCATTTATTTTCACACTTTAAGAGCACTTTTTTGTTCATACATCTTTTCTTTCATGTCCAAGGAAACGGTGCAATAGTTCACCATTAAATACACATTTTTTTGTGTGGACAACTTGCCTACTAATTGCTCGTGTCATAACACTACTTTTAACTTCCCACGCAACTTTGTCTCTTATTCCAAGGTGACATGACCACTCACTTCCGTCAGGGGACCATTAAACTCCTTGTATTGCCACCAAACTTCCAGTGTCTAGTCTTGGCTTTTAACCCAATCACATGTCAACATATAAAATTTACTACACCTTGTATCATAATAGGTCGTATCACACTTCATGCGGCATCCAAATGAGCACGTCACTGCGGTTCATAAACTTCCTCAAGTACAACTTTTGGTCATTTCGTTCTTGGATACCGAAATCTTACGTTTCGACTTATAGTTCCACGCTGGTTATTCATGAATTTTCAGAATCTACTCACATAATACCAACATCTTCGTCTCTAGAAACATTACCCTTGACTGGCTCATTGTAGACAAGTGCTTATCAAAACTTTATAGTCATGGAACTATTCATTAAATGGAACCTTGTTCCTTTCAATTCTACGCGTCAGCTTCTACTTTAACTTTTACTCACTTTGGGCGAATTTAAAATTAGACCTCTACTTGTAGAAAATCGTAGTAACGTTCCTTACACGACATGATGTTCTTCATCATACATAAAATAGATAATAATGTCATCACCGAACGTAATGACTGAACGGTCTAGAGAAACTTTAAACTTTATCCCTTAAGTTCACGACATGGTAAGGACCCTAATCCCGTTATAGACGCATCACTATACACCACAAGATCATCCGTACCTTCGGGTAAGGAAAGGATAGGAGCTTCACATAACTTCGTCTTCAATGTTTGGAAAGCCTTCTCTTGAGCTTCAGCCACACAAACTTCACCCCTTTCATTCGTCAATTCAGTCATTGGCTTAGCAATTCGAGAGAAATCTTGTATGAACCTTCGATAATAACCGGCTAAGCCAAGGAAACTCTTGATCTCCGTGGGAGTCTTCGGCTGCTCCCACTTAGAAACAGCTTCGATCTTCGCGGGATCCACTTTAATACCTTCATAAGAGATAACATGCCCAAGAAACTGCACTTCTCGAAGCCAGAACTCACACTTGGAGAACTTTGCATACAACTTCTTCTCCCTAAGGACCTCAAGGACAGCCCTTAAATGCTCACGATGCTCGGCTTCCGACTTGGAATAAATCAGAATATCATCTATGAAAACAATCACAAAATGATCCAGAAATGGACGACAAACACGATTCATAAGATCCATAAAAGCTGTCGGACCGTTTGTCAAACCAAAAAAAAAAAAACATGACTAAGAACTCATAATGTCCATAATGAGTACGAAAAGCTGTTTTCGCCACATCCTCCTTCTTAATCTTCAATTGGAGATATCCGGACCGCAGATCTATCTTAGAAAAGTATGAAGCACCATGAAGTTGATCAAAAAGATCTTCATTACGCGGAAGAGGATACTTATTCTTGACTGTTCGCTTACCACCTCGTCGTTGTTCTTAGCAGCTTCCACCGTCATTTGAAGAGCCATTTATTTTCTCCCAACCAGTAGCAGTGATTGTCATCACTGTTTTAAGCAACCTATGAATAACTCTATGGATAGGGTCATTAATGGATTTGATTTTGGTGGTACCAGATGACCAGTTTCCCTTTCCTTTTTGCCCGCAAGGTATTTTATCATTAACTCCTGATAATTAATCACTAAATTTTTATCCTGTGTAAAAACGCGAGTAAGTTTAATAAAATCGTTTTTAGTAAATTGGGTAAGAATTAAGTAAGAACATTAATTAAAGGTAAAAATAAAGTTCAAATATAGGCAATTATATTGTTTAAAAGAAATTAATAAAAAAACTTGTATAATATATATACATTTTACATCAGCTTCAACATTCCTCTACTCTACAAAAACCCAATGAAGTGAAGATTGAAAATCAAATTGAAGTTAACAAAAATAGAGAATACCCAAAAGAACCTCAATCGAATTAATCAAAATCTTCTTGCTCATGCTCAATCCAATGCTTGCAACGGCAAGTCTTAGGCCGTTGTAACAAAATGACAACACCAGTATCACACTAACACATGAGGTAGCCTATTGGCCTTTCAAAAGATAAGAAATCAACAACCACTTTACATTCACCATTCTCAGAAATTTCATTAATATTAAACCATTGAAAATATGCACAACACATGTCTTAAAATAATGAGTGGTAAAATTGTGTCGTGAACAATCATTAATAATTATTAATGATTATTAATACATGTAAACAGATGGACAAACAACTAAAGCTAATTACCTCTTTCTTATTGATAGCTTCAACAATAATAAAGTATGTTTACTGAAAAATTGTAAAAATAAAAAAACAAAGTAGAAACAAAAAATTAGTAAATGAGGAATCAAACTTTGATTCTAATGCATGACATAAAGAATAATGAATGCACAAAGCAACAAAAGACATGGCCTTTTGGTGAATGACCAACCCCTTGAGTGCGTGACAAATATTAATGCCTAGCTGATATAACTGCCCATCGAAGCTTTTATCCACTGCATTCCATGGTTTAATCATATGATCCATTATATATGTTCTCGTGCAAAAGAAAGTTCTAATATAAAGTTATTGCTTTGAGAAACACCTGAAATGTTCCTTAAATCAAATGAAAACAGTCCTATATTTGGTCAAAACAACCTTTTGCAAAAAAAAAATCAAAGAGAAGGAAATAAGAAGACTCACTGGTCAGGATCACCAACATATATCCTTCTTCTAATGATGAACATACTTAAAAGAGCTATTTGTGAAAAAAACAGCCCCTTCATACATTAGCCCTTTCATACATCAATTCAATCATATATGATAAAATATATCTTTCACTCAGCTTTAGAATGTTGAGAATCAGCTTGGGACTCTGCTTAAGAATCAGCTTGAGACTCATCTTAACTATTAGCCAATATAAAAACACATGATTCCTTTAGATATACTAACTATTAGCCAATATAAAAACACATGATTCCTTTAGATATACTTAACTATTAGCCAATATAAAAACACATGATTCCTTTAGATATACTAACTATTAGCCACTTGAGTTTTTTTTTTTATCAAATCAAGTGGCTGCAATCAAGAATATATATTTCTGCTAGAATATATACACAATCACATTTGTACAAAAATTATCTACTAAAATCAAGAATAATTACTTTTTGTCAAAATACATTAAAAACCATAAAAAAACAAAAGAAACAAAAAATTAGTAAATGAGGAATCAAACTTTGATTCTAATGCATGACATAAAGAATAATGAATGCACAAAACAACAAAAGACATGGCCTTTTGGTGAATGACCAACCCCTTGAGTGCGTGACAAATATTAATGCCTAGCTGATATAACTGCCCATCGAAGCTTTTATCCACTGCATTCCATGGTTTAATCATATGATCCATTATATATGTTCTCGTGCAAAAGAAAGTTCTAATATAAAGTTATTGCTTTGAGAAACACCTGAAATGTTCCTTAAATCAAATGAAAACAGTCCTATATTTGGTCAAAACAACCTTTTGCAAAAAAAAAATCAAAGAGAAGGAAATAAGAAGACTCACTGGTCAGGATCACCAACATATATCCTTCTTCTAATGATGAACATACTTAAAAGAGCTATTTGTGAAAAAAACAGCCCCTTCATACATTAGCCCTTTCATACATCAATTCAATCATATATGATAAAATATATCTTTCACTCAGCTTTAGAATGTTGAGAATCAGCTTGGGACTCTGCTTAAGAATCAGCTTGAGACTCATCTTAACTATTAGCCAATATAAAAACACATGATTCCTTTAGATATACTAACTATTAGCCAACTTGAGACTCATCTTAACTATTAGCCAATATAAAAACACATGATTCCTTTAGATATACTAACTATTAGCCAATATAAAAACACATGATTCCTTTAGATATACTAACTATTAGCCAATATAAAAACACATGATTCCTTTAGATATACTAACTATTAGCCAATATAAAAACACATGATTCTTTAGATATACTAACTATTAGCCAATATAAAAACACATGATTCCTTGAGACTCATCTTAACTATTAGCCAATATAAAAACACATGATTCCTTTAGATATACTAACTATTAGCCACTTGAGTTTTTTTTTTTATCAAATCAAGTGGCTGCAATCAAGAATATATATTTCTGCTAGAATATATACACAATCACATTTGTACAAAAATTATCTACTAAAATCAAGAATAATTACTTTTTGTCAAAATACATTAAAAACCATAAAAAAACAAAACCATTTACATGTTATGTATGAGCATAAAAACTCCAGCCTATATCTATGTAGACTGCATACACGATGTAAGTCCTAAAATATAGATGATTAACTAAACCCGACTGGCAAGTACAACTTATCTTGATGGACAAGTTAAGTTTACGATCCAGATATGGATAACAAGAAACAATTTGCTTAAAGTAAAATGCAAGAACTAAATGGCAGAAACTATATAAAGATATATATAATTATAATCAAGTATGTAGCATTGAGACACAATGTATTTTTCAAGGTATTTGATTTATTGATATATAAACAAATACAAAGGTTGTTGCGGAACAAAGATAAACACCCAAGTGTAAATATCTAAACAACCTAGAAATACAAGTGATCTAAATAACTTGGAAATACTCGTAAGTTTACTTAGAGTATATCTCACAAGTTGCAATGCTAAAGTTTCTAAGCCCTTTGCAAGTTGTGAGAGGACTTTGTATTTATAGACCAAGTTCATGATGACATGGACAAGATCGTATAAAAGTGGTTGTGAGCATTTAAGGAATTAAACCTAATTCCTTACATGCTTGTACTAGGAAGAGTATATAAGTCAGTTGATGTGACTTATAGTACTATGTTCCAAACCTATACTTTTACCTTGTACCTTTTATTAATAGATAAATCTATTAACTGGGTAAAGGTATGTAAAGTAAAAAGTCTTCCTCGTAATCAGTGTAAAGTGTTGTAAATACTTTACACTGAGATGCTTCAGTCTTCGATCTGGTAGAATCACTCTTTGCTCGCTTCTGAGATGATTCTCTTCTTCATACTTCAGTCTTTGACTTCAGAATGAATGCTTCAAATTTGTCTCGATCTGAACTGAAGTGAAGCTTCAGTAAAGGAATTCTGAGACGTCTCAGAATTCTGTACAAACGTTTTCACTGAACTTCAAGCTATTTCTGAACAAATTATACTTGGTCGATTTCCGACCTAACAAATTCCCCCTATTTGTTCTGAAATAGTGCATGCATCTCAGACTTCTATCTATACATGTTTGTAAGTCTGAAATGCAAGTTTTTGTTTAAGTTGTAAAAATTTTCTAAGTACATCTTATAGATCATTGATGTCTCAGAATTTTAGTTGTGATTTTCTAACTTAAACTAACCATCTACTTATTGGTTACAATTTGCAACATATATATATACAAACTGAAATGTTTGTTACAAAATGTAAATATATTACAAGATCATGATAAACTGAAAAAGGAACTACTTCTTGGCAGGCCTTGAACCAGAAGGTGCTTCAGTAGGTTTCCTTTTCAGTGGAGAGTGACCCTTCTTTCCAAACAGTCTGCTTTCAATTTCTACCTTGGCTTGCATCTTTTGTTGGATTCTTGCTAACCATGCACCAATATGAGCAGACTTTGGCTTCCCCTTCAGAATCTGGATCATCTCCCTATGCTCTGAAATCCCAAATTCGTGAACTGAAACTTGATTGTATTCTTCAGCTGCCCTACCTTCTCTTTTCACAATCAAATCAAACAACTTCAATCCATCAGCCTTTGTAATTTCCATATCAATGATTTTGGCTGGATGCGATCGATGATTCATGTAATGATCATACTGGTCCTTCTCATGTTTTCTTTCAAGTTCAGCAGCATCATCAGATGGTTTGAGGGAAGTAAAGACAACATCACGAGAATGCTTTCTTGCAGACCTTGTTCCAGTCACTTTGGGCTTAATGGTTGGTCTGAGCAACTCTTTCTCAACCTTCAGAATTTCGGCCAGAATTTCCTTCCTTTTGATCGCCATTTCTTTTTCTCTATTTTTCTTTAAGTCTTCAATGGACAATTTAAAGGTCAGACTTTCTAACTTTTGTTCCAGAGGAGAGTAGTTCATCCCACACTCATACTCAAGCATATCAACAATAGCCTTTTGCACTCTTGGATCATTTTTGATTTTCAAGTATCTTTCCAATGATAAACCAAGAGCTGCAGCATCTATATGATCAAGGGTTCCCATCTTCAGATGTTGTTCCCTTTCTCTTTCTTTGTTTTCCCTCCACATAATAAATTGATTGGAGACCTGCTTTTGCAATGCTTCCAACTTCTTACTATCAGCCTCAAGATCGTGCAAGGGATAACCATGCTCATCCACATTTTCACCAACAATGATTCCAGAACCCTTAGAACTTTTCTTTGGTTCTTCTACTTCTTGGGCCTTGCCTTTGCCCTTGTCTTTCTTAGCAGGTTCAGTTTCAGATCTCTGAACTTGTTCCCCCTGAACTGAGGCACTACCAGATGGTACCTCAGTTTGCTTCTTGGTTGCTTCAATCATTTCTTGAGTACTAGCCAGCAAACCAAGAGGCACACTTCCCCCTTTGGGAATCTCTGAAGGCATTTTAGCATAGAGGTCAACTGAGGTTTTAATTGCCTTTAGTGGTTCCCAACTTTGTTGTTCTAGGCAATCACATATACCCTTTGCCATTGTAGCAAACTGAGCCCTTAATCTGAATGATGAATTAAGGTTCAGTGCTTCTTGATCTTTCAAATCCTTCAACATTTTTCTATCTTCTTCGGTGAAAGAAGCAGGGGGAGGAGGAGCAACAACAGTTTCTTTCTTCAGAAGAGTTAGAATTTCATCTAACTGTTTGGACTGATTCTGAACTGAACTTTCAAGTTTGGACACTGAATCTTTAACTTCATTCACAGCCTTGTCCACTTTGACATTTGTATCTTTGGTCAGTTCAGCAATCATCACTCTAACCTGAGCACCAATCTTCTCAGAAATGGATTCTGAAATCTGAGCAGTTAGATTCTGAGTTAGCTCAGAC
This sequence comes from Erigeron breviscapus, assembly GCA_034093135.1. Taxonomy (NCBI): domain Eukaryota; kingdom Viridiplantae; phylum Streptophyta; class Magnoliopsida; order Asterales; family Asteraceae; genus Erigeron; species Erigeron breviscapus. Next base: position 77,868,767 of record CM067168.1, read on the forward strand.
TTCAGATTATCCAAAATACCAACACTTATAGAAGCCCCAAGTTCTTTCTCATTTATACTTGGCTTCTGAACCAACTCATGCACTTCTCTTCCAACAGCCATAAAATCTTGCTTTAACAGCTGAACACAAGATGTCAAGTTTGCAACCACCGAAGCTTGCACATCTCTCTTTGTTAACCTGAAGGCTTCTCTGATTGCAGAGCTCACCTTGTTGCAAGTCATCACCAGCTCATTCAGCTTCCCAACTACTAGTCCTTCGTTTCCAGCAACTTTGGTTAACTCAGTTCCAAGAAATATCTGAGCACCTTTCATATCAGCCACAGAACTAGTATTGGCAGTTAGAGATTTGGTTAAATCCTCCACCCTAAGAATAAGGCTTTGGACTTCGGTTTGAGTTTTCTCTAACTGTGCTTCTATATTTAAAGGAGGTGGGGGTTGTGTAGAAGCAGGAGCAACAAATGGTAGATTACCAAGCCCTTTAAGTACATTGTTCATTTGTAAATCAGTTGGACTCTCAGATTCTGTCTCAGAATCCAAGTCCTTCTCTATTGGGGCATCATAATTGATAGGTGGTGGGATTTTATGAATTTGGGGGTGAAGAAATTGAAGTGATGGAGTAAAAGTTGGATCGGTGACATAGGCAGGAGTAGTGCCCGGTGGAAAAATTGGATTTTGATGAGATAGTGGTGGTGGAACATAAGGATCATTATCTTGAATTTGGATTTCTGGGGGAGGAGGAGGGGCGTTTGCGAGGATGGTGGCTGGCTCAGAATTGGATTGATTCGCCTCCAATAATCCCTCGTCAAACTCAAAATCAGCAAGAGAATCAAGATTCTCCTGAGGTAGCTCATCGTCATCCCAAAAAGCATTCACTTTTACAATCTGGTCAGATATGCCCTGGTTTGGGTCACTAGTACCCTCACCAGATTCTGGTTCAACAGCTGCAGAAGCAGTTGCATCGTTACTAGTTTCAACGATTGGCTCAACCGTAGTATCATCGCCAGGGACAATAGATACAGGTGCTGGAGCTTTGATGATGCTCAACAACTTATCTCTAGGTCGACTAACGGGTCCTACATTCTTTTGTAGCCTACTTAGTGACCTTTCTGATCCAGCTAGTGTGGCTGAAACAGTTTTATTAAATACCTGAATCATAGCAGAGGAGAGTTCAGGCTCATCTTCAGCAGTGGATGCCTTTGAGAAATCTCTGCTGTATTCTGGTACTGAAGCTTCAGGTCCAGCTTGATTATAAGCATCACCAAGAATATCCATGAAACATAAGCTCAGAAATCTTGGAAAGGCAATATGCAGACTTCTCTTTCCTTTTAATTTTGTAACAAGTTGAGAAAAGAGAATCTCAGCAAAGTCTGCTTGTATCCTGTTCCAAATATAATACCCCATCTCAACTTGGGGTAATGAAAGTTGGTCCAACCCTCCATGGTTGCCACCAAGACTTTCCACAATCTGGGTCCAGAAGAACCTCCAGCAATTGCCAAAACCAGACATAAAAATGTGTCCGGAGGTCTTCAGATTACCATCAGCATCCTCCATATCACCATGACCGGTGGCGACTAGAACCTCCCTGAAATTGACTCCTTTGAGTCGTTTAGCATATACCTTGGAAGGTTTGAGGTAGTTCAGATGAAGGGAATTTCTGAACCCCTCAAGGGTGATAACACACTGCTTGGTGCCCTCATTGAGAGTGAAGGAGATGGATTGTTCATCTTTGCTCACCACAGCAGTATACAAGAATTCAAGCAAGTATCGATGATACAATGCCTGAGGATTAGCGGTCAGAGCATAATGGAAAGGGGATTGCTCCCAAAAATTATTAATTCTTCCCATTAGAGTTTTGGATTTCACATTTAATTGAGCCAAGAAATTGCTCATGTTAAATCGGATTTGAGAAGGAGTGAAATTCTTTGGCCATGTGGCAGATGTTTTCACATCACTCGATGGAGTATATTCAAAATTGATGAGTGATTTGTATTGCGAAGAAGATGATGATTTAGCCATTTTTAAGAATCGAAAGATGAAAGTGAAAAGAGTATGAAGAGTTAAGGAATTTGAGAGTAAATAAGAGAGAGATTGATGATTAGGAAGTAAATGAAAAACGAAGTAAATGAAAGAATGAAAAGGAATTTGAATTTAAGATGGAATACAAAATGATTTTCCAATTAAAAACAATTTCTGGGGTCAAGTCCGCATTAAATGCAGAGACGTTTGAGTGACCCCACCCTGCAACACTTTTTCAGAAAAAAGTACTCATTTCTTTCCCTTTTACGGCGCAACTTGTATGACACATAAGCATGACCAACGTAAGTTAAAACATAGTATGCAGTAGGTCACGTGTACACACAATTGACCAAGTATCAAAAAAATATCTTGAAAAGATTGTGCAAATTCTGAGCATGGTCAGTTCCAAAGAGATCTGAACCATCTCAGTTAATAAAATTCAACTGAAATAATTTTGATTTTCTGAAGTGCTTCAGTTAAATACATTTTTCTGAGTAAAAAGTTCCCTCTCATGAATGAAGGTTTATTTTAAAGTTTGAAAAATATTTAACATTCCCCCTGAAGTGATGATCCATGAATTAATAAGTGCCAAGATAGTATCACAAAGCCGTTCGATAGCTAGGCGAGCAAAAATTACATGGATCTCTCAGACTGGTGAACCAGATCAGTGTCACTGAGGCATTCATAACAAGATTACCAGTCTAAGGATTTAGCATACCCAACTCACTGACCAGATATTTAAAGGTTTTGACATCTAATGGTTTTGTAAAAACATCAGCGAGTTGCTTATCAGTGGGAATAAAGTGCAATTCAATATCTCCTTTCAGAATATGATCACGAATGAAATGATACCTGAGATCGATGTGCTTGGTTTTCGAGTGCATCACAGGATTGTGAGATATGGCAATGGCACTAGTGTTATCACAAAAGATTGGAGTCTTTGTGTAAGTAACACCATAATCAGTCAGCTGGTTTTTCATCCATAGAATCTGAGCACAACAACTAGCTGCAGAAATATACTCAGCTTCTGCAGTGGATAGTGATACTGCAGTCTGCTTCTTACTGGTCCAGCTTACTAATTTGCCACCAAGGAAATGACACCCACCTGTGGTACTTTTCCTGTCTATCTTACAACCTGCATGATCAGAATCTGAATAACCCATTAGATCTAGACTAGAGCCTTTGGGATACCAAAGACCCAGTCTGGGGACACCTTTAAGGTATCTGAAGATCCTTTTAACAGCATTTGCATGTGCTTCTCTGGGATCAGACTGAAATCTAGCACAAAGGCATGTTGCAAACATTATGTCTGGTCTACTTGCAGTTAAATACATCAGTGAACCAACCATACCACGATATTTTGTATGGTCCACTGGTTTTCCATGTGGATCAGAATCCAAAGTTAATGGAGCAGAAATAGGAGTATCTTTTGATGAGACTGAATCAAATTGATATTTCTTTAATAAATCTCTGACATATTTTTCCTGGTTTATGAAAATACCATCTTCAGTTTGTTTTACTTGAAGTCCCAGAAAATATGTCAGTTCACCCATCATACTCATTTCATACTCAGAAGACATGATTTTAGAAAAATTTTCACACATCTTCTCATTTGTAGAACCAAACACAATATCATCAACATAAATTTGTACTAAAAGGATATCACTTTTATCATGCAATATGAACAAAGTTTTATCTATTGCACCACGTTTAAAACCATTTTTAAGAAGATGTTTAGTAAGAGTATCATACCAGGCTCTGGGTGCTTGTCTCAGACCATATAAAGCTTTGTTCAGTCTGTACACCCAATGTGGTTTTTCTTCATTGATGAATCCTGGTGGTTGATACACATAAACGACTTCTTCTAGTTCTTCATTCAGGAATGCACTTTTGACATCCATTTGATAGACTTTAAACTGATGATGAGCTGCAAAAGCTAAGAATATTCTGATAGCTTCAAGTCTAGCAACAGGTGCAAAAGTTTCATCAAAATCTATTCCCTCTTCTTGTGCATATCCTTTTGCAACAACTCTTGCTTTGTTTCTGATGATATGACCATCTTCATCCATCTTGTTTCTGAAGACCCATCTTGTCCCAATTGGTTCCTTCTTCAGGTTACTGGGACAAGGAACGAGTTCCCATACATCGTTTCTTTTAAACTGGTTGAGCTCATCTTGCATGGCTTCAACCCAGCTTGGGTCTTGCAAAGCCTCGTCAATCTTCTTGGGTTCAATTAGAGATAAGAAGCTGACGTTCAAGCATTGATCGCTTGTGGCTCTTCTGGTCTGAACCCCACTAGTGGAATCTCCAATGATTTGCTCGATAGGATGTGCTTTAGTCCACTTAGAGTATTGACCAGGATGAACAATGATATCAGTGCAAGAACTCCTCTGAGATACTTCAGGAAGTGCTTCAGAAAAGACTACCTCAGTCTCATCATCTTCCTCTTGCAGATCATGATTTGCATCATGAAACTGTTCAGATTGAGATACTTCAGTGGATCCTGATATCTGAGGAGAAGCAGCATATACATCTGATCCAATAGTTAGTTCCGAAGGTAGTTTGAAACTGACTGGAGGATAAAATGGAATGTTGCTTGGCTTGTTTATTACTGGTTCTGAACGGAGATGTTCAGAAGCAGGTTCAGGTGACTGATCAGTTTCAGCAATAGGATCAGAATCACCAAAACTTATTGGACTTTCTGAGGGTGGTACAGGAATGGAATTTTTAAAGATTGCAGAATTGGATTCATCAAAGGTAACATGAATTGACTCATAAACCTTTTCAAGTCTCTTGTTAAAGACTCTAAAGGCCTTGCGATTTGATGAATATCCTAGGAAGTACCCTTCATCAGCTTTTGCATCAAATTTTCCAAGCTGATTAGAATTATTCAGAATGTATACTGGACATCCAAATACATGGAAGTATCCAATATTAGGCTTTCTATTTCTGAGTACTTCATAGGAGGTCTTCTTGTGTCTTTTGAAATAAACAGATCTGTTCTGAGTGTAGCAGGCAGTTGCAACAGCTTCAGCCCAGAAATTCTTGGGAAGACCAGATTCATTCAACATACTTCTAGCAGCTTCAATCAGCGTTCGATTCTTTCTTTCTACAACACCATTCTGCTCTGGTGTGTGAGCTGAGGAGAAGTTCTGAGATATGCCAGTTTCAGTGCAGAAGGACTCTAGAGTAGCATTTCTGAATTCAGTGCCATTGTCACTTCTGAGCTGACAAACTTTTCGCTTGTGCTTGAGCTCAGTTTGTTTCATGAGAGCAATGATTTCAGCAGCAGCTTCACTTTTGGACCTGAGGAAAATCACCCAGCAGTATCTTGAATATTCATCAACGATAACAAGGGTGTACTTCTTTCCTGCTCTGGTCTGAACATTCACTGGTCCAAAAAGGTCCATGTGAAGCATGTGAAGAGGTTCAGTTATACTAAAGCTTTGTTTTATCTTGAATGAAGCTCTTTTCTGCTTACCCATTTCACAACCTGGACATGGCTTGTCTTTATTGAAAGACATAGAGGGTATCCCATTAACAAGTTGTTTTCTAGACAACTTATTAATATTTTTGAAGGCCCCTCTTGCACCCTATATTCCTCTAGCAGGGTCTGATAACCAGTCATGGTTCGGCCAGCAGCACTGTCCAGAAACCATATATTCTTCTTTCGGTCTCCCTGCACACACACAAAGATTAGTTCTTTTTGGGAACCCATCTTTGGATGGGTTCACTAGACTCTCCCTTAGCAGTCTCAGATTTCTTTGGTTTATGAGAAACAGAAGGATCAAAGGGGATTTCAGTCATTATTTCTGAAGACACAAAAATAGTTGGTTTGATGGGGTTTTCAACCTTTTACTTTTCAGATTTCTGCTTGATTTGCTTAGAAAAAGGTTTTGCATTTTGTTTAGGTTGAAGAGAAGGAGTTTCAACATTTTTTAAGCGTGCATTACAACTCTGCACTTGTCTAGCCAATAGTTGAAATTGACTTTCTAACCTTAACAGAACTGATTCTTCTTTAGACACCTGAGCCTTACCAGAATCTGAGGTAGATGGCTCAGTACGGGAGAAATTTTTCTTCTTCTTTAGGTCTTTAGGGACCTTAGATGAAGTCTGAGGGGATGGCTTTTTGGATTTAGCCTTCCTTTCTGAAACAGTTGTCTGAGATGTTTCAGATTTGCCCTCAGATTGTTCCTGGGCTTTATTAGTTACAGTTTTCTGCTTGCCAACTTTAGGAAAAATGATTTCAGGTTTCATTTCCTTTGGAAGTGCATCTAAATTAGTGATTATGGATGCTAAATGAAGATCACCAGACTCATATGCTGCTCTTTGTGATGCAAAAGTATTTTTAGTTGCAGCATCTGGCCTTGGTGCTTTCATCCAAGATTTAATGATTGCTTGTTCTTTTTCAAGGATGGATTTTAAATCTTCCTTTTCCAATTCTAAAGTTGCAACCATAGACTGATAACTTTTTAGAGCCAAATGAACATCTTTCAGTTCTTTCAATCTGGCATGACTGGTGTCAGTTCAGAAGCATTATTTTCAAACATTTTTAGGCTTTCTGAACGCACTGTCTCAACAAATGAGATGTCAGCCTCTAAAAGAACCAAAAGGTCCAGTTTGTGTTCCTCATTCTTTTCAAAGCCAAAATTACTGGCCTTTTTCATTACAATATCCACCCAGCGACCAGATTCAACATCGGATTTGACCAAATGACCTTGATCTTCTTCTGCCATGAAACACATGTCCCTAACTTCTTCTTCATCATCAGATGATTCATCAGATTCTTCTCATTTTTCAGTTTTGGCAATCATACAACTGTTGTTAGAGTTGTCTTATGCCAGAAGAGCCATATGTGCCTTTAACTTCTTGTATTTGGCCTTATAGCTATCATCATATTTCTGAAAAATTGAATGGTTAGGAGCAGATTGTGATGATGATGGTTGACTAGATCTGCATTCCTTCATGAAATGTCCTTTCTTGCCAATTTAAAGCATTCAAGATTAGACTTGTCAATTGAAGCGTTGGAAGCAAAAGGTTTGCCAGATCGATTTGATTTGGCCTTAAAACAATTGAACATTTTAGCCAGCATGGCAACCAGATCATCATTGTCATCCTCATCACAATCATGAGTAACATTACTAGAGACACCAGTTTTTAACATTTCAGAAACCATCTTCTTCATTGAGTCAGAAATGTCACTCTCAGAGGATAGTAGAGCAGTGCTATGTGGTTCAGAATACTGAACCATACCAGAACTGGTAGAAACATGATTCTTGGCATCTTGCTCAGCCAAAGCTCTCTCAGCTTTGTTCTCTTCAGTGTATCTGAAGGCTCCATAAAGGGAAGCAAGAGTGTGACAGTGCAAAGTTTTGCCTTGTCTCAAGACCAAGATTAAATTTTCCCATTTAGAAGGTAAAATATCACAAAATTTTTCTAACAAAATTTGTTTATCTTTGGTTACACCTAGGGCTTTCAGTTGATTTACCAGATTTGTAAATCTGATGTAAGTTTGAGTTAAAGTTTCCCCAGGGACAGCAAAGAAAGACTCATATCTTTTGTTTAAAGCAACTTTTCTTGTGACAATTGTTTCATTTGTGCCTTCAAACTGTGTCATTCAGGAAGAGTGGGCATAAGGGTTTCAGGAACTGCATATAAAATCATATTTTGTAGCTTAGTGTCAAGATCTACAAGTCTATGATCTTCCTCAGACCAATGATCCTTCTCCTTAGGTGACTGCCTAGGAGTCCCATCGGTATTTCTGACAATAGTAGAAGCATTCATGGGGACAAAGGGTCCTTCTTTTAAGATATCGGGCAAATGTCTCTCAACACCAGCAATATACTTTAGCATGCATGCTTTCCATGTTTGAAAGTTTTCACTGTTCCCATCAAACTTGGAAACAGGATTATTTCGAAAGTGTACGTGTACATTATGTGATGGTATATTGTTGTTGATGATAGGGGGTGGAGTAGTGTTATTAGGGTCAGGTCGTTCTTTTTCAAAGTCAGCCATCTATGCAGATCAAAGGTTAAGGAATTGATATAATTCAACCTTGTGGCTCTGATACCAATTGTAAGTCCTAAAATATAGATGATTAACTAAACCCGACTGGCAAGTACAACTTATCTTGATGGACAAGTTAAGTTTACGATCCAGATATGGATAACAAAAAACAATTTGCTTAAAGTAAAATGCAAGAACTAAATGGCAGAAACTATATAAAGATATATATAATTATAATCAAGTATGTAGCATTGAGACACAATGTATTTTTCAAGGTATTTGATTTATTGATATATAAACAAATACAAAGGTTGTTGCGGAACAAAGATAAACACCCAAGTGTAAATATCTAAACAACCTAGAAATACAAGTGATCTAAATAACTTGGAAATACTCGTAAGTTTACTTAGAGTATATCTCACAAGTTGCAATGCTAAAGTTTCTAAGCCCTTTGCAAGTTGTGAGAGGACTTTGTATTTATAGACCAAGTTCATGATGACATGGACAAGATCGTATAAAAGTGGTTGTGAGCATTTAAGGAATTAAACCTAATTCCTTACATGCTTGTACTAGGAAGAGTATATAAGTCAGTTGATGTGACTTATAGTACTATGTTCCAAACCTATACTTTTACCTTGTACCTTTTATTAATAGATAAATCTATTAACTGGGTAAAGGTATGTAAAGTAAAAAGTCTTCCTCGTAATCAGTGTAAAGTGTTGTAAATACTTTACACTGAGATGCTTCAGTCTTCTGTTAGTACTAATAAATTCGTGTTAGGGTGCGGAAGTTAAGATTTCAACAATGGTGGATAGTGTGTGTTTTAGTGTGTGTTCTTGAGAAAGAAAGTAATGTGTGTGGAAAGTCTGATTTGATTGATAATCAGAAGTGGGAAAAAGGTTTTAAAGATTAAAGGTTTGAGGGGTATTTATACTCTAAGTATATTACAAAAGCTCCCCCTCAACCTAACAATATTTACACAAAATACAATGTTTTCAAATACAACTAAGCACTAATTTATATTTCTAACATTCTCCCCCTTAGTGCTTTTGTTGTCCATCATCTTTTCCATTGTTGTCTCCTTCTCTTATTTGCACGTCTTTGTTTGTTCTTCCTTTTCTTATATCTTTGTGCAGCAGAGGAAGTTGATGGCTTATCAATCTTTGAACTCCAGAAAGCTCTTTTCTTATAACTGTTCCATGAGTCATTCCAAAACTTCTTAGGAATGAAGTGCCAGTTATCACCTACAGGACGTTCATCAGGTAATTTGATATTGTCTTGGAAGTTTACAGGAGGTATGTTATGAGGACCACGTTCATGGCTAGGATTCCAATGAACCCATGAACCTGTCTTTGTATGAATAATTCCTTCCTGTGACTTGGGAGTTCTGGTAATAATAAGATCTCTAATCCTCTGTCTCATATCAAGAGTATCTTTGATACGTCTTATATGATCTTCTCTTTGAGACTTTATTTGCTCATCTTCTTCATTGTCAGAGTCTTCATCTATTGCATTCAGAATTGATTGACAATATTTCAAGGTACCATCTGAATATTTGGCAAAATCAGAGGCACGAATGAAAATCTTTCTCTTGAGTCTATTGATGAAGACAAATCCATCCAGGCTTTCAATTGGATCTCCAATCTGAAATGAATCTAGCTCATAACCTTCGGCTCTTTGATTTGGTCTTGTAAGGTTAATCCTGCTAGTTCTTCTTTCCAAACCAATCTGGAAGTCATTGAATTCATAGAATCTAATCAAGGCTTGAATATGGCTTTTCAATACTTCATAAGCTAGAAGTTGATCTTGATTCTTGATTATCAGATAAGCATATTGATTGTAGAGGAATAGGATGTCTGAGATCGTCATATGTTGAAAAGATTCTTCTTGAACAACATAGATATTGCCATCAGCTCGACGAACTCTGAATCGAACAAGTCTGAGATTGTGATTCTTGAGAGGAGTAAACAACTGTAGGACTTTTGTGATTGGAATCTTAAATTGTTGGTACCACCATTCAGCTCTTACAGAACTTTCAGCATTCATCAGTTCCATGTATGCATCTCTTTGACCTTGATGTCTGAACAGAAAGAATGCTCTCAATCGGTTCAAGGTCATGTTAAGTCTTTCACTTGGTGAGCAATAAATTTGAAAGGCTCTTTCTTCAAGGTATCTTGCTCTACACACAATTTCTTCAGGTCTTTTGCTCAAATCCAAAATCTGTTCATAATTCTCAGCAAAGTACCCCTCATTAATCTGCCATATCTTATCTCTTGAGATCCTTGGATGTCTAACTCCTCGTCCAAGTTCATTGGGAGTCTCAAGATTTTCAGTGTTTGTGAAATGATGAACTATCTCTTCAAAGATATCTTCTCCATATTCTTCTTGAGTAGAATGCTGAGATTGAGAATCAGCATCAGTCTCATAATCAATATCATTTTCTGGTTGAAATGGATCAGGATCAATTGACTCATCAGAACTTGAAGTGGAAGAATAATAATGAGAAATATTTCTGATGAGTGGAGGTAAATCATCTGAATCTTCTTGAATTTGAGTTCCTCCTTGATCTCCTTGACTTTGAGTTTCTTTTTCAACTTCTTGAGCAACACTTTCTTGATCAACTTGAGTTTGTGTTTCATGACCTTCTCTAATATCTCTAATATTCTCCCCCTCGGGTTGATCATCAGGATCTTGATCATCCCGACGCCTTGAGATATTAGCCAGTCTACATTGTTGATCAAGCTCTTGAACTCGCTTTTGAAGAGCTTCAATTTCAGCCTGTTGTGCAAGTTGAGTACCTTTGGCTGACAAATATGCAAGAAGTGAGTGAAAAATAGATCTTTTATGCGACTACAGATTTGGTTCTTCAGATCTTAACCGATTCATAAGAGCGACAATTAGAGTATCGGTAGATAAACCACTGGTAGCAATTTGGTTTGGTGAGCAATAAATTTGAAAGGCTCTTTCTTCAAGGTATCTTGCTCTACACACAATTTCTTCAGGTCTTTTGCTCAAATCCAAAATCTGTTCATAATTCTCAGCAAAGTACCCCTCATTAATCTGCCATATCTTATCTCTTGAGATCCTTGGATGTCTAACTCCTCGTCCAAGTTCATTGGGAGTCTCAAGATTTTCAGTGTTTGTGAAATGATGAACTATCTCTTCAAAGATATCTTCTCCATATTCTTCTTGAGTAGAATGCTGAGATTGAGAATCAGCATCAGTCTCATAATCAATATCATTTTCTGGTTGAAATGGATCAGGATCAATTGACTCATCAGAACTTGAAGTGGAAGAATAATAATGAGAAATATTTCTGATGAGTGGAGGTAAATCATCTGAATCTTCTTGAATTTGAGTTCCTCCTTGATCTCCTTGACTTTGAGTTTCTTTTTCAACTTCTTGAGTAGAATGCTGAGATTGAGAATCAGCATCAGTCTCATAATCAATATCATTTTCTGGTTGAAATGGATCAGGATCAATTGACTCATCAGAACTTGAAGTGGAAGAATAATAATGAGAAATATTTCTGATGAGTGGAGGTAAATCATCTGAATCTTCTTGAATTTGAGTTCCTCCTTGATCTCCTTGACTTTGAGTTTCTTTTTCAACTTCTTGAGCAACACTTTCTTGATCAACTTGAGTTTGTGTTTCATGACCTTCTCTAATATCTCTAATATTCTCCCCCTCGGGTTGATCATCAGGATCTTGATCATCCCGACGCCTTGAGATATTAGCCAGTCTACATTGTTGATCAAGCTCTTGAACTCGCTTTTGAAGAGCTTCAATTTCAGCCTGTTGTGCAAGTTGAGTACCTTTGGCTGACAAATATGCAAGAAGTGAGTGAAAAATAGATCTTTTATGCGACTACAGATTTGGTTCTTCAGATCTTAACCGATTCATAAGAGCGACAATTAGAGTATCGGTAGATAAACCACTGGTAGCAATTTGGTTTGGTGAGCAATAAATTTGAAAGGCTCTTTCTTCAAGGTATCTTGCTCTACACACAATTTCTTCAGGTCTTTTGCTCAAATCCAAAATCTGTTCATAATTCTCAGCAAAGTACCCCTCATTAATCTGCCATATCTTATCTCTTGAGATCCTTGGATGTCTAACTCCTCGTCCAAGTTCATTGGGAGTCTCAAGATTTTCAGTGTTTGTGAAATGAGTACCTTTCTGACAAATATGCAAGAAGTGAGTGAAAAATAGATCTTTTATGCGGGGGGGGGGGGAAAAAAAAAAAAAAAAAAAAAAAAAAAAAAAAAAAAAAAAAAAAAAAAAAAAAAAAAAAAAAAAAAAAAAAAAAAAAAAAAAAAAAAAAAAAAAAAAAAAAAAAAAAAAAAAAAAAAAAAAAAAAAAAAAAAAAAAAAAAAAAAAAAAAAAAAAAAAAAAAAAAAAAAAAAAAAAAAAAAAAAAAAAAAAAAAAAAAAAAAAAAAAAAAAAAAAAAAAAAAAAAAAAAAAAAAAAAAAAAAAAAAAAAAAAAAAAAAAAAAAAAAAAAAAAAAAAAAAAAAAAAAAAAAAAAAAAAAAAAAAAAAAAAAAAAAAAAAAAAAAAAAAAAAAAAAAAAAAAAAAAAAAAAAAAAAAAAAAAAAAAAAAAAAAAAAAAAAAAAAAAAAAAAAAAAAAAAAAAAAAAAAAAAAAAAAAAAAAAAAAAAAAAAAAAAAAAAAAAAAAAAAAAAAAAAAAAAAAAAAAAAAAAAAAAAAAAAAAAAAAAAAAAAAAAAAAAAAAAAAAAAAAAAAAAAAAAAAAAAAAAAAAAAAAAAAAAAAAAAAAAAAAAAAAAAAAAAAAAAAAAAAAAAAAAAAAAAAAAAAAAAAAAAAAAAAAAAAAAAAAAAAAAAAAAAAAAAAAAAAAAAAAAAAAAAAAAAAAAAAAAAAAAAAAAAAAAAAAAAAAAAAAAAAAAAAAAAAAAAAAAAAAAAAAAAAAAAAAAAAAAAAAAAAAAAAAAAAAAAAAAAAAAAAAAAAAAAAAAAAAAAAAAAAAAAAAAAAAAAAAAAAAAAAAAAAAAAAAAAAAAAAAAAAAAAAAAAAAAAAAAAAAAAAAAAAAAAAAAAAAAAAAAAAAAAAAAAAAAAAAAAAAAAAAAAAAAAAAAAAAAAAAAAAAAAAAAAAAAAAAAAAAAAAAAAAAAAAAAAAAAAAAAAAAAAAAAAAAAAAAAAAAAAAAAAAAAAAAAAAAAAAAAAAAAAAAAAAAAAAAAAAAAAAAAAAAAAAAAAAAAAAAAAAAAAAAAAAAAAAAAAAAAAAAAAAAAAAAAAAAAAAAAAAAAAAAAAAAAAAAAAAAAAAAAAAAAAAAAAAAAAAAAAAAAAAAAAAAAAAAAAAAAAAAAAAAAAAAAAAAAAAAAAAAAAAAAAAAAAAAAAAAAAAAAAAAAAAAAAAAAAAAAAAAAAAAAAAAAAAAAAAAAAAAAAAAAAAAAAAAAAAAAAAAAAAAAAAAAAAAAAAAAAAAAAAAAAAAAAAAAAAAAAAAAAAAAAAAAAAAAAAAAAAAAAAAAAAAAAAAAAAAAAAAAAAAAAAAAAAAAAAAAAAAAAAAAAAAAAAAAAAAAAAAAAAAAAAAAAAAAAAAAAAAAAAAAAAAAAAAAAAAAAAAAAAAAAAAAAAAAAAAAAAAAAAAAAAAAAAAAAAAAAAAAAAAAAAAAAAAAAAAAAAAAAAAAAAAAAAAAAAAAAAAAAAAAAAAAAAAAAAAAAAAAAAAAAAAAAAAAAAAAAAAAAAAAAAAAAAAAAAAAAAAAAAAAAAAAAAAAAAAAAAAAAAAAAAAAAAAAAAAAAAAAAAAAAAAAAAAAAAAAAAAAAAAAAAAAAAAAAAAAAAAAAAAAAAAAAAAAAAAAAAAAAAAAAAAAAAAAAAAAAAAAAAAAAAAAAAAAAAAAAAAAAAAAAAAAAAAAAAAAAAAAAAAAAAAAAAAAAAAAAAAAAAAAAAAAAAAAAAAAAAAAAAAAAAAAAAAAAAAAAAAAAAAAAAAAAAAAAAAAAAAAAAAAAAAAAAAAAAAAAAAAAAAAAAAAAAAAAAAAAAAAAAAAAAAAAAAAAAAAAAAAAAAAAAAAAAAAAAAAAAAAAAAAAAAAAAAAAAAAAAAAAAAAAAAAAAAAAAAAAAAAAAAAAAAAAAAAAAAAAAAAAAAAAAAAAAAAAAAAAAAAAAAAAAAAAAAAAAAAAAAAAAAAAAAAACTGAAGGCGAGAGGTGGGGCTGGTCCTCTCTATTTTCAACACTCTCATCCTCCAAATGAGGAGAGTGTGGTGAGCGTGGCTGTTCCCCGTGTATTTCTGAGACTAACTCCTGTTGTGAGGAGTCAGAATGGCTGGGAGAGTTTGGTGCAAACGAGAATGGGCAGTTCCCGACTTCTACTCTAGGGTAAACCCGGCGTTGATATTGATTTAAGACTAATTGGAGGCCAACGTTTTCTTTTTGCCTTTCACCTATCCCGGACCTCTCAACCTCTCTGGTATTTTCAACCCCTCCCTCAGTCCTTCCTTGTTCCTCCGGGATGTCTATGACATCATCAGCAAACTGATTTGCATCATCATCAGATGCATCATTATCAGGAGTAATCATATCTTCTGGTTCAGGTTCTTGAAACCGGTCATACTCAAAGCGAGATCTTTTGAAAGTTTTTTGAATATTTACCGGAATTGATTTCTTTCTGCCTTGAGTATATGACGGTGGAGGAGATCGAACAAAGGATGATGAAGGTATGGTTGAGGTAGATTGAGGTATGATTGGTTGTTCAGGTGTTGTAATGTTCGGAAGTGGTGAAGATTGATGAATTGGTGATTGAGGTAATTTGGGTGAAGATGGAGATGATGGTTTTTGAGGTGATGGTGTTCTGGGGGGTGGTGATCGGATTGGTTTTGGAGAACCAGAAGCAGATATTGTCTCTTCAGAAGAAGGTTCAGCTTGAGCTTTGCTTTTGAGTTTCTTTGAAGAACTCTTTTTCTTCTTCTTTTGGTGCACTTGTTTACTCAGCCTTAACACAAACATTTCGCCTTTTTGTTTCTTTCTTTTAGGCTTACTGGAACTGGATTCACCCTCACGCTCTTTCTTTTTCTACTTGACCCCTTACCAGGTGTCCTATGTACAGCTTGGGTAGAAACCGGGAGGCTTTCTGGTCTCATTGCTGTTCTAATCCAGTCCAGATAAGCAATTTTATCATCATCAGAATCTGAAACCATATCTAATAGAAATGATGGGATCAGGAAAGTATAGTTAGCAGCTCCTGAATCTCTAACATACTTATAAAAGTGTATTGTCACTTGACTGCTGTCTGGAAGCCTTGGAATGCTTCTTTCATGTCTAACTGCACTGTAGACTATTGCTGTTAGAAATCTTATGAATGGAATATACTTCTTGGGAGCAGAGATTTTGCCATTTACTAATACGATCAATTGATCCCACAGAAGTTGAGCAATGTCATAGTGTCTGTTGAAAACAACACCATAAAATATGTGCAGCATCGGCTGTGTCAGATTGTCCATCCCTCTTGTGTAAGGGGTTAAGCAGTTGCTTAGGATGGAATACACATAATACCAAATCTTTGGTAGATTTTTCAACTTGAAATCTCTTGTCCTGGATAAAGGACCTTCATAGCCAATTGAAATCAAGGCAGCAAACATTTCTTCATTGGACTCAAATTCATCATAATCAACATGTCCATTGAAGTTTGCTTCTGGTAGTCTTAAAATCCTTCTGAAGTCATCAATATTGAACTCAAACTCATATGTTGTTTCTCCTGAATTCAGCTTATACTGAAAGTAGCCTTGACGACGAAGTTCAGGAGATTTTGATTTGGCTTTGGCTCTTGGATTTGTTGGATCATATGGTTGAACAAATGTAATCGATCTCCACATATCAAAAAGGTAGACTTCAGCTAAGTCTTGTTCAACAGTAAGTACATATGTGAGAGGATGATTATGAAGAATTCTTGGTACAATTTGGAAACCGGGAGCCATAAAAGGATCAAACAGTGCTCTGTTATTTCTCATGTTATTTGTGTTTCCGGCAATGAGAATTTCTTCGATTGATTCATTAAGAGCAATTTCTTCATCATGTTCAACAACTTCTTGATGATCCATTATTTATTTTTCTGATTAAAGACATAAAACAATTTAACGCACACATAAAATAAAGTTTGAATAGCAAATAACAAGTTTCACTCAAATGATTTATATAAAATACAAAGAGGTTCACAAAGGCGATCAACTCAGTGTATTCTTTATAAATAATTTGAAATGAGAAGATAAACTCAGAGAATTAAGTATAATCATATAAGTACGATATATTTAAAAATAGCAAGGAAGTACACAAAGGCGTTCGATTCCTCGTATTTCAAATATATTGTGATTATATGATAATACAAAGCATTTTGTCACACCACACAAAATTTAAGAAAAAAATTTTAAAACTTTTCTAAGTATGGAAACTAGGACGATCTTGACAAGATCGTCCTGAGGTTGAACTCAGGTAAGATCGTCTTAAGAATGTCTTTTGAAAGAATGAGACGATCTTAAAATTTGATGAAAATGGGACGATCTTGTTCAAGATCGTCTTAGCCTTAATTATTGAAAAAAAATGTTAAAGTATGGAAAATTATGAATATGGGACGATCTTGTTCAAGATCGTCTTGGAAAATAGATGGAAAAAAAATGATACGATCTTGGTCAAGATCGTCTTGGAAATCAAAAAAAAATCATTTTCCTTTTGAAACATTTCTAACACTTAGAAATATAAATTGAAATCAACTCAATGATTTCCCTTTATATTTATAAGTATTAGTTTTTGAGCAAACCGATCTCTTGCGAGTTCAGTTACCCATCCATTTGTTTTTCAAAAAAAACTATTCATCATCCACACAGCGAACAGACCCTAGAACGATCCTGACAAGATCGTCCTGGTCTTGGTCTCAAGGGTTACATGGCAAATTTATATAAGGAAGTGGAACTAAGACGGTCTTGGCAAGATCGTCTTATTTCCATGTAGTTTTGGAACCAAGACGATCTTGGGCAAGATCGTCTTAGAAACAAAACACACTTGAAACTAAGAGAATTTTGCCAGAATCGTCTTATCTTTTTCAGTTAATCTCTTAGTACAAAATGAGTTCTCTTCACAACAAAACATGGTAAAAACATTTATATGAATCATAGAAAGCAATACTGAACAACTCACATCACTTAAATCAAACAACATAACCTAGATCGTCTTAGGTCATCTTCTTCACAAAAAAATAGCAGGTTTTTGAATTTTCGAAATCACAATACTAAGCATAAAAACATGTAATAAACATACACATATAACCTAAACATGCATCTAAATCATTCCAACATCACATATGCATTACCAGTCGATCAAAATTCAAGAAATGAAAAAAAAAAGTTCATCATTTAAGATCAGTTTCTTACTTGAATAAGTGATCTGAAGACAATGTGATTATGGAATAAAATGCTTAGAATGAGATTACCAACAAAACCCTTATCCTTTTTCAATGATCAGCCAACAATTATATTTGAAGTGATTTGAGAGTGTTTATGGGAAACTGGAATAAAATAAAGAAATGAAAAGAAAGAAAATAATCGTTTTCCCTCTTCCTTAAGGAAGAGGAAACCCGATTAGTAGGGTCGGGTGAGTTTTGACCCGAATTGAGAGTTATGGGTTTTTGAAATTGGGCTTATGGTTAAAAAAAATTGGGCTATTGGTTTAAAAAAATGGGCTAAGAAAAAAAAACACTTTTATTTAAACAAGACACAACTAAACAATTGAAAATGAATTTTTAAATTTTATATTTGGTTTTTTCTAATATAAACAATGAGTTCTCTTCAAATAGTGCATATACACAAACTCCCCTTAGATTCATGAATTATCCTTTTTCTCCCCCTCAAACATTGCATGATATTGAAGCACATTGCACATAAGCATAGCATCAATGTTTGACAGATAATGAATGATAGAGAAAGAGATTAAGGATTTGTACAAAACATGCAGAGGCAAGTAAGTGCAATGGTAAAGAGCACTTATTTGAGATTGTTTCTTGAAAAGAAACTCATTCCAGGATCATGTGTTAAACAGTATCCGAGATTTGAATACTAAACACAGACCTTTATTACCTGCAAAACAAAATTAGGTTTTTCTAGGTACCCACCTTTGAATGGGTCCTTTGGGGTTAGTGGAATCATTCAAAGTATATAAATGAGGTTTTCGAACAAGAGGTTTATTCTTTAGATTCACCACAATCCCATTAGAATCAACAATCAAAGGTTTAGAAATCACAGTAGAAGGTTTAGAATTTCTTACTGACCATGGTTTAGCTAGATTACTCAAATTTGAATCAATTTTCCTATCAGGAATTTCCTTCTTGTAATCATTAGCCATCCAATTTCGTCTAACTGATGATTTAGAAATCCACTTATGGGTACTAGCTAATGTCTTCTCTCCTGTATCAGATAAATTCTTTGAATTAGTTCGAGGAGATAAAAACACATTCTGATTTTGTGTTTTCTTGGTGGAAGATTTGTTATTCTGTTTCTTTTGATTTGTAATAGTGAACCAACCATACTGATCTCTATAACTAGTTATACCATTGGATGTATCTTTTATTAGCAAATCTTGGCTAGTTTTAGATATCTTAGGTAAAGAACTATTTAGAGATAGTCCATTAGGTATTAGCAAATCAGGCTAGTTTTAGACATCTAGGTAAAGAACTAGATTGAGAGATAGCTTTAGAAGCAGAGGTTCTAGAAACAGATGAAGTATCAACTTTGAGCTTTGAGTTAGCAGAAATAGTTTTCTTACCTTTGACAGTTGTTGCATACTGACCTTTGGGTAAATAAAATGAAATTGGAGCAAACTTAGATTTAGATTCCTTCTTTGGTTTAGGCTTTTTGGGTGAGAGTTTTTCAAGCTCTTTTTCAACTTCTGGTGCAAAAACATGATCAGTTTTCAAAAACTTATCAAATTCTTCAACAGAAAATCTGGATAAGTAAATTGTAATCCTTTGGTTTGAACTTCTGATTTGAAAACATTTTTTGTTTGTCAATTTTTCAATTAATGCTTTTGCTTTAGCCTTAAGATCAGTAGGGATCTCAATCTTTTGCTCTAAGTTCACTTTATTTTGGTCAACAGGGGTGATCACAGGGGTATCAAAAGAAAGTATTTTCTTGACAGAAGCACGATGTTTAGCTTTCAAAGCTTGAACTTTCTCTTCAATTTGGAAGAATGATGATAGCATGGAAGTGGACATATCATGAATCTCTTCAGGAGAGATGCTATCACCCTGCATATCTTTAAAATTCTCACTCCCTTTGACTGGAGTGGAGCAATCAACAGAAGTTAGATCATGCATCATTTGAATCTTGGTGGTCTCACTTACCTTTGGAGTATGATTTTGAGTTTTCAGATGTTCAATGACTTGTTGTTGAGACTCAATCTTTTGTTTTAAACCTTCAATTTCTTTTTCCAATATGGTAGTTGGAATGTAAAATCTTTCAGAAATTTGTTTTGAACAATCATTTTGAGACTCATTTTCAGGAATTGAAATATTGTCTATTTCTTCTAACTCATAGATGGATCTTTTATGAGTTTTCCTGTATGTGTCATTAATAGCAACATAATCAATCTGAAATCTGTTTGGTTTTTGTCTTTCAACATCATCTGACTCAAAGTCATCCTCAGATGGTCTAATAAACTCTTGAATCATGCCAAGTCTGAGACATTTTTCATTGTAAAGTGGACCAAGGTCTTCTTTTTGGATTTTTTCTAAATGTGTTGGATTCTCATAACCCAACCCAAGGAGAAGTTCTGATCTATCAATCTTTGACTTATTGTAATAAGCAGTGAAATTCAGAAGAGGATTTTGTTCAATTTTATAGATTTTTTCTTGATAGAACAAAATGTTTGTTTTCAAATCCTCAACTTGTTTTTGAAGAGTTTCAATTTCAACTCCTTTGAGAAAACAAGTACTGTTTAGATCAGAAATCTGTCTTTCATGTTTTTCACAGTTGGGTCTAAAATCTTTCATTTTATTTGTGAGAAACTCAACATCAGCTTGTCTTGCATTTGCTCTTAACCATTCATTGGTTTTCTCAAGCTTTAAAGTCTCAATGGTTTGCTTGAGTGAATGGACAGTCTTTTCAAGGTCTTGACATTTGTTGGTTAATTTAGCATTGGGTGAAACAACTTGAGAACTGTTACTTGACAAATGCATTTCTTTTAAAGAATCATAGTTCACTTTGAGAGCTTCATGAGCTATTGAGAGTTCTGAAAAATTTTCATTGATTTTATCAAACTCTTGTTTAGCCATTTTCAAATTGTTTTTCAAAGTGAGATTTTGCTTTGTCAAAGTATCAGCAGTTTTTTGGACATACAAGTAATCATCTTTGGAAATGGATTGTACCTCACTTGTTGTTGTTTGTGAAGTAGTTTGTGAATGATTGTTTGTTGAAGTGACAGATGTCATTAAGCATGTGAGATCTTCAGAATCATCATCAATATCTCCGAATAGCCATGGTTTCATTTTTTGTTGTTTGGCTAAGAACTTCTTTCTGATCTCAAGCTCTGAATTCTTCATTGTTGTCCCTGAAATGAATAAACAAAGATTTGTAATTATTTTTGATTAAAAAAAATTTTGGAATTAAAACGATCTTGAAGAAGATCGTCTTAGGATTTGGTTAGGACGATCTTGATATAAGATCGTCTTAAGAGTTGGTAGGACGATCTTGAAAGAGGATCGTCTTAAAAAAAATTATGTAGAAAAGTAAGACGGTCTTGAATGAAGATCGTCTTAAGTATTGGTTAAGAAAATGTAAGACGATCTTGGATGAAGATCGTCTTAAAAATTGGTTGAGAAAAGGTAAGACGGTCTTGGTTTAAGATCGTCTTAAAATTGGTTAAGTGAAAATTTTTTCTAAGTATAGAAAAAATTCTGGAAATTTGGTCAGAAAGAGGTTATGATTTCAGAATTTGTTGAGCAAAACCAATCTCAATGAGATTAGTTACCCAAGGAATCCACAACACACAGTTCACACAGAACCAAAAATATTAGGACGATCTTGGGAAGATCGTCTTAAAGCCAAAACAAAGTAAACACTAGGACGATCTTGAAGAAGATCGTCTTAGAGTCATGAAGATCGTCTGAATGAAAAACTGTAAGAACACCAGAAAAAGACAAAATAGTCGATTATTTCACTAATTTGCTTATACTTCACTCAATTTTGAGAGTTAGAATTCGATTCAAACCCAGAAACACTCAAAATACGATCGCGCACAACCCTAGAAACAATTCCATGGATTAAATCAACTCAAATTGAAAATTCAAAATCTCATCAACTTTCCAAAAAATTTGGATTTTGATCAATTCTGTGAATTGGATTCTGAAACTTGACAGGATGTTTTTAGAGGTGATTTAGAATGTATTTGTAAACAAAAACAGGAAAATTGAGTGAAAATTGATTGTGAATTGATGAAAAACCAGTAACAGTTTCAAAACGGTTATGGTGAAGAACACGAATTCAATTTTGAACAAAATTAGCATCAATCTGCATGAAATTTGTTCTGGATCGTCAACAGATTGTTGTTTTGCTCTGATACCACTTGTTAGTACTAATAAATTCGTGTTAGGGTGCGGAAGTTAAGATTTCAACAATGGTGGATAGTGTGTGTTTTAGTGTGTGTTCTTGAGAAAGAAAGTAATGTGTGTGGAAAGTCTGATTTGATTGATAATCAGAAGTGGGAAAAAGGTTTTAAAGATTAAAGGTTTGAGGGGTATTTATACTCTAAGTATATTACAAAAGCTCCCCCTCAACCTAACAATATTTACACAAAATACAATGTTTTCAAATACAACTAAGCACTAATTTATATTTCTAACATCTTCGATCTGGTAGAATCACTCTTTGCTCGCTTCTGAGATGATTCTCTTCTTCATACTTCAGTCTTTGACTTCAGAATGAATGCTTCAGATTTGTCTCGATCTGAACTGAAGTGAAGCTTCAGTGAAGGAATTCTGAGACGGCTCAGAATTCTGTACAAACGTTTTCACTGAACTTCAAGCTATTTCTGAATAAATTATACTTGGTCGATTTCCGACCTAACACACGACTCATCAGCTTCACCACTGGGTAGCACCCCATTAATAGCTCCAAGTCATTCTTTAGTTTCAATCATTAAAGTTATAAATCTTGTCCTTTTCACTTCTTGAATTCTCCTTATCAAAAATGGGAAAAAAGCCACATGCTTGAACATCCTTACAAAAAGCACCACCTTAATTATGATATTCAGTCAATTTTAACTTTGAAATTTTTAATCTATATAAGCAACACATACCTTGACCCACCAACATAGTATTTATGCGATTGATAAGAACATGTTATCCAAAAATTAAGACTGGAAAAGCCCACAAAAACATACATTTGCAACACCAAACCTTAGTTAAGTCCTAAAAAAAGAATATAAACATTTTTTAGGAGTCCAAATGATGCACTTGTTAACCTTGTACAGAAAAAATATATTGGAATATTGATCCAACACCATTTTACCAAATAGACACCACTTAAACCTACCATTCTAGTCGTTACATTCAAATACATCAAGTGGTACACTAAACGACATATTTGTTTCAAAATAATCGAATACAGAAAAACCAAGCTTCAATTATAGGAACATTGTAAGTTATTAGTCTGAAACAGAAAACATCAGCAGGCAGCAGCCTCAACCATTCTAAGCATTAAATGATTCATGGATAAAGAAACACCATTTTAATGTATAAAAGTGTTTCCAGTTTTAAGTGATAAAGAAGCACCCTTATTTAAGGTGTAAAAGTATAAAGAAACATTACCATATAGAACCTGATACGCACTTTACTTAGAATTGAAAATATAGCACTTTTCTTAGAATAAGCAAATAACACTATAGAACCTGATTCGTAGATATATGAACCTAAAGATGGAGACTTGAGGCAGATTCGCAGGCCACCGCATATACCTCAAACATATACTATATTACTCTATATAACAAAATTGATATTTTACCTTGGTGGTGTTCATTGTCAGACTCAATCCACCTCTCTTCAAATGATTGATCCAACCACTCGACAAACGATTGTTCCAACCACTCATAAAATATCTAATAAAAACAAAAACAAAATCTTTAGTACTTGATCATCAACTAACATAAACCCATAAACACACAAATTAACTTTGTGGCCTTAATAAACTGATTAATGCACTCAAGATCATGCCTTTTAAAGTTTAATGCCCCAAACAGAATCCACCACCCTAAATTCCATAATTACCTCCGGAGTAAATTTCGAAGACGTCCTTTTTAATCTTTTATCAATGGAAGAATGTAAACTGTAGATCAAGAAGGTTTAAAAGCTAACTTACAAAGCGTGATAAAGAGTTCATTTAAACTTAAGTAATATAAGGTTTATGTGTTTTAAATTATATCATATATCTACTTTCTCTGTATCATTCTTGTCCAATTATATCATATATAATATATCTATTTTCCCATCCACATTTTGATGAGCATATTGCAAGTAAGCAGGTTAATAAGCTTAAGGAATATGAACTTCTAAACTATATTACCAACATTGACCAACAAAAAATATTAATCCAAATGTAAGCAATTCTGGCTCAGATCCTATTCAACCAAAACAGAATCCAAATGTAAGCTTTTAAATTATATAAAGTCTCCGCTCCAGAAATAGCATCATATACGTACCCATACATATCTGATGACTCGTTCCCTCATGACACTTAAACATCAATATATATCAAAAAGCGTACCATCCTTAATAGCCTCATAAGTCGATATTTGTTTATTTTTTCTACTTATGTAGTATTCTTGTCTGAGCTCTTCAGTAAAGCTTAAACAATCAGATTAAAAGCTTAAACACATTCACTCACATGTAGATTTCTTGAAAGAGACTTCAACCTACAAAAGTTTTTAATAATTATTAAGAATAATTATACTTTTAAGGAATGTACTTGATGATTTCTATATATTAACTGGTAATCAAAATTGTATACTTCAGAACATTAACCCACAATGAGGTTGATCCATGAATAAGAGTAAGTGGGGGCAAAAAAACTTACTTGATGACTTATGAGCAGCCAAAACGGTAGCAAGATAGCTTGAAAACAACCTCCAAATCTGCCCAAAACAATAGCAAAATAAGCTTCCAAATTTACAAAATAAAAAGCAGCGAAAACAACAGCAAAATCAGCCTCCAAACATCCTCTAAAGCTACACAAAGCAGGTTAAATTAATTTGTTCATCCAAACATTAAAAATGAGTATTGCATCTTTAAATGAACTAATCGAAAACAAATATCATGAAAGAACACAATGATGACCAACCCTCTATTACGAGTGGCTAAATTAATTTAAAACCAAAAACTTATCAATAATCACGGAGGATATAAAAAACCCAATCTAACACACCATTTATCAAATCAAACACCATAAACACAATAAAACACCATAAGGGTCACTAATAAATTAATAAACAACTCCAAATTTCTTTTAGACATTTCATCTTGCACTTTATATGCAAGATGAAATTCCCATCTATTCTAAGCTCATAACACATCAAGTTTGTTGTAGAAATAGTTTCAGCTCATAACTCTCAAAATCCTTGATATGATATTTCAAAGTTGACTCAAACTTTCTGCTCAAAACTCAGCCTAGACCACTTAACGTGCAAAGCTGTTTTGTAACACCCGTCATTTAAAAATATGGGTTTTCAAAAATCTTTCACCTAACGGTGTTAAATTGCGGAAGTAAAGACTGTAAAAGTCAAAACCGATAAAAACATTTCGGTTTCTGCATTTAGTTGGTGTTACATGCCATACCAAACAATAGTTCAAATGAAAACCCAACGGTTGCCCAACATAAAACAACCGTTCACACGACACTACATAAATTCGACATTAAGTACGAAATGTAAATAAATGTCTAAGAAAGAATCGTCTATGGGTAGCTAAGGCTCCTTCATTGCATCTACCCAAGCTCACACGTCCTGCATCACTAGTCCATCAAGCTAAACCTGAGGGAACAACCACATTAAAGAAACAAGTGTTAGATATAAGAATAGCTAAGTAAGATCACACTTGATTTAAAAGCATTTGTCCAATTAAAACATTTCTTCATTATTAGACAAACTCATTAGGCACATCCCACATTATAAACACACATAAAACCTGCATATCAACTTAGGATGGATCATCCTAAATGTGCCTATCCTTCTTTTATTACACACATAATCACACGTATCTTCGTTTACTGCATATAAGTGTGCCCTGCATCACACCCGACTAGATGATCAACCAAAAGGCTAATCACCGTACGTCGTTAAGGAATGGCAAGCCAATCCAAGAGTAATCCGAATGTGGAGGTTGGTCAAACCCCTCGTATTACTCGCCCTGCATTATAAGACCATGTTGCAAGGAGCCACCCAAGCAACAACTACGTCAACGCACTTGCCCGGCTAAGGCTAGTATGGGTTAAGCTTAACACTTTCCCTGCATTATATTTACGAGCTCGGTTTCACACATATGGTTTAGGTAACACACATTCCTAAACCGTCACACACATATAGTCTAGGTAACACACATTCCTAGACATTCAGACACTTTAACTTCATTACGTTTGGATCCTTAAATGTGCAAGTGACATGGCAACCTAATAAGTCTAGTGAGCTAGGTGTACAATCCATGTAAGCATGCATATATCACGCATCAACTTCATTTCTACATTTCATGCATAATGAGATACTTCATAATACTACATAAACTGCATAACAATACACTACATTAAGCAATACTTCATTTCACTACATTAGGGACTGCATTTCAGGTCTCATGGTCAACTACATAACCCATAATACCTCTCGTGTAACCCCATATGCCCACATGCAATATAAGGATACCAAATGAAAGTATTTATGATTTGAAACCAGCTTTTCGTTGAATCCCCCAGCGTGTCAAAGTAGTGTATCTTACCTCCTTGAAGTCCACACAAATGAATCAACTAGTTACAATGTAAGTAACTATGCTCGGCTACCTATAATTATTGAACACACATTAGACAACTACATTACTACGTTATTAAGGTCATAAACTAGACCCTACACACTTTAAAGACTCACTTAAGATTCAGGTCTAATCTACGTGTCAAAACGAAGTTACGATTCAAAAGTATAAACGTTTTGAAAACTGCCTGTGTTGCGCCGCAACTTATCTTCCCTGCATTTGGGTTGCGCCGCAACACCACGTTTCGCCGCAACTAGACCCTTTCGTTGCGCCGCAACTTATTTTCCTGCATTTGGGTTGCGCCGCAACTTATTTCCCGCATTTGTTGCGCCGCAACTTACCCGCATTTGGTTGCGCCGCAACTTATTCCCTGCATTTGTTGCGCCGCAACTTATCCCGCATTTGGTTGCGCCGCAACTTACCCTGCATTTGTTGCGCCGCAACTTATTTCCCGCTTTGTTGCGCCGCAACTTACCCGCATTTGGTTGCGCCGCAACTTATTCCCTGCATTTGTTGCGCCGCAACTTATCCCGCATTTGGTTGCGCCGCAACTTACCCTGCATTTGTTGCGCCGCAACTTATTTCCCGCTTTGTTGCGCCGCAACTTACCCGCATTTGGTTGCGCCGCAACTTATTCCCTGCATTTGTTGCGCCGCAACTTATCCCGCATTTGGTTGCGCCGCAACTTACCCTGCATTTGTTGCGCCGCAACTTATTTCCCGCTTTGTTGCGCCGCAACTTACCCGCATTTGGTTGCGCCGCAACTTATTCCCTGCATTTGTTGCGCCGCAACTTATCCCGCATTTGGTTGCGCCGCAACTTACCCTGCATTTGTTGCGCCGCAACTTATTTCCCGCTTTGTTGCGCCGCAACTTACCCGCATTTGGTTGCGCCGCAACTTATTCCCTGCATTTGTTGCGCCGCAACTTATCCCGCATTTGGTTGCGCCGCAACTTACCCTGCATTTGTTGCGCCGCAACTTATTTCCCGCTTTGTTGCGCCGCAACTTACCCGCATTTGGTTGCGCCGCAACTTATTCCCTGCATTTGTTGCGCCGCAACTTATCCCGCATTTGGTTGCGCCGCAACTTACCCTGCATTTGTTGCGCCGCAACTTATTTCCCGCTTTGTTGCGCCGCAACTTACCCGCATTTGGTTGCGCCGCAACTTATTCCCTGCATTTGTTGCGCCGCAACTTATCCCGCATTTGGTTGCGCCGCAACTTACCCTGCATTTGTTGCGCCGCAACTTATTTCCCTGCATTTGGGTTGCGCCGCAACACCACGTTTTTCGCCGCAACTAGACCCTTTCGTTGCGCCGCAACTTATTTTCCTGCAAATCCATTGTGCCGCAACCCCACGTTGCGCCGCAATGTGCCTTCGACCTGCACTTTTCCAAAAATCGTTTTCACCCCCAATTCGACCCCAAACGACTCCAGGTCTAAAATACAGTTTCCAAACACTATAATCCTTCATATTTAGACCATTGGAAAGCATATTAACCTTTAATTACACCCCACACGATGTATACTCGACAAAACCACCATTGATTCATTAATAAACGATTTCACCAAAACCTCATAATTAATCCTAATGACTCATATAATCAAAAGGACCTGAAATCAATGATTTAGTACCTGATCTACCTGTAGATGATCAAAGGATTGCAAATACTCTTGACAATGAACACCAATTCACACACAAAATGACTTTTCGGCTAGCAATTGATGAGAGGAGGCTAAGGGAAGGCTTAGGGCTTGTTTAGGATGAATAAGATCTGCTATTAACTTCCTAATGACAGCCCCTAACTTCATTAACCCGTTTTTGACTTTCCACATATGTCAAAATTAGTCCCTAGGCTTCCTAATGCTTCATTACTAGTCACAAACTTCACTAATGACCATATACTACATATACCCTTCATTAAATGTCACTACATAGACATTAATCCACATTTTACACACATTTATACTTCATTAACATTTAGGCTTTCAAGCCTCACACATAACACACATTAACTACATATATGCATAAAATTCACACTAGACTTAACGACATACATAAAGTTGACTTACCGGCATTAGTCAAATATTAAAGAAAGGTTTGGGATGTTACAATTACCTCCCCCTTAAGAGGATTCCGTCCCCGGAATCTCATCATTAAGGAACAACTCAGGATATTTCTCCTTCATTACTGCTTCAGTTTCCCACATTAAACTTTCTCCATAATTATGCTTCCACTTTACCAATACAAGGTCAATCACTTTCCTGCGTAACTTCTTCTGCTTTCTTCCAAGTATCGCTACTGGTTCATCTATCATTCTCTTCATTGGATCAATACTCACATCCTCGATAGGAATCACACTTGACTCCTCCGCTAAGCATTTTCTCAAGTAGGATACATGAAAGGTGTTGTGAATTCCATCCAATTCTGGAGGCAATTCCAACTGATATGCTACATCCTTTATGCGTTTCAGAATCTTAAAAGGTCCAATGAAACGTGGACTTAACTTTCCCTTCTTTCCAAATCGTATGACCCCTTTCCAAGGTGAAACTTTCAGCATCTCCAAATCACCAACCTGAAACTCAATCGGTCTCCTTTTCTTGTCTGCATATGTTTTATGTCTTTCTCTAGCCACACGTAAAGCTTCTTTAGCTACATTAACCTTTTCAGCGGTGATTTCAATGATTTCGGGACCGGTTAATTGTTTCTCTCCCAGCTCCATCCAACAACTTGGAGTCCTATATTTTCTGCCATAAAGCATCTCAAATGGTAGCATTCCAATGCTTGCATGGTGACTATTGTTGTAAGCAAACTCAATCAACTTCAAATGATCATCCCATGCTCCACCGTAATCTAGTACACACGTTCTCAACATATCCTCTAAAGTCTGAATCGTTCTCTCACTTTGCCCATCGGTTTGAGGATGATAAGCGGTACTCAAATTCACTCTAGTACCCAATTCTCGCTGAAGACCCTGCCAAAAATTGGACACGAATCTCGAGTCTCGATCTGAAACAATGGATAAAGGAACTCCATGCTTTGAGACTACTTCATCAATATAAATCTTTGCCATCTTCGTTAAGGGCACATTCTGTCGGGTCGCTAAAAAATGTGCACTCTTCGTCAATCTATCCACAATGACCCATATCATGTCATTCCCTTTCGGCGTCTTTGGTAGCTTCGTCACAAAATCCATGGTGATATGATCCCATTTCCACTCCGAAATCTCTAGTTGATGCAATAACCCATACGGCTTTTGATGATCCGTTTTCACACGTGCACAAGTCAAACACTTTGCTACAAAATGAGTTACCTCTCCTTTGATATCCGGCCACCAATAGATAGGTTTCAAATCTGCGTACATTTTGGTAACACCGGGATGAACTGAATATCTACTTCTATGGGCTTCTTCAAGGATCAATTCTCGGTTACCACCAAGCAATGGCACCCAAATTCGACCCTTATAAGTTTTGAATCCACGGCTGTTGGTTTCCATCTCAAGACGTTTCTTCTTTCTAATACCCTCTTTATCGACGTTTCCCTTCATTAACGCCTTAGCTTGAGCTTCTTTGATACGGTCAAGTAATCCCGACTTTGCTTGAACCTGCTGGGATGGTATTTGATCTCACAATCATAATCCTTCAGTAACTCCATTCATCTCCTTTGCCACACATTCATCTCCTTCTGCGTGAACACATATTGTAGGCTCTTATGGTCGGTGTACAGGGTACACTTTGTGCCATATAGATAATGTCTCCATGACTTCAAAGCAAATACTACCGCCGCTAGCTCAAGATCATGGGTCGGGTAATTCTTCTCATGTGGCTTCAACTGACGTCAAGCATAAGCAATCACTTTGTCCCTCTGCATAAGGACACAACCCAAACCCGTAATCGATGCATCACTATACACCACTAAATCATCAGTACCTTCAGGCAAGGCAAGTATAGGAGCTTCACACAACTTCATTTTCAATGTTTGGAAAGCCTTTTCCTGTTTTTCGGTCCACACATACTTTACTCCTTTCTTCGTTAATTCCGTCATTGGCTTAGCTATTCGGGAGAAATCCTGAATAAACCTTCTATAATAGCCGGTTAAGCCAAGAAAACTCTTGATCTCCGTGGGAGTCTTCGGCTGCTCCCACTTAGAAACGGCTTCAATTTTCGCGGGATCCACTTTAATACATTCATAAGAGATGACATGTCCAAGGAACTGAACTTCTCGAAGCCAAAACTCACACTTGGAGAACTTTGCATACAGCTTTTTCTCCCTAAGGACCTCTAAAACTGCCTTTAGATGTTCACGATGCTCCGCTTCCGACTTAGAGTAAATCAGAATATCATCTATAAATACAATCATGAAATGATCCAGAAACAGTCGGCATACTCGATTCATCAAATCCATAAACGCGGCTGGGGAATTAGTTAACCCAAAGGGCATGACTAGAAACTCATAATGTCCATATCTAGTACGGAAAGCTGTCTTTGCTATATCTTCCTTCTTAACTTTCAATTGATGATATCCGGACCGTAAATCTATCTTGGAAAAGAATGACGCACCATGAAGTTGGTCAAATAGATCATCAATTCGCGGAAGGGGATACTTGTTCTTCACCGTTCTCTTATTCAACTCACAGTAGTCTATACACATGCGCATCGAACCATCCTTCTTCCTCACAAACAAAACAGGTGCTCCCCATGGCGAGGAACTAGGTTGTATGAAACCTTTGTCTAATAACTCCTGAAGTTGAGACATTAACTCTTTCATTTCTGTAGGAGCTAATCAATATGGTGCCTTTGCAACAGGTGTAGCACCAGGTATAAGATCAATCTGAAAGGTAACTTCGCGATCGGGAGGAATACCGGGAAGATCCTCGGGAAAGACATCTGGAAAATCAGAAACTACATCCACACTAGCGATAGAAGGCTTCTCCTTTCTTGCATCAATAACATAAGCAAGGAAATGACTCTTGTTCTTTCGTATACACTTAAGAGCCTTCATCATACTAATAATCTTTATTCCTCCTCTCTTTTTATCTCCATAAACCGTGACCACTTTACCATCAGGCGTAGAAAACCTAATCATCTTTTGTGAACACAATATAGTAGCTTCATTCTGTGATAACCAATCCATACCTATCACTACATCAAAACCGGCTAAAGTAGTAAGCAATAGATGGACCAGAAATGAACGACCTTCAATCTCAATATCACAACCCTCATAACCCTCACGTATATCACTAATGGTACCATCGGCAATCTCTACCTCAAATGTACAATCTAAAGGGGTAGTGACTCTTTCAAGTTTAGGAGCAAACAAAGTAGACACAAATGACTTATTTGCACCGGAATCAAATAGAACAGAGGCAGGTTTAGAATTAATAAGAAATGTACCACACACTACCTCGTCGTTGTCCTTTGCCGTCTCCACTGTCATCTGTAGCGCTCGAACTTTAGTAGCTGAGGTGGTTGCTTTCTTCCCGTCATTTTTCATTGTGGGCAATCAGCAATAAGATGGCCCGTTTCTTTACACTTGTAGCATCGAGCCTTGTCCCTACATTCAGTTGCAAGATGTTCCGACATACCACACTTGTGACACCTCCTTGTCTTATCCGTGCATTGTCTATCATGAGAAGTCTTGCAAAAGGCACACCACGTACTATTCTTCTTCTTATCCTTGTCCCCACTTGAACTAGAATCTCTCCTGAACTTCTTATTATTATTAGAACCCAAAGACCAATTGGATCTTCTTTTGAATCCCGACTTCTTGTCATCAACTTTTTCCACCACTTTCTCAGTTTTGAAGTCGTCGTCCAACCTCTTGGACTCTTTTATGGCTGCCGATAAAGTAACATGATGCCTACACAAACCACGATAGCTAGCCGGGAGACCATCACAATAAGCCTCCACTTGATCTTCAGCCCTACGAACCAAATGCCCCACAATCTTGAGCTTCTCCATAAAAGAATGTGCATACTCCGTAATTGCACCAGGTTTGGCAACCAGAGAGCTAAACTCCTTTTCAATAAGTCGCAATTCTCTGGTTCCAACATACTCCTCTAAGAATTTCTCCTTGAATGTACCCCAAGGCATCACCGCTAATACCCCGGGAGCCATAGAAACGGTAGTAGCCTTCCACCAGTTGCGGGCGTTCTTCTTCAACATTCTTGATGCACACAAAACCTTCATATCCTCGGGGCAATAACACGATGTGAATACTACCTCAATATCTTCAATCCATTCCATAGCACCCACTGCATTTTGGGTTCCATCAAACTCCTTAGCTCCACATTTCTGGAAACTCTCGTACTTAAAAGTAGTAGTACGAGGAGCAACTACTACATGAGGTTCCACCACATTGCCCTAACTGTTCACACCAACATTAGCATCTTCAGGGGCTGTTTGTGATCTCCCATTAGATGGTTCAACTCCATTAAAGGGATTGGAGTTGTTTTCATCCGTATGCTCATTTCTACGCAAGTTAGCTTCTCTTTCAGCATCCCTTTCAGCCCTCACCCGAGCCAATTCTTCTTCGTTTCTTCTTAATAGAGCCCGAACAGCCCTCAACTCTTCAAACATTTGAGCTTGGGTAGGAATTTTCTCAAGTAGCGGATTTGCTCTATCAATTTCAGATGCGGTTGGTGGATCACCAATACGGATTCCTCGATTTGGCCTACGGGCTTGCTCAACTTCATTTCCAGCCCTGTTTCCATTTGGAGGAACACCACTAATACCTATTCCGTCCCTTTGACTGTTCGCTCTAGTATTTGCCATTCTTTCTACAAGGCAATGACGACGGTTATGTAACACCCGACGTTTAAAAATATGGGTTTTCAAAAACTTTCACCTAACGGTGTCAAATTGTGGAAGAAAAGACTTTAAAAGTCAAAACCGATAAAAACATTTCGGTTTCTGCATTTAGTTGGTGTTACATGCTATATCAAACAATAGTTCAAATGAAAACCCAACGGTTGCCCAACACAAAACGACCGTTCACACGACACTTCATAAATTCGACATCAAAATGAAATGTAAACAAAAGTCTCCATATTAAGCAACTATGGGTAGCTAAGGAATCTGCATGCTTTCTACCCACGCTCCTCACGTCCTGCATCTACTAGTCCTTCAAGCTAAACCTGAGGGAACAACCACATTTAAGAAACAAGTGTTAGCTATAAGAATAGCTAAGTAAGATCACACTTAATTTAAAAGCATTTGTCCAATTAAAACATTTATTCATTATTAGACAAACTCATTAGGCACAACACACAACACACATAACTGCATATCAACTTCATATCAATTAGGATAATCATCCTAAATGTGCCTACTCTTCTTTTATTACACACATAATCACACGTATCTTCGTTTACTGCATATAAGTGTGCCACACACATTGCACACCCGACTGGATGATCAACCAAAAGGTTACTCATCG
>CM067168.1:77903226-77930726 GCA_034093135.1 Erigeron breviscapus
ACTAGGGTTTTTCAAAATTGATCGATGAGAAAGATGGGTCTTTCCATCAATATTTTTGATGTGATCAGCAAGTCCATCCGTAGGCTTGCTGTTAGAATTCTTTTTCTTCATTAAATCCAGTTCTCACAAAAACACTTATTACCTAAAAACCATACACGCTAAAACCAATGAACCTCCAAGGAAAAACGAGCTGAAAACCCTAATTCTAAACGAAACCCCAATTCTAATTTTTATTATATTCTTGCATTATATTTAAGTAATATTAGTTCATTTCTAGTATTTAGTTCTCTAAATAAGAAAGTCTTATTTAGAGATATAATTGTTTGGTTTACGATAATATAGATGTGTTTTCGGAAGTACCATCAAGTTTGGGACTTACAATAACTTTCATCATCGTTACATCTTACGTGCATGTAACATTTAAAACATTAATATAGTTATTGTTTATGTTTTTATACATCTTATTATTCTTTTAATTTTTTTTTATTGTTATTGCTACATGTTTAGTTGTCTTTTTTGAATTTTGAATTCGAATATTTGGCATAGATCCGTAGATCAAAAACATTAGATAATGCTAATACATCTAGGACTAGTCCCGCTTGTATCAAAACTTGTGTTTAAACAATTACATTTCTGTTCATGTAATTGGTATTTGTGTTTTGAAAAATTATGTGTGTTTGTTTGTTATTTGAATAAAAAGTTTGTTTGTGTGTCATTTTGCTTGATGTTTAATTTTAATGTGTACTTGCATGTTATCCCTCTAACCTGCAAGGACCCAATCTACATGGGTACCTAAATAATATTCCTTGTCCTTGCAGGAATTTCTCATTTGTGTATGGTATGTTGACTCGGGATGTTCTCGCCATATGACTGGAAACAAGTCCATTCTTACAAACTTTGTCGAGAAGTTCATGGGAACCGTCAGATTCGGAAATGATCATATTGCTCCTATTCTCGGTTATGGAGACATTGTTAAAAATGGTGTCACTATCAAGAGAGTTTCTTATGTTGAAGGACTAGGACACAATCTTTTTAGTGTTGGACAATTTTGTGACAATGATCTTCAAGTATTATTCAGGAGATATGAATGCAAAGTGCAGACTGAAGATGGTGTGGATATTCTTACTGGAACAAGAGACAATAATTTGTTCACTATTGATCTTAACAACATTCCATCTAACTCTTCAGAGATTTGTCTTCTTTCTAAAGCAACTGCACAAAATTCTTGGTTATGGCATCGCCGACTTTCTCATCTTAATTTTCAAACAATCAATGCTCTCATGGATAAACAACTTGTTGAAGGGCATCCGGATTACTGAAGGTTTGAGTACTGAAGGTCCTTTGCATTTAAACAATCAATGCTCTCATGGATAAACAAATGCTTCACACAAACCAAAGAAGCATTTGAGTACTGAAGGTCCTTTGCACCTTTTACATATGGATTTGTGTGGCCCAATGAAAGTTCAAAGTATCCATGGCAAGCGATACATTCTTGTGATTGTCGATGATTATTCTTGTTACACTTGGGTATTCTTTCTTCATGCAAAGAGTGATACTCCAAATGCAATTATTGATTTCATAAAGAAAACCCAAGTAAATCTTAAATCATCGGTTAGAATTGTTCGCTCAGACAATGGCACTGAATTCAAGAATTCAAGAATTGATTCTTTCTTCAAGTCCATGGGTATTACTCATTAATTTTCTGCTGTCAGGACACCTCAACAGAATGGAGTAGTTGAACGTCGAAATCGAACTCTTGTTAAAGCAGCTAGAACAATGCTTGCTTATTCTAAGTTACCTCCGAATCTATGGGCTGAAGCTGTTGCTACTGCCTGCTTCACTCAAAATAGATCAATCATAAACAAGAGATTTGATAAAACTCCATATGAGGTGATCAACAATAGAAAGCCCAATGTGAACTTCTTGCACATCTTTGGATGTGTATGTTATGTTCTCAATGATCGAGATAATCTAGGAAAGTTTGAACCAAAAGGCGATGAGGCATATTTCATCGGTTATTCAAGAGAATCGATAGCATATCGTGTATATAACCGAAGAACCAAGAGAATTGAAGAGAGTATGAATGTTAGATTTGATGAACTCTCAGGAATGGTTCTTGAACAACACAGTTCAAGACCCGAACTTCAAAGTCCACAAGCTTCCGCAACAAAGACTGCTTCAAATGTCAAATCATCATTTCCTACTCCAACAACACAAGATTTGGATATCTTGTTCGAAGAATTTTTCCAAGTTCAGAAGAAAGTTCCTGAAACTGAAGGAGATGAAAATGAACCATCCAGTTCAAATTCAAAAGAGAGGGATCCCAATGAGTCTTCAGCATCACAATCATCAGATGTTAATTCATCATCTGATTCTCCTCCACCTACCGATACTTCAAAGTTGCATACTCAAACTCATAATATCTCTCAAGTGACAAATCCTTCAACCAATCCTGAAGACTATGCTCACGATGACTTTGTTGAACCAATTGCAACTTCGTTTGAACAATTAACAGAACAACATTCTCCTGATTTTATTGATTCTGAAGAATCTAGTGATCCACTTGATCCAATTCCTCACACAACCAAATGGACAAGAGCTCATCCAATTTCTCAAGTCATTGGTAACCCAACAACTGGAGTTCAGACAAGATCCGCATCCGCGAATGAATGTCTGTTTGTGAATTTTCTGAGTATTGTTGAACCAAAGACAGTGAATGAAGCTCTAAGTTGTCCAGATTGGGTGAAAGCAATGCAAGAAGAACTTAATCAGTTCGAACGTCTTGAGGTGTGGAAATTGGTTCTCAATCCATATAAGAACAGGGAGCCAATCAAGACCAAATGGATCTTCAAGAACAAAAAGGATGAAACTGGAGTTGTTGTACGTAACAAAGCACGTTTGGTTGCAAAGGGATATTGCCAACAAGATGGAATTGATTACGATGAGACATTCGCACCAGTTGCATGAATTAAGGCTATTCGGATGTTTCTTGCCTATGTTGCCTACAAGAATTTCACAGTCTACCAAATGATGTCAAAACTGCCTTCTTGAATGGAATCCTCAAAGAAGAAGTGTATGTTGAACAACCAGAAGGTTTTGTGAATTCCAAACATCCGGACTATGTTTACAGGTTAGATAAGGCATTATATGGTCTGAAACAAGCGCCTCGTGCATGGTATGATGCTCTATCTTCTTATCTTGTGAAATCTGGTTTTAGCAAAGGTTTAATTGACACTACCTTGTTTATCAAACGACAAGGGAGTGACATCATTCTAATCCAGATTTATGTTGACGACATAATTTTCGGGTCAACTAACCCTAAATACTGCAAGAATTTTCAGCCTTAATGATCAAGAAATTTGAAATGAGCATGATGGGTGAATTGAACTTTTTCCTTGGTCTTCAAGTAAAACAGTTGTCAAATGGTACTTTTATTTGTCAATCTAAGTACATTCTGGACATGTTGAAAAAGTTTGATATGATGGATTGTCAAACAATTGGGACACCCATGGAAGCTCGAACAAAGATTAATGCTGACTTAAATGGAAAATCTTTTGATCAAAAGAAATATCGCAGTATGATAGGGTTACTCATGTATTTGACTGCAAGTCGCCCGGATATTATGTTCGCCACATGCATGTGTGCCAGGTACCAGGCCAATCCCAAGGAAAGTCATTTCCAGGCCGTTAAACGGATCTTCCGATACCTGAAAGGCACAGTGAACCTTGGTCTCTGGTATCCAAGGGATACCGGGTTTCAATTGATTGCATACTCGGATGCTGACCATGCAGGTTGCAAGCTTGATCGAAAGAGTACCTCTGGGAGTGTACAGTTTTTAGGGGATAGATTGGTCAGTTGGTCTTCAAAGAAACAGAATTGTGTATCCACATCTACTGCAGAAGCTGAATATGTTGCTGCAGCAAGCTGTTGTTCACAAGTTCTTTGGATGAAAACACAGTTGACTGATTATGGATTTCAATTCAACAGAATTCCCATTTACTGTGACTCGAAGAGTGCTATTGCTATTTCTTGCAATCCTGTACAACACACAAAGACCAAGCATATAGATGTTCGGTACCATTTTCTTAAAGATCATGTCGAGAAAGGTAACATCGAACTCTATTTTGTCCCGACAGACTACCAACTTGCTGACCTTTTCACCAAACCATTGGATGAAAACAGGTTCAATTTTCTTAAAACCAAGTTGGGAATGCTAGATTTACAAACTTAAATGCTTTCATTCCATGTCTTCTATGTTCATTTTCTGTTTCAAACATTGATGTGTTTTACTTGTTCTTACATGCAATGTTTGAGGGGGAGAAAAAGGGTAGAATGCATGATTTAAGGGGGAGTTTGTAAATTCACTGTTTTGATATATGCTTAATTTGAGGGGGAGTGTGCAAATGCATATAAATTTTTTTGTGTAATTTTCTAGTATGTATAATTGTTTTTAAGTTTTTTTTTGTTGTTATGTGTGTTTGTTTTAAATTGAAAAACCAAATACAAAATTATAAAATTTTAAAAAATGTTAAAAAAAATTTTTTTTTTTTTTTTTTTTTTTTTTTTTTTTTTTTTCATTTTTTTGTTGTTCGTTTTTTTTTAATTAGTTTGAAGCCCAAATCCAATATAAGCCCAAAAGGCTTAAGCCCAAAATCATGTTAGCCCAATGTACTTGATTGAAGCCCAAACCTGGTTAGTGATCCGGGTTGACACGCGGGTCGTATCCATACCCGCGACCCGAATTTGAGTTTTAAAAGGAAAAAAATCCTTCACTTCAAATTCAAACCAGTTTACTTTATTTATTTTTCTCTCAAAACCGATTAAAATTTCCATCAATCACTCAATCTTTTTCATCTCCCTTGTAAGAATCAAAGTGAGTCTGGGATAATTGTCATATTTGGGTTGCTAATCATCTCTATTCATCGATCATATCATTCACTTTGAGGTAAGATTTTTAACTTTAAGTTTGTTTACCAAGTGTTTGATGAAATGTTTATATGAGATGATCATGTTTTCTATGATTAATATGATGGTTTG
Organism: Erigeron breviscapus; assembly: GCA_034093135.1. Taxonomy (NCBI): domain Eukaryota; kingdom Viridiplantae; phylum Streptophyta; class Magnoliopsida; order Asterales; family Asteraceae; genus Erigeron; species Erigeron breviscapus. The sequence continues at coordinate 77,908,264 of CM067168.1, forward strand.
TTGTGTGTTTTGATGATCTTAGATGCATGTTTAGGGTTTATATTTGTTGCTAATCGGTTCTGAATGCATTAATCTGCTTGTGTTTGAGTTTTCTGGATTTGATTGGTTGAAGGGCTGGGTAACAATGAGTTTTTAAAGAAAAGTGCCATTTGCAGAGCATTTAGCTCGGCAAATGCGCAATTTATTCATGTTAATCATCAAATCTTCATATATGCTGGTAAAACAAGTTCATATTATTCTCAAACAAGTTTTTGGATCAAAAGTGTCATTTGCAGAGCATTTTGCTCTGCAAGTACTTGTTTTTACCAAATCAAGAAAATTTTCACCAAGTCCATTAAAACAACTTGATGCAGAGCATTTTGCTCGGCATTCAAAGCTTTTGATTTTCAAAAATGAAACCAAGTTTTAAAATAAACTGTTTGCAGAGCTTTGAGCTCGGCAAACAAGCCTTTTTGAAATCTAAAATTTTTACAAGTTTTAAAAACAACTGTTTGCAGAGCAGTTTGCTCGGCAAACAATGCATTTTGTTCAAAACTTGTTCCAAGTCTTAGAACAACTATTTGCAGAGCATTTTGCTCGGCAAACAGTACAAATTGGATTTTTAAATTTTGTCAAGACTTGAACCATGCATTTGCAGAGCTTTGAGCTCGACAAATGCATGTAAACTTTTCACTTAGTTTTCAAATCAACTGTTTGCAGAGCATTTTGCTCGGCAAACAGTACTAAGTGAAAAATTTTCACCAAGTTTTTAAACCAACTGTTTGCAGAGCATTTTGCTCGGCAAACAGTACAAAATTGAATTTTTCCATTGAAATTTTTCTTAATCAAATTGACAACATAATTGTTGTTCAATATAAGGAAATTTCATACATTGAAAAGGAGTTGGACTGAACTGCTCATTGAAATGTCTATGTGTAATAAATGTGTTTCTTAAATGTTGGTTTGTGTTGTTATTTTTCTGTGTTTAAATTGTATTTTCTGGTCAAAACTTTGGTCAGTTTGTCTTAACAGAAAAAAAAATAATAAAGTATCAAGATGGCTATGTTCAAAGAAGGAGATTCAATGAAGATGCAAGCCAATCAAGCACTTCATATCCCATTTGCTTGCAAATTCCCAATAATAACGGAGATTCTGAGCCGTCATCCATTGAATAATGCTTTGACTGGAGGGGCAATTGTTCCCGAGAAGTATGTTTTTGAGTTATGGGAATCAATTCAATATGTTAAAGGAAGTAAACGGCATAGGACAACAGACTACAAGTTTTCTCTTCAGTTAGAAGATGAAATCTTCAATTGTCAATTCAATCTGGTTGAGTTCAGAACTATTATTGGTTTTCCTGAATTTGAAGAATATGAAGATCTTCCATCTGTTGAAGAAATGTTGGTTGCAGTTCATTCGTTGGGTTATGAAGGAGAGTTGGCAACAATGAGAGATTTTAGAAGAATGAATGTAGCAACTCTCTGGCATACAATGTACAATGTTATAACAACTTGTTTGATGCCATCACAGAAAGGGATTGATCTCATGACGAAGCATTCCTTATCAATGTACTATGCAGTCACTCACAATGTGCAGTGTGACTTTGCAAAGATAATATGGGATAAAATGATCCAAGTTGTCAAGGGAAAGGATAAACAAGAAAGAAAATATATTCCCTTCATCAGATTCTTCACACTAATTATCGAAGATGTTCTTGATAATTCAGAAGAAATTCCAAAGTTGGATGACAGCTTTAAGTGTGTAATTGCCATGTATAAATCCAACTTGAGAGGCACAGGCAGTGAAACTGCAAGACCTTTTCCGATTCCACCATTCCTAATCAATCTGGTTCCTGCTCAGAGTCCTCATCTTAGGGCTTATCTCGAGTGGTTAGTCTCAGCAATGGGGTCTGAAAGCCGACAGACTCCTACCCAAGCTGAGCATAGGTCGCCAAGTGAGGGTCCTAGGTTAACAAAAAGAAAAAGAGGGGTTAGTGGTGAGGGGACTTCTGGGCAGAGGAAAAAAAATCTAAAAGAGTTATGTTTGAACAAGATGTTGTAACACCTGAACCTGTTTCTCAACCTACACCAATATTACTTCACAAACCTCACCATCAAATCAATCAACACAATCTACACCAACCGTTCACTTTTCGCAATCTTCACCTTCACAATCTACACCTTTACCATCCGTTGTTTCACCAAACCCACCAACTTTTACACCACCTCGCTCTTCACCTGTACTTAATCCAACACCGCTTGCTTCAGCTCTACCTAATGAACCAACTCCACCACCAGGTAGAAGACTTAAAATGGCTGCTCGAAGGTCACCAAAGAAATCAAAGAAGAAGAAATCCAAAAGAAAACATAAGTCTGCTGGATCTGAGCATATTGGTGCCTCGAAAGAGTTGGATGCTGAACAAGTAACTCAAGGAGTTCATAATGTTGTTTCTGAGTTGGAATCTGAGAATGTTAGCACTGGAGATGATGTTGTGCTGGAGGAACAAGGCGGAATTGAGGGAGGAGTTGAAAATACCAGAGAGGATGTGCGGTCCGGGTTAGGACAAGGGCATAAAGAAAACGTTGGCCCTCCAATAGTTCAAACCAATGTGTCTAGCCGGGTTGTTTACCCTAGGGTAGAAGTCGGGAACTGCCCATTCTCGCTTGCACCAAACTCTCACAGCCATTCTGACTCCTCACAACAGGAGTTAGTCTCACAAATGCACGGGGATCAGCCACGCTCACCACACTCTCCTCATTTAGAGGATGAGAGTGTTGAAATAAGAGAGGACCAGCCCCACCTCTCCCCTTCATTTCGTGCACAAGAGTCTAGATCTCCTAGGTACACGGATTCACAAGCACAGTTGAGTACTGATGCCGGAACAAGTGGAGAGGGACCCACTTTGTGTGACCCTCAAGGACAGCTTGGAAATCCTGCCTTAGCTAACATCACGCCAGCTTTAGCCGCAGGTAACAGTCCTCAGACCGAGACTGGGGGATAGTATGAACGCCGTAGTGACACTGCTGTTCCTCAGGATCACCTGAGACTGTATTAACGGGCATTCTCAGTGACCCCGGTGTTGTGAGAGGTGTTGCCCAACAACAACAAGTCCAGGACAATGATTTATCACAGTCTAGGACACAACTTGATTCAGGTTGCGAAGCCCATGAATCCGAAACTGCTGGTGAGGGTTTACCCCGAGGATCCGCAGGAAATCCTGAATCAGCTTCGCTGAATTTAGGTCACATTTCAAATGTGCAAACAACCCCCGGGTTGGCTACTCCACCTCCTACCCAAAAACAAAGAACACCAACACCAAATCAAATTCCATCAACATCAACAAATAAACCTACCAAAGATTCTGCATGTGAAGTTTTGTTGAATATCTTACGATCTGAAGGTGATTTGTTGACTGTAACTGAAAGAGGAGTGTTGAATGCTCTTGAGGTGAGAGAAAGAGAACTTGCTACAGAAAGAAGAGTAAAAGCTTTGCAAGAACAAGTTGAAAAACAAAAGGCTGAATATGATGCGAAGCTTGCTGCATTTGAGCTTAGATTGTTAGCATTAGAATCTTGCCGACCGGCCTCGGTTGCTTCTAGACGGGATGATCCTGATTCTGATGATCATCCCGAGGGGGAGAACCAAGGAGAGGGTCAAGCCAATATTGAAAATACTTCGGCAAGAGTTGATGTGAATGTTGAGAATGTGGTAATGGAAGAAAGAGCAGAGGATGTGAATGTTGAGAATGTTGAGAACGATACTTTAGATGATGTGATTAGAAGAAGATTAGTTGAAGTTTTTGGTGCTGATTCAGATGTTGAAAGTGAAGAAGAATATGAGAATGTTGAGGTTGATGAAGAAGAAGGTTTTGTAATTGACGATGATTTAGATGAATATGCTGAAGGAGAAGCTGATCTTGAGGCAATAAAAGATAATGTTATATTAGATGAGCCAGAGATAGTTGAGACTCCAGTGAACATAGAAGCTGTAGAGGAACCTATGTTTGAAGAGTTTGCAGATCTTGATTATTTTGTTACAGGTTCTTCAAGCAGAGTTGAAGTTGGAGAATCATCTGTTCGTGCTAGCTCAGCTCCACAACATTACAATTTTAATGAATTCAACAATTTTGATGATCTGAGAAAGACTCCAGAAGCTGCAGTTCAGAACTTTCAGAAATCAACTTACAAACAGGTTTTGAGAGAGGCAATCATATCCGAGGAAGTTCTTCCTGATTATTTTCCAACTGATTTAACTGAAGAACAACTAAGATTTATTAATCGGGGATACTTCTTGAGGGATAGAGAAAGAATGGTTGCTCTCGGCATCAAACCTAAAGAAGCAGCTAAGAAATCAAGATATCTGGAGGAAAGGGCATATCCTATATTTTGTGGAGCAACTAAGGTCACTAAAACCAAGAGACCAGAGTTAGACTCAATGTACAAGTTTAAGGAAGCAAGGAAAATAGAAGAATACACAGAGCTTCTTAAACTTACAAAACAATACAATCCAAAGTTGCTGGAAGAACAAAGAAACCATAAGATATTGGTGCTGATAAGAGTGATTTTGATTAAAAGAGTTACTATCTCTATTCCATGTTTTCACGTCAAAAGAGATAATAACAAGATCTACCGATTTACAGAAGCCCAATTCAAACTTTTGCCAGTTGATGACATTATCTTCCTCTACAACCATTTCCTGAATGCAATGCAAAGATACCGTGAAGATGTGATTGATTTTGATGCTGTAAAAAGATACATGTCAAGTTGTATTCAATATGCTTCACTGGAAGATTTTCAAATAGGGTTTGAAGTTGTGAAGAGGAAGATAAATGTTCCATATCCAGATCAGAGTCTTTACACTGAAGACATTGAAAAGATCAGTATTGGTCATGTCATCGAAGAACCATCTTTTGGGGTTGTCTTTCTAAATAGCCGAAAGAAGAAGATCTTCATTCGTATGGATGAACTTGCTTCTTATTCTGATGGAACATTGGAGTTTTGTAAAAATGTGTTGCTGTGTCTGAAAGAAAATGAGCAAGATGAAAAGAAAAAGAAACCATAAGATATTGGTGCTGATAAGAGTGATTTTGATTAAAAGAGTTACTATCTCTATTCCATGTTTTCACGTCAAAAGAGATAATAACAAGATCTACCGATTTACAGAAGCCCAATTCAAACTTTTGCCAGTTGATGACATTATCTTCCTCTACAACCATTTCCTGAATGCAATGCAAAGATACCGTGAAGATGTGATTGATTTTGATGCTGTAAAAAGATACATGTCAAGTTGTATTCAATATGCTTCACTGGAAGATTTTCAAATAGGGTTTGAAGTTGTGAAGAGGAAGATAAATGTTCCATATCCAGATCAGAGTCTTTACACTGAAGACATTGAAAAGATCAGTATTGGTCATGTCATCGAAGAACCATCTTTTGGGGTTGTCTTTCTAAATAGCCGAAAGAAGAAGATCTTCATTCGTATGGATGAACTTGCTTCTTATTCTGATGGAACATTGGAGTTTTGTAAAAATGTGTTGCTGTGTCTGAAAGAAAATGAGCAAGATGAAAAGAAAAAAGAAGTGTTTGATAAAGTAATCTCCAAGATCAATCAAAGGCTTGAGTACCGAGACAACATTCGAATGATGAGAGAAGCAAAGAATGTTCAGAAGTCAAAGTATGTTGTTCGTCGGAAAGGAGGTTGCTGGATCAAGTACGAGCCTAGTCATCTACCAGGGCCACATAACATTCCTCCAAGAAACTTTGAAGCTAATATGATTGTTCCTGATGACAGACCCGAAGGAGAAAATTGGTTCTGGCATCCAAACAAAGACAGACCAAATACAAGAGTTTGAAGATGTACAAAGACTGGATATTTTTTCATAAATCACTACTAAGGGGGAGATTGTTAGAAATATAAATGTAGTAGTTGATTTGTATGTTTTGTACTTACAATGTAAATAACTAAGTATGGAAGGGGGCATATTGTAATATGTATGTATGTATATAAACCCCCTCCATAATTCAAAATGTAACCTTTCACCCATTTGAATGCAAACTAACTTTCTAGCCAAACACTTTTTCTCTCTCTACTTTCTCTCTCATAAAACCTCCATTGTTACACACACTAACACACACATAAGCTCGAATTAATTCACTTACAATGTGGGATGAATTAGTTATTCAGTTTGAAGTAGGTGATGATACTATTGTCACCAGAAAAGTTTCCTTGAACAAGAAGTATGAAGCCTTCTTTGCCTTGCCCAATGAAAGTCTAACTGGTACATACACTAGATTTTCTAGCCTCGTTAATCAACTGAGAGGCTTGGGTGTAGAGAAGGATAAGGATATTCTTCTTGAGAAGTTTTGTGATATTCTTCCTTCTAAATGGGAAAACATGGTTCTTGTCTTGAGACAAGGTAAAACCTTGCACAACCATACTCTTGCATCGCTCTTTGGAGCCTTCAGATTCACTGAAGATAATAATGCTGCAAGACTGGTGGCTGAGCAAGATGCCATGAACCATGCCCAGAGTCCCAAGGTTGCTAGTGTAACTGAGCGACCTTGTGTTGCTTTAATGTCTACAGAGAGTGTCCAGGTACACTCAATGAAGGAGATGTTAAACAGTTTCTTGAACTCTGGACTAACCACTGAAATCAGTGATGGTTATGATGAAACTGACGATGATGATCTGGTCGCCATGATTGCTAAAACCTTTCACAGGTTTAAGAATAAATCCAAAAGATTTAATGGCCCCAACAATGCTTCCAGCTCCAACTCTCTGGACAAGACCAATCTTACATGCTATAAGTGTGGCAAGAAAGGTCATTTCATGAAGGAATGCAGATCTAGTCAGTTGAACAACCAAACTGGCCCCCCTGTCCCTAATTTCAATCGGCCCGATGATAGCTACAAAGCTAAGTATAAGAAGCTTAAGGCCCAGATTGCCCTCCTGTCCATGGAAAAGGAAAAGGATCAGTGCTTAATGGCACAAACTGAGGGAAAATGGGAGTACTCTGATGACTCATCAGCTGATGAAGAAGAGGAAAGGGACATGTGTTTCATGGCCTTGGAAGATCAACAGCAGCAGCATGTGGCAAAAGAAGATGTCATCACTGGAAGATGGGTGGACATCATCTTGAAAAAGGTATGTGACTATGATAATTAGGTTGACCCTGAACTGAAACTGGACCTGGCTGAATCATTAAGTGGTGATTTAGTTTTTGTGGAAACTGTAAGAGCTGATAGTGAAAGATATCTTGACACTATCTTAATTGAACTGAACAATGTAAAGCCACAACTTAATGATTTACAAAGTGTCCAGTTGGCTCTCAAGGAGTCAGTTTTAAAGATTGAGGCTTTGGAACTTGATAATCAAAAACTATTTTCTGATCTTGAAAAAGAACAAAAGATTATCAAGTCATGGGTAAAAGCATCTGGCAAAAACTATGATGCATTTTCAAGAACTATCGATGCCCAGAAGAATGCATGGAAATCTGGAGATCTGGAGATGGCAGCTCTCATACCAGATCTTCATGCATTGCCTCCAGCTCTCAAAGTTGAAACACCTTATGATCAACCTGAAGCTGTTGAAACTGAAACCGTTGAGACCACCCCCATTGAGGTTAAAACTGGAGCCAAACAGGCTAAAGCTCCAGTCAAAAAGGCCACTGGTAACAAGCCTTTACCTCAAAAGTCTAAGGTGCCCAAGACCCGACAGACCAAAACTCCAGCTGAACCAAGGTCCAAGGTTCAGTTGCCTGAAGAAAATAATATTTTGATTAATCTGGAAAGTCAACTCCAACTTTTGTCTCGACAGGTTCAGAGTTGTACTGCCCGAATTAAAAATCTGGAAGGAGGTTCATTACCTCCAGTTTTCAAACAAAATATTAAACCACTCCCTTCAAAACCTAATCCAAAGAATGTTCCATCTGGAACAAAATCTGGTAAAAATAAGGGGAGTAAGTATCAAGTACCAATCGTTTTTACTTCTGCACCTGGAGCTGGTGAAAAAGCTCCAGATGCAGCCTCAGGTTCAACACCACAACAATCTACTGTGACTTCTATAGAGAAGTCCAGTGAACCCATCAAGAAAAGATGGGTTCACAAAAATAACTGATGATTTTTATGTGTGTGCAGGGCGATCGAAAGAAGAATATCTGGTATCTGGACAGCGCTGCTGGCCGGACTATGACCGGATGTAAGCCCCTGCTTGAAGAGTTCACTGTCCAAGATGGACCAACAGTGACGTTTGGTAATGATCAATCTGGAAAGACTGAAGGATATGGTGTGCTCAATAATGGACAAATCAAATTCAAAAGAGTTGCATTTGTGAATGGTTTGCGATGATGGCTTCAGAGTTTTGTTCGATATTGCTCAAGGCACCATATTTAACAAGGATTGGAAAGTGGTGATGGTTGCACCAAGAAAAGAAAATGTGTACATCATGGATATGGAACCAGCTCCAAAAGAGCAATGTTTCTATACCAAAGCTGATGAGGACACCAACTGGCTATGGCATAAAAGGTTATCCCATCTTAATTTCAAAAATATTAACAAGTTGTCTCGTAAACAACTGGTTGATGGGATACCTCAGATTTCTTTCAATAAAGAAAAGCCATGTCCAGGGTGTGAGATGGGCAAGCAGAAAAGGGCCAGTTTCAAAACTAGGCAAAATTTTAGCATCACTAAACCTCTTCACATGCTACATATGGATCTCTTTGGTCTAGTGAATGTTCAAACTAGAGCTGGAAAGAAGTACACTCTAGTTGTGGTTGATGAATTCACCAGATACTGCTGGGTGGTATTCCTCGGATCCAAAAGTGATGCACCTGCTGAAATCATCTCTCTCATCAAAAGAATTGAGCTCAAGTATACTCGAAAAGTTTGTCAGTTGCGAAGTGATAATGGTACTGAATTCCAAAATAAGGTACTTGAAACATTTTGCACTGGCACTGGCATCTCTCAAAACTTCTCATCAGCACATTCTCCAGAGCAGAATGGAGTTGTAGAAAGAAAGAATCGCACACTGATAGAAGCCGCCAGAAGTATGCTATCTGAATCTGGTCTTCCTACCAGTTTTTGGGCTGAAGCAGTTGCAACTGCTTGTCACACCCAAAACCGGTCTGTCTACATCAAGAGACATAAGAAGACTGCCTATGAAGTACTCAGGAATCGTAAACCAAATATTGGATACTTTCATGTATTTGGTTGTCCAGTTTATATCTTAAACGATTCCAGTCAGCTTGGAAAGTTTGATGCAAAAGTTGATGAAGGGGTATTTTTAGGTTATTCAGATATTCGAAAGGCCTTTAGAGTTTATAATTATAGACTCCAAAAGGTTCATGAGACAATTCATGTCACATTCGATGAATCAACTGAAGCAATCAACAAGAGACCAAGCCTTGATATTACTCCAGTCGTTCCAATCAATTTTGGTGAAACTGACCAAGTTCATCAGTCAGTTGCTTCACCAAAAGATGTTTCCAGTTACAACGAATTGGAACCAGTTAAGAAGAAGAAAACCACCAGTGACACATCATTTTATCCTTCCATCAATTTCAACTTACCACAAGAGTTGGTGATTGGATCTGATGTACGTGCCACTCCAATATCAGCACCAGTTCAAACTCCAACTTCTCCAGTTCTTCAACAAATACCTTTGAATGAAGAATTTCATGATGCAAATCGTGACCTCATTGACTCTAATGAGGATGTAGAAGTAGTTTGGACCGATCCTCCTCCAGAAGCTGCTGCAACTGAAGAAGATCGCCAGGTAACTTGCACTGATGTTGTAGTTCACCAGCCTAGTCAATACACTAGATGGACTCGAGCCCATCCAATTGAACAAATTATGGGAAATCCAAATAGTGGGGTTCAGACTAGAAGAGCCACCAGTGAGCAATGCTTAAATGTCACCTTCTTATCTTTAATTGAACCAAAGAAGATTGACGAGGCTTTGGCAGACCCAAGCTGGGTGGAAGCTATGCAAGAAGAGCTCGTCCAGTTTGAAAGGAACAATGTTTGGGAGCTTGTTCCTTGTCCACCAGGGTTAAAGAAAGAACGCATTGGTACCAGATGGGTCTACCGAAACAAAATGGATGAAGATGGCCATGTTGTAAGAAACAAGGACAGACTAGTTGCCCAGGGTTATTGTCAAGCAGAGGGCATTGACTTTGATGAAACTTTTGCTCCAGTTGCAAGACTTGAAGCCATCAGAATATTACTGGCTTATGCAGCCCATCTGCAGTTCAAGGTCTTCCAGATGGATGTCAAAAGTGCATTCCTTAATGAAACATTGGAAGAAGAAGTTTATGTTAAGCAGACTCCAGGTTTCATCGATGAAAAGCATCCACATTGGGTCTATAGACTGAACAAAGCTTTGTATGGTCTAAGACAAGCCCCAAGAGCCTGGTATGATACTTTAACTAAACATCTTCTTAAAAATGGTTTTCAAAGAGGTGCAATAGATAATACCTTGTTTATCTTGAAAGAAAGAGGTAATATCTTCAAATTTATGTTGATGACATTATTTTTGGTTCAACTGATGATGCAATGTGTAAAAAGTTTTCTAAAATCATGTCATCTGAGTATGAGATGATTTTAATGGGTGAATTAACATTTTTCTTAGGTCTTCAGATTAAGCAAACTGAAAATGGAATTTTCATAAACCAAGGAAAATATGTCAGAGATTTGTTACGAAAATACAAATATGATTCAATCCCATCGAAAAACACACCTATTGCAGCACCATTAAATTTGGACTCTGACCCAACTGGCAAACCAGTGAACATAACCGAATATCGTGGTATGGTTGATTCACTGATGTATTTAACTGCCAGTCGACCAGATATAATGTTTGCAACATGTTTATGTGCCAGGTTTCAGGCTAACCCTAAAGAATCACATTTGCACGCTGTAAAGCGTATCTTTAGATACCTGAAAGGGTGTCCTAATCTTGGTCTTTGGTACCCCAAAGGCTCAGGATTAGATCTAATGGGTTATTCAGATTCTGATCATGCAGGTTGTAAGATAGATAGAAAATCAACAACTGGTGGTTGTCATTTCCTTGGAGGAAAACTGGTAAGTTGGATCAGCAAGAAGCAGACTTCAGTCTCTATGTCCACTGCCGAGGCAGAGTACATTTCTGCAGCCAGTTGTTGTGCCCAGATTCTCTGGATTAAGAACCAGTTACTAGATTATGGTCAAAAGTATACAAGGACCCCAATCTTTTGTGACAACACCAGTGCAATTGCTATATCTCACAACCCAGTTATGCACTCCAAAACAAAGCATATTGACATCAGGTATCATTTCATTCGTGATCATGTTATGAAAGGAGACATTGAAATTCATTTCATCCCCACTGACAAACAGTTAGCTGATGTTTTTACAAAACCTCTCGATGAGAAAACCTTTAAACATCTCATCAGCGAACTGGGAATGCTAAATCCTTAAAACTGGAGATTTCTTTGTTATTGAACGCGTTAGTGACACTGATAAAGTTCTCCAGTTGAGGAGATCCAGATAATCTTTGCTCGCCAGGCTATCGAACGCCTTTGTGATACTATCCTGGCACTAATTGATTTCTGGATCATCATTTTAGGGGGAAAGACTCAAAATAATTTTCTGACTAAAATTCGTTTTTGTTTGAAAATGCAACTGGAGAACTCTCCAGTTGGAAACTGGAACTGGACTGATCCTCCAGTGACCAGGTTCAGTCTTGTCTTATTTTTATAACGTTAGAAATACTTGGTCAATATTTGTGACACGTGATGGTACTCAAGTGTTTTAAACCAATTGGTATTGTGATCTGACGTGTTTAAAGCTATTTTAGTACATGTCAACTGTTTGTATTGGGAAAATAAAAGTCAGTGGGCGCGTGGGTAAAACAAGCCGTCCTAGCATTTAATGCTGACATGGTAGCATTTAATGATGACATGGAAAATTATGTTTTTATTTCAAAATTCAAACCTTTCTTGTTAAAATATCTACAAAAAGGATTTTGGTTAAATAAAATATAGTTTTTGGTATTGCATTGGGATCATGAATCCTTATAAATACCCTTATTTACTTCGAACTCATTCTTTCATTTACTTCCTTCTACATTCTTTCATTTACTTCCAATCATCAATATTGTTTCTTTTCTCTCTCTGCTTCATAAATCAATAACCCTAATTCCCAAAATTCAATTTCATTTTCCTATGGCACCTAGATCATCTCGTTCAAGAGATGTAAATCTCTTGACTGTTCCATATGCTCCTTCACCTGATGTCAAACCGGCACCAGGTGCTCCTAGTAATGCTTCGGCCATCAAACTAAATCCTAACAATCCGATGGCAAGCTTACAAGGCTCTCAAGGGTCCGATACCATTATTGGTAGAATCCAAAAGTTTTTAAAGGATTCTCCAATAGGACCCTCATTCTCTCGAAACCCACGCAAGATGTTTCATAACTACTTGTGTGAGTTTTGGTACACTGCCACTCTTTCTTCTGATTGTTCCTCCATCAGTTTCACTTTAAAGGATGGAACAATCCAGTATACCTTGACCGCTGAAGTATTGAGGGATGCCTTACACCTCAATTACTGGAGAGAAGGTGAATCTCCAGTCGTCTTACCCCCTAATATTAATTTTCGTCAAGTACTCCTGGAAATGGGTCATAAGGAGTGTTTGGACAATGGGGTGTTGAAGACTAAGGGTGCGATGACCATGAATGGTCTTACACCTTCATGGAGGTATTTCTTCATACACCTGGTGGAGAGTATGGGTGGGAGTTCTGGTGGACTTGACCAGATCAACTCCTCACAAGCAGAGATGGCTTACTGCTTGTGGAACGGATTGAGAGTAGATTTTGCAGATATTTTGTTTAGAAGCCTTGTACAAAAGCTGAAAGGCACCAGGGGTGTTTGTGTCCCCTTCTCAAGATTTCTCTCTCTCTGTTTTCAACAAATTCTGGGCAATGAGGCTTATAAAAGTACAGATTCACCGTACACTAGGCCAGATATGTTGAGGAATTTAGACTCTATGGTATCTGAAGCTGGAGAGGTCGAAATTCCAGAGCGAATGCAACTGGCATTTGCTAAAACTGATGCACCTTTGGAAAGTGAATCAGAAAGACAATTGGGCGGGCCTCAAAATAATGAGGAACCCTCCAGTTCGTCTCAAGTTGTGGTTGAGGATAGAACAACCATAACTGAAGCAACTCCAATCACGTCTATCCCTGGTGAAGATACTTCGGTATCTGATCCTCCAACAGATGTACCCATCCAGGAAACTGGGGAAGGTCATCTGGAGACTGACCCTTCTGGTCAGCCCTCTGTCACATTCATGGATCTGGACATGGGTGTTAATGACGAGGAAATCCTGATAGAGTCTTCGGATTCTGAAGGAACTGAAACAGACTTGGAGATTTTTGATGCTTCTGTACAAGCTCAAAACCCTTCATCTCCAGTCTCACTACCAGACGCATCAATTTCACTTTCACCCCCTGAACAAAATGTGCCTACTGATATATCTTTACCAACATATACCGCTCCTTTACCAACTGGGCAATTCTCACTTGCTCGAGAAATGCCACCCCCACCGCCGCCGTTGTTCACACCTGAGCATTCTCAGCATGAACAACACATTAATTTTCCTGTCCCTTCTTCATCCACCAATCCAGTTATATCTTCAACTGCTGGTATGACAACTGGGGAGACTTCCTTAAGTTTGCCTCCTCCAGTTGCTCCAGTAGTAACTGCTAGTGGTCCAGTGACACCTTCTCCTTTGTCACTAGACAGTCAAGTTGTCTCAATTCAAGCCGATCTCCAAAACCTTCTAACCAGGGTGGAGGAGATTCAGAAGACACTTGACAAAAACACCAAGTCTTTCTCCAGATACCACAAGGATTCTTTGACAAACATCAAGGTGGTTGATCTGGGGATAAACAAGTTTTCATCAAATGAAGACTTGGTGTTCAACAAGTTGAATGAGTTGGTCACTGGCTGCAATAATCTGGCAGGTACTTTGAAAGAAGCCTTTGACCTTACTCAGTCCAAGGTCACAACCTCAATATCCAATTTGCTTGGCAATACTGTTAGAACTTCTGAAGTGGATTTGAGGGAAATTGAAAGGCAGGTGAAGGAATTGGTTGAAAAACCTGGCCTCAATGTGACAGAACTTGGCGAGCAGTTGATGACTTCAGTTGGTCAGAAGATAGAGGATATGCTGGGTGCTAGGGAAGCACAATTGATTGAAAGGGTGATGTCTGAGATCACCAAGATGGCCACTCCTCAGGTTGATCTGGCCCCACTCACCAGTGAGATCAACCAGTTGAGGGGCAGCATAGAGAATTTGAACACCCAGGTATCTCTACATGCTCAATCTTTAGAAAGACTGACAACTGAAGTAGAGAATTTGAAGAATGATGATGAGGAAGTGAAGGAAAGGGTTGTCTCTGGTTTGGATGAAGACTCCAAGATCCTTAATGAATTAAAAACTGGTCAAGAACAAGTAACTGCAAACGTTTTGACCCAGTCAAAGGAGACTAACCATTTTTGGAGGTCCTTTAGGATGATGTGTGGGATTTTCAAGGAGTGTAAGGACTTGCAAACATGGCAGCCTCTTGACCGGTTGCCATCTCACCTTCTGAATGGGAAGCAATTAGGGCAGGTCTAGATGCTGCCAAGGGGGAAAGAAGTGCAGTCCTTGCACCACCAGTTGCACCTGGAAGGGAAATGGTTGTTGCTACCAGTACTGAAGCTGGTGAGCAAACTGGTGATGTTAGTGTGAGGGGGAATATGCTGGATAAGGGAAAAGGAAAGGTATCTGATGAAGCCCATTCGGCCACTGATATACCAATGCTTGAAACTGGCAATGCTGATGTACTTCCTCCAGTTTCAGATAGTGATAGCAGAAGACTGGCTAGACTTGGCAATGACATTAAAGAAAGAAAGAAATAGAAACAAAGAAACCAAGTTGAAGCCAGAGCACATCTTGCTTAGTACCAGTTGCTTGATATGAGTGATGCTAATCTTTTGGGGATCACTAAGGAGGAGTATGACAGGATTAAAAATGATCCCAGGATAGTTGATCAGTTGAATGAAATGCTTGATGTAGAACTGGACAGACACTATCCTGAGGATGAAGCTGAATTTGATGCCAGAAGCCTAAACATATTAGTGGAGAAGGCTAAGGAAAATAGGGCCAGTGGGATTCTAAAGAGAATTGCAAATGTTAAGAAGGTTGTGCATAAAGTAATGAATCCTCCAAGGAGAAGGATTCCACAACCAAGAAGACCACTGACAAGAGATGCAAGGGATGCTGACCTTAGCACATTTGTTGAACCAACTGGCGAGGTATCTAATGAAGACATCAAGTCCGCTGTACTGGCTGCTGGTGCTGGGAGTATAAAAATCACAAATGAATCTGAAGCTAGAAGTTATTACTCCCAGATCATGTCAACCAGAAGACATGGTGGTACTATCAATGGTGTCAATGTAACAATCAAGCCAGGCACCAAAGTCTTTCATCTTGAAAACTGACAATCCAGGTGCTATGCAATATGGGTTCAGTGAATGGGTCGAGATGGTGAATGTGCTGGATGCTAAGGCACAAAAGAATAGGTTTGAGAAGGCATGGGTAAACTTCTTAAGGGGCAAGATTCAACACAAGGAAAATCTGGAACAAAAGCTGAATATTGACCCTGAAGACTCTCAACCTATTTCTTCAGTTGCCAAGAGAAGAAGAACTTGCGAAGGGCCATCTCATTAGTTCTTTCTTTTCAGTTATCTACTTGTATTTTGTTTTACATTCTGTAACTTGTATAAATTTCATTTCCTTGTATAAATGAAGTTACCAGTTTGTAACCACAAAGTAGATAATAGATTAAAAATCTAACAAACCTAAAAGAAAAACCTAAGGCATTTATTGATCTATAAAAATGCCTTAGAAACTTAGATAGATTTAAATCAATCAAGTCTCTATAGTTCACACTTGTACAGATACAAGAACTAGAAAAAGACTTAGCAATATTTCTAGATAAATAGGGGGAATTTGTTAGGACCAGTTTACTGGTAAACTGGCCAGTCTCCAGTTGCACCTGGAGACCCAGTGAAACTGACCAGTGAAACTGGAGACCCTGAAGATTTGTCCAGAAATATATTGAAGTCCAGTTGCATCGTACAGTTAACGCAACTGAAGACTTCCTCCAGTTGAGAACTGACCAGTTGAAGAATCATTCCAGTTGAAGTCGAAGACAACAAATGGAAGATAGAGAATGACAATGGTAGCGAAGCCCAGTTGACATTCTAGTCAGTTACAAACTGGAGACCATCAGTGGAAAGCTCTTACAAAGCTTTACACTGTTTACGAGGAATTGACTTATATGCTTTATGTACCTTTATCCGGATAATAAGGTTTACCTTATTATTTAAATACAAAAGGTACATAAAGGTGGTCAAGTAAAGTTGCTTTCACGTGCAACTTTACACTGCTTTTTAAGGAATTAAATGTTATTCCTTAAATAATCTCAACCACATTTGTACGGCCAAAGTTAACATCCCAATGTTAACTTTGCCTATAAATACAAGTCATTGCACACCAAGAATATCACTTCTTCGAATACACTTCGATAGAATTCACACTTTGCATACCTGCAATATTCTTGGTGAACTTTTGCAATCTTCTCTCAATCGCTAAAAGGAACATTTCACAACTTTAAGTGTTTCGATTGTCTTGAGAAATTCCGAGTGTAGATCAATTGTATTTCATAGGTTGTTAGGATATTTACATTCGTGTATTATCTTGGTTCCGCAATCAACCTTGTAATTTTTTTAATATCAATAAATAAATTACACATTGAAAATTACATATTGTCTCATCAATTTACTTTACAAGTTATTTGTATTATTGTATTGTTCTTTACTTATTGTCATTTATATAAGTAATCTATCTAGAACTTGGTATATACACACTGCAACTGGTCGTCTCCAGTTCAGTGCATATATTGCAAAGTAACTCCACCATTGACATAGAGGTGTCTTCAGTAGTACCATCTATTGAGTTGGGACTTACACTTTATCTTGGAGTTCTTTAAGTTGAGTTTCTAATTTTTTGCATTTCGGTTAAAGCAAGTCTATAAGGGGCTTTTGCCACGGGTGCGGCTTCGTGAATAAGACTGATACAAAAGTCAAGTTCACGAGATGGAGGTAATCCCGGTAAGTCATCTGGAAAAACATCCGGGAAATCCCGAACAATAGGAATGGTCTTCAATTCTACCTTCGAGACGGTAGCACTAAAGACTTTAGAATTAGGAGAATCGGAGATTTCGCCTTGAACCCTAAGAATCCTACCATTAGACAAAGGTATCTTAACCACTCTCTCACCACAATCGATAGTTGCATTTACTGCCGTCAACCAATCCATACCCACAATAATGTCAAAACTACCAATATCAAGGGGCATGAGGTCAATGAAGAACTCGACGTCGTTTAGAGTCAAAATACAATCACGAAGTATTTGATTGAGTTTTGTTAGAGCACCATTTACCATTTCTATATCAAGTACATAGTTTAGAGCACACGGATTCACATCAATCAAAGGAACAAAGCTAGAGGAAATAAGGCTAAAATCGGCTCCAGAGTCAAATAAAACCGTTGCATAATGACCATTAAGAAGAAAGGTACCTGCCACAACATTGGGATCATTACGGGCTTCATTGGCATTGACCGCAAAGGCTCGGCCACGAGGTTGCACTTGGTGGCCTTGTTGTCCTCGGTTCTGATTAGGCCCGACAATTTGAAGTTGGTTAGGAAGAACAGCCACTTGAACTTGTTGTCCAACTGTAACAACCCTCAATTTCCGACTAGGACAACTTACTTATAATTATCTAGGTATCTATCCCTAGAGGTTTCTTAAGAGGATTGACCTTCTAGACATTTAAGGCATAGTGATAATTGCCCTCTAGTCCAATGAAATGCCGTAAATGACTAGCTATCTTAGAAATGCCATAAACAATAACAATAATCATTCAAGACAATCTCAAGCTATAAATTTGTTCTAATTGAACTTGGTGAAATGTCAATGAACCAAAAACTTCATTTCAAGAAGTCAAGTTATATAAATAATAATGTAAGACTCACAACTTGTGACAAAGCCAATAAATCTTACAAAATGTCCAACAATTTAATTAATCATGCCAATTAAAGTATATATGGTCATGAAAATAAAATGACTATCTCAAAAATATATTGATAAACTAATACGCACATAAAAATGCTTGAATAATAATAAGTGCATATATATGTCTAATATAAAATGCAAGTTTATAAACAAAGAGTTAAGTAGCAAATTAAAACACCAAATATATATGTACATACATATATATATACGGCACATATATATATATATACACAAACACAAATTTGTTTTATAAACCACTAAAAGCTAGCTAATGCTAAGCATACATGCACCTAGACCTATACACCACACATATACATTACATACAAAATTATACTGTTGATGCATGTTGATGTGACAACAGCAACTTAGATTTGATTAGTCTTTTAGATTAAGACATTATGTTATTTTATGTCTTATTTATATATGTGTAATTGATAGATTATGGACTTCATGTTTTGGTAATGATCGATTACATGTTTTGGTGTTATATATATGTTTATATATGATGTTTGTTATGTGTGTTATACAAGTACAAACAGAATATACGTTAGGTTCCTTGTACATGAAATACTTGGAAAATAACTAGGCATAGATGCTGATGGAAATTAGTACTAACGAAGATAATCTCGTTAGGAACAAACGAAGATAATCTTCGTTATATGGGCTGGGCTGCTAAGTTCGTAAGAACAAAGCCCAGCAGGCCCAATATCGATCAGAAACATATATATATGAATGGAAACCCTAAATTGAGGTAATCCGTTCAACTCACACACATCTCCAGCGACTAAGTTCGTTTCTGGAACTTACAAAAACGAAGATAATCTTCGTTATATGGGCTGGGCTGCTAAGTTCGTAAGAACAAAGCCCAGCAGGCCCAATATCGATCAGAAACATATATATATGAATGGAAACCCTAAATTGAGGTAATCCGTTCAACTCACACACATCTCCAACGACTAAGTTCATTTCTAACATTTAGAAAATGAAGATAGGTTACATACGGCTGATTATATACTTATAATTAGCAATATATTCGATAACTAATCAAACTAGTTATCTCGTGAGGATTCCGCACTCACGACATAACAATAGACGATCTCGAGAGCGATCTGTAGCTATCGAGGGACTCACAAGTGGTATCAGAGCCATTCGATATCTTATCGAAGGTTCGAGATCGTTTGTTTGATTGTTTTCCTCCCAAAAACCTCCCAAAAACCCTAATAGTCGCTAAGTTCGTTTTCCTTACGAACTTAGAAAAACGAAGATAGAAAACGAATTTATCTAATTTTCGTTTTGAATCTTCATCAAACGAATATAGCTTACGAACTTAAGCTATCTTCGTTCAATATTTCACCTTACGAACTTAAGCTATCTTCGTTTCAACTCTCATTTTCATTTAAACATTAACTTTCCAATATCTTTGTTCACTTATGGCTTCCTCATCTTCAACCAACAATGTTGTTGCCCAATACCTCAATTCTCTCGTTTATCATGATCATCTTGTAGGACGTACTAATTCTCCACCAAAGTTAGTTTCATTGGCTGACTTCTGGGTGTGGAGAGGTCGATTTGAAGATTTTATTCAACGAGAAGACTTAAACACCCCCCCCCCCCCCCCCCCCCCCCCCCCCCCCCCCCCCCCCCCCCCCCCCCCCCCCCCCCCCCCCCCCCCCCCCCCCCCCCCCCCCCCCCCCCCCCCCCCCCCCCCCCCCCCCCCCCCCCCCCCCCCCCCCCCCCCCCCCCCCCCCCCCCCCCCCCCCCCCCCCCCCCCCCCCCCCCCCCCCCCCCCCCCCCCCCCCCCCCCCCCCCCCCCCCCCCCCCCCCCCCCCCCCCCCCCCCCCCCCCCCCCCCCCCCCCCCCCCCCCCCCCCCCCCCCCCCCCCCCCCCCCCCCCCCCCCCCCCCCCCCCCCCCCCCCCCCCCCCCCCCCCCCCCCCCCCCCCCCCCCCCCCCCCCCCCCCCCCCCCCCCCCCCCCCCCCCCCCCCCCCCCCCCCCCCCCCCCCCCCCCCCCCCCCCCCCCCCCCCCCCCCCCCCCCCCCCCCCCCCCCCCCCCCCCCCCCCCCCCCCCCCCCCCCCCCCCCCCCCCCCCCCCCCCCCCCCCCCCCCCCCCCCCCCCCCCCCCCCCCCCCCCCCCCCCCCCCCCCCCCCCCCCCCCCCCCCCCCCCCCCCCCCCCCCCCCCCCCCCCCCCCCCCCCCCCCCCCCCCCCCCCCCCCCCCCCCCCCCCCCCCCCCCCCCCCCCCCCCCCCCCCCCCCCCCCCCCCCCCCCCCCCCCCCCCCCCCCCCCCCCCCCCCCCCCCCCCCCCCCCCCCCCCCCCCCCCCCCCCCCCCCCCCCCCCCCCCCCCCCCCCCCCCCCCCCCCCCCCCCCCCCCCCCCCCCCCCCCCCCCCCCCCCCCCCCCCCCCCCCCCCCCCCCCCCCCCCCCCCCCCCCCCCCCCCCCCCCCCCCCCCCCCCCCCCCCCCCCCCCCCCCCCCCCCCCCCCCCCCCCCCCCCCCCCCCCCCCCCCCCCCCCCCCCCCCCCCCCCCCCCCCCCCCCCCCCCCCCCCCCCCCCCCCCCCCCCCCCCCCCCCCCCCCCCCCCCCCCCCCCCCCCCCCCCCCCCCCCCCCCCCCCCCCCCCCCCCCCCCCCCCCCCCCCCCCCCCCCCCCCCCCCCCCCCCCCCCCCCCCCCCCCCCCCCCCCCCCCCCCCCCCCCCCCCCCCCCCCCCCCCCCCCCCCCCCCCCCCCCCCCCCCCCCCCCCCCCCCCCCCCCCCCCCCCCCCCCCCCCCCCCCCCCCCCCCCCCCCCCCCCCCCCCCCCCCCCCCCCCCCCCCCCCCCCCTTTCAACTAGAGCTCTTTTGTTGACTGATGATCCTACTGCAAATGTCAACGGCAATGACAAGGCTATAGTAGCTGTTCAACCAGATGGTTCTTATGTTTGGAATCTTCCACATGATGAGACCAATAACGCTTATTTGGCTGAAATCCTTGATGATATGGCTCAAATAGTTGATTCTCCTGATGACTTCTTGGACACCACAGTTTACCACAGTGAAGAGCAATTGTATGAAAATACTAAAAGTTCGAAATTGGAATCTGTTGCTACTGGTGTACATCATTCTGATTCTGAATCTGACGATGAGTTAGAAAATGTCAAGAACCTTGATGAAGTGAAAGCTACTGAAGAAGTGAAAGCTGCTGAGGTTAAAGAAGATTCTGCTACAGAAAAGGGTAAAAAGACAATTGAAGAGCAGATGCAAGAGTTTGAGATTCTGGCTGGCATGACTGTGGATGACTTTGTTGCTTACATGGCAGATTGCAAAGAGGCAGACCAACAGGTATCTTATTCTCTACATACTATTGTTCATGTTTGCAAAATTGTTAATCGAATGTTTGATGAAATTGAACAAAAGAATGAACAAATTAAGAAATTAGAATCTGCTGTCAATGCTGCTCATGATGAAAGAGATAAGTTAATTAAAAAGGGTCTAACTGTAAATGATAAAGAAAAATTCTTCAAGGAAAAGATTAGATCTTTAGAGTCTGACATTAGAGCTATGAAAGATAAAGTCAATCAGTCTGTGGCCGTAGAAAGAGTAAGTAGTGAAGCTTACTCCTTGTTAGCTAGAAAGTGTGCTACCATTGAAAAGGAACTTGCTGATGCTAGGATAGAAATCTTGGAATTAAATGCTAAATCTGATTCTGCTAGACATGCTAAGCTTTTAATGCATATGACAAAGTTTGAGGATTCTTCCTCTAAGAGTCTTGACACTGCTAAGATCTCTTATAAAGACGTGCCTCCTCCTTTCAATAATAACTATACTTCTGTTGAACCTAATATTCCTGAAATCCTACTTCAACCTAGTGTTGTAGATGGTAATCCAAAAGACTCAATTCTTGAGGCAAAGATGCCTGAGGGATCAAAAGAGTCTAAAGAAGTTTCTTCTCAACCTAACAAGGAAGAGAAATTGAAAGGTGTTGTCCTAAATCAGTCTACTCCTAATGGTCAGAAAGACAGTATTGTACACTTTACACTTCATAAGAGTAATAGGGTCTATACTGAGTTAGAATTCCCATTAGAATCTATTGACCCTAAGAGGATTGATAAAGTCTGGGATGTAGCTATTGAGGATATGAAGAAATTAAGTCAGCTGCGTCTCACTCCGTTACCTAAGCAGTCTAGGATTAGAAAATCTGAAGACGAATTAGCCATTAATGAAGAAGCAACTAAGGCTTTAAAGCACATCTTATTGCCTGCACTTAAGAAATCTCCAAGTAAAGGTAAACATGAGAAAGATGGTTCTAGAAAGTCTAAAATATCACCAACTAAACGAGACCCTGAAAAAGAA
>CM067168.1:77935726-77962882 GCA_034093135.1 Erigeron breviscapus
CATTTTAACCCCATTTTAACCCCATTTTAACCCCATTTTAACCCCATTTTAACCCCATTTTAACCCCATTTTAACCCCATTTTAACCCCATTTTAACCCCATTTTAACCCCATTTTAACCCCATTTTAACCCCATTTTAACCCCATTTTAACCCCATTTTAACCCCATTTTAACCCCATTTTAACCCCATTTTAACCCCATTTTAACCCCATTTTAACCCCATTTTAACCCCATTTTAACCCCATTTTAACCCCATTTTAACCCCATTTTAACCCCATTTTAACCCCATTTTAACCCCATTTTAACCCCATTTTAACCCCATTTTAACCCCATTTTAACCCCATTTTAACCCCATTTTAACCCCATTTTAACCCCATTTTAACCCCATTTTAACCCCATTTTAACCCCATTTTAACCCCATTTTAACCCCATTTTAACCCCATTTTAACCCCATTTTAACCCCATTTTAACCCCATTTTAACCCCATTTTAACCCCATTTTAACCCCATTTTAACCCCATTTTAACCCCATTTTAACCCCATTTTAACCCCATTTTAACCCCATTTTAACCCCATTTTAACCCCATTTTAACCCCATTTTAACCCCATTTTAACCCCATTTTAACCCCATTTTAACCCCATTTTAACCCCATTTTAACCCCATTTTAACCCCATTTTAACCCCATTTTAACCCCATTTTAACCCCATTTTAACCCCATTTTAACCCCATTTTAACCCCATTTTAACCCCATTTTAACCCCATTTTAACCCCATTTTAACCCCATTTTAACCCCATTTTAACCCCATTTTAACCCCATTTTAACCCCATTTTAACCCCATTTTAACCCCATTTTAACCCCATTTTAACCCCATTTTAACCCCATTTTAACCCCATTTTAACCCCATTTTAACCCCATTTTAACCCCATTTTAACCCCATTTTAACCCCATTTTAACCCCATTTTAACCCCATTTTAACCCCATTTTAACCCCATTTTAACCCCATTTTAACCCCATTTTAACCCCATTTTAACCCCATTTTAACCCCATTTTAACCCCATTTTAACCCCATTTTAACCCCATTTTAACCCCATTTTAACCCCATTTTAACCCCATTTTAACCCCATTTTAACCCCATTTTAACCCCATTTTAACCCCATTTTAACCCCATTTTAACCCCATTTTAACCCCATTTTAACCCCATTTTAACCCCATTTTAACCCCATTTTAACCCCATTTTAACCCCATTTTAACCCCATTTTAACCCCATTTTAACCCCATTTTAACCCCATTTTAACCCCATTTTAACCCCATTTTAACCCCATTTTAACCCCATTTTAACCCCATTTTAACCCCATTTTAACCCCATTTTAACCCCATTTTAACCCCATTTTAACCCCATTTTAACCCCATTTTAACCCCATTTTAACCCCATTTTAACCCCATTTTAACCCCATTTTAACCCCATTTTAACCCCATTTTAACCCCATTTTAACCCCATTTTAACCCCATTTTAACCCCATTTTAACCCCATTTTAACCCCATTTTAACCCCATTTTAACCCCATTTTAACCCCATTTTAACCCCATTTTAACCCCATTTTAACCCCATTTTAACCCCATTTTAACCCCATTTTAACCCCATTTTAACCCCATTTTAACCCCATTTTAACCCCATTTTAACCCCATTTTAACCCCATTTTAACCCCATTTTAACCCCATTTTAACCCCATTTTAACCCCATTTTAACCCCATTTTAACCCCATTTTAACCCCATTTTCCAGTTGTTCTTACGAAGGCTAACTTCGTTCGAACATAATTGTGGCCGATTACCTAACCGACCCATTTTAACCCCATTTTAACCCGTTTTTACCAACTATATAAATACAAGGTTAAATTCGTTTTACTTTTTACATCGTCATAATTTTTCAAGAAAACGAAATTAATCCTCTTCTTTCTCACGAACTTAGCTGTATCTGGAAAATTCTAAGTCCTCTAACGAAGTTAGCAAATCTATTTTCGTTTTGTTCTGTTTTAACGAAGATAACTTCTATCTTCGTTCAGGAAGTTAGAATTTGTATTGTTCCAGTTGTTCTTACGAAGGCTAACTTCGTTCGAACATAATTGTGACCATTATCATGAGATGTTTGATTATATCGCTCGCTCAAGGCTTTCTTTTGCATTTTGTGATTCACCAAGACTCATTAGGCAGTATATCGATGCTTTCTGGAGGACTGCTCATGTGGTTATGGTTAATGGTCATAGTTTTGTTCGTGCTACTGTCGAAGGAATCACATTTGATACTTGTTTCTTTTGATTTTCGTACCTTGACTTATGACATGATTTCGGAAACTTTACAAAATTCTTCATTGGATTTTTGGACTATTCATTGTTTGTTTGTTTTGTAGACGGCTTCTAATATGGGACTTAAGTGTTTCAAGATGGTTTGCCGTCAAGCATCTCAATGATTAGAGAAATGTTCTCCGTATCATGGTCATGATTGGTAACGCTGTTAATATGACAATTGATTATTTTCAGGTTTGTTGATGGTTGGTTTTACACTTTGGGGTTTTTATTCAAGATTATAATGTTTGTCAAATACTTACATTATGATGATGATTTTGGTTGATGGAACTTCTTGGTACAAGGCATGAACAAGTTGCTTTTAACGAGTTTTTGCTATGTACAGGATTAGGTAAACAGTCACGTCGTGGAAAATTTCGTGATGGAAAATCTGGAAATTTCCTGAGCTTGAAATGCTTTCTCACGAACTTAGCTGTATCTGGAAATTTCCTGAGCTTGAAATGCTTTCTCACGAACTTAGCTGTATCTGGAAAATTCTAAGTCCTCTAACGAAGTTAGCAAATCTATTTTCGTTTTGTTCTGTTTTAACGAAGATAACTTCTATCTTCGTTCAGGAAGTTACGAACTTAAGAGTAATGTCGTACAGTTTTAACTTACGAAATTATTGATACTAACGAACTTAAAGAGTAATGTCGTACAGTTTTAACTTACGAAATTATTGATTAACTAACGAACTTAAAGAGTAATGTCGTACAGTTTTAACTTACGAAATTATTGATAACTAACGAACTTAAAGAGTAATGTCGTACAGTTTTAACTTACGAAATTATTGATCTAACGAACTTAAAGAGTAATGTCGTACAGTTTTAACTTACGAAATTATTGATACTAACGAACTTAAAGAGTAATGTCGTACAGTTTTAACTTACGAAATTATTGATTAACTAACGAACTTAAAGAGTAATGTCGTACAGTTTTAACTTACGAAATTATTGATAACTAACGAACTTAAAGAGTAATGTCGTACAGTTTTAACTTACGAAATTATTGATCTAACGAACTTAAAGAGTAATGTCGTACAGTTTTAACTTAGAAGTTATTGATAACTAACGAATTTAGTTATGTTTATATTTTAGCATGCTATCTTCGTTTATTGATAACTAACGAACTTAAGACTTATTTTCGTACAGTTTCATCTAACGAACTTAAAGAGTAATGTCGTACAGTTTTAACTTACGAAATTATTGATTAAGTTCATCCACGTCTGCAACTCATTTATTGTGCTAATCTCATAATTGTTTTATCTTGTGATTTAGTTTGCAGAAATGGCTCTTGCTCCGCGTCAATTCATTAAGAAGCACAATCTTGCCCTAAATCTTGATCCAGATCAACATAATTGCGACCATTATCATGAGATGTTTGATTATATCGCTCGCTCAAGGCTTTCTTTTGCATTTTGTGATTCACCAAGACTCATTAGGCAGTATATCGATGCTTTCTGGAGGACTGCTCATGTGGTTATGGTTAATGGTCATAGTTTTGTTCGTGCTACTGTCGAAGGAATCACATTTGATTTCAATGCTGCAATGCTTTGTGATATTCTGCATTTAGGTGAAGAACCAGACGAAGCAGTGGAATTGGCTTATGAGTTTGAACTTATTCGTCGATGTTTTCAGAGGATGGGCTATGTTGGTGAAATTAAACTTCCTTTTGACAAAAGTGGATTTCAAGGACGATGGAGATATCTTGCTTACGCCTTGTTGGTATGTCTGAGCAATCGTAAGGCTGGATTTGATCAGCTTTCTGCTCAGATTTCTTTGCAAATGGTTGCCTTGGTCTATAATCGACCTTATCCTTTTTCAGCATACTTCTATCAAGAATTTATTGATCAAATCAATGCCAAAGTGAAAAACATATTTCTTTTATATCCTTGCTTTGTTATGGCAATCGTTAGACATTTTTGTCCGAACTTGGTATTTGATCAAGGTCCTCGCTATACACCACATGCTTGGCCTTTACGTCTATTTGCTGATCTAGAAGCCAACACTCGAAACGTGGCTGGTCTTAATGATCCACCACTTTTTGGTCATTTGATTGATCCAAACTATCGATCCCGTCTTGAGGATGATATGTTAGTGGATGATGTTGACGATTCTGATCATGATGATGAAGAGGGTTCTGATGATGATTCCGGTGGTGATTCTGATTCTGATGACTCTGATCATGGGAATGATGGTGGTGTAGAACCTGGTTCTGATGGTTCTCATGGTGGTGATGATGTAGTTGAAGAAGACACAGATGAATATGATAGTGTCGCTGCTGATTCTAGTAATGAGCATCGAACTAAGATGGCTCATGATGTCCATGCTGATTCAAGAAGTGATCATTCACATCACTTTTCTCGAGAAGGTGTACCTGGTGCTTTACGCCGAGAGCGTCGGAGTAAGGCATGTCATTCTTCTCCTGCACTTTCTGATACGGATCAATCCGTTCATGATGAACATGATATTCAAGTTAATCAGGATGATGGTGCTGGACAAGAAGATGTACTTCATAATCAAGAAGAAGTGGAACATACAGATATGGCACCAAGTCCAATTCATGTAGGTACAAGTACTGTTGGTACTTCAGGCCCTAATACTTCCAGAGGTCCTAAGAGGACATTGGTTTCTCCTGTTACTTATACCAGAGCTAAGCGTGCACGAATCACTGAGGTTACTTCAGTATCTATTCCTGATTATCCACGATCGACTGCTGCTGCTATACCTGCTGTCTCTATAGCACAGGTTCCTTCTGTTGCTGGTAGTGTAACGTTGCGTCCACTGATGCCTCCTGCCTTACCTGTATTGCCCAGATTGCCTATTCTTCCTCCTCTTTCTTCAGATTACTCACTGGTTCGGCGTATCGATATATTCTTCAGACTCGTGTTGATACATTAGAGTCTGATCTTACGGATGCTCGAGTTGCTTTGACCTTTTTAATAAACTGGGTCAAGAATCAAGGGGGAGATGTTCCTGAAGAAGTTTGCAGATTGTCAGTAGTTCAGCCAAGACGTCAGAATGATGATGATGATGCTGATAATGCTGGTAATAGGATTGATTCTCGCCCAGTTTCTGACAAAGGAAAAGGTATTGAGACTCAGGGGGAGACAGGAGGGGATACTACCCAGGTTGGTACTTCTGGTGCGGGTGGATCAAGTGCTCCTCGTGATACTGAAGTTGTTGAAGCACTTGACTCAGGTAATTCTTCGAAATCGATTGATTATTTAAGTGATGATCAAGTTGAAGCTGAAACTGAACGATTAAAGCGTGAAGTTAAGGCAAAATTTGGACATGACTGTAATACTGAAGAAAATGCTTTTCATTCTGTATTTGATAACTTATTAGATAAACAGCAAAAAGCAGAAACTGAAAGAGAAAAAGAATTACAGATTCAAAAGCAAACAGCCTTGGAATCTGATTCTGATTCTGATTCAACTTATGATTCTGATAAAGATTGATAAAGTGTATATTAAGTTGCATGTAATAAGTTTACGACATGTAAATGTAATCTATCTTATTTCAATGCAATTATATTTCATCTTTATTATTTTTATCATGATTATTCATTGTATTCTGGTGTTCATTTTGTGTAATCTTAATAGATGATACATATGATGCAGAATTATTCTTTGATGGTGATGAACTTGAGGAGGGTGAGTTTGTTCCTGAACTGGATCTAAACATATTCAAGAAACCTTATGGGTTTGATGATGTTTGGGACTCAATTCCTGAAGATCCATCTATAGAAGAAAGAAAAGTGTTAGAGTTAAAGAGAAAAGAAGTTAAGGAAAGAATGCTTCAAGCTTCAATTAGTAGCACCGCTAAAGTTTTAAACTTTGTGGTATATGCTAAGGTTGATGATGCATTGATTCCTTTCC
Organism: Erigeron breviscapus; assembly: GCA_034093135.1. NCBI lineage: Eukaryota > Viridiplantae > Streptophyta > Magnoliopsida > Asterales > Asteraceae > Erigeron > Erigeron breviscapus. The sequence goes on from CM067168.1 coordinate 77,941,947, forward strand.
ACTGGGAAATTAACTTGACAAGACCTTTTGATCCAAATGATTATCCAGTTCCTCTCAGAGAAGATGATCCACTGCAAGAGATTGATCGACTTGTGCCTGGGCAAAGAATTAATGAATATATATTCACATGGGATACTATGAAACCCATTATGTATTGGACTCACATCTCAGATAAAGATGCTGCAAAATATAAGACGATAATCTGGAGTTGGTTCTATGATGAAGAATTGAAGTTGTTCGTTCTTAAAAGACCAGAAGGTTGTCAGTATTTAGCGTGGCGTGAGAGACACTTCAGAAGTTTGTGTGAAGAAGATTTACATGAACTCGGAAATAACTGGATTATCAATCCAAGTGGTTATGGTCTTGCTGATGTGGTTGGTACGAATCTTCATGAAGATTTCAAGTTGAGATTGAATATGAAAGATTCAGAGAAATCAAAGTTTCATATTGAACCAAGACGGAAGAAGAAGGTGGTTAAGCCAGATAAAAGCGTTGAGTATATTCAACATGATATCAAGTGTATGATCAAAGTCCCTGCCAAGAAGTGGGCACAAGATGTCTTGGATAAGATGGATAATTGGGAGATTGATCGGAATTCTGGTGAAGCCAAGATGTATGCAGACTCGAAGAAGAAGATGTTGTTGAGAAGGATGTATGATCCAATGCAGTTGGTTAACTTCTCAAGAAATGATCAGAGAAAATTATACGATACTGAATGTTCATTTTTACCATTTTGGAAGAATGAAGAAGGTCGATATCGTAAGATTCTCCAAGTCTGCTTACACGAAAATATCCATGCAAATAGCAAACGATTGTTATTTGATGGATGATAAAGATTTTTTTTTTTTGAAGACTGAAGAAATCGAAGATGCTGCTGTCAAGGGGGAGTTTGTTGATGCATGTTGATGTGACAACAGCAACTTAGATTTGATTAGTCTTTTAGATTAAGACATTATGTTATTTTATGTCTTATTTATATATGTGTAATTGATAGATTATGGACTTCATGGTTTGGTAATGATCGATTACATGTTTTGGTGTTATATATATGTTTATATATGATGTTTGTTATGTGTGTTATATAAGTACAAACAGAATATACGTTAGGTTCCTTGTACATGAAATACTTGGAAAATAACTAGGCATAGATGCTGATGGAAATTAGTACTAACGAAGATAATCTTCGTTAGGAACAAACGAAGATAATCTTCGTTAGGAACTAACGAAGATAATCTTCGTTATATGGGCTGGGTTGCTAAGTTAGTAAGAACAAAGCCCAGCAGGCCCAATATCGATCAGAAACATATATATATGAATGGAAACCCTAAATTGAGGAGTTCCGTTCAACTTACCCACATCTCCAGCGACTAAGTTCGTTTCTAACATTTAGAAAACGAAGATAGATTACATACGGCTGATTATATATTTATAATTAGCAATATTTTCGATAACTAATCAAACTAGTTATCTCGTGAGGATTACGCACTCACGACATAACAATAGACGATCTCGAGAGCGATCTGTAGCTATCGAGGGACTCACACTACTAATCAAGATTATCACTTTATTTTGTATCTATTAACATCAATTTACAGATTATTATCAATTTCAAAATCATCAATCATCATCCAAAGATCCATCTCAAATCCAAACTCTTAACAAACTAATTATCACACCCCGTTGTAGCGGAAATACAGGGTTAACAAAAGAATTGCGTACTAATCAGAAGGTAAATAGAGATTACATCCATTAATCCAAATACGAGTTTATTACAAGTATAATCGTTCAGATGTGGACCCCAATACACGGATACAAACTATCCTCAATTGGAAATGGGCCCACTTAATACAATAATAACATCTGGACAGCCAAGTACAATTAGGACTAATAAAATGATAGTCCTCAGAGGTCTGACGCTAATTGTACGTCCAATGTTCAAAAGATGGCTTCAAAATGCCAAATTACGCTTCCAATACTTACTGTTGGTTCCCTGAAAAGCATGAAATTTGAGAGGATCAACTATCGAAATAGTTGGTGAGTTTACAGAATGTTTGACCAAGTTTATTCGTCATTGAGAGAACACAATGACGTGTAGTTATTTTCAACAAGACAATCAAATCCAACACTTGATAATATTTCATAACAAGACAGCCGGGGTCTAAGTCCGACTAAAGCATATGACAGCCGGGAGCCAAGTCCGACAGTATCAGTCACTATGCTACATTGCTTCGCACAGGATTTCCCTCTAAAATGGGGTGCGCACCACAACAATGTTTATGACAAGCATATGACAGCCGGGAAACAACATCCGACAGTATCAGCCAACATGCCTCGCACAGGATTTCCTTCTACTAGTGGGTGCGGACCATAACCAAGACAGTCAAGAACTAAGTCTGACAATACAACCACTAGGGTTTCATAACAGTGATAACTACACAGGGGCAACATTTTAGTTTGTCAAACACAAAGAAACAATTTAATCAGCCATCACACGGCAATTCAAAGTCATTTCATTCAACATTTAATAAATGACACGTATACACATTTTCGACAGCCGTCAACATGGCAAATTTAAGTCAAATGATCTAAGTATCCAAATCACATGGCATACTCACAAAACAATCATTTATTTAACAAATCGTGTATACAATAACACATGCTTTTCAGGCCCAAAGTAAAAGGAAAAGGGCGCCATAAACTCACCTTAGCGATCTAGTGCTAAAAGGTGCAAAGTAGCTCGAGAAGATTCAACAATCAGTTCTCCACGTTATCCAAAACCTATGATATCATTACCAATAATGAGGATCAAATCTCTTAACGACGAGTATCCTACGTACAACTACTTAGCTATAGACCCTAGAATGCCATAACCGAGAACGTGTTTCAAACTTTCATTTTGTTTACCTTTAGTTGATAAAATCAATGACATAGTCATTATAAAGTAGTATAAAATACCATAATGTCAACCCTACAACCTCAACAAGTTGATTTAGTACGATTAAGTCAAGTCATAAGTCCCTAAACACATTTTCAACTTAAATGAGTGTGAACAAGACGCATTCGACTTGACCCTTTTTGAAATGAGAGAAGTTTCATACAAGAAGAGAGTTATTACTAGAAACTAGACTCTCTTACGATTCCAACGATAGGTCATACGACTTATTTGGACTTACGGATTAAAAGTTATTAACGTTTGAAAAATTGACGCGAATAACTTCACAGAAGGTATCCACTGCGCCGCAGTGAGCCAGAACCATGCTCACTGCGCCACAGTAGGCTAAATCGAACCAGGGACCAGTACAAAGGCATTGCGCCGCAGTGAGGAAGGGTTGTGCCCACTGCGCCGCAGTGGCCAGGGTTGTGCCCACTGCGCCGCAGTGGCCAGAACCATGCTCACTGCGCCGCAGTGGCCAGAACCATGCTCACTGCGCCGCAGTGGGCTAAAGGTGCCCACTGCGCCGCAGTGAGGAAGGGTTGGCCACTGCGCCGCAGTGAGGAAGGGTTGTGCCCACTGCGCCGCAGTGGCCAGAACCATGCTCACTGCGCCGCAGTGGGCCAGAACCAGCCACTGCGCCGCAGTGAGGAAGGGATTGGCCACTGCGCCGCAGTGAGGAAGGGTTGTGCCCACTGCGCCGCAGTGGCCACCTTCTGCAGCCTGCACCTGCAGCTCCAAGTGCAGAAAACCAACCCAATACACTCCAAATTCGACCCAAACCAACCCAAAACGACTTGTAAGAGTTTGTAACTCAATTGGAAGCATAACTAAACATCATTAACCATAAATACACATAACCCAACCCATAATTTCATCCATAACATCATCGAATCTTCCGAAACGATCAAATTAAACCAAAACCCTATTTAAACCCTAATTCCATTTTAAGTTGTTTTAGGCCATGTAAAAGCTCGAATTGACTAGAAAAGAGTAAGTAAACGTAAATAGACGCAAAAGGAATGATTTAGACTTACCAAAAATTTGATGTTCTTGAAGATAATTTAAGATGGTGAAGATGATGATGATGCCTTGAATACTTGATAAATGATTACTTCTTTTTCCCAAAATCAGATTTGATTATGCTAAGAGATTGAGAGAGTTTGATCCTTGAGAGTGTTGGTGATATGTGTGGTGTGTTTTGTGTTTGTGTGTGGTGTTGGTCGATCAAAAGAAAGAAGGAGGGAAGGGGGTGGGGTGTTTGTTTCCCTGCCTCTCAAAACATTTCAGCCCATGTGGCCATTTGGGATATTTTGGTATCCCTTAATTTGGTAAAATGCTTACGATTAAATACCGTTTGACCAAAAGGTTAAAATGTAAAGTAAAGGTATTTTCCCTCGTCTTATTTTAGTTAAGACAAGTAATTAAAATTAAATAAACTAAACTTTTAGAAATATTTAGTTTAGACAGTCTATTTACTGTGTTCAATTATAACATTTAAATCTTTATTTAACGTTATTTTAAGACTCGGCATTCGTCTAAATAGCTAATAGTCTACGTCTTAAGGATACGTCTAATTGAACTATATCAAATGTTCAATTAACTAATAATTTCTACGTCATAATCTCTAAATTAGACGAAATTATAATAATGATCGAGATTAGGACTAACCCGTTGTTAATAAATTACGAGTTGTCACAGCATCCCCGACTTCTAAGGATTTCGTCCCGAAATCAAGTCTTGCTTAGTAAAAAGATGAGGATACTTACCCCTCATATAGTCCTCACGTTCCCAAGTCAAGTCTGGTCCGTGTTTTGAGTTCCATCGAACTTTGACCAACTTGACGCGACTTCGTCTAGTTTGCTTGAGGTGTTGATCCAAAATTTCAACAGGTTCAACCAATGTTTCATCAGTCAGACATTTCTTAAGATTCGATATATGAAATGTGGGGTGAACATGTTCAAGCTCCTGGGGTAAATTGAGCTTATAAGCCACGGAACCAATCCTTCGAACAATTTCGAATGGTCCGATATAACGGGGACTAAGTTTTCCTCTCACGCCAAAGCGTGCAGTGCCTTTCCAAGGTGACACTTTCAACATAACTTTATCTCCCACTTGAAACTCAAGGGGTTTCCTTCTATGATCTGCATAGCTCTTCTGGCGATCCTGAGCCGCCTTCAGCCGTGCCCTAATTTCAACAATCTGGTCAGTAGTCTTCTGAACCAGTCCATACTTGTACAAACGATGCTCACCAGCATCAAGCCAACAAACAGGCGATCTACATTTCCGCCCATACAAGGCTTCAAAAGGCGCACACTTTATGCTTGTGTGATAGCTGTTATTATATGAAAATTCAGCTAACGGCAAAAAGGTATCCCAGCTACCTTTGAAATCGATAACACATGCCCGAAGCATGTCCTCTAACGTCTGAATGGTACGCTCACTTTGCCCGTCCGTCTGTGGATGGTAAGCCGTACTCAATTTCAACTGAGTGCCCAAAGCGTCTTGAAAATATCTCCATGATTGAGAAGTAAAACGACCATCACGATCCGAGATAATAGACACAGGAACACCATGAAGTGACACGATCTTCTCAATATATAATTGAGACAATTTCTTTATTTTCCAATTCTTCCGTATGGGAATGAAGTGTGCAGACTTCGTCAATCGGTCAACAATGACCCAAATAGTATCATAACCCTTCAAGGTTCGAGGTAACTTCGTAACGAAGTCCATAGTAATCTGTTCCCATTTCCAGTCAGGAATTTGGGGTTGCTGGAGCAGCCCAGAAGGCTTTTGGTGCTCTGCCTTAACCATTGAACAATTTAAACACTTTGAAACATACGTGGCGATATCTCTTTTCATACCAGGCCACCAATAAAAATCCTTTAACCCATGGTACATTTTGTCAGCACCAGGATGGATTGAATACTTAGATCGATGACTCTCGTTCATCAAGAGTTCTCTAAGTCCATTATACTTGGGAATCCACACCCTGCCCTTGACATGTCGGATCCCATCGCCATCCAATTCAAATAACCGTTCGGCATTCCACAATGCTTCCTTCTTGCGATACGCCCTGGTTGTAAGGCCTCATTCTGATCATCTAAAACTCTATCCCTTAATGATGAGCCAAGGTAAGAACTTGCTCTTGTTATGACAGATAGTGAAATTCTATCTTTTCGACTTAGCGCGTCAGCAACAACATTTGCTTTACCGGGATGATATTTGAGTTCACAATCATAATCACTGAGTAATTCTACCCATCGCCTTTGTCTCATATTCAGCATTTTCTGATCGAAGATATGCTAAAGACTTTTGTGATCTGTGAATACCGTACACTTTGTACCATACAAGTAGTGCCTCCAAATTTTTAAGGCAAAAACAACCGCTCCGAGTTCAAGATCGTGGGTTGTGTAATTCTTTTCGTGGGTTTTGAGTTGTCTGGAAGCGTAAGCAATGACCTTACCCTCCTGCATAAGTACACATCCCATTCCCTGATGTGATGCGTCACAGTATACCATGAAGTTTTCAATTCCATTCGGTAACGCTAAAATAGGAGCATTACATAGCTTGTCTTTCAACGTTTGAAATGCTTCTTCCTGAGCATCCTGCCAAATAAATTCCTTAGCCTTTTGAGTTAACAACGTCAAAGGTTGAGCAACCTTTGAGAAATTCTCAATAAATCTCCTATAATATCCAGCCAATCCAAGGAACTGGCGGATTTCTGTCGGAGTCTTAGGGGCTTCCCACTTCTTTATTGCTTCAATCTTAGATGGATCTACGTGGATCCCATCTCTGTTCACTACATGACCCAAGAAGTGTACTTCCCTAATCCAGAATTCACATTTTGATAATTTCGCGTACAACTTTTGATCCTTGAGCAGTTGCAGAATGGTTCTCAGATGACCTTCATGTTCGTCTTTATTCCTTGAGTATATCAGTATGTCGTCAATGAATACAATGACAAACTTGTCAAGATACGGTCGACATACTTGATTCATTAAGTCCATAAACACAGCAGGTGCATTGGTTAAGCCAAACGGCATAACCAAAAACTCATAATGTCCGTAACGAGTTCTGAAGGCTGTTTTAGGAATGTCCGTCTCTCTGACTCTGAGTTGATGATACCTAGATCTGAGATCAATCTTGGAAAAGTGTGATGCACCTCCAATTGGTCAAACAAGTCGTCAATACGAGGTAAAGGGTACCTGTTCTTGACAGTCAACTTGTTCAGTTCTCTGTAATCAATACACATACGCATAGAGCCGTCTTTCTTCTTCACAAATAGGATCGGAGCTCCCCAAGGTGATGAACTTGGACGAATTAGTCCTTTAGCTAACAACTCTTGAAGTTGTTCGGACAATTCTTGCATTTCTGATGGCGCAAGACGATAGGGTGCCTTGGCCACGGGTGCAGCTCCAGGGACCAAATCTATACCAAACTCAACTGGCCTGTGAGGTGGAAGTCCCATCAAATCTTCAGGAAACACCTCTGGAAAATCTCTAACTACTGGAATATCTTTCATGTCTTTATCCTTTGATTTTCTTTCTACTACTAATGCTAAGAAAGCAGGGTGTTCTTTTTGTAAATACTTATTTGCTTTTATCGCCGATACTAAGATCAATTTCCTTCCCGATTTGTCTCCTTGCACTACTAGGGTTTCGCCTTTCGGTAGGGGTATATTCTAACAATCTTCTCATAACAACTTATATCAGCTCTAACTTTAGATAACCAGTCCATACCAATGATTACATCGAAACTACTTAGTTCTATAGGAATTAGGTCAATTTTAAAAGTTTCGCCGGCCAATATCAAATTGCAATTTACTAAATGATCTTTAGCAATATACTTCTGACCGTTTGCATATTCAACAATATAAGTGTCTTTCATGGGGATAGCTATTACGCCAACACGAGACTTTAATTCTAAGGATATGAAACTTTTATCAGCACCAGAGTCGAAAAGCACAAATACGTAATGATTATTGAGTATGAATGTACCTATCACAACGTTGGGATCACGTCGTGCATCAGCAGCATCCAAAGCAAACACTCGACCTCTGCCTTGTCCTCCTTGATTCCTAGCTTGATTGTTCCCCGCATTGTTCCTCACGGGAACTATAGCATTGTGGTTCGGGGCTTGATTAAGTCTTGGACACGCTGGTCGGAAATGAGTTTCACTCCCACACTCGTAGCATTGATTTGATACTTTCTCCCTACAATTCTTTGCCAAATGTCCCGCCCTTTTACAACGGTGGCAAGTAGGACAATTTCCTATATGACGCAAGCCACACCTGTTACATCCTTTGTCTGCGCCAGAGTTTCTATTAATATTCTGGGGGACCACTGCAAAGTTTCTGGCAGCCTTAAACCTTTTTCCATTTCCACCATTGCCAAATCCACTACCGGAGGCTTGGTCAGTACTTCTCTTGATCACCTCGGTTCCAACAGAAGAACCGGTGGTTCTTTTCAAATCTATCACCATTCGATTGGTTGCGCTAACTGCCGCTTGAAGAGTCAAGGGATTAAAAGCGGCTACTAACCTTCGGATATCAGGTGATAATCCATAACAGTATCTTTCAACTAACTTCTCCTCCGTATCTACCATACGAGGAACTAGCCTTGTCAGTTCATGAAAACGAGTAGTGTATTTCTCGTTGTCCAATCCAATCATAGTATGATTCCAGAATTCACCCTCCATTTTCTGTACTTCCTCTCGCGGACAGTACTTTTCCATGAGCATCCTTTTAAAGTTCAACCAAGGTATGCTATATGCCGGCTCTCGGCCACGAGTCCTAATCTGCTCGTTCCACCATGACAGAGCGTGCTTTTGAAATTGAGTGGAAGCATATTCCACTTTGTGTTCTTCAGCACAACGGCTGATATGAAGCACCGCCTCTATACTCTCTAACCAGTTGATTAGACCTACCGGACCCTCGGTACCATTAAATTCTTTTGGTTTACAATAAGTGAAGGTCTTGTAGTCAGTCCCATGCAGATGCACTCGAGGAATAACTTGTTCAGCAGTAGGCTCGACATTGTTACTGTTGTCAGCATGATGGTTATTATTGGCGTTCAGGCTTGCCGTAATCTGTGCGACTAAAGTAGGCATAGCAGCCAACAGTTGTTGTGTCACAAATGCTGCCATGTTATTTTCCCCACCAGTATTTGGGGTAGGTCCAGGGCCAGTGTTCACCTGGACAGTAGCAGCTTCCGGTCTTTGCTGAATCACAGGTTCTTCCTGTTCAGCTTCAGTATTCAAAGGAGTTGATCGAGTAACTCTCTTTGGTGCAGTTCTCTTGACTGGAGCCTTTTTCGGGATCTTACTTTTCGTCTTGGGAGCCATCTATCCTTAACATGGACAAGACGTAATTTAGAGGTTTTCTCGTAAGAATAACACAGAATGTAGCTTTTCAAGATATAAGAGGGCATTAAACACACGTCATAAATTATCGACTTACTTGAACTCATTAACTAAACAAGACAAGAAATATAGTTCACTACATTTCTAGAATTGAAATGAGCAAGTAATGTAGCCTGAACAAGTAGGTAAGCCAAAGAACGATCATATTTCATTTATACTTAAAACTTTTTACATAGTCTGACTTGTACATTTCCAAAATCTTGTGGGAAAACTACATCCACAATCCAAATCATGTGGGAACAACATCCACGATGATACATTACACAGTCAGAACGATACTAGCCGAAATACGTGGGAAATACCTCCACCAAAAAGATTACAACTCAAATACAGAAGTATGAGTTGTCAAATGTTCTAAGGCTTACAATACGTTACCACTACTACTACTGATTACATCCTGAAAAGAACTACCACAAGCAACGCCACCACCAAGACCACCATGACTGATAGTATCCAGATCATCCTCCCAATAGCTTCCTTCCCTTCCCTAGCAACAGTCATAGCCTCAGCCGCTTGCTGATAGGCTCCAGTCAACGCCTGAGCTTGATTTTCTATATTCTCTCTAGTGCAGATGAGGGAATTGTTCATCCTTGACAATTGTCTGCGATAATATTCCGACCTATCAGCTGCAGATGCAACTGGCATAACGGCACTTGGATTGTAGACAGGCACTTTGGAGGGACCCGCAGCATACGGATCTCCCTGAAAGAATGAAAGACCAAGTCCACAGTTGCCCTGAACTGGTGCAGAAGGACCAGGAGCATAAGGGTCTCTAAGAGCATAGGGTATACGAGCTACCTCGGTAGTCCTCCTCTGATATGGAGATACCGGTGTTACAGATGATTGAACATGGATAGACACATGTTCACCTCCAGATTCGCTGGATGTTGAAATCAAATTGATAGGGCGAGATTCATTACCCGATTCCTCCATAGGTTCCTCTTCATATGAGTCAGGAACACAAGGAATGGAGTTTGCCATAACTAGAACTGGAGGTGTACTAGGTACAACAGCATTAGAGCTAACTCCGTCCGACATGACTATTCTGAAAGGATAGTCAAAGAATCCATATAAGTCTGATGGATAAGACAATTCGAATCAATTGAATGAGACAGTACGCAACAAGAGTTTCAAAGAGATCTTTGTCTAGATTATACACATTCGATTTGGGTTCTATTAGCAACATATCTCCAATGCTTATATATAGGGTCACCCGCAGCCTTCCCACCACATTTTCAATATGTTGTTAATATAATCCAAACTATCACGTATATAAACCTTATGTATACACATACGAGTTGAGTTTCTATTCCTAACATACCTTCAATGCTTATGTATAGGGTCACCCACAGCCTTCCCACCACATTTACAGTATGTTGTGAATATAATTCAACTGACACGTATATACACAATTTAAGATATTTATTTCGAGCCTTATACTATTTTACATAATCGGGACGTAGTTGATCGGGTTAGGTCTAATTATTGACTATCGAAATAGTTGGTGAGTTTACAGAATGTTTGACCAAGTTTATTCGTCATTGAGAGAACACAATGACGTGTAGTTATTTTCAACAAGACAATCAAATCCAACACTTGATAATATTTCATAACAAGACAGCCGGGGTCTAAGTCCGACTAAAGCATATGACAGCCGGGAGCCAAGTCCGACAGTATCAGTCACTATGCTACATTGCTTCGCACAGGATTTCCCTCTAAAATGGGGTGTGCACCACAACAATGTTTATGACTAGCATATGACAGCCGGGAAACAACATCCGACAGTATCAGCCAACATGCCTCGCACAGGATTTCCTTCTACTAGTGGGTGTGGACCATAACCAAGACAGTCAAGAACTAAGTCTGACAATACAACCACTAGGGTTTCATAACAGTGATAACTACACAGGGCAACATTTTAGTTTGTCAAACACAAAGAAACAATTTAATCAGCCATCACACGGCAATTCAAAGTCATTTCATTCAACATTTAATAAATGACACGTATACACATTTTCGACAACCGTCAACATGGCAAATTTAAGTCAAATGATCTAAGTATCCAAATCACATGGCATACTCACAAAACAATCATTTATTTAACAAATCGTGTATACTATAACACATGCTTTTCAGGCCCAAAGTAAAAGGAAAAGGGCGCCATAAACTCACCTTAGCGATCTAGTGCAAAAAGGTGCAAAGTAGCTCGAGAAGATTCAACAATCAGTTCTCCACGTTATCCAAAACCTATGATATCATTACCAATAATGAGGATCAAATCTCTTGACGACGAGTATCCTACGTACAACTACTTAGCTATAGACCCTAGAATGCCATAACCGAGAACGTGTTTCAAACTTTCATTTTGTTTACCTTTAGTTGATAAAATCAATGACATAGTCATTATAAAGTAGTATAAAATACCATAATGTCAACCCTACAACCTCAACAAGTTGATTTAGTACGATTAAGTCAAGTCATAAGTCCCTAAACACATTTTCAACTTAAATGAGTGTGAACAAGACGCATTCGACTTGACCCTTTTTGAAATGAGAGAAGTTTCATACAAGAAGAGAGTTATTACTAGAAACTAGACTCTCTTACGATTCCAACGATAGGTCATACGACTTATTTGGACTTACGGATTAAAAGTTATTAACGTTTGAAAAATTGACGCGAATAACTTCACAGAAGGTATCCACTGCGCCGCAGTGAGCCAGAACCATGCTCACTGCGCCGCAGTGGGCTAAATCGAACCAGGGACCAGTACAAAGGCACTGCGCCGCAGTGAGGAAGGGTTGTGCCCACTGCGCCGCAGTGGCCACCTTCTGCAGCCTGCACCTGCAGCTCCAAGTGCAGAAAACCAACCCAATACACTCCAAATTCGACCCAAACCAACCCAAAACGACTTGTAAGAGTTTGTAACTCAATTGGAAGCATAACTAAACATCATTAACCATAAATACACATAACCCAACCCATAATTTCATCCATAACATCATCGAATCTTCCGAAACGATCAAATTAAACCAAAACCCTATTTAAACCCTAATTCCATTTTAAGTTGTTTTAGGCCATGTAAAAGCTCGAATTGACTAGAAAAGAGTAAGTAAACGTAAATAGACGCAAAAGGGATGATTTAGACTTACCAAAAATTGATGTTCTTGAAGATAATTTAAGATGGTGAAGATGATGATGATGCCTTGAATACTTGATAAATGATTACTTCTTTTTCCCAAAATCAGATTTGATTATGCTAAGAGATTGAGAGAGTTTGATCCTTGAGAGTGTTGGTGATATGTGTGGTGTGTTTTGTGTTTGTGTGTGGTGTTGGTCGATCAAAAGAAAGAAGGAGGGAAGGGGGTGGGGTGTTTGTTTCCCTGCCTCTCAAAACATTTCAGCCCATGTGGCCATTTGGGATATTTTGGTATCCCTTAATTTGGTAAAATGCTTACGATTAAATACCGTTTGACCAAAAGGTTAAAATGTAAAGTAAAGGTATTTTCCCTCGTCTTATTTTAGTTAAGACAAGTAATTAAAATTAAATAAACTAAACTTTTAGAAATATTTAGTTTAGACAGTCTATTTACTGTGTTCAATTATAACATTTAAATCTTTATTTAACGTTATTTTAAGACTCGGCATTCGTCTAAATAGCTAATAGTCTACGTCTTAAGGATACGTCTAATTGAACTATATCAAATGTTCAATTAACTAATAATTTCTACGTCATAATCTCTAAATTAGACGAAATTATAATAATGATCGAGATTAGGACTAACCCGTTGTTAATAAATTACGAGTTGTCACACTAATCTAACACAAATCATGTACATGCATGTCAAGATCTATCCTTTTTAAACATAATCAAGCTATAAACTTAAATCTTCTTTTTAGAAACACCATTTTTATGAAAAATCCCAGAATATATTGGTGTTTATTTCATTAAAAATCAGTTTTAATCAAATCTATAAACCCATTTAGCAACAAATCTTACAACAACAACTCTTGGGTCTTGTTCTTGTTGAATCATTGAATCCTTTCTCTAGATCTTTACATGCATGAACATGTGAGATAAGGATCTATCAACCTTGCCCTCATTGAGTTTAAATCAAGAAGAAAATCAAAGAAAAACATGATTTTTGATAAAGATCTTTTAATATATACAAAAACAAGATAGATTAAACAAAGAGATGGAGATTTATACCCTTCTTGAACTCGGTTTTGAAGATGATTTTGGGCAGATTTTTTGTGGTCCTCTAAGCCCCAAATAAACCTTATTCCAAGCTTAAAACAACCCTTAAACTTTACTTGAATCAACCCTTGTTTAATCTAGTACAAACCCTTATTATTATTGTTGATTTAGTTAAGATTTAATCCCCATTTTGGGCTATGTATGAGCCGAAAATGATGAAGAGAGGGAGATGAGAATGTGCAGATTTTTGAGAGGAAAAGAGAGAAAAAGAGAGAGAAATGAGAGATTGTGTGTTTTGGGGAGTGTAAGAGTGTGTAGGTTGAGTGTTGTGTGAAGTAGTGTATTGGAAGTGTAAGAAATAAAAGAGTAGTTGATTTTTGATTGGGTAAGGTGTTTTGGGAAGGGGGAGGCCGGTTTTGGGTGGTGTTTTTGGTCGGGATTTTGAATTTTTGGAGTGTAATATAGTGTATGTATTGTGAGTCCCTCGATAGCTACAGATCGCTCTCGAGATCGTCTATTGTTATGTCGTGAGTGCGGAATCCTCATGAGATAACTAGTTTGATTAGTTATCGAATATATTGCTAATTATAAGTATATAATCAGCCGTATGTAACCTATCTTCGTTTTCTAAATGTTAGAAACGAACTTAGTCGCTGGAGATGTGTGTGAGTTGAACGGATTACCTCAATTTAGGGTTTCCATTCATATATATATGTTTCTGATCAATATTGGGCCTGCTGGGCTTTGTTCTTACGAACTTAGCAGCCCAGCTGTTAGAAACAAACTTGAGCTTAATTGATGCTTTAATGGTGGAAATATGTTAGTGTGTGTAAAGTGTGTTTGTGTGTGAGATGGAGGTTGAAGATGGAGTGGAGAGAGAATAAGTCAAAGTGTGTGTTTTATTAGTCAAAGGTAATTACAAGGCTTTTCAAGGGTTAGTTACATTATTAAGATACAAGGGGTATTTATACTAATTACATTAAGTTTCACTTAAGCCCCTTGTACTTTAAGAACAACACAAATGTAACTCCATTTACAATTAAACACCACTAATTTATATTTCTAACAATATGTGTATTTCATCAAATACGGGTTACAATGGACGGTTATTGACCATGTCCATTATTGTAACTTGTGCTTATATATGTTGTGTAGATTCTAGTGATCTTTTGGACCTTGCACAACTACTTTCTTGTTGAGGTGAGTTTCGTGGCCCCTTTTTATATTATTTCTTTGGGGGAAAATGATGCTCAAAACACTTTTCATTTCTTTACTAGCTGTGCCAAAACTAGTTTGTTTTATTGGACAAATACGTGTAATTATGAAATGTGTATGTTAGCTTTGCTTGTGTTGATTACAAAGATGCAATAGATGTCTGTCGATATCTATTGTTGACAATTGATTGCAATGGATAGCAGTGATGGCAATTAGCCAACTTTATACTCCAGCTGGTAGTTTGTTGGTATACAATGTGTGATTGAGTTGTTGGGAAACAGTGATGTGATTGAGTTGTTGGCAAGCAGTGATGAGTTTGTGTTGTTGGAAAACTATGATGGCATTGAGTATTTGGTATGCATACATGCTACTACATGTTTATATTTACACTATTGTCCAAACTATTTATATCATGCACAGCAAATTCATATGTATTACTTTAAACCTACGAACTCACCAACATTATGTTGACATTCTCGAGCATTCATTTTCAGGTAATAACAATGCTTAAGGAGATTGAGCATAAGGACTTTAGGAAGACTAATAAAGAGATCCTTCATGGACTCCTAGTTGCATTTGAACATTGAATTCTATTTGCTATTTGCTACATTATTTGCTATATATTTGGGCATGTTGCCTACGGCTTGTCCCGCTTGTGGGAATTCCATTTCTTTGAAATTTCATTTAGTAAAACTCTATTATAAATTCCATGTGCTATGTTTTGTCTTTCCGTCATATCCTACGATTCCGCCAAAGGTGGGTGTGACAACTGTTGAGATCTTGAACAACTGAGTTGGCTGAGTTGATAGAGTTCTCAGCTTGAGCATGTTCACAGATGGGTAAAACAATTTCATTTGTCTTCTGAGGTTGAGTAGAAACATGAGGCTGATTCAGCTCATTATCAAGATCATGAAAAATAGGAATCTCCCCCTCAATAGGTGCATCAGCTTCTTCAATGATAGGATCAGTAGGAGGATCACAGTCAGGAACAGCAAGCTCTTCAAAGTCAAAATCATCATTTTCTGGAGCTGAGCTGACTGAGTTTGATTCATCTATTTTTACATGAACTGTGTCTTCAATTACTCTTGTTTTTTTGTTGTACACTCTGTATGCTTTCATGAATGTAGAATAACTAAGAAGTATTCCTTCATTAGCTTTGGCATCAAATTTTTCAAGATGGTCTCTTCGATTCAGAATGAAGCATGGGCTTCCAAACATTCTTAAGAACCCTATTTCAGGTCTCCTGCCCTTCAAAACTTCATATGCTGTCTTCTGATGCCTTTTCACAATCAGTGATCTGTTCTGGGTGAAGCAAGCTGTGTGAATTGCTTCAGCCCAGAAATGAACCTTCACACCATTTTGAGCTAGCATGGACCTTGCAGCTTCAATCAGGGTTCTGTTTCTTCTTTCAGCAACTCCATTTTGTTGTGGAGTTCTTGCAGCTGAATAACATTGAGATTTTGATGTGACCAATTTATATAGATCGCCCACATCATTATTGGCCTTTTTCGTATGTGTTTTGAGTCGATTTTGTATGCATTTAGCGCGTTTATGGTGTTTGTTAGTGCTTTCAGGTTCTTAGCAGGTTGCACGCCCATTTGGTACATTTTCTGACGATTGTTGGCCAAAAAGTTGACCCGAGTGTTCGAGTGATGTTGATAAGGAAGAACAAAGATTTCAGCAGATATGCACTGCGCCGCAGTGGGAGGTTTATTGCCCCACTGCGCCACAGTCGTTGGGTACCAAAAGACACAAGATTCCAGTGAATTATCACTGCGCCGCAGTGGGAGCCTTCACACCCCACTGCGCCGCAGTCAACTACGAATAAACAAATCAGTGAATTCTCACTGCGCCGCAGTGGGAAGTGCACAAGGCCACTGCGCCGCAGTGAGTGCACGGGAGAAAGAGGGTTGCAGCCTTTTGCTGCAGATTTTGGGGGAAGTATATAAAGGGAAAAAAACCTATTTTCCCATTTATTCAAATTCTTTCTAAGAGCTGCTCTCCAAGGGATTCCTTCGAGGATCAAGGGTCGATTTCTTCGTCCGATTCATTGAAGATTCAAGAGCACCCACTTAGATCATATCTATTTCATTGTCTTGCAATTTCAATTTCAAGAACGATTGGTACATCATGTTCTTCTTTTATTTTGATTGTTATTTAAATTAATCATGAGTGGCTAAACATTCAATCATCCACCTTGAGGAAACTAGACGAATGATGTGATTGCTATATGTTTTAATTCAAAGAGTTGATTTCAATTATCATTGTGTCGAGATCTTGATGATTTAATTCCTTTTTATATATTATTATGATATTGGTGGCATGTGTGTTCTTCGTTAGTGGTACTAGTTGGATGCATATGTGATTTTCAAATGATTGTTTGTCTATGAGCAATTATCACTAGTTCATGGTATGATAGTGAATATCATTTTAATAAAAGGAGTCATTTTGTCAACGTGTTTTATAACGGTTGGTGGTACCACGTTATCTTCACATAGACACAATTGTTAATTCGATAGTCAAGCAAACTAATTGTTGGTAAGGTTGTCTAGGCATTGGTGGTACCGGCTTGGGTAATTAAACTAGCAACTTAGGTGATTGGGTAATTTGCTCACGGTTGGTGGTACCACGTGAGCACCTTAATCCTTTTACGATTATCTTTTCAACTCAATGAATTTGATCTTAATTGAATGCAATCATGTTTGAAGTCTAGCGAATTCAAGGTGGATGATCTTTATTAATATTGTCTGAAGATTTTCTTTACTTTTATGCGTTTTGTCTTTTAAAATTTATTTTCATTTAATTGTCAAAGTGAGATTCGAAGCAACACCCTGTTTTCCAAACCATTTTATTTAACAACTAGTTCAAACCAATCCCCGAGAACAAACACGAACTTACCTCTTAACTATATTGCATACGAACGGGTCCACTGCCCGATAGTGTGTAGTAGTGAGTTTTTAGGTATTTCTAGTTTATAATTTTTAAACTCGATTTAGCACATCAAGTTTTTGGCGCCGCTGCCGGGGATTGTGTGCCGATTTAGTTGTTAATTTAGTGGTTTGATCCTTTCTCACGCGTGAGGAAGTTACTTGTTTATTAGTTTAGTTTCTTTTCTTATCACATGTGCATTTGACGTGTTTGTGTTAGTTGTGTGTTTGCAGGTATTATTTTAGTTGATGAACTTGCGTTCTTCGGGTCTCCCTTTGAATAGTCCTTTGTCTACTCCGAGAAGACCAAGAGGGCATAGGTTTAACTTCACTGAACCCACAACACCAATACCGATACCATTTTCACCTATAGCTAAACCCACTCCTGATTCGGACGAGGAAGGGTTCTTTTTGGACGAGTTTTTCAATTTTGAAGTAAAGCAAGAGGAAATGGGGGACGAACAACCAAGGGGTCCAAATGACACTCGCTATGGCGAGAGGGTTCAAACTATCCCAACGGGCCGTGGTTCCGCCATTAGACCTCCAACCATTGATCACACTTTCGCTTTGAAAGGAAACCATCTAAAGAGCATAGAAGAGCATCAATTTGATGGGAAACGGAAATGGGATCCTTACCAACACTTGGATAGGTTTGAAAAGTTGGCTCGGCTATATCAATATGGGCAAAACCAAATAAATGCCGTAAAACTTGAGACATTTCCCATGTCAATCACAGGAGAAGCACTTGATTGGTTCAATGATCTTCCAGAAAATTCTATTACTACTTGGAACCAACTCAAGGAGGCTTTCATTGGTGAGTTTTATTCACTTAGAACTCAAAGAAGGTTGGAGAACATGATTAGATCTTTTGAACAAGATGATGGAGAAGATGTTGTTGAGGCTTGGATTCGTTTCAAGGAAATGTTGAGGAATTGTCCAGGGCACGATTTGACTAGGGAGAAATATGTGGAGCTTTTCTTTGATGGGTTGGATAAAAAGTCTAAACGAGAATTGGGATATGCTTTCGGGGGTAGTTTCAATAATATTACACCCAATGAAGGTTATCGAATCTTGGAAGACATGGCGAAGGATAGCTCAACTTTGGATGATGAAAGGTTTTTGAAGAATGAGAAAAAGATGAAGAGAGGCACTAACCAAGGGAGAGTTGCTAAGGTTGAAGCTAGCAATGACCCAGGGGTTATTGGAGAGATTAGGGCGTTATCTGAGCGCATGGAAAAGGGGTTTGCTACTCAAGAGAATAGGTTTGGAGCAATTGAGAGGGATGTTAAGGTAGTAGCCGATGGGTGTGATCATTGTGGTGATATGCACTATTCTGATGAGTGTCCAAATCGGGCACCCGAAGATGTGAGTTATGTTCAAAATCAAACCCAAGGGAATTTCTACCGCAACACCGGTTTCCAGAACCGGCCTTCAAGTAATACTTCTTATAACTCTCCTTTTCAATCTAATAATTCTCGTTTTTCAGGTAATAGGTGGCAAAGAGATAATTATCAGAATTAGCCACAACAGCAGACTCAGCAAGGACAAGGATCAGGTTCTTCTTCTTCTTCTAATGCCAATCCTAATGCCGAGTTGAGAGAGATGATGAAGCAGTTGGCTAGTAATCAAGTTGAAACAAATACTAGCATTCAAATGATCAGGGAAGACACTAAGACTTTGAGTGAGAGGTTGGATCAGTTAAGTGGGAAGGTGGAGATCAACATGAAGAACCAGGGAGTTAATTTCAAGGATCTCGAAAGTAGGATGGCCGCTCTTGCTAGGCCCACGGGGACTCTTCCTAGCAACACACAGCAGAATCCTAGACCTCAGTTTAGTCTTGGACAGAATCAAGGACATAATCAAGGACAGAAATACACTCCACCTCCAGTCCGAAATGAGCAAGCCAAAGCCATCACCACTCGTACTGGTAGGTCTTATGACTCACCTCCTATGCCTAATGTTGTTGTTTCAGATGTGCAGGATAAAGGGAGTGATGATGATGAGGTTGATGAAGAGATTGAAATGGAGAAGATTCAACCGTGAAGACTCCGGTCATTCCACCAAAACCGGATGTGGTTCCAGAGGTTAAACCATACAAGCCAAAGATACCATTTCCTCAGAGGTTCAAAAAGGCAAAGCTGAAGGAGCAATATAACAAGTTTGTGGAGATGATTACAAATGTTCACATTAATGTGCCTTTAGTTGATCTTATTCAGGGGATGCCCCATTATGCCAAGTTCATTAAGGAGCTTGTGACTGACAAAGGAAAGATGGATGAGGTGAAAGCTACTTATCTTAATGCCGAGTGTTCTGCTATCTTGCAGAACCGCATCCCACCGAAGCTTGAAGATCCAGGGAGTTTCCTTATTACTTGTTCTATTCGTACTCTTACTTGTAAGGCACTTGCTGATTTAGGTGCTAGCATTAATTTGATGCCTTACTTGGTTTGGAGTAAGTTGGCTCTAGGAGTTTTGAGACCTACCCGCATGAGTATTAGATTAGCTGACCATTTTTTTCAGTATCCCATTGGGATTGCTGAAAACATGACTGTCCGGGTAGGCCATATTGTGTTTCTAGTTGACTTCGTTATCCTCAAGATGGAGGAAGATACGAAGGTACCCCTTATTCTTGGACGACCATTCCTTAATACCGCGGATGCTATCATCCGTGTGAAGGATAAGGAAATTTCTTTGGGTGTGGGTACGGATAGAATTGTGTTTAATGTTGAAAAGTCTATCAAGCATTCATATTCTAATGATGAGTCTTGTTTCAGGATTGACGTTATTGATGATGCTTTAGACCGAGAGTTTTAGGAACTAATGGAGACCGACACTGGAGATGAGGAGATTGCTAATTTAGGATCGGGAGATATATCTGATGATGATTTGTTTGCAGAGGTTATGGCGCTTAGCTTGGATGAGACACCTCCCGAGGATGAGAGTTTTGAGGAGGTTGTTGCTGATGGAAGTTCGAGGGTACCGAATTCTATTGATGTACCACCCACTAATTGGAGCTTAAGCCATTACCTTCCCATTTGGAGTATGCTTATTTGTCAGGTGAATCTTCTTTACCCGTGGTTATCTCGTCCTCACTCTCGAGTGACGAGAAGGATTGTATTTTGTCTGTGCTTCGAGCCCATAAACGGGCTTTTGCTTGGAAGACCACCGATATCCCAGGTATTAGTCCTAACTTTTGTCAGCATTTTGTTGAAATGTTAAGCCCGTTGTGGGGTGTGAAGGAA
>CM067168.1:77966382-78018882 GCA_034093135.1 Erigeron breviscapus
ATAAACTTTTAAACATAGATATAGGTAGTCAAAATCAATGTTTCTAAAAATATTATTCATACTTAACTAGATAGTGGATTCTTTTTACCAAAGTTTTTTAATAAAATAATATTTATCTTCATCTAATTTAACATATAGGTACTCGGCATCTTTTGTTAATAAAAGTAAAAAAAAAATTCAAAATTAAATTTTAAGAAAAATAAAGGGTGTGGCTGGTTAATTTTAGACTTATGTCGTGTTAAAACATTAGTTGTGTATGAAATTTTAAAGATGAAATAAATTGTTAGATATGTAAACTTAAATGTAAAAAGATATATAGAATCAAATCAAAAAAATATAATGAAATTATATATTAATTAGTGAATTATCAGTTAATAAAATTAAAACAAAAAATATTAATTTAAAAATAGATTATGTAAAAAGTCGTACTGACTTTTGCTAATTATATTAAAATATTGGTTAAGATAAAATTTATAGTAAATCAAAATAAATATAAATTAAGTATTTAGTGAGGTTAAAAAATGTAAATTATTGATTGAAAACAAAAAAGTGTAAATTAGTGAGACTTTTTCTACAAATATAATAAATAAGTATTTAGTGAGGTAAAAAATGTAAATTATTGATGGAAAACAAAAAAGTATAAATTAGTGATACTTTTTCTACAAATATTAATATAAATATTAATAATAATATATTTGGATAATGATTATTAATTAATTAATAATGACATCATCAATTTAATTTTGAATCGGAGAGTTGTGATTGGTCAATAAGCTATTAGGTCAGTTGTCTTTTTTATATATAATATAATAATTGATCATATAAATGATCAATGGGTGATTTTAAAATTCCATATTCGTTTTTACATTACGACATAGACTGTCATCATAATTGAACAAACGCGCGTTTAGAGTTGCGACCTCAAATATTAAACACAAATATCTGTTATCTATTGTCAATATGTTGGACAAAAGGGTTTAGGTTATTTATTTATTATTGTCGATATCTTTTTGTATCTTTGAACTTCGTATTTTTGTTGATTATAGGTGTGAACGAAGATATAAGCTGAAGCATGATGATTGTCGAAGGTGATATGTGAACCGAATTTTGATGGCGCAGTAAAATTTACACATTGACTAATCAATATGTCACTTTCTCATCGTCAATTTTGTATCTTAATTACTTTGGGTTTTGCTAAACCTATTATATTTAAGGCGAATTAAATTAAATAATTATATACTTAACATAAAATTTAAATAGCTTTTGAAATGAATGGTATTATTTTGTATACATGTTAAGTGTATACAAAGAGTTGCATTTAACATTTTTCATTTTTTATTTATCTATATATCTTTATGAAGAATTTATTGTAGGTGGACGGGATAAAATTTTACATAAGTGTACAAGGATAAAGGGATTTATTATTTTTTAAAATAATCGTCATTATTTTAAACTAGAAATGATATTCACGCAATGCGGCGAAAATGACGGCGATGGGTTGTGGTGGCGGCGGCGGTCGTAGCGGCGATAGAGGCGGTAGTGACGGTAGGTGTTGGTGTATCCCTCCGACTACACGGAGAGTGGTTTATACGCAGCCTTCATCTGTCACCGAGTCTCACAACGGAGCCTACACGCAGCTTACCTCGGAGCCGATAATTATGTGAAGGATATATATTCCTCCAGTAACACATTCATACTTATCTCCAGAATTTGGTTACACAAAAGAAAAGGGATAACCACAAATCTCTTCTGGCTGGCAACAAAACTATAACAAGAGGTAAAAACCCTACTTGGAGGACAAGACATACACACTGTATAAAAGGGGACACCACATAAGAGAATAATCATCTTCCACATACACATTACATTCTTATCCACAGCCAATGCGCCCAAAACGCATTGTGTTATGTAAGGCCAATGATATTACTTATAGCCAGGATCCCCCTTGTATCTCAGCGTGTATGCTTTCACACCCCCTCAACACAACTCAACATCCTCGTTGAGTTATGCAGGTACGCCATACACTCCTAACAATCCCAAGGGTTGTTCTGATACCACTTGTAACATCCCGCATTACCAAAACACAATATTGTCCACTTTACGGGAGATGAAGACGTCCATGTCTCATAAACAGACTCCTCGCCCCTAGCCACAAGGCATTACAAGATGAAGACGCTCAAAGTCTCACAAACAAGTTGTGCAACAAAAGTCTA
Organism: Erigeron breviscapus; assembly: GCA_034093135.1. Classification (NCBI taxonomy): domain Eukaryota; kingdom Viridiplantae; phylum Streptophyta; class Magnoliopsida; order Asterales; family Asteraceae; genus Erigeron; species Erigeron breviscapus. Next base: position 77,968,596 of record CM067168.1, read on the forward strand.
TGGATCACGAAGCCTCTACACGAAGACATTGTATCAGACAACAGGAAACAATTCGCAGACATATCCTTTATAGAACTCTGCGAGAGACTTAAGATCAAACAATCATTCACATCAGTATATCACCCCCAGGGTAATGAATAGGTGGTATCAATAAACAAGCAAAATCATGAAAATAATAATAATAAAAAAACGACTGGACGCAGCCATACAGGCTGGGTTGATGAGTTACCCCTGGTTCTATGGGCGCACCGCACAACTTCTAAACAAAGCAATGTGGATACCCCGTTTAGCTTAACATTTGGAACGGAAGACTTCTTACCAAATGAAATCCAGGTTTCCACCTGCCGGACAACCAATATTCAAACTGAGAATAATAACACGGAGCTTCAAGTTAACCTAGACCTCGTAGAAGAAAAAAAAAGCGGTAGCCATTCGCGAAGCTACATATAAACAATAATATTGCAACAAAAGAGTACATCCTTCGAGCTTCAAACTCGGAGATTATGTCTTCAGATTAGACAAAGCCATCCAAGAAGAATACTTGGGGAGATGGTACCTACCTGGGATGCCTATATAAAGTTCACACCGTCACCGAAAACGGCGGGTACGAACAACTCAACTATGGATGACAAGTCCATTAATCGAACATGGAACGCATCAAACGTGCGTAAGTTTATTGCTAAAAGACAAATCGTCTACTATCTTATTTCATACATTATTATTCCATAAAAGTGCATTATTTATTATAATAAAGAGGGTCGCAACCTCACACCCATCTACAAATGGGACCTTACACCCAGATCTCTGAAACCTTAGCTTACTGACATTCGACAGTTTCCTGAACTTTGTAATGGCTTAACTGACAAAGCTTGGGCAAACTCCGTGATAGGCTTAACATACGAAGTTGTTGATATTTGAGTAGAAGGGGTTAGGAGTTCTATAATTCACACCCATCTACAAATGGGACAAAGTTCACACCCATCTACAAATGGGCCACAAAAAGCATAATAATACTATAGATCTACACAATGTACAACTTGAAGACATCCTACGACAATTGATGATATAGCTACCCAGTCTATGCACTAAAATATACCCGCAATGTATTACGGAAGTTGAAGCTTATGAAAGTGATATATTTACGAAGACTCACAAGATCAACGCTCAAGAACAAAGACGAAGAGACTAATAACATGATCCTCGCAACTCATATCTACGTTGCAAAATAAGCAACTAAAATAACACCACGGAACTAAACCTGGTGATATTCTACGTGATAATACAAAGGCTACTTGTCTCTATAAGATCTCTGAAACTTCAACCTACTTAATTCGACAGTTGCCTAAACTTTGTAATGGCTTAACTACAAAGCTTGGGCAAACTCCGTGATAGGCTTAACATACGAAGTTGTTGATATGTGAGTAGGAGGGGTTTGGAGTTTAATAAACAAAGGACACGATGCTCTAGCAAGCCATTGATGCGCTTTTGATGCAGAAGTTTAGTGAGTATAACTAAAGGTAAATCATAAACACATATTTGAACTAATAATGCTTAGCAGTGAATCTAGCGAGAATCTGTCTATAGGCTAGATGTGAGTCTAGAAACATATCTACTATTTAAGTTTAGTGAATCTAACGAGAATCTGAACCGTGAAAATTTTTTCCAACCGTTTAGCACTAGATAGGATAATAACTGTCATGATACATGTGATCGGAAATGCCAAACAAGTATTTCTTTTAATATTTTCGTTTCTCAATTTTAGGACCTAGACTAGACAAGACTTCTCACTAAACAAAGTGGTTGCGACCTTCCTTTATTTTTACTGTTTTAGTAGTTTACTCAGGAAAACGTGACAACCCCAACCACCATAATTACACACATTATTAGATAAGGTATCTGAAATCCGCGAAAATTCATCAGTTGCCCACCGAACCGACTTTGGAAAGTAGGTATCCGAAGATGTGGAAATGGTTGAAGAAAAGGAGCGTGAAGGAACGCCGAAAGCTTAGAGGAGAAGAAAGAACTTTACGAGAAAAGAAAAACGATCATGATGTAGTCAAAATGTCAATCAATCTTCCCATTGAAGAAGGGAACAATCGTTTTCGATACAACCAAAAGGAAACCGGCCCCCGGCCGTACCCCCCTTCTTCCTCTACCTAGTTCCTAGACCGAGTCCGACTGAAAACTCGTTAAACTTAGCGCTTCTTGGGAGGCAACCCAAGCTTTGTTTAGTTTATTTTTATTTTCATTTTCATTTTCTTTTTTATCTTTTTAGGAATTTGTGACTAATTGTAAAATACAATTTTTGTTTTTAATATAATCATCTTGTAATATGTTCTGTATGAGATTTATTTTGAGATTCACAAATGCAAGCTCAAATGGAGTCAAGAAAACAAGTAACTTATTTGCAATCGTATTTTGTTTTTCATTTCATTATAGTTTTGGCTTGTTAGTTCCATTTTGATATTTTGATCGAAGTGTGCAGACGCATTTTATTTTAGCGTTTGAAGGATAAGTTATCCACTTAGTCAAAAACTAAGTGTGGGGGATATGCCAAACAAGTATTTATTTTAATATTATTGTTTCTTAGATTTAGGACCTAGGCTAAACAATGTTACTTAAAATCCTTCGACCCTATCTGAGATGTATTCAATCCATAATAATATCATGATAATTAGTTTTACTAAGTTACGGACTTCAAAGATACAACTCATATCCTTATCCTACTAGTCTTCAGGCCCGTCTGATAGACGGATAATCTTAAAAAATATATATCAAAGTTAAATATCAAAATAATAAATAACAAAATAGGTGAAAAATAACAAAACACGGACAAAACAAATTTAAAAGAATAACCCCTTTGTAATAGAAGAAGAAGCCATAATCAAACTACAATTGACAACAAACTAAATTAAAAGAGATGAAAAATAACAATAACATAACAATTCAATATCAAATAATAAACAAACACAAACAAAATATCAAAAATAAAATTAAAGTGATTAAAAAAAACCGTATGTTTTTTTTGTTGAAAAATTTAGTGAACTTGATTTGTTTATTAAAGATAGGAAGGAGAAGGATAATATGAATGAGAATGATTAACAAAAATTTAGGTTGTATGTATAATAATTTATTATATTGGGAGAGTTTTAAGGATATATATATATCTTTAAAATTTAAAAAGATTGTTTTGATAGAAAAATTTATGATAGAGTTTTAAATATAATTATCTATTTAATAAGTAAATAAAAAAATCTAGAAAAAATGAGAGAGCTTTAGAGTAATTAGGAGAGAGTTTTAGGCCAAAAAAGAGCTTTAAGGGGTGCCAAGTGTACCCACAACCTCCTCTTTTAGTTATAGTATAGATTATATTGTATTATTTATAATTAATAATAATACAATAAAGTAGGATTATTAACTAATATAGATTAAAAGTGACACGTGTCGTTTAAATATTATGTCACATGTCGACTAAATAATGTTTCAATGCAGTTTTAGTTTATTGGTAGATAATAATCAAGATAAGAAGCGCTTCGACATACTACGTGGACTTTGTTCCATGACGGTAGATAATCAAGATTCATGCAATTAGAATTAAGCAGTGCTTTCTCGGTAGTTGTTACTGGATTCTGGTTTAACATATAAGGTACGGATTCCTATTTTAAACTATGTTCGTTTATATTAAGGTACGGATTTCTGTTTTAAACTTGTACGTATATATATATATAATATATATATATATATGAAATGTTCATTTGAAAACTAAAATTTCTGTAAAAACTAGAAAACTGGCCAAAACACACTGTGATCTGAATCTAACACAATGTGTTTTTATTGTGTTTTCTAAAAACACATTGTGTTAAGTTTTAAATCACAATGTGTTTTTGATAGCGCGTGAAAATCAGAAAATTGTTCAAACACACTGTGATATGAACTTAACACAATGTGTTTTTGATAGCGCGTGAAAATCAGAAAATTGTTCAAACACACTGTGATATGAACTTAACACAATGTGTTTTCTAAAAACACATTGTGTTAAATTCAGATCACAGTGTGTTTTGACCAGTTTTCTAGTTTTCACGAAAATTTTAGTTTTCAAATGATCACAACCCTTATAAATATATATTATTATATATATGTATACATATATATCAAAACTATGATTTGAATTCCGTTTGTTCCTTCCGCATTACCCTGTTGTTAAAGTGATTTTGATATGTCTTTTAAGGCCTCAAAACTATTTTGCTCGATTCGTTTATATGCTAGTTATGTTTAAAGGATTTATCTAAATTATGATTTTTAGAAGTATTATAGGTATGAAAGAGTTCTTTTGACAAACAGTATATATGATGAAATTTTGATTTGAAGTATGAAAGCTTTTGAAACATTGTATGATAAGAATTTTAGAAAAGCTATTTACAAAGTTGGTTTGATATATGAGAATCTGATATGAAAGCCCCGAGCTAACCACCTATGGGGGTACCATAGGCGCATCATTTGGGGGCACTGATGGTGTGACACCACTGTGACGGTGTGATGTGTTCACAGCGTCTCCGCTTGTAGGATTGCTATAAGAGCATTGGACATTTCGTTTAGGAGGCGTATGAGTCGACTCTAGGATATATAGGATTTGTCGGATTTGGTAGGGTGGATGGTTGTGTTGTGCCCGGTACACTTGGATCTGCAGTCCATTGTACATATGTCTGACATTTGTTTTATCGATCCATGCGATTCGATATTCAAATGCATGCGTTTTTGTTGTAGAAGCGCAGTTGACTTTGAAAATATGGAACTTTGAAATGTAGGCATTTTGATAATATTGGATTTGAAGTTATGAAACTTGGTAGTTTTTTTGATAACGTTGGGTATTGATATGTTCTTTTGATAATGCGAAAAATATTGATTTGATATTATGACTATATTTTTTCGAATTAATATTACTTATTTAAAATGTGTCTTTAATACTTTAGTTCGTTAAAAATATCTTTTAAATCTTCGTATGAGTTAAATGATTATTGGTTGAAAAAGATCTTGTTTATTTTTGAAATATTGGTATATGTTCTCCTATATTCGCGCACTGAGCAATTGGCTCAGCCGCAGTTTTTCTTTCCCTGCTGCGGGTATTAAGAAAGAGTAGAGAAATGGAATTTAGCTAGCTTCCGCGCATAATGGATTGTTTGAGATCAATGTCAAGGATCGTTTAGGCAATGATAATTGTAAAAATATGAAGAGAAATTTTGTTTAGCACTCTTGTATTATTGTTTAAGTTTGAAAGTGACACTTCATATTCAAGTTTAGAAGTGGGGTGTTAAACAATGTAACATCCTAAACTTTTCTATCTTCGACTTTGACCTTGACCGTTAGTTGACCTTTGACGCCGTTATTAGCTTAAAATGCTAAGTAATTAACTATTATTGTTTAGATGATTCACTTTATGATTGAATGGGTTTTTAATGATTAAGATATGTTATTATAGTTGTCGGTTAGTCATTAAGGTGCTCGTTTGGTCGTTTGAGTTCCCGGTTCGTTAGTTTGAGCCTTAACGGTCGTTAGTTTTATTTGAGGGCAATCTGGTAATTTGTGCTAGAAATAGGACGGTTCTAATAGGGTTTAGGCAGCCCTAATCTCTCATTTTTCCAGGATTTGTGTGTGAAATAGAGTGTGTGTTCCTCCATATCATTCTCTTCACAATTTCAATGATTTCTGGTCGATTCGGAGTGATCTAGGGTTTGAATTCGGTTATATAATTATCCTTAGAGGTAATGATTGAAATACCTATTGATTTTAGTCACTTCTATCTATTCTTAGGGTTTATTCCTAATCTCAAGGGTTGGGGTTAATCCGATTGCGAATCATTGTTGTTTTATTAGGTTTTCGGGGTGTTTAAACATTCCCACTAGTTGTGCAATCAGTTTAGGGAACAATTGATGGTTTCAAACCATCAATTGAGTCATATTATGTGTGTATATGAGTTCTTTAAGTCGTGGGGTATTGCTAAGGTCGTTTGAGGGTCGAATTGATATTGAAAACAAAGGGTTTCATAGGTCTGAAATTTCAGTCATCTTGCAAAAATCATATCTCCTTAAATTCAAGAAGTTAGAAGATGAATCTTATATTTTTGAAAACCTATATGTGTCCTTTAAATTCTATATGAATAAAGTTTATTTTGATTTTGACCAGAGATGGTCGAAAAATGTCTATTTCCAAAAGTGGTTGGATTTCGGACGAATTCTGCAGACCTGTTTTGATAACGTCATTTCTCATTCACTAGAGCACTTCAATAGTCAAAATTTATATTTTTGAAAAGTTATTTGAGTCCTCTACATTTATTAAGAACTAAGTTTCGTCTCATTTCGTCGTCTTGAAGTCCAAAAATCGTCTGCAAGTGAAGGGTGCGAGTCTGGAAGTCGATATCAGCGTGACCACCCATGGTCTCAGCGATATCAGCCATCAGAAAGGTCCAAAGTGCGTTTAAGTGTCAAGCTGACTTATATTTCAATCATTCTTGTACCATAGGTTGCCGGGAACACTTTTGAAGCACGGTAAACCTATTTGTTGATTGTTGTGCACTCCATTGAGGTAAGATAACATACTTTGTCACACTGGGAAACACAATAAAAGTGTAATTTAATGATTAATCGTTTTGACGGAAAGGTAGACATCACATACATATGTAGGGGTATGGGAACCACGTGGGGGACGATATGGGTGCTCTGATGGGTTACCTTTACTATGATTATTATGTGGGACGAGAATGAGATTCTATATGATATATGAATTCATAGCAAGTAGTATTGCATCCCTAATTACTGTTCTAATGTTGTTATGTATGAATAACGGTGACTATGATGCTTGATATAACGAATGCCTTGTAGCAAATAGTATTCCTTATCATAGGGATAGAATGTAATGTTGCTTTGCATACTTGTTGATTATGTCAATGATTGATTGAATGTAATGTTGCCTTGTACACATGTTGATTACGTCGTTGATGATGTTGTTTGTTGTCGAATAGCCTATTACATCTAGTTCACTTGAATTAAAGTTGATGTTTGACGATGAAGTGGTGTAAGCTACTTAACTTTATGTGACGATCAGGTAACGTAAGTTACTTGACTATATGTGTAGATAAAATGTGATGATGTGATGTTAATGATGATAAATTTGATATGTGACGACTAAGTAATCATAACTACATAGCTATATGTGATGGTTAAATTGTGTAACCTACATGACTATACGATATGTATATAGATGATGCAATGAGGTTAATGTTGATAACATAATTGATGATAATAGTTGATGATAAACGAGACGATTATGATATAGGCACAATATAGGATTTGACATCCTTTTAGACGATGCTTGAGATGATAATGATGACTTAGCTTGATATGTACATCATAGGATTTGATATCCCTTATGTTGATTATTATATAGATGTTTGTGATTCCGATATGCCTTACGTATGATGAGATGAATTTGATGAAATGTTTTAAATGGTGAACTTTTTGTCGAACTAACATGTTATCTTACTCAGCTTTAATTAGCTGACACTTGTTTCGTTGAAATGTGTTGTGTTTCCAGGTTAGTGTTTGAAGATTGGTGAGATGCATGTGAGGCTGGGTAGATGATTAAAGATGCTTAGCTAACTGCTAGTGACCTCACCTATTTAGACGACATTTATGAACCTTTATTATGATTATCGTAATGTCTTGGGTTTTACAAGACAAGACCATATGTTGACTTTTTGTCATTTAAGTAGTTGATGACATTTGTGGATTTCCTTTATTGCTGCTATGATATTGATTCGTAACACCAGTTTTATTAAATAACAATTCTGGTAGGAATTGTAAACATTTTGTTAAATGCTTCCGCTTGTTTTGACGCCATTAGGCGAAATTTTTGGAAATCCATATTTTATAAACGAAGGGTGTGACATACAACATGTCTATCAAGCCTCTTTTGAATGTATGAATGAGTTTTGGTTTGAAAATGAGTTGTGGTTCGACAACAAAATTTGACGGAAGAATCAAAGTGTTTAATTAAAAGTTTTAACAAGTTTGTTGACCTTTATTTGATGATATAATACTAGTATGTAAGTATCGGACCACGAATAAGTCGACGTACCAAACGAAAAAGTTATGGCGAAGACAGACTCTCACGGTCGTTACTGATGCCAATGGTCTTTGCATAGTCCGTCAACTTTCAGTTCAAAGGAAGAATGCTAAACTTAATATTTGACCTTTGGAGCGCAAAACCGACACTTCCCACTTTACATTACTCAATACAAGTATAATCAAAAGTAGAAAACAATTTAATTCACAAACCAACTTCCTAAATCAAAAACCCTTTTTGAAAATCTAAGTTAACTAGTTACTCAAGACATATAACAACATGAGGATTTTATACCAAAATGTTTCCTTGATGCTAAAGATCCGAGTTTGAGACAAGGAGGATGATGAAAACTTGAATCCTTGAAATCTTTGAAGATCGTTATTATTATACAATTTACTAGTTAGTTTCCCCATAGATGATGATGATGATTTCTGAAATTAGAGAAAGAAAAGAGGAAGGAAATGATGATGATGTTTTTGGATCTTAGAGAGAGGGGGGAAAGAGAAAGAAGGGGAGGTTGGGTGGGTTTTGTTCAACCCGGAACACTCTCGCAACTAGACTCAGTTTCCCCTGATAAATGATTATTTAGTTAAAACATTTAAGAGTATTAATCAAATATTTTGTTGACACGATCTTATCTAATTTTGAATTACTTTTATAACTACTATTCACACACCTATCCTTTCTTCACAAAAGTTACTTTATCTAAGTTTGGCTCATTTCAAATTTTAGTAGTCCCGTGAAGTTAATTGATCGGACCAAACGGCGGGTGTTACAACATGTATCAAAAATATGTTTAGGGAACTCGACACCATTTCGACAAAATTGACAGTTAACCAAAGTGGCGTAAATTACTTTAGCAAAAAGATTAAATATTAGCTGGGAGGCATTCTCTTCTATATCTCCAAATGAACAGATTAATCTTCTTAGGAACAAGATTGTCCCACGTCGCCTGTAAGATATTGTTAGGCGGCTTATACGTGTCCAAAGACTTGCACAAAAAAGGAATTGTGAAGTCTTTTTTACAGTTAAAAAGCCATGCTCATTGATCATCTTCATCCGTAAGAATCTGATTAACCAATTGTTGAATCATGTCCTTATCTTGATCAGTTCTATGTGCCGATCTCTAGTTCCACTTCAAATTCCGATAAATAAACTTCACAATATTGTTTTACATATTTTAATGGTTGTTTATGTTTAAGCTTTTAAAGGCGATTTTTTTTTTTAAATTTTTTTTTATTGCAAGATAGACATTACTAGGTTTTTTACCTACATACGCAGATACCATGAATGACTGACACCCAACTTTTTCTTAGGTTTATAACCATGAATTCACACCCCTTTTGTAACATCCCAATCTTTTTATTTAACAGTTGACTTGAGTCGTTAGGTCAACGTAGCGTGTTGTTAGGTCTTTAATGGATTTTATGCTTATATGTAGTTAATGTGTTATGTGTGTGAGACTTGAATGTCTTATTGATTGATGTAGTAATGTGTCTAAGATGTAGTTAAATGCCTTTTTGAGATGTTCAAAGTGTTTAATGAATTGTATATAGTCCATAGAGGTGTTTTGGGCTAATAATATGACTTTATGAAGCTTAGGGACCAATTTTGACGTGGTGTGAAAGTCAAAAACGGGTTTAGGGTCTTGGAGGGAGCCATTAGTTCATCATTTGCAGAAATATTACTTTTCTCTCAAGCCCTAGCCACCCCTTTGATTCCCTATCAAAATTCTAAGCCGGAAATCCTTCAAACGTGTGATTTAGGAGTGATTGATCGAGTATTTTGCTTTCCCATTGTGATCTTCAGGTAGTTGAGGTATATAATTTTGATTTTATATCTTTTTGATCACATGAGTCATTAGAAATCAGATTTAGACCATTGGAGGATCAATTGATGTCGAAATAACGTTTGTTTTAATGATGCAAATCATGTGTGGTTTAATAAAGGAGTTATTTGCATTATAATGGTCTGAAAATGAAGGATTTTGATGTATGAAAGTCATGTTATTGACTTAGAGTCGTTTGAATCTGGTTTGGGGTGTAATCGATCGAAGTTGTGCAGAAACGGAGCTAGTTGCTGCGCAACTTACAGTTGCGGCGCAACTAGTTTCCAGAAAGATAAGTTGCGGCGCAACATGGTATGTTGCGGCGCAACTGAAGGTTTGAATTGCGGCGCAACTCTAATGCAGAAAGATAAGTTACGGCGCAACAGTGTCAGGTTTAAAATGAGTTTAACCTTTGAACCTCCAATGCGTATGTTGTTGTCGTGGGTCATGTTTGTAGGCGTATAGGTCCGAGATATGACTTTAATAACGTGAGTATTAGCGTGTCTAATGGTCGTTTACTAATTATAGGTAGACGAGACTATTTGCTTTGCACGGTAACATAGTTATCTGTTGACGTGCGCTTCTTTGAGGTAAGATACATTACTTTTGACACGCTGAGGGTTCAACAAACGATGGTTTCATAATTATAACTTCCCAATTGGTAACTTATGTTGTTTATGGGTATATGGGGTTACATGGGAGGTAATATGGGTTATGTAGTTGACCTTTGAGACCTGAAATGCAGTCCCTCGTGATATGTAATGTAGTGCGTATTATGATATGGCGTATGATATAGTGTTATGTATGAAGTATAATGTAGTGTCATGATATGCAGTAATTTGTGATGCTGTGAGATGCAGTACATGTCGTTATTGATTGTTGTTGTGCATGTTTGTATGGCTTGCTCATCTAGTTCACTAGACTTGCTAAGTTGCCATGTCACGTGCACGTTTAAGGGCCCAAAACGTAAAAGCAGTGAACGTAGTAAATGTTTAGGTAATGTAGTCACCTAAACTAAATGATACAGTTTCGAGCTCGTAAAACTTTGATGCAGGAAAGTGTTAAGCTTAACCCGTACTTGCCCTAGCCCGGCTAAGTGCGTTGACATAGGTTGCTTGGGTGGCTCCTTGCAACATGGTCATTGAGATGTAGTTGAGTAATACGAGGGGTCTGACCCGCCCTCATTTGTCTTGTACATATGGATTACTCGGGGATTGGCTTGCCATTCCTTAACGACGTTTGATGTTCAACTGAATGGTTGTCATCTAGTCGGGTGTAACTTATGTTGCACATTGACGCAGTTAAAATGTGGTAAAGCAGTTAAAACGTAGTAAAGCAGTTAATGTTGAAAGCAGTTATGTGGTTATATGTGTGTAATGAAGTAAAGCAGGATAGACACATTTAGGGTGGTTCATCCTAATATGAAGTATTGTGTGCTTGATGTGTGTTGTGCCTTAAAGAAGTATTTAAATCCATAATGTTTGAAATGGACAAATGTTTATAACTTGAGTGTTATCTTACTTAGCTAATTCGTTAGCTAACACTTGTCTTTTGAAATGTGTTGCTCCCTCAGGTTTAGCGTAGCTGAAGTTGTTGATGAAGATGAGTGAGGAATGGGTAGAATGCTTGATGAAGTCCTTAGCTACCCATAGATGCTGAATTTTTATAGACATTTGTTTATGTTTGTCTTTAATGAAGTTTGAATGCTATGTAGTCGGTTGTTTTGTGTTGGGCAGCCGACGGGTTTCTATTAAACTTGTTCTGATGATGCGATTAGTAACACCATTGAATAAAGTAAACCAAACAGATTTGAATTGGTTTGGACTTTTAAAGTTTCTTCCGCTTTCTTTTAACGCCATTAGGCGAAAATTTTTGGAAACCCATATTTTTAAATGAAGGGTGTTACAAGTTGGTATCAGAGAAATGGTTTAAGTGAACCAAAGTTCGACCATGACCGTAGGATTTTGGACTTAAACCGATAAAGGATAAGTTATTTTATGTAGGTGTGCCTAGCTTTGAGATGAAGTACACTAGGACGGGTTGGGATTGAGTGAGAGTGTAGGTTGAGGCTTGTTTTGTGGTTATATATGTAGCTTATGTAGATGTCGTGTAGCCTTAATCTCCTTGTTCTCACTTTAATTCTTGCTAACTGTCGTCATTGCGTTGTAGACATCATGGTTAACACTCGTACTAACAGTCAACGTGAGAGAGCAGCTCCAAGCAATGCTCAAACTGATCAAAATGGGGCTGGAAATGGTGTTAACCAAAGGCCTCCTCGAAGGCCACTTCCGGGTGCACAACCCACAAGGTCAGAAATCGATAGGGCAAACCCAGTGATTGAACAGGTTCCTAATCAAGCTGAAATGCATGAAGAGTTGAGGGCTATTCGAGCTCTTTTGATGAGGAATGAAGCGGAGTTGGCTCAAATGAGAGCTGAAAGGGAAGCTAGTCTGCATCGGGATGAGCATACTGATGGAAATTATTCCAACCGCTCAAACCGTACCGAGCCATCTATGGTAAGGTCACAGGTTGCTCCTGAAAATGTTGTTGCTAATGGGAATGATGGGGGAAATGTAGTGGAGCCTCGTGTTGTGGTTGTTCCTCGTACTACTAACTTTAAGTATGAGAGTTTTCAGAAATGCGGTGCTAAAGATTTTGATGGTACTCAGAATGCAGTTGGTGCCATGGAATGGTTGGAAGACATTGAGGTGGTTTTTGCTTCATGTTATTGTCCTGATGACATGAAGGTATTGTGTGCAACCCGCATGTTGAAAAAGAATGCCCGCAATTGGTGGAGGGCTACTACAGTCTCAATAGCTCCCGAGGTGCTAGCTGTGATGCCTTGGGGTACTTTTAAGGAGAAATTTTTGGAAGAGTATGTGGGAACTCGAGAGTTGTGGTTGATTGAGAAGGAGTTTAGGGCTTTGACTCCTAAGCCCGGTGCTATAACGGAGTATGCTCACTCGTTCATGGAGAAACTTAAGTTCACGGGTCATATGGTCCGTAGGGAGGTGGACCAGATTGAGGCTTATTGTGATGGTCTTCCGGCTAACTATCGTGGTTTATGTAGGCAGCACACTACCTTGTCTGCAGCTATTAAGGAGTCTAAGAGGTTAGATGATGACCTCAAATCTGAAAAAGTTGTTGAGAAAGCCGATGATAAGAAGTCGGGATTCAAGAGAAGATCTAATTGGTCTTCGGGTTCTAATAAGAAGTTCAAAAGGTGGTTCTACCTCGAATGGAGGTAAAGACAAGAAGAAGAGTGGCACGTGGTGTCCCACTTGCAAGACTACTCATGATGGGCAATGTTCAGACAAGACCAAAAGGTGCCATAAGTGTGGTTCATCGGGGCATATTGCAGCTGATTGTAGGGATAGGATGCGTTGCTACAAGTGTCAAGAAATAGGTCATCTCATTGCAGATTGTCCACAGATGAAGAATGATGGAAAGAAGGCAGCCGTTCCAAAGACAAGAGTTCAAGCACTTCAAATGACGGTGGAAGCTGCTAAGGACAACGATGAAGTGGTAAGCGGTACTTTCCTTGTTAATTCAAAACCTGCTTCTGTTCTTTTTGATTCGGGTGCAAATAGGTCCTTTGTATCTACCTTGTTTGCTCCTAAGCTCGAAAGAGTCACTACTCCCTTAGATTGTTCTGTAGAGGTAGAGATTGCCAATGGTACTATTAGTGGCATACGTGTGGGCTATGATGATTGTGACATTGAGATTGAAGGTCGCTCTTTTCCAGTCCAGTTATTACCTACTACTCTAGCTGGTTTTGATATAGTGATAGGTATGGATTGGTTGTCTCAAAATGATGCCACAATTATATGTTCTCAAAAGGTAGTTCGTTTCACTACCCCGGATGGTGTAGTCATCTCTGTTTATGGAGATAAGAAGAAGGGGGGCTTAAAGATCATTAATTTAATGAAGGCTCTAAATTGCATTCGGCATAATAAGAATCACTTCCTTGCTTATGTGATTGATACACGAAAGGAGAAGTCTTCTATTTCTAACGTTGATGTGGTTTCTGAATTTTCTGATGTCTTTCCGGATGATCTTCCTGGTATTCCTCCCGATCGAGAGGTTACTTTTCAGATTGATCTTGTTCCCAGTACTACTCCAGTTGCAAAGGCACCATATCGTTTGGCTCCTACTGAGATGAAAGAGTTGATGATGCAACTTCAAGAGTTGCTTGACAAGGGTTTTATACAACCTAGTTCCTCGCCTTGGGGAGCTCCGGTTTTATTTGTAAAGAAGAAAGATGGTTCAATGCGCATGTGTATAGACTACCGTGAGTTGAATAAGCGAACGGTTAAGAACAAGTATCCTCTTCCGCGTATTGATGATCTTTTTGATCAACTGCATGGTGCTTCATACTTTTCTAAGATAGATTTGCGGTCCGGTTATCACCAATTGAAGGTTAACAAGGAGGATGTTGCAAAAACAGCTTTTCGTACACGATATGGACATTATGAATTCTTAGTCATGCCTTTTGGTTTGACAAATGCTCCAGCTGCTTTTATGGATCTTATGAATCGTGTTTGTCGTCCATTCTTAGACCATTTTGTGATTGTTTTTATAGATGATATTCTAATTTATTCTAAGTCTGAAGCCGAGCATCGTGAACACTTAAGGGTTGTGCTTGAAGTCCTTAGAGAAAAGAAGTTATATGCAAAGTTCTCTAAATGTGAGTTTTGGCTTAGAGAAGTTCAGTTCTTGGACATGTCATTTCTTCCGAAGGAAATAAAGTCGATCCCTCAAAGATTAAAGCTGTTTCTAAGTGGGAGCATCCAAAGACTCCCACGGAGATCAAAAGTTTTCTTGGTTTAGCCGGCTATTATCGAAGGTTTATTCAAGATTTCTCTCGTATAGCTAAGCCAATGACTGAATTGACAAAGAAAGGAGTGAAGTTTGTGTGGTCTGAAGCTCAAGAGAAGGCTTTTCAAACGTTGAAGACGAAGTTATGTGAAGCTCCTATCCTTGCCTTACCCGAAGGTATGGATGATCTTGTTGTTTATAGTGATGCTTCTATTACAGGTTTGGGTTGTGTTCTTATGCAGAGGGATAAGGTTATTGCCTATGCTTCACGCCAGTTGAAGCCTCATGAAAAGAACTACCCGACCCATGATCTTGAGTTAGCAGCTGTGGTATTTGCCTTGAAGTTATGGAGGCACTATTTATATGGCACTAAGTGTACCTTGTACACCGATCATAAGAGCTTACAATATGTATTTACCCAGAAGGAAATGAATGTGAGACAAAGGAGATGGATGGAACTGTTGAAAGATTATGATTGTGAAATCAAATACCATCCCGGTAAAGCCAATGTAGTGGCTGATGCATTAAGTAAGAAAGTGAAGAATTTTTCATGTAGATTGATGAGCATGGTTGTACAAGCGAAGTCGGGCTTACATGATCGTATCAAGGAGGCTCAAGTTAAAGCGTTATTGAAGGATAACATTGACAAAGAGAGTATTGGAAAGAAGAAAAGATTAGTGATGGAGACAAACAGCCGTGGATTTCGGACTTATAAGGGTCGAATTTGGGTGCCATTACTTGATGGTAACCGAGAGTTGATCCTTGAAGAAGCTCATAGATCAAGATATTCAGTTCACCCCGGTGCTACAAAGATGTATGCAGATTTGAAGCCCATCTATTGGTGGCCTAATATTAAAGGAGAGGTAGCACATTTTGTGGAAATATGCTTGACTTGTGCACGGGTTAAAGCAGATCACAAAAAGCCATATGGAATGTTGCATGAATTGGAGATTCCCGAATGGAAATGGGATCATATAACTATGGATTTTGTGACCAAGTTACCTAGAACTCCAAAGGGTAATGATATGGTTTGGGTTATTGTGGATAGATTGACGAAGAGTGCTCATTTCTTGGCAACTCGCCAAGATGTGCCATTGACTAAGATGGCAAAGATGTACATAGATGAAGTTGTCTCAATGCATGGTGTTCCATTATCTATCGTTTCAGATCCAAACACGAGGTTTGTATCTAGCTTTTGGAAAGGTCTCCAAAGAGCTTTAGGTACTAGAGTGAATTTGAGCACCGCCTATCATCCTCAAACAGATGGGCAAAGTGAGAGGACGATACAAACATTGGAGGATATGTTGAGGGCTTGTGTGTTGGAGTATGGTGGAGCATGGGACGATCATTTAAAGTTGATTGAGTTTGCTTATAATAATAGCTATCATGCAAGCATTGGAATGCCGCCCTTTGAAATGTTGTATGGTAGAAGGTGTAGGACTCCAAGTTGTTGGATGGAGCCCAGTGAAAAGCAAATTACAGGTCCTGAAATTATAGAGCTCACATCGGAGAAAGTTAATATTGCTAAAGAAGCTCTTCGTGTGGCAAGAGAAAGACAGAAAACTTATGCCGACAAGAAAAGAAGGCCGGTTGAGTTTGAAGTTGGTGACATGGTGATGCTGAAAGTATCCCCATGGAAAGGAGTCATTCGTTTTGGAAAGAAAGGTAAGTTGAGTCCAAGATTTATTGGACCATTTAAAGTTCTGAAGCGTATCAAAGATGTGACATATCAGTTGGAATTACCTCCAGAATTGGATGGAATTCACAACACATTTCATGTATCCTATTTGAGGAAATGTCTAGCCGAGGAGTCAAGTGTGATTCCTATTGAAGATGTGAGCATTGATCCAAGTAAAAGGATGATTGAGGAACCGATAGCGATACTTGGAAGAAAGCAAAAGAAGCTACGCAGGAAGATGATTGATCTTGTGTTGATCAAGTGGAAGCACAACCATGGAGAAAGTCTCACTTGGGAAACCGAGTCCGTGATGAAAGAGAAGTATCCAGAGTTGTTCATTTCTGATGAGATTCCGGGGACGGAATCCTTTTAAGGGGGAGGTAATTGTAACATCCCAATCTTTTTATTTAACGATTGACTTGAGTCGTTAGGTCAACGTAGCGTCTTGTTAGGTCTTTAATGGATTTTATGCTTATATGTAGTTAATGTGTTATGTGTGTGAGACTTGAATGTCTTATTGATTGATGTAGTAATCTGGTTAAGATGTAGTTAAATGCCTTTTTGAGGTGTTCAAAGTGTTTAATGAGTTGTATATAGTCCATAGAGGTGTTTTGGGCTAAGAATATGACTTTATGAAGCTTAGGGACCAATTTTGACATGGTGTGAAAGTCAAAAACGGGTTTAGGGTCTTGGAGGGAGCCATTAGTTCATCATTTGCAGAAATATTACTTTTCTCTCAAGCCCTAGCCACCCCTTTGATTCCCTATCAAAAATCTAAGCCGAAAATCCTTCAAACGTGTGATTTAGGAGTGATTGATCGAGTATTTTGCTTTCCCAATGTGATCTTCAGGTAGTTGAGGTATATAATTTTGATTTTATATCTTTTTGATCACATGAGTCATTAGAAATCAGATTTAGACCATTGGAGGATCAATTGATGTCGAAATAACGTTTGTATTAATGATGCAAATTATGTGTGGTTTAATAGAGTTATTTGCATTATAATGGTCTGAAAATGAAGGATTTTGATGTATGAAAGTCATGTTATTGATTTGGAGTCGTTTGGATCTGGTATGGGGTGTAATCGATCGAAGTTGTGCAGAAACGGAGCTAGTTGCGGCGCAACTAGTTTCCAGAAAGATAAGTTGCGGCGCAACATGGTATATTGCGGCGCAACTGAAGGTTTGAATTGCGGCGAAACGTATGGTTGCGGCGCAACTCTAATGCAGAAAGATAAGTTGCGGCGCAACGTGGCATGTTGCGGCGCAACAGTGTCAGGTTTAAAATGAGTTTAACCTTTGAACCTCCAATGCGTATGTTGTTGTCGTGGGTCATGTTTGTAGGCGTATAGGTCCGAGATATGACTTTAATAACGTGAGTATTAGCGTGTCTAATGGTCGTTTACTAATTATAGGTAGACGAGACTATTTGCTTTGCACGGTAACATAGTTATCTGTTGACGTGCGCTTCTTTGAGGTAAGATACATTACTTTTGACACGCTGAGGGTTCAACAAACGATGGTTTCATAATTATAACTTCCCAATTGGTAACTTATGTTGTTTATGGGTATGGGGTTACACGGGAGGTAATATTGGTTATGTAGTTGACCTTTGAGACCTGAAATGCAGTCCCTCGTGATATGTAATGTAGTGCATGTTATGATATGGCGTATGATGTAGTGTTATGTATAAAGTATAATGTAGTGTCATCATATGCAGTAATTTGTGATGCTATGAGATGTAGTACATGTCGTTATTGATTGTTGTTGTGCATGTTTGTATGGCTTGCTCATCTAGTTCACTAGTGTGAAAACACGTTTACAACGTGTGTTGATCGTAAATCGAGATCTATCCTAAACTAGATGTGCGAAATCCATCTAGATTAGTTATTAGGGTTCTTGTACAATACAAAGATAAGAAGGGAGAAATAATATTCATTATCATTAGTCATATGATTACAATACAAAACGAATTCGTATGATTACATCTTGAAGACTACGAATCACAATCAACAAGACGACTAACAATCATGAATATGGTGGACTTATGACTGAAGGTTTGCGCGATCCTTCAGTCAGCCATGGACGAATTACATAGCTATTCTTTCATCACTGAAATCTGAAACCTAAATCCTATATTTATAGGAACAAATGGGCTGGGCTGTCAAATTCGTTCATAATGGGTTGGGCCTTACGAACTTAGGGTTCTAACGAACTTGAAGTTCGTAAGGCACATATGTACGAACTTAAAGTTCGTTCTGCATATATGTACGAATTTCTCAGCCTTTTAGAATTATTGCATCGGACAACAATTTGTGCACTTAATGTGCTTCAACAAACTCCCCCTTGGCCGGTGCAATCAATTCTTCAAAAACCGATATTAGTTATAGAAAGTCTAAGTGAATAACCTCCCCCTTAACTTGAGACATCGGTTCTTCTATGTCGAGACTCAATCTTCTGAAACTGCAACCTGATCTTCAACCTGCAAAATCTCTATATCTTCATGAAAACCAACCAACCCAACACCTCTTGCTGTAGTTCTCCCCCTCAGTAGTAGCACCTCCAAATTAAACATCAGCAATCTTCCACCCTAGGATTTATTGCCGGAGACCCTGCTCATCTTGCTTAATTGGCATGTAATGGCGAAGTTGAATTTCCAACAATCAGCATCAAATCAATCAGCTCTCACAAAAATAAGAAACTCTGTAAACTGAATCACAAAATGTAGTCTCATAAGTCCTGTCTCAACTAGCAGTGTCTGACTCTGTCTTGTATCTTCACAAATCCACCAATCACTCGAAGTCGTTCTTATCAGATATCCTCTTCAGTTGTATATGCTGCCATAATATAAAGATCTTTATCTATGCAACTCCTCCGCAAGAATCACCTGATAATTCATCTCTACATCTTGGAATATGGATAAGATTCGATCTTCAAATACTGAACAACAAATAACCAGCTTCAATGATCCAATACTTCAACAAAGTTTCCACGACCGCTATATATGAAAATCATCCGTTGATATAAATCAATTTAAACATATAGTTCGATGATCTTCAAAACGCCTCGAGCATTAGAATACAATAATCACCAACAGAATAACTCCTGATCGTTATGTAACTCGAGTATGTAGAAAAGTTTTGCTCAAAAATCATACTGAATATATTATTCCCCCTCATTTTTCTGCAAAACTTTGAAAATCAGCCCATCTGCTTGTCTTCAGTTTCAAAAATCTCCCTTTGATGTGGTTCAAAACCGGGTATATTGTGTTTCCCTCCAAAAAATTTTCGGGAAAAATGTTCTCGTGAAATTTTGAAATTCACGTTAACTTTTGATCGAATAATGGTAGAAAATTTTTTGATAATCGTCAAAAAATTTTGCCGAAATTGCGCCAAAAACGCACGAAAATGACCCAAAATTTTTCGGACCTTTAAATTTTTTTTTTTTTTTTTTTTTTTTTTTAAGAATCTTCTGGTTGGAGAAAGACACCCTGTGTTTCTTCTGATCAGATGTGGAATCGTTCTCTTCAGACTGAAACATATATGAACCACTTTCTTGAACTCTATCTTCTATGAACATCTTCGTAAGAAGAACCATGTTTGTTCTTGCGAATATAAACCCAAATTGGTGTTATCTTCGTAAGTACAAGCTTTCTGCGAACATATTCACTAGAACGAACATAATCTTCGTAAGATCAACTTGAACGAAATTGGTGTTATCTTCGTTCTTATCTTCGTAAGTACATCTTCTCACGAACTTGTTACATATTGCGAAGATATGCTCAAAAACACTCTTATCTTCGTAAGAATAAAGTCTGAACGAAGATAGCTTAAGTTCGTTGGATAAGGTTCGGAACGAAGATAGCTTAATTTCGTAGGCTAAATTCGTTTGAGGAAAATTCAAAACGAAAATAAAGATAACTTCGTTTTCTATCTTCGTTTGATGAATTTTGAACGAATTTGAGTTAAGTTCGTTTGCTATCTTCGTTTGCTATCTTCGTTTGATGTAAGGCAAACGAACTTAACGACAGAAACTTCATCTTCTTCATACTTTCGAACACAAACCCTAATCCAGATCACGATCGAAGGCAAAATAGCCTACCCTGCTCTGATACCAATTGTGAATCCCTCGATAGCTCTGGATCGCTCTCGAGATCGTCTATGGTTATGTCGTGAGTGCGGAATCCTCACGAGATAACTGTTTGATTAGTTATCTAGATTATTGCTAATTAACAAGATTGTAATCAGCCTTAATTACGCTATTTTCGTTTGCTAATGATTGCCAACGAACTTAGATGATTGGTGTGTGTGTTAATCGACTGGTTCACTCAATTTAGGTTTTCCAATCGCTTATATACGTTTATAATTGATATTGGGCCTGCTGGGCTTTGTTCCTACGAACTTAGCAGCCCAGCCCTTAGAACGAAGATAATCTTCGTTCGTTCCTAACGAAGATCATCTTCGTTAGTACTAAAACCATCAACACCTTATGCTTAGTTATTTTCCTAGTACTTTATGTACAAGAACCTAACATATATTATGATTGTACTTGTATGACATACATAACAACCATCATATATAAACATATATAAAACACCAAAACATGTAATCAATCATTACTAAAACACAAAGTTCATAATCTATTAATTACATATAAACGAATAAGACATAATCAAATCTAAGTTGCTGTTGTCACATCAACATGCATCAACAAACTCCCCTTTGACAGCAGCATCTTCGATTTCTTTAGTCTTCAAAAATCTTGTCATCCATCAAATAACAATCGCTTGCTATTTGCGTGAATGTTCTCATGTAAGCAGACCTTCAGAATTTTACGATATCGACTTTCTTCATCCTTCCAAAACGGCAAGAACGAACATTCCGTATCATATAACTTTCTCTGATCATTCCTTGAGAAGTTCACCAACTGCATTGGATCATAAACTCTTCTCAACAAAATCTTCTTCTCTGAATCTGCATACATTTTGGCTTCACCAGAAATGCGATCAATCTCCCAATTATCCAGTTTATCCAAGACATCTTGTGCCCATTTCTTGGCAGGGACCTTGATCATACATTTGATATCACGTTGAATAAACTCAACACTTTTATCTGGCTTCACCACCTTCTTCTTTCGTCTTGGTTCAATATGAAAATTTGGTTTTTCAGAGTTTTTCATATTCGACCTCAACTTGAAATCTTCATGAAGATTCTTACTAACCACATCTGCAAGACCATAACCACTAGGATTGATAATCCTGTTATTTTCCTAGTACTTTATGTACAAGAACCTAACATATATTATGATTGTACTTGTATGACATACATAACAACCATCATATATAAACATATATAAAACACCAAAACATGTAATCAATCATTACTAAAACACAAAGTTCATAATCTATTAATTACATATAAACGAATAAGACATAATCAAATCTAAGTTGCTGTTGTCACATCAACATGCATCAACAAACTCCCCTTTGACAGCAGCATCTTCGATTTCTTTAGTCTTCAAAAATCTTGTCATCCATCAAATAACAATCGCTTGCTATTTGCGTGAATGTTCTCATGTAAGCAGACCTTCAGAATTTTACGATATCGACTTTCTTCATCCTTCCAAAACGGCAAGAACGAACATTCCGTATCATATAACTTTCTCTGATCATTCCTTGAGAAGTTCACCAACTGCATTGGATCATAAACTCTTCTCAACAAAATCTTCTTCTCTGAATCTGCATACATTTTGGCTTCACCAGAAATGCGATCAATCTCCCAATTATCCAGTTTATCCAAGACATCTTGTGCCCATTTCTTGGCAGGGACCTTGATCATACATTTGATATCACGTTGAATAAACTCAACACTTTTATCTGGCTTCACCACCTTCTTCTTTCGTCTTGGTTCAATATGAAAATTTGGTTTTTCAGAGTTTTTCATATTCGACCTCAACTTGAAATCTTCATGAAGATTCTTACTAACCACATCTGCAAGACCATAACCACTAGGATTGATAATCCTGTTATTTCCTAGTTCATGTAAGTCTTCTTCACATAAACTTCTGAAATGTCTCTCACGCCATGCTAGATATTGACAACCTTCTGGTCTTTTAAGAACAAACAGCTTCAGTTCTTCATCATAAAACCAACTCCAGATTATTGTCTTATATCTTGCAGCATCTTTATCTGAGATATGAGTCCAATACATGATGGGTTTCAAAGTATCCCATGTGACTATATAATCATTGATTCTTTGACCAGACACAAGTCTATCAATCTCATGTAATGGATCATCTTCTCTGAGAGGTACAGGATAATTATTTGGATTAAAAGGTCTTGTCAAATTGATTTCCCAGTGAAAAGGAATCAATGCATCATCAATCCTAGCATATACCACGAAGTTTAAAACTTTAGCGGAGCTACTAATTGAAGTTTGAAGCATTCTTTCCTTAACCTCTTTCCTCTTTATCTCCAACTCTTTTCTTTCTTCCACTGATGGCTCTTCAGGAATTGAGTCCCAAACATCATCAAAACCATAAGGTTTCTTGAACATGTTTAGATCTGGTTCAGGAATAATCTCACCTTCCTCAAGCTCATCTCCATCAAAGAGTAATTCCGTATCATCTGTATCATCTGATAAGATCACACAAAATAACACCAGAATGCAATGATTAATCATGATAATAAAGATGAAATATAATTGCATTGAAATAAGATAAATTACATTTACATGTCATAACTTATTACATGCAACCTAAACTACAATTCATCTAATCATTATTAACATCATAAGTTGAATCAGAATCAGAATCAGATTCCAAAGCAGTTGGCTTTTGAATCTGTAATTCTTTTTCTCTTTCAGTAACTGCTTCTTGTTGTTTATCTAACAAGACATCAAATACATCATGAAATGCGTTTTCTTCAGAATAATAGTCATGTCCAAATTTTGCTTCAACTTCACGCTTTAATCGTTCAGTTTCAGCTTCAACTTGATCATCACTTAAATAATCTATTGATTTTGAAGAATTACCTGAGCTGTCAAGTGCTTCAATGACCTCAGCATCTTGAGGAGCACTTGATCCACCAGCACCAGATGTACCAACTTCATGAGCAGTATCTCCTGCAGTCTCCCCCTGAATCTCAACACCCTTTCCTTTGTCAGAAACTGGGCGAGAATCACTCCTGTTCCCAGCATTATCAGCATCATCATCATCATTTTGACGTCTTGACTGAACACCTGACAATCTGCATATATCTTCAGGAACAATCTTAGCAATGGAGAAATCAACTGAAACAAAGTATGTGATTGATGAATATCTTGGGGTTAAGCTGCTTAAAGTCGTTTGATAATAAAAAGATAACAAACGAATTAAAGTTGGATATATATATGGATGGGTCAAAATGGGTCAAAATGGGTCGGGTAAAGGGTCAGTCGAAAATAAGAGAAACGAACTTAGCATTCGTAAAACAAAATGGAACGAAGATAATGGTCATCTTCGTTTAAAACCTAGTGAAACGAATTTGATGTGACAAAATCCAAACGAAATTAGCCACTATCTTCGTGAGTACAATTCCAAACGAAGTTAGTAACTATCTTCGTAAGTACAATTTTGTACTTAGAAAAATTCTGCAAGATTCGTCATCACAAAATTTTCAACAATGCAATCCCTTTGACCTAAACCTGTACATAGCAATAACTTGTTAAAAACAACTTGTTCATGCCGTGTATCAAAAAGTACCACCATCTAAACTCATCATTTATAATGTAAGTATTTTACAAACATTACTATCTTGAATAGAAACAAAACCCCATGATCTAAAATCAACCATTAACAAACCTGAAAATAATCAATCGTCATACAAACAGAGTTACCAACCATGACCATGAGACGGAGTACAGTTCACTAATCACTGAGTTGCTTGACGGCAAACCATCTTGAAACACTTAAGTCCCATACCAGATGCCGTCTACAAAACTAACAAACAATGAGTAGTCCAAAATTCAATGAAGAACTTTATAAAATTTCCGGAGTCATGTCATAAGTCAAGATAGAAAATTCAAAATAACAAGTATCACATTGATTATTTTCACTAAATACATGAATTGTTAAAGTAAATAACTACTCCAAAAACACGTTCATGTATTATTCCGTCACGTGCTCATATCTGCAACACACCTATTGTCACTACACACCAAGAATCATATTTCTACGATATCATCCGTATGAATAACAATGTATTTGCAGAAAACAGCACTCCAACTTTATCTTCTTAACCTGAATACTGCACACTTGGCAAAAACTCATTAACGTATTGAGAACAAAACATAGTGATGCAGAAAATTCAAGCTAAAAACATACAAAATCAAGATTAACAAATACGAAATAACAATGAATCTAACAAAAGATCAAGGGAGGTCATTTCATTGTCAAACCCTAAAATGTCACCAAGTTATTAATTAAATTCGTAACTTGTAACAACTTAAAATTGTGAAATTTCAAACACTGTGACTTTTCACATAACACTTGAAAGATCATTTTCTAAACTTAAACAAATTAATGTCCATATTAGAAAATCTTCTTTTTAAACAAACCACACAACCTCATAAAGAATTCTCATGAATGAATTCGGTAAAACATATACTCAGAATTTCAAATAGAATCTCTCGTGCAATAAGAACTTATGAAAATACTATTTTGACTCAATAAAAATAAAAATAACTCAGAATAAAAATAACAGAATAATAATAACTAATAAAAATAAAAATAAAAATAACTCAGAATAAAAATAACAGAATAATAAACTAAGCTATACACTAATTAACTTGAATTTATTCATCATTTATTCATTATTTACATGATGCTTGGTTACTGCTGACTAGATCAGTTTAGCAATTACATAAGCCTGACTGCGAGAAATAATTCTCTTATTATTAGTTATGAACAGTGATCCAAAAACGATTACCAATATGTTTGTCCTCTTAAACACTCGGTACTTCCAGTCTCCTTTTTGGTTTGTGGCACTTTCGTATTACTTGAGCCAAGGACAGTCACCATGTAACCTAGTAAGTTACTCATGCCACAATTTTAGTTTGCGAACTTATGTGCCCCATATTCAGATACACTCTCACAATCGAAACAAGCACTAAAATTAAGACATTTGGTGATTAAAGTGAGAAAGTCTTTAAGAATCAAGTCAGCGGTGACAGGTCGGTGATTCCTCACGCGGAAAGCGACATAACTTGACTCACGTACGGAAATATACTTAACATTGCATAATGCCAAGTACTTGCATATTTGTGACATTAATTTAACTTTAAAGCACTTATGAAAACCCGTGACTTTCTATGAGACCCGTGTAGCGAACTTTCTGACAACCTATCCCAAGTTGGAAACTTTAGGTAGGCTAGGTATACAAAGACACCCCAAGGACTTACTTGTTCGAATCTCAAAGGCCACATTAGCTTCATACTTTCAACTGATTTATTTTGATATTTGCATATCTTGTCACAAATATACATCCGAAAAAGCAATACATACACATATATGTACCCGAGACCTTCTTTATAAAGACCAAATATACATAATTACAATGCAAGATCTTTCATAAGATTTAAAGGACTTGTCTAATTTAAGAACAAGCATTCTCAGCCATATATCTGAATACGTTTCCCATAAGAACATTGTATATATTTAAGTTCAGATTATAAGGAAACTTTGGTACTTTGTGCCTATCGATACATCATATAATGGTATCACTGAACTAAGCATTTATATTACGATTAAACAGGCTTAAAAGCTAAAGTATCGTCACGTCTAGTCATTTAGTGCAGTGACCGTACTTCATTTATTATATTTTTGGATTTTCCAATTTTTTCTGATGTTTTTGGATTTTCAGACACTAGATATATACAAACTTATACTAAAACAACTCTTTTTGTATTTTAATGACTCTATCTATGTACGACTTAAACTACAAAGACTCGAAAAAATTTTAAGTTCTTTGAGAGAAACTACTCGGCATTCTTCATACCATTGAGTTGATATAACAACTCATGACGAGGTCTATCAAAAGCTTTAGTATAAAGATCAGCAAGGTTATCATCAGTAACAACCTTTTCTAAATGAATAAGCTTTTTCTAAAAACAGTCACGCAAAAAATGATGCTTTATATCTATGTGCTTGGTGACTTTAAAGTTTTTCGGATTCTTAGTAATATCTATGGCAGACTTATTATCAATACAAATAGGAGAGTCAGAGATATCCATACCATAGTCGCGCAATTGTTGCTGTATCCAAAGTACCTGAGAACAGCATTGACCAGCAGCTATGTACTCTGCTTCACAGGTAGACTGTGCAACAGATGTCTGCTTTTTGCACTGCCACGATATAATTCTCCCCCTAAAAGTTGACATCCACCTGACGTTGATTTCCTATCCGAACTGCAGCCACCATAATCCGAATCAGTATAAGCTTTGAATTCAAAGGAACCATGCATGGGATACCAAAGCCCTAGACGAGGCTTGGCCTTCACATAACGAAGAATCCTTTTCGCAGCTTTCATATGTGACTCTTTCGGATTAGCCTGATATCTAGCACACATGCAAACAGCAAAGGTAATGTCTGGACGTGAAGCCGTCAGATACATCAAGGAACCAATAATAGCCCGATATTGAGTTGCATCGACTTCTGGATCATTAACCTTATCAGGACACAGCCCATGATTAGTCTGAATGGGAGTAATTGCATCTTTAGCATCGGTCATTCGAAACCTTGTGAGAAGATCCTGAACATATTTGCTCTGATGAATAAAGAACCCATCCTTCAGTTGATCCACCTGTAATCCAAGGAAGAAAGTTAATTCCCCCATAGCACTCATTTCGAACTTAGCCTTCATGCTCTGCTCAAACTCCTTGCACATGGCCTTATCAGATGAACCAAAAATGATATCATCAACGTAAACCTGTACAAGCAAGTAGTCCTTCCCTTTCCATTTGATGAACAACGTGCTGTCAATAGAACCTCGTGTAAAACCATTTTCATGCAAATGAGTAGACAGTTTTTCATACCATGATCGAGGAGCCTGATGTAAACCATATAGAGCCTTATCAAGACGATATACTCTATTGGGAAAATCTGGATCCTCAAACCCCTGAGGTTGATCTACATACACTTCTTCTCTAATTTCTCCATACAAGAAGGCACTCTTTACGTCAAGTTGATACACCTTTATACCTTGATAGCTAGCAAATGCCAGAAATAATCGAATAGCTTCTAGTCTAGCTACAGGTGCAAAAGTCTCATCGTAATCAAAACCTTCTTGTTGCTCAAATCCTCTAACTACCAACCGAGCCTTATTGCGAGTGACAACACCTTTGTCATCCTTTTTACAACGAAAAATCCATCGCGTAGACAAAGGAGATTCACCATGAGGTAAGTCAACTAACTTCCATACATCAAGCTTCCGAAACTGAGCCAATTCTTCTTGCATCGCTTCAACCCATGACGGATCTTTAAGCGCCATACCAACATTCTTAGGCTCAACCTGAGAAATGAAGCAATAGTACAAGTACCAAGTAATCGCCCCAGTATCTTTAATCTCAGCAAACATACTTGACATTTGTTTATGCTGATTCCTCGTGCGAGTAGAGGCAGAGGCATCACCAATAATTTGATCTACTGGATGATCCTTGTTGACTCTTGTCTGAGGAACCTTATCGACCGTAAGATCACTTCCCAAGTTTGTCTGCACATGATGTTCTGGAGTTTTGGGCTCTTCCTGATTTTCACCTTCCGTGTCATCAGTATCATAGAAGGGATCATCAGGTAGCGGTATATGTAAAGGATCAGTAAGATTTTTAGGAGCAGTATCTAAATCTTTTGTCCCACTTGATTCACCAGATTTGGAAGCAGGCTCAACGAATGGAGAGGGAACAGGAGTGGAAACAGGAACCGGCCCACCATCAATTGGATCATGTAGAGTAACTACATCTTCCACAATCGGAACACCTGTAAAAGAAACAGGACCATGAAAAGAAGTGAAAACACCATCATAATCAAAGTTATTAGCAGGACCAATGTGCACAGCAGGTTTATGACTGACAATTACGACATTTGTACCAAACTCGACTTTGCCAGTTTTCTGATTGTACACACGCCGAATCGGTGTACTTGGCACATAACCTAAAAAGAATCCCTCCTCAGATTTAGGATCAAACCTTCATTGGTTTGGGTCGTCCCTTCTCATCCTTGAGAAGAAGCTCAGTCCAATATCCATTGCTAGAAGCCTTGGATGGAACACGTTTCTCCTCTTGTCTTCTCACTGGAGAAGTCTTCGGACCTCTCGTTGGAGAAGTTCTAGGAGAATGGGGGCCAAAAGAAGGTCGAACACTTGAATGAACCCGGTCATAAAATGAATTACAACTTTGAGACTGACTCGAACTCCCAGAGGGGGTTGTGAATCTATCTTCTCTAGGTGATATACTCCTAGATTCAGGAGATACTTTCCTTTTCTGAGTTGAATTCCTATGAACATTTCCTGTAAAACCTTTTGGTGAAGATTCTCTTCGTTGAGGTATAGTAAAAGGTTTTGGAGAAGATTGAACTTTAGTCTCATTAACCATTTTATCATTACCCAACCCTCTTTTTCCTTCCGAGGTTGAAGCCTTTGAAGGAGAACCTGATCTCCGAGGTCTATTAGGACAAACACTGTAAACATGACCTTTTTCATGACACACAAAACAAGAAAGGACCTTGACCTTTTTCTTTGTATCTACCTTTTTATCGGTACCTACAGAATCAATTTTAGTCCTAGTGTCCACTGTCTTACTTGTTTTTCTAGTATCATCAGAGTCACGTTTAATTGGTGAATTCCTAGACTTTCTAGCATCATCCATCTCATCCTTACCTATTGAAGACTTCTTAAGTACAGGCATAAGGATTTGCTTCAAAGTCCTAGTAGCTATTTCATCAACAGCTGATCTATCCTCAGATTTTCTAGGTTTAGTCTGCCTAGCCAAAGGAGTGAGACGTGACTGACTTAATTTCTTCATGTCCTCAACAGTCACATCCCAGACTTTATCAATTCTTTTAGGGTCAATTGATTCTAAAGGGAATTCTAATTCAGTGTATACCCTATGACTCTTGTGAAGAGTAAAGTGTGTAACACTATCTTTTTGACCAAAAGAATTAGACTTATTCTGAACAATACCTTTCAATTTCTGTTCCTTTTTAGGTTGAGAAGAACCTCCTACAGACTCTTTTGTTTCCTTAGACAACTTGACTTCGGGAATTGAGTCTTTTGGTTTACTAGATTGAAGTAGAACTTCAGGAATGTTGGGTTCAACGGAGGTATAATTGTTGTTGAAAGGTGGAGGAACATCGTTATAAGAGATCTTAACTGGGTCTAGACTCTTAGTAGAAGAAACCTCAAATTTGTTCATATGCATTAACAGTTCAGAATGCCTAGCAGAATCTAATTTAGCATTTAAGTCCAAAATCTCTATCTTAGCATCAGCTAGTTCTTTTTCAATAGAGGCACACTTCTTTGCTAACAACGAGTAAGCTTCACCACCTACTCTTTCTACAGCTACTGACTGTTTGACTTTGTCCTTCATTGCACTTAGATCAGCCTCTAAGGACTTAATCTTTTCCTTGAAAAATCTTTCTTTATCATTTACAGTTAAATCCTTTTTAATTAGCCTATCTCTCTCTGATTGTGCAGCATTAATAACAGATTCTAAATTCCTAATTTGATCATTTTTCGATTCAATTTCATCATACATTTTATTCACAATTTTACAAACATGAACAATAGTATGTAAGGAATAAGATACCTGTTGGTCAGCTTCTTTACAATCGGCCATGTAGGCAACAAAGTCATCTACAGTCATCCCTTCAGGAATCTCAAAATCTTTCATCTGCTCTTCAATTGTCTTCTCGACCTTTTCAGCAGCAGAATCTTCATTAACTTCAGTGGCTTTTACCTCTGCAGTTGCTTTCACTTCCTCTTGGTTCTTATCATCTTCGAACTCATCTTCAGATTCGGAATCAGTATCATAAACACCCTCAGCATAACTTTCCACTTTCGAACTTTGAGCATTTTCATACAAATGCTCATCATTATGGTAAACTGTGGTGTCAAGAAAGTCATCAGGAGAGTCCACGATATGAGCCATATCATCAATAATTTCAGCCAAATAAGCATTATTGGTCTCGTCCTGTGGAAGATTCCAGACATAAGAACCATCAGATTGAACAGCTACGATTGCCTTGTCATTTGCAGCAGTATCTTCAGTCAACACAAGTGCTCTGTTAGCATTCTGATTATATGGACGATTACCACTTCTGTCTTGTCGCGTAGGGGTAGCATTGACATCCCTCTTTGGTCGTTGACACTCTCTAGCAAAGTGTCCAAATCCATCACAGTTGTAACACTTAACCTTTGACTTGTCAAAACCCTGAGTGCCTCCAGTAAGAGGTCGTCCTGTCCTTTTCATGAATTTCTGCACTCTTCTTGTGATCATAGCCAATTGCCATTTTAGGTCCATCTCTTCAACATCATCTGGATCAATTTGGTCATAATCTTCATCTATGAGTGCAGGATCTGTGATTCTTCCTGCAACAAACGCTTCATGAGCAGCACACATTAGCAGCATAGACATTCATCCGACCCTCAGCTGATTTCATATCCATTGGCATGGACTTGTAACCAGCAGCAGATGATGTAATGTTACCGAACTTTAAACTTCCAGTCTTTACACCTTCAGCAGTCTTCTTACCTTTGTTCCCAGCATCCGAAGCAATGAAACCAACAAAATCATCTCCATCAGTATTCTCTGTTGTACCAGAACTACCAACTCCCGAAAAGAATGCATTTACATCAGCCGTTGGGTTCTTCATGGTGGCATGATACAGAGAAGGATCTTGAGTGTAATTATCTTGGAGGTCCTTTGCCTTTTCTTTCATCACTCTGTTCCTAAGAGTAGATATGACTCCATCTATACGCAAGGATGCATAATCATCTCTTTCTTGTAGTCCATGACAAAACTCTTTATAGGCCTTCGGTAAACCATCCAAGAATTTATCCACAATTTCACTTGGAGAATACTTAAGATCAAAATACGCTAACTCTGCAAGCAGATGTTGATATCTCAGAATAAGATCTTCAACCTGTTCATTCTTGGTAGCGTTGAAACAATCAAATTGTTTCTTAAGCATTTTGATTCTGTTTTTCTTCAGTAGTGGATCTCCTTCACAATGTGCTTCAATAGCATCAAACAGCTGCTTTGAAGTTTTGTATTCTTGTTTGGGAAACAAATGCACTAACTCTTGTGGAATGCACATCCGAAGAGTCGAAAGAGCCTTTACTTCGATTGCATATGCAGTCTTTTCTTCCTTTTAATTCTGCCATCTTGTATGTCGAAGTAACGCCATTGACTGTAAGAGTAGGCCACTCATATCCTTCCGTAATCATAATCCACATATTCAAGTCTTCTCTTTGAATAAAATCCTCGAAACGACCTCTCTACGCCCAGAAATCAGCTAATGAGACTAACTTTGGTGGAGAATTAGTCCTTCCGACTAGATGATCATGATAAACCAGAGAATTCAGATATTGTGCAACAGCACTGTTGACAGACGATGTGGAAGCCATGAGCTAATATAGCAAAAATCTTAAGGAACGAAGATAAAAGAATGAACGAAGATAAGATGGAACGAAGATAGAAATTCAAACGAAGATAAACTAACGAAGATAAATAAGTTCGTAAGGCAAACGAAGATAAGATTAACTTCGTAAAGAGAGTTCAAACGAAGATGGCCTAAATTCGTAGACAAAATTTGAACGAAGATAAGTTAAATTCGTTTGAAAAAGATTCAAACGAAGATAAGATTAACTTCGTAAAGAGAGTTCAAACGAAGATGGCCTAAATTCGTAGACAAAATTTGAACGAAGATAAGTTAAATTCGTTTGAAAAAGATTCAAAACGAAAAAGAAGATAACTTCGTTTGATGAATAACTTCGTAGGAAGTTCAAAAGCCAAGGAACGAATTTAAGATTAAATTCGTTTGGCTAAGTTCGTTGAGGAAAACGAACTTAACAGCAGTTTTGGGTTTTCGAATGTCACAGAAGAATAAAAATCAAACAGACGATCTGAAACCTTCGATAAGATATCGATTGGCTCTGATACCAATTGTGAAAACACGTTTACAACGTGTGTTGATCGTAAATCGAGATCTATCCTAAACTAGATGTGCGAAATCCATCTAGATTAGTTATTAGGGTTCTTGTACAATACAAAGATAAGAAGGGAGAAATAATATTCATTATCATTAGTCATATGATTACAATACAAAACGAATTCGTATGATTACATCTTGAAGACTACGAATCACAATCAACAAGACGACTAACAATCATGAATATGGTGGACTTATGACTGAAGGTTTGCGCGATCCTTCAGTCAGCCATGGACGAATTACATAGCTATTCTTTCATCATTGAAATCTGAAACCTAAATCCTATATTTATAGGAACAAATGGGCTGGGCTGTCAAATTCGTTCATAATGGGTTGGGCCTTACGAACTTAGGGTTCTAACGAACTTGAAGTTCGTAAGGCACATATGTACGAACTTAAAGTTCGTTCTGCATATATGTACGAATTTCTCAGCCTTTTAGAATTATTGCATCGGACAACAATTTGTGCACTTAATGTGCTGCAACAACTAGACTTGCTAAGTTGCCATGTCACGTGCACGTTTAAGGGCCCAAAACGTAAAAGTAGTTAACATAGTAAATGTTTAGGTAATTTAGTCACCTAAACTAAATGATACAGTTTTGAGCTCGTAAAACTTTGATGCAGGAAAGTGTTAAGCTTAACCCGTACTTGCCCTAGCCCGGCTAAGTGCGTTGACGTAGGTTGCTTGGGTGGCTCCTTGCAACATGGTCATTGAGATGCAGTTGAGTAATACGAGGGGTCTGACCCGCCCTCATTTGTCTTGTGCATACGGATTACTCGGGGATTGGCTTGCCATTCCTTAACAACGTTTGATGTTCAACTGAATGGTTGTCATCTAGTCGGGTGTAACTTATGTTGCACATTGACGCAGTTAAAATGTGGTAAAGCAGTTAAAACGTAGTAAAGCGGTCAATGTAAAAAGCAGTTATGTGGTTATATGTGTGTAATGAAGTAAAGCAGGATAGGCACATTTAGGGTGGTTCATCCTAATATGAAGTATTGTGTGTTTGATGTGTGTTGTGCCTTAAAGAAGTATTAATCCATAATGTTTGAAATGGACAAATGTTTATAACTTGAGTGTTATCTTACTTAGCTAATTCGTTAGTTAACACTTGTCTTTTGAAATGTGTTGCTCCCTCAGGTTTAGCGTAGCTGAAGTTGTTGATGAAGATGAGTGAGGAATGGGTAGAATGCTTGATGAAGTCCTTAGCTACCCAGAGATGCTGAATTTTTATAGACATTTGTTTATGTTTGTCTTTAATGAAGTTTGAATGCTATGTAGTAGGTTGTTTTGTGTTGGGCAGCCGACGGGTTTCTATTAAACTTGTTCTGATGATGCGATTAGTAACACCATTGAATAAAGTAAACCAAACAGATTTGAATTGGTTTGGACTTTTAAAGTTTCTTCCGCTTTCTTTTAACGCCATTAGGCGAAAATTTTTGGAAACCCATATTTTTAAATGAAGGATGTTACACCTTTAGTAGGTTTATAAGAATGAGTTCACACCCCTTTAGTAGTAATTGATACTGATTAATTATATTTTCGATTATTGGATCATGATAACATAAGAAAATCATTGTTGACTAACTTATATGGTTGACACCTAATTTTTTATTATATCACCACTATTGCTGCTTTAGTAATAATAATAAAATATTAATAATAATAATAATAATTTCCACTCACACCACTGGTCAAGCCCGGTGGTGGTATCCGTCCTATTGCTGTGGGTACCGTTTGGAGGCGTTTAGTTTCCAAAGTTTGTGCTTCTATGATCGGCCATTCGTTGGATAGTTATTTTGATGAATTACAGTTTGGTGTTGGGGTATCTGGAGGAGGGGAGGCTTTTCTTCATGATGTAAATCGATTGATTGAGGACCGTGGAAATGATGTGGGGCTTTCGATGTTGTTGGTAGATTTCAAAAATGCCTTCAATTTAGTGGATCGTAATGTTATGCTACAGGAGGTCCGCCTTCGTTGTCTAGCTATTTCGCGTCGGGTGGAATTTTGTTACTCCAACCCGGCTAGATTGTATTATGGGCAACACACTTTATGGTCACATCAAGGTGTGCAACAAGGTGATCCACTTGGACCATTGCTTTTTTCCTTAGTGCTACATCCTCTAGCATGCAAGATTAGAGATTCTTTTAGCCTTTCCCTGCAAGCTTGGTATTTGGATGATGGTACTATTATTGGAGATACTTTAATTGTAGGGAAGGTTTTAGAGCTTATTATGGTGGATGGACCTCGTTGTGGGTTGTGCCTCAATGTTGATAAAACTGAGGTTTTTTGGCCAAATGAGGACCCCAGAAGCAGGCTAGCGGGTGTTTTCCCGTCTAATATTGCAACACCTTTACATGGTTTTAAGTTATTGGGTGGTCC
Organism: Erigeron breviscapus; assembly: GCA_034093135.1. Classification (NCBI taxonomy): domain Eukaryota; kingdom Viridiplantae; phylum Streptophyta; class Magnoliopsida; order Asterales; family Asteraceae; genus Erigeron; species Erigeron breviscapus. The sequence goes on from CM067168.1 coordinate 78,003,659, forward strand.
TGCTAGTTTGGATTTCGATTTTAGTTGTGAGCTTGTTATGAAAAGGGTTGGTAAAACCATTGAGCTTATGGATTTTGTTGCTAAAATAAATGACCCTTAGTGTGAGTTGTTGCTACTTCGCGCTTGTGCTGGTATTTCCAAGCTATATTTTACTATGCGCACATGTTCTCCCCGGTTGGTGCTTTTGATGAGGCACTTCATTCTTCTCTGGAGCGTATTGTCACTGCCTTTGGACCTGAGTTTGGTGATTGGCAATGGAGGCTTGCCACCTTACCCTTTGCACTTGGGGGCCTTGGTGTTTACTCAGCAGGTGATGTCTTGAACTACGCATTCCTTGCATCTAGACTCCAATCTGATGGCTTACAGACTAAGCTACTCCAACATTCTGGCATTGTAACTTCTGGGCCTTCCTTTAATGATGCCTTGCGTGCTTTTAATGCAAAAATGGAGATTGACCTTTTAAGTAATCGAAGTGAGATCGCTGCCCCCAAACTTATGAAGAAACTGGCAGATATATATTTCACTCGAGTTACCCAAACGGTTGAATCCACTTTTTCTCTATCTCCTTGGAAATTGGCTTAGGGTGGTTCCAATCTCTGGTTTGGGACAGACTATGAATGCCAGAACCTACCGCTGTGTTTTATGTTATCGGCTAGGTGTTCCCCTGTTTTCTGTTCAGATGCCATGCTCAGCTTGTTCCAAGGTATTTTCGGGGGATATTTATGGGGACCATGCTGTATCATGTGCTGGTATTATTGGTATTAAACACCGCATAACGTGGTGCGTGACACCTTGGTTGACATTTGCTCACGATCTAGGGTCTCGGCTCGTAAAGAAGTTGATATTGGTCTTATTGGAGAAAGTGACAACAACTTACGTCCAACTGATATATTGCTTTACTCGTGGGATGGAGGCCTTGATGTATACGTCGATTTGACAGGGTCATCGCCCTTGACGCAGACTGGTATGGTTGACTTTGCGCCTGGTCGTAAGGTGACTGAGGTTGCACACCGTAAACGAGATAAGTATAAGGCTAAGTGTGCAGGTATTGGATATGGTTTTACCCCTTTCTCGTTTTCTTCCTTTGGAGAACTTGGAAGGATGCGGTGACACTGCTCAAGCGAATCCGAAAGTGTAAGTCCCAACTCGTTAGATGGTACTACTGAAGACACCTCTATGTCGATGGTGGAGTTACTTTGCAATATACTTACTGAACTGGAGACGACCAGTTACAGAGGTATATACCAAGTTCTAGATAGATTACTTATATAAAAGACAATAAGTAAAGAACAATGCAATAATACAAATAACTTGTAAACAATCTTGATGAGACAATATGTAGTTTTCAATGTGTAATTTATTTATTAATATTAAACAAATTACAAGGTTGATGCGGAACCAAGATAATACACGAATGTAAATATCCTAACAACCTATGAAATACAATTGATCTATACTCGGAATTTCTCTTCAACAATCGAAACACTTAAAGTAGTGAAATGTTCCTTTAGCGATTGAGAGAATATTGCACAAGTTCACCAAGAATATTGCAGGTTTGCAAAGTGTGAAGTTTTCTCACGTTGTGATTTCACTTGTTATTCTTGTTGTGCAATGACTTGTATTTATAGGCAAAGTTAACATTGGGATGTTAACTTTGGCCGTACAAATGTGGTTGAGAGCATTTAAGGAATAGCATTTAATTCCTTAAAATACTATGTAAAGTTGTACGAGAAAGCAACTTTACTTAACCACCTTTATGTACCTTTTATATTTAAATAATAAGACAAGGCTTATTATCCGGGTAAAGGTACACAAAACATACAAGTCAATTCCTCGTAATCAGTGTAAAGCTTTGTAAGGGCTTTCCACTGATTGTCTCCAGTTTGTAACTGACTAGAATGTCAACTGGGCTTCGCTGCCATTGTCATTCTCTATCTTCCATTTGTTGTCTTCGACTTCAACTGGAATGCTTCTTCAACTTGGTCAGTTCTCAACTGGAGGAAGTCTTCAGTTGCATAACTGTACGGTGCAACTGGACTTCAATATATTTCTGGACAAATCTTCTTGGTCACCAGTTACTGGTCACCAGATGCAACTGGTGAACTGGTCAGTGTGAACTGGTGACTGGCCAGTTCCAGGTGAACTGGTCCTAACAAATTCCCCCTATTTGTCTAGAAATATTGCTAAGTCTTTCTAGTTCTTGTATCTATACAAGTATGAACTGGAAAAGCTTGTTTGATTAAATTCTATCTAAGTTTCTAAGGTATTTTTATAGATCAATAAATACCTTAGGTTTGTCTTTTAGTTTTGTTAGATTTTAATCTTTTATCTACCTTGTGGTTACAAACTGGTAACTTCATTTATACAAGGAATGAACTTTACATAAGTTACAGAATGTAAAACAAATTACAAGAAGATAAAAATGAAGAAGAACTTAAACAGATGGCCCTTCGCCAGTTCTCCTTCTTTTGGCAACTGTAGAAATGGGCTGTTTGTCTTCTGGATCAACATTTAGTCTCTCTTCAATATTTTCTTTAAACTTGAGCAGACTTTGAAGAACAAACATCCATCCTCTTTCGACCTTGTTCTTTTGTTGCTTGGCCCCCAACAAGTTTGCCATCTCCACCAGCTCCGAATACCCATATCCAGTAACATCAGGATTCTCAGTTTGCCTTAAGGGTCCATTAAGATATTGAACCCCAACAGTGAAGTGTTTGGTACCTGGTTTGATTGAGACTTTCATTTCAGTAATCTTACCAGGGTGATATCTCCGCTGTTGCACTTCAGATAAGTACTCTCTAGCTTCAGATTCATTGGCCAGTTGATCTGGCCAGTGCTCATACTGTGCACTGCAGCTTTGATATCTTCACTTGAAGGTTCAGTTGTTTCCACCCAGGTTCTAAGGTCAGCATCTCTTGGCAACATCTTAGGTTTTCCTCTGGACTTGGGTGGATTCAACACTTGTTTGACCACCTTCTTAACATGCTCAGCCCTTTTGAGAATTCCTTCAGTTCTCACTTCCTTGGCCTTATCCACTGTGATATTTAAACATCTGGCATCATATTCAGCCTCATCCTCCCTATAGTGTTTGTCAAGCTCAATCTCCAGTTGTTCTTTTAGGGCATTAATAATTCTGGGATCAGCCTTGACTTTGGCATATTCTGCAAGTGTCATGCCCAGGAGACGCGCATCACTTATATCAAGTAGAGTTGGGGCTAAAGATTTTCTATCATTTGCTTGATTAACCCTCATCTGTTTCTTTCTCTCCTTGATTGCATCTCCAAGCCTTGCCAGTTGCCTGCTAACATCATCTGATACTGGAGGAAGCTGATCAATGTTACCAGTTTCTAACACACTGGCTTCAGTACCAGTTGTTTTCGCTTGTTCATCAGTGGCCAGCATAACTTCCTTTCCTTTATCTTTATTCCCCCTATCAACAACATCATCAAACTGTTCAATAACATGCTGCTGGTCATCACCTTCATCTGACCCAACAACAGTTCTTTCAACCAACTGCCTTGCACTAACTGGACCTGGCAGTCTTGGTCCAGGTGCAAGGATATTCCTTCGTTCCCTTTCCCCCTTGGCAGCATCGAGACCTGCACGAATAGCTGCCCAGTCTTCATTACTGGAGGGCAAACGGGCTAGAGGCTGCCACGATTGCATATCCTTGCACTCTCTAAAAACTGTGCAAATCATTCGAAAGGATCTCCACAAGTGGTTAATTTCTTGAGACTGGACCAATACATTTGCTGCAGTTTGGTCCTGACCAGTCTTCAAGTCTTTCAACAGCTTTGAATCTTCATCTAAACCCTTAACCACTTGTTCCTTCACTTCAGCATCCTTCTTTTTCAAGTTCTCCACTTCAGTTGCCAGTTTATTAATGGATGAAGTGTGAGAAGCCAACTGGGTGTTTACTGCATTAACTGCACCCCTTAACTGCCTAACTTCAAGTGCCAGAGGCTCCAGATTAACCTGAGTAGAGGGGAGCTTGGCAATTTCAGCCATTACCTTCTTAACCAACTCGTCTTCTCGACTGGCCAGTTTGTCATCAATCATCTGGCCAACTGAACTGGCCACCTGCTGTCCAACTTCAACTACATTGAGGCCAGGTCTTTCAAACAACTCCTTGACCTGCCTCTCTATCTCCTTCAGATCAACCTCTGATGATCGAACAGTGTTACTTAAGAGGTTGGAGATAGATGTATTGACATTGGAATGAGTCAAGTCAAAAGCTTCCTTCAAAGATGTGGTCAGATTGTTACAGCTAGTGACTAACTCATTCAACTTCCTAAATACCAAGTCCTCATTAGCAGCAAATTTATTTATTCCCAGATCAACAACCTTCGAGTTTGTAATTGTTTCCTTGTTGAATCTGGAAATGGACTTGGCATTCTGCTCGATTGTCTTATGAACACCCTCCACCCGTTTGATCAGGTTTTGGATGTCGGTTGAGAAGGAGACAAATTGAGCTTCCAGTGACAAAGGAGAAGTTGTCACTGGACCAGTAGCAGGATGCACTGGAGCAACTGGAGGGGGCAAGACAAAGGAGGCCTCTCCAGTTGGTTCAGTAACAGAAGAACTTAAATTTGGTAGTGAAAAAGAACGCTGAGGAATTTCAATGTGTTGGTCAGGCTGAGAATGCTCAGGTGTGACCAACGGCGGCGGTAGGGAAGTTTGCCTATTTCTAGGCACAAAAAGAGTTGATATTAGTGATGGAGTTCTTTGTGGGGAAGTATGAGTGAGCGTATCTGGATAGGAAACTGAAACTTGGTGTTCTAGGGGTTGATCAGAGAAAGAAGGGAGTTGATCATGTACAGATGCATCAACCATTTCTTGATCATCTTGTGTTCCTTCCGAATCCGAAGATTCAAGATGGAACTCATCCTCATTTATGCCTAGATTCATAAATGATAGGGATGGCTGAACATAAAGTTCAGGCTCCTGATGACCAGTTCCAGTTACCTGGATGGTTTCATCAGTTTGAGGATCAGATGCCGAGGCATCTTCACCAGGGATAGACGTGATAGGAGTGGCTTCAGTTATGGTTGTTCTATCCTCAACCACAACTTGAGACGAACTGGAGGGTCCCTCATTATTTTGAGGCCCGCCCAGTTGTCTTTCTGATTCACTTTCCAAAGGTGCATCAGTTTTAGCAAATGCCAGTCGCATTTGCTCTGGAATTTCGACCTCTCCAGCTTCAGAAACAAGAGAGTCTAGATTCTCATTAAATCTGGCCTTGTGAACGGAGAGTCTGTATTTCTATACTCTTCATCGCCCAGAATTTGTTTAAAACATAAAGAAAGGAATCTGGAAAAGGGGATACACACACCCCTGGAGCCTTTCAGCTTTTGTACGAGACTCCTATACAAAATGTCAGCAAAATCCACCCTCAACCCATTCCATAAGCAGTAAGCCATCTCTGCTTGTGAGGAGTTGATCTGGTCAAGACCACCAGAACTCCCACCTAAACTTTCCACCAGGTGTACGAAGAAATACCTCCATGAAGGTGTAAGACCCTTCATAGTCATAGCACCCTTGGTCTTCAATACCCCATTGTCCAAACACTCCTTATGACCCATCTCAAGGAGTACTTGACGAAAATTGATATTAGGGGGCAAGACAACTGGAGACTCACCCTCTCTCCAGTAATTGAGGTGAAGAGCATCCCTCAATACTTCAACAGTCAAGGTACACTTGATTGTTCCATCCTTTAACGTGAAACTGATGGAGGAACAATCGGAAGAAAGTGTGGCAGTGAACCAGAACTCACACAAGTAGTCATGATACATCTTGCGTGGGTTTCTAGTGAATAAGGGTCCTATTGGAGAATCCTTCAAAAACCTTCGGATTCTACCAATAAGGGTATTAGACCCTTGAGAACCTTGTAGGCTTGCCAAAGGATTATTAGGGTTTAGTTTAAGGGCAGCACTATGAGGAGCACCAGGTGCCTGGGTGACATCTGGTGAGGGATTGTATGGAACAGTTAAGAGATTTACATCTCTTGAACGGGATGATCTAGGAGCCATAAAATGAAATTGAAATTTGGAATTTAGGGTTTTCGATTTGTGAAGCAAAGAGAAGAATGAAGCAATGTTGATGATTGGAAGTAAATGAAGAGAGTAAATGAAGAGAATGAAAAGAGAGTAAATGAGTTTTGGAGTAAATAAGGGTATTTATAAGGGGATTCAAGATCCCAATGTAAAACCAAAAATCATATTTTATTAAACCAAAACATTTTCGAAGATATTTTGACAAAATGTGTTTGAATTTTAAAATAAAATATAATTTTCCATGTAAGCATTAAATGTTACCATGTCAGCATTAAATGCTACGACGGCTTACTTTCCCCATGACCCCACTCGCTTTTTGTTATCCCAATACAAACAGTTGTCAAGTACTAAAATTGGTTCCAAACACGTCAGATCACGATATCAAGTGGTTTAAAAACACTCGAGTATCATCACGTGTCACACAAATTGACCAAGTATTTGTAACGTTATGAAAATTTAGACAAAGACTGAACCTGGTAACTGGAGGATCAGTCCAGTACCAGTTTCCAACTGAAGGGTTCTCCAGTTGCATTTTCAAACAAAAACGAATTTTAGTCAGAAAATTATTTTTGAGTCTTTCCCCCTAAAATGATGATCCAGATATCAATTAGTGCCAAGATAGTATCACAAAGGCGTTCGATAGCCTGGCGAGCAAGGATAATCTGGACCTCCTCAACTGGAGAACTTTATCAGTGTCACTGACGCGTTCAATAACAAAGAAAGCTCCAGTTAAGGGTTTAGCATTCCCAGTTCGCTAATGAGATGTTTAAAAGTTTTCTCATCGAGAGGTTTAGTAAAAACATCAGCTAACTGTTTGTCAGTGGGGATGAAATGAATTTCAATATCACCTTTCATAACATGATCACGAATGAAATGATACCTGATGTCAATATGCTTTGTTTTGGAGTGCATCACTGGGTTGTGAGAGATAGCAATTGCACTGGTGTTGTCACAAAAGATTGGGGTCTTAGTAAACTTTTGACCATAATCTTGTAACTGGTTCTTGATCCAGAGAATCTGGGCACAACAACTGGCCGCAGAAATGTACTCTGCCTCAGCAGTGGACATAGAGACTGAGGTCTGCTTCTTGCTGGTCCAACTTACCAGTTTTCCTCCAAGGAAATGACAACCACCAGTTGTGGATTTTCTATCAATCTTGCAACCTGCATGATCAGAATCTGAACAACCCATTAGATCTAATCCTGAGCCTTTGGGGTACCAAAGACCAAGATTAGGACACCCTTTCAGGTATCTAAAGATACGCTTTACAGCGTGCAAATGTGATTCTTTTGGGTTAGCCTGAAACCTGGCACATAAACATGTTGCAAACATTATATCTGGTCGACTGGCAGTCAAGTACATTAGTGAACCAACCATACCTCTATAGTCAGTTATGTTAACTTGTTTGCCAGTTGGGTCAGAGTCCAAATTCAATGGTGCTGCAATAGGTGTGTTTTTCGATGGGATTGAATCATATTTGTATTTTCTTAACAAATCTCTGACATATTTTCCTTGGTTTATGAAAATTCCATTTTCAGTTTGCTTAATCTGAAGACCTAAAAAAAATGTTAATTCACCCATTAAACTCATCTCATATTCAGATGACATGATTTTAGAAAATTTGTTACACATTGCATCATCAGTTGAACCAAAAATAATGTCATCAACATAAATTTGTACCAATAAGATATTACCTCTTTCTTTCAAGATGAACAAGGTATTATCTATTGCACCTCTTTGAAAGCCATTTTTAAGAAGATGTTTAGTTAAAGTATCATACCAGGCTCTTGGGGCTTGTCTAAGACCATACAATGCTTTGTTCAGTCTATAGACCCAATGTGGATGCTTCTCATCGATGAAACCTGGAGGCTGCTTAACATGAACTTCTTCTTCCAATGTTCCATTAAGGAACGCACTTTTGACATCCATCTGGAAGACCTTGAACTGCAGATGGGCTGCATAAGCCAAAAATATTCGTATGGCTTCAAGTCTTGCAACTGGAGCAAAAGTCTCATCAAAGTCAACGCCCTCTGCTTGACAATAACCCTGGGCAACTAGTCTGGCCTTGTTTCTTACAACATGACCATCTTCATCCATTTTGTTTCGGTAGACCCATCTGGTACCAATGGGTTCTTTCTTTAACCAGGTGGACAAGGAACAAGCTCCCAAACATTGTTCCTTTCAAACTGGAGAAGCTCTTCTTGCATAGCTTCCACCCAGCTTGGGTCTGCCATAGCCTCGTCAATTTTCTTTGGTTCAATTAAAGATAAGAAGGTGACGTTTAAGCATTGCTCACTGGTGGCTCTTCTAGTCTGAACCCCACTAGTTGGATCACCCACAATTTGTTCAATTGGGTGGGCTTTAGTCCATCTAGTGTATTGACTAGGTTGGTGAACTACAATATCAGTGCAAGTCACCTGGCGATCTTCTTCAGTTGCAATAGCATCTGGAGAAGGATCAGTCCAAACAACTTCTACATCCTCATCAGAGTCAATGAGGTCTCGATTGGCATCATGAAATTCTTCATTTGAAGGCATTTCTTGAAGAACTGGAGAGGTAGGAGCTTGAACTGGTGCTGATATTGGTGTGGCACGAACATCAGATCCAATCACCAATTCTTGTGGTAAGTTGAAATTGATGGAAGGATAAAATGATGTGTCACTGGTACTTTTCTTCTTCTTAACTGGTTCCAGTTTGTTGTAACTGGAAGCATCTTCTGGTGAAACAACTGACCGATGAACTTGGTCAGTTTCACCAAAATTAATTGGAATGACTGGAGAAATATCAAGGCTTGGTCTCTTGTTGATAGCTTCAGTTGATTCATCGAATGTGACATGAATTATCTCATGAACCTTTTGGAGTCTATAATTATAAACTCTAAAGGCTTTTCGAATATCTGAATAGCCTAAAAATACTCCTTCATCAGCTTTTGCATCAAACTTTCCAAGCTGACTGGAATCGTTCAGTATATAAACTGGAAAACCAAATACATGGAAATATCCAATATTTGGTTTTCGATTCCTGAGCACTTCGTAGGCAGTCTTCTTATGTCTCTTGATGTAGACTGACCGGTTTTGAGTGTGACAAGCAGTTGCAACTGCTTCAGCCCAAAAACTGGTGGGAAGACCAGATTCAGATAGCATGCTTCTGGCCGCTTCTATCAGTGTACGATTCTTTCTTTCCACAACTCCATTTTGCTCTGGAGAGTGAACTGATGAGAAGTTTTGAGAGATGCCAGTGTCATTGCAAAATGTTTCAAGTACCTTATTTTGGAATTCAGTACCATTATCACTTCGCAACTGACAAACTTTTCGAGTGTACTTGAGCTCAATTCTTTTGATAAGGGAGATGATTTCAGCAGGTGCATCACTTTTGGATCTGATGAATACCACCCAGCAGTATCTGGTGAATTCATCAACCACAACTAGAGTGTACTTCTTTCCAGCTCTAGTTTGAACATTCACTGGACCAAAAAGATCCATATGTAGCATGTGAAGAGGTTCAGTGATGCTAAAATTTTGCCTAGTTTTAAAACTGGCTCTCTTCTGCTTGCCCATCTCACAACCTGGACATGGCTTTTCCTTATTGAAGGAAATCTGGGGTATCCCATCAACCAGTTGTTTGCGAGACAACTTGTTAATGTTTTTGAAATTAAGGTGGGATAACCTTTTATGCCATAGCCTGTTGGTGTCCTCATCAGCTTTGGTATAGAAACATTGCTCTTTTGGAGCTGGTTCCATATCCATGATGTACACATTTCCTTTTCTTGGTGCAATCATCACCACTTTCCAGTCCTTGTTAAATATGGTGCCTTGTGCAATATCGAACAATACTCTGAAGCCATCATCGCAAAGTTGACTGACACTGATCAGGTTGTATTTCAAACCATTCACAAATGCAACTCTTTTGAATTCGACTTGTCCATTATTGAGCACACCATATCCTTCAGTCTTTCCAGATTGATCATTACCAAACGTCACTGTCGGTCCATCTTGGACAGTGAACTCTTTCAGTAGGGGCTTACATCCGGTCATAGCCCGGCCAGCAGCGCTGTCCAGATACCAGATATTCTTCTTTCGATCGCCCTACACACACAAAAATCATTAGTTCTTTTTGTGAACCCATCTTTTCTTGATGGGTCCACTGGACTTCTCTACAGAAGCCACAGTTGATTGTTGAGGTGTTAAACTGGAGACTACATCTGGAGCTTTATCACCAGCTCCAGGTGCAGAAGTAAAAACGATTGGTATTTGATACTTACTCATCTTAACTTTACCAGATTTTGTTCCAGATGGAACATTCTTTTGATTAGGTTTAGAAAGGGAGTGTTTAACATTTTGTTTTAAAACTGGAGGTGGTGAACCTCCTTCCAGATTGATCATTACCAAACGTCACTGTCGGTCCATCTTGGACAGTGAACTCTTTCAGTAGGGGCTTACATCCGGTCATAGCCCGGCCAGCAGCGCTGTCCAGATACCAGATATTCTTCTTTCGATCGCCCTACACACACAAAAATCATTAGTTCTTTTTGTGAACCCATCTTTTCTTGATGGGTCCACTGGACTTCTCTACAGAAGCCACAGTTGATTGTTGAGGTGTTAAACTGGAGACTACATCTGGAGCTTTATCACCAGCTCCAGGTGCAGAAGTAAAAACGATTGGTATTTGATACTTACTCATCTTAACTTTACCAGATTTTGTTCCAGATGGAACATTCTTTTGATTAGGTTTAGAAAGGGAGTGTTTAACATTTTGTTTTAAAACTGGCTCTCTTCTGCTTGCCCATCTCACAACCTGGACATGGCTTTTCCTTATTGAAGGAAATCTGGGGTATCCCATCAACCAGTTGTTTGCGAGACAACTTGTTAATGTTTTTGAAATTAAGGTGGGATAACCTTTTATGCCATAGCCTGTTGGTGTCCTCATCAGCTTTGGTATAGAAACATTGCTCTTTTGGAGCTGGTTCCATATCCATGATGTACACATTTCCTTTTCTTGGTGCAATCATCACCACTTTCCAGTCCTTGTTAAATATGGTGCCTTGTGCAATATCGAACAATACTCTGAAGCCATCATCGCAAAGTTGACTGACACTGATCAGGTTGTATTTCAAACCATTCACAAATGCCAAATCACCACTTAATGATTCAGCCAGGTCCAGTTTTAGTTCAGGGTCAACCTGGTGATCATAATCACATACCTTTTTCAGTATGATGTCCACCCATCTTCCAGAGATGACATCTTCTTTCACCACATGCTGCTGTTGTTGATCTTCCAAGGCCATGAAACACATGTCCCTTTCCTCTTCTTCATCATCAGATGAGTCATCAGAGTACTCCCATTTTCCCTCAGTTTGTGCCATTAAGCACTGGTCCTTTTTCTTTTCCATGGATAGGAGGGCAATCTGGGCCTTAAGCTTCTTGTATTTAGCTTTGTAGCTATCATCAGGCCGATTGAAATTAGGGACAGAGGGGCCAGTTTGGTTATTCAACTGACTAGATCTGCATTCCTTCATAAAATGACCTTTCTTGCCACACTTATAGCATGTAAGATTGGTCTTATCCAGAGAGCTGGAGCTGGAAGCATTGTTGGGGCCATTAAATCTTTTGGATTTATGCTTAAACCTGTTGAAGGTTTTAGCAATCATGGCGACCAGATCATCATCGTCAGTTTCATTATAACCATCACTGTTTTCAGTGGTCAGTCCAGAGTTTAAGAAACTGTTCAACATCTCCTTCATCGAGTGTGCCTGGACACTCTCAGCAGACATTAAAGCAGCACAAGGTCGCTCAGTTATACTAGCAACCTTGGGACTCTGGGCATGGTTCATGGCATCTTGCTCAGCCACCAGCCTTGCAGCATTGTTATCTTCAGTGAATCTGAAGGCTTCATAGAGCGATGCAAGAGTATGGCTGTGCAAGGTTTTACCTTGTCTCAAGACAAGAACCATGTTTTCCCATTTGGAAGGAAGAATATCACAAAACTTCTCAAGAAGAATATCCTTATCCTTCTCTACACCCAAACCTCTCAACTGATTGATGAGGCTAGAAAATCTGGTATATGTACCAGTTAGACTTTCATTGGGTAAGGCAAAGAAGGATTCATACTTCTTGTTCAAGGCAACTTTTATGGTGACAATAGTGTCATCACCTCCTTCAAATTGAATCACTAATTCATCCCACATAGACTTGGCACTGGGAAACAACACAAGTGTTGGAATTAGGTCTTCAGGGACAGCCCCAAGGATCATGTTTTTCAGTCTGGTGTCCAAGTCCACCAGTCTGCGATCCTCATCAGACCAATGGTCTTCTGGCTTTTCCCTAGAACCTCTTCTTCCAGTTGGATCAAGAAGAGGACTGACTCCAATGGACATAGGTATATATGGTCCATCCTTAAGGATTTTCAACATATACCTTTCAATCCCACCAAAATGCAAAAGCATTCTAGCCTTCCATGTACCAAATGTCTCACTGTTTCCATCAAATTTTGGAACAAGAGTGTTAGAGTAGTGTACATGGACATGGTTTGGGGCAGTAGGAGGAGGAGGATTGGTGTTAACATTTTGAAAAGGTTGGGCATTATTATTCAATGGGTTTTCACCTGAACCAGAACCATCTCCACCTTCAGTAGTGTTCATCTTAGCAGATCTAGGCAAGTATTTTAGCCTTCTGCTCTGATACCACTTGTAAGTCCCAACTCGTTAGATGGTACTACTGAAGACACCTCTATGTTGATGGTGGAGTTACTTTGCAATATACTTACTGAACTGGAGACGACCAGTTACAGAGGTATATACCAAGTTCTAGATAGATTACTTATATAAAAGACAATAAGTAAAGAACAATGCAATAATACAAATAACTTGTAAACAATCTTGATGAGACAATATGTAGTTTTCAATGTGTAATTTATTTATTAATATTAAACAAATTACAAGGTTGATGCGGAACCAAGATAATACACGAATGTAAATATCCTAACAACCTATGAAATACAATTGATCTATACTCGGAATTTCTCTTCAACAATCGAAACACTTAAAGTAGTGAAATGTTCCTTTTAGCGATTGAGAGAATATTGCACAAGTTCACCAAGAATATTGCAGGTTTGCAAAGTGTGAAGTTTTCTCACGTTGTGATTTCACTTGTTATTCTTGTTGTGCAATGACTTGTATTTATAGGCAAAGTTAACATTGGGATGTTAACTTTGGCCGTACAAATGTGGTTGAGAGCATTTAAGGAATAGCATTTAATTCCTTAAAATACTATGTAAAGTTGTACGAGAAAGCAACTTTACTTAACCACCTTTATGTACCTTTTATATTTAAATAATAAGACAAGGCTTATTATCCGGGTAAAGGTACACAAAACATACAAGTCAATTCCTCGTAATCAGTGTAAAGCTTTGTAAGGGCTTTCCACTGATTGTCTCCAGTTTGTAACTGACTAGAATGTCAACTGGGCTTCGCTGCCATTGCCATTCTCTATCTTCCATTTGTTGTCTTCGACTTTAACTGGAATGCTTCTTCAACTTGGTCAGTTCTCAACTGGAGGAAGTCTTCAGTTGCGTTAACTGTACGGTGCAACTGGACTTCAATATATTTCTGGACAAATCTTCTTGGTCACCAGTTTACTGGTCACCAGATGCAACTGGTGAACTGGTCAGTGTGAACTGGTGACTGACAGTTCCAGGTGAACTGGTCCTAACAGAAAGTTCTCCATGGCTCAAGACATTGGAGCACGTGCTACTGCTAAAATATTAATAGGATTAGTTTTGCTATAGCTAGAGGAGTGGGGGCCCAGATAGTATCTCGGGTTCCCACTAATTTCTTGTAAATCCTATTAATTTCTAATGAAAGTGATGATTTTATAATAATAATAATAATAATAATAATAATAATAATAAGAAGAATAATAATAATAATATAATAATAATAATTATTAGTTATTATTATTATTATTATTATTACTATTATTATATTATTATTATTATTATTATAAGTATAAAGTGAAAAGTCTAAAATACCCTTTTTATATTCATTAATTTAAACATCTCTACTTAATATATATATAATACCTTTAATGAAATAATTTACAACATAAATCCCTCAACTACTAAATAACTATACTAACCCCTTTTACATATTTTTTTTAAAGACGAGTTAGTAATTACTAGTTAGAGTTAGTATTCGAGACACCACAGTGACATCCAATTGGGCAGTATGCGGATCTGAACCACACATGTCTGGGATGAAACCCAGGACTCTCGAAAACCTCCTAATAATCCACTCCTACAATGTAGGAAGAGATTCGAACCCTGTAAATTTTCCTCAAAGTTAAAGCTTTAAGGGCTTTCCACTGATTGTCTCCACGATCGTCGCTACCACCAATACCACCTGCCCGCCTCTCCCACCAATCGCCATCGTCATCATCAACCGCCACCACCGCTGCGGCTTTACACTGTACCCTCTCTTTTGTGTTGATTGTGCTCATTTATTTAGAAAAAAGAAAATGATTAATTTATTCATAATATATTACTAGTAATATTTAATTAAATTGATATCTACCAATATACTAAAACATGTGTGTATTTTTTTGATCGACACTTGGCGTATTCCTTACTCGACATGTGTCACTTTTGGTGTAATTAAAAAAAGATTCCTAATTCATAATTACCTAATTGTAATCAAATACTAATCTTTCTTTAGATTTAATATAAAAAGATTTTTGATCGACACTTGGCGCATTCCTTGCACGACATGTGTCACTTTGGTGTAACTAAAAAAAGATTCCTAATTCATAATTACCTAATTGTAATCAAATACTAATCTTTAGATTTAATATATATATCTCATTATATATTTTATTATTAATACTAATCTTTAGATTTAATATATGTATCTCATTATTTATTTTATTATTAATACTAATCTTTAGATTTAATATATGTATCTCATTATTTATTTTATTATTAATACTAATCTTTAGATTTAATATATGTATCTCATTATTTATTTTATTATTATTATACTAAGGTTTCTTTAATTTAATTATTATCTATATTTATTAATCAAATACTAATCTTTAGATTTAATATAAAAAGATTTTTGATCGACACTTGGCGCATTCCTTACACGACATGTGTCACTTTGGTGTAACTAAAAAAAGATTC
>CM067168.1:78026382-78042429 GCA_034093135.1 Erigeron breviscapus
AAAAAAAATGTCTATAAAGAATAATAGATAGATCCATACCTAATGAGCCTCTTGTATTCTCCTCGTTATCAAAGTCAGAATCAAAGGATTCAGCTTTCACAGTTGCTGTTGGATTTTGTAACGCTCCTTCCATAAAATTTGGGTGTCGTTTCCTTTTCATTTTTTGCACTTGTTGAGCATTTTCATCAACTTTAGCTTTACCCTTTTCAGCATTACGGACTTGCATGGCATTTTGGTATAAAGGAGTTGCAGTTAAATTGGTATGGGTATCAACTTTAGCTTTCTTCTCAGCCTTTCCAATGTCAACATCAGCTTGGTCATCAGGCTTGTCAATTTTAGTTGATACTGCCACTGACTCAGGATTAACGTCTTCATGATGAATAGTCTCTCTTTCCTTAACAATTTCAACTGGTTTCTCAATTTCTTTAACCATCTCCATCTTAAAAGCGCAAGTTTTCCTTAGCAATTTCAACTGGTTTCTCAATTTCTTTAACCATCTCCATCTTAAAAGCGCAAGTGTTAACAACAAGAGTTTCAACTTGGTTATTATCTGTCCCATCTTTCATCTTAGCATGTTGAGCTTCAGTCAGTTTAGGATTCACAACTGATTCATCATGAATCTCTTTTACTTGAATCAAACTGTTTTGTGGTGTATCAGTTGTTTCTGAGAATGACCGAACATTAACATCCGCCTCATAATTACCAACATGAAAACTATCAGTTTCGCTTCCAATCTTGTCATTTTCTACATCAGAAACTTTAACTATTTCAAGTGTGCCACTGCGCTTTGATTTATCTTCTACATATTCAAAAATACAATTTAAAAAAATATAAATCATTTATACACAACTGCATAAGAAAACTATTTTTTGTATCAACACATGTTTTGAAAAATTCTAGTAAGTGCATATATTTACCTTGTTGTTCTTCATCCTGAACTGATTCAGTTTCAACATCTTCTTTGTTGAAATTTTTCCACTACTCGACCCAAATTCAAAATCATCAAGTCCCTTTTTTTGTTTTCGACCTGTTTTTTACAATTAAAAAAATATAAATCATTTATACACAACTGCATAAGAAAACTATTTTTTGTATCAACACATGTTTTGAAAAATTCTAGTAAGTGCATATATTTACCTTGTTGTTCTTCATCCTGAACTGATTCAGTTTCAACATCTTCTTTGTTGAAATTTTTCCACTACTCGACCCAAATTCAAAATCATCAAGTCCCTTTTTTTGTTTTCGACCTGTTTTTTACAATTAAAATTTGATAAATACATCATGAATAAAAAAAAATGTAAAATTATTAACAACATATAGATTTTCATACCAGTTTCTCCATCTTTTTCACTTTCAGCTTCCTTTTCTTGATTCATAGCTTCCTCCATTTTTGAACCACAAGGCTGAACATTAACATCCACCTCATAATTACCAGCATGAAAACTATTAGTTTCGCTTCTAATCTTGTCATTTTCTACATCAGAAACTTTAACTATTTCAAGTGTGCCACTGCGCTTTGATTTATCTTCTACATATTCAAAAATACAATTTAAAAAAAATGTAAAATTATTAACAACATATAGATTTTCATACCAGTTTCTCCATCTTTTTCACTTTCAGCTTCCTTTTCTTGATTCATAGCTTCCTCCATTTTTGAACCACAAGGCTGAACATTATCATTCCCGTCTTTCATTTTAGCCTGGTCACCTTCAGTCAGTTTTACTTCATTCAAACTGTTTTGTTCTGTTTCAGTTGTTTCTGAGAATGTCCGAACATTAACATCCGCCTCATAATTACCAACATGAAAACTATCAGTTTCGCTTCCAATCTTGTCATTTTCTACCTCAGAAACTTTAAATATTTCAAGTGTGCCACTGCGCTTTGATTTATGTTCTACATATTCAAAAATACAATTTAAAAAAATATAAATCATTTATACACAACTGCATAAGAAAACTATTTTTTGTATCAACACATGTTTTGAAAAATTCTAGTAAGTGCATATATTTACCTTGTTGTTCTTCATCCTGAACTGATTCAGTTTCAACATCTTCTTTGTTGAAATTTTTCCACTACTCGACCCAAATTCAAAATCATCAAGTCCCTTTTTTTGTTTTCGACCTGTTTTTTACAATTAAAATTTGATAAATACATCATGAATAAAAAAAAATGTAAAATTATTAACAACATATAGATTTTCATACCAGTTTCTCCATCTTTTTCACTTTCAGCTTCCTTTTCTTGATTCATAGCTTCCTCCATTTTTGAACCACAAGGCTGAACATTATCATTCCCGTCTTTCATTTTAGCCTGGTCACCTTCAGTCAGTTTTACTTCATTCAAACTGTTTTGTTCTGTTTCAGTTGTTTCTGAGAATGTCCGAACATTAACATCCGCCTCATAATTACCAGCATGAAAACTATTAGTTTCGCTTCTAATCTTGTCATTTTCTACATCAGAAACTTTAACTATTTCAAGTGTGCCACTGCGCTTTGATTTATCTTCTACATATTCAAAAATACAATTTAAAAAAATATAAATCATTTATACACAACTGCATAAGAAAACTATTTTTTGTATCAACACATGTTTTGAAAAATTCTAGTAAGTGCATATATTTACCTTGTTGTTCTTCATCCTGAACTGATTCAGTTTCAACATCTTCTTCTGTTGAAATTTTTCCACTACTCGACCCAAATTCAAAATCATCAAGTCCCTTTTTTTGTTTTCGACCTGTTTTTTACAATTAAAATTTGATAAATACATCATGAATAAAAAAAATGTAAAATTATTAACAACATATAGATTTTCATACCAGTTTCTCCATCTTTTTCACTTTCAGCTTCCTTTTCTTGATTCATAGCTTCCTCCATTTTTGAACCACAAGGCTGAACATTATCATTCCCGTCTTTCATTTTAGCCTGGTCACCTTCAGTCAGTTTTACTTCATTCAAACTGTTTTGTTCTGTTTCAGTTGTTTCTGAGAATGTCCGAACATTAACATCCGCCTCATAATTACCAGCATGAAAACTATTAGTTTCGCTTCTAATCTTGTCATTTTCTACATCAGAAACTTTAACTATTTCAAGTGTGCCACTGCGCTTTGATTTATCTTCTACATATTCAAAAATACAATTTAAAAAAATATAAATCATTTATACACAACTGCATAAGAAAACTATTTTTTGTATCAACACATGTTTTGAAAAATTCTAGTAAGTGCATATATTTACCTTGTTGTTCTTCATCCTGAACTGATTCAGTTTCAACATCTTCTTCTGTTGAAATTTTTCCACTACTCGACCCAAATTCAAAATCATCAAGTCCCTTTTTTTGTTTTCGACCTGTTTTTTACAATTAAAATTTGATAAATACATCATGAATAAAAAAAAATATAAATCATTTATACACAACTGCATAAGAAAACTATTTTTTGTATCAACACATGTTTTGAAAAATTCTAGTAAGTGCATATATTTACCTTGTTGTTCTTCATCCTGAACTGATTCAGTTTCAACATCTTCTTCTGTTGAAATTTTTCCACTACTCGACCCAAATTCAAAATCATCAAGTCCCTTTTTTTGTTTTCGACCTGTTTTTTACAATTAAAATTTGATAAATACATCATGAATAAAAAAAATGTAAAATTATTAACAACATATAGATTTTCATACCAGTTTCTCCATCTTTTTCACTTTCAGCTTCCTTTTCTTGATTCATAGCTTCCTCCATTTTTGAACCACAAGGCTGAACATTATCATTCCCGTCTTTCATTTTAGCCTGGTCACCTTCAGTCAGTTTTACTTCATTCAAACTGTTTTGTTCTGTTTCAGTTGTTTCTGATAATGTCCGAACATTAACATCCGCCTCATAATTACCAGCATGAAAACTTTCAGTTTCGCTTCCAATCTTGTCATTTTCTACATCAGAAACTTTAACTATTTCAAGTGTGCCACTGCGCTTTGATTTATCTTCTACATATTCAAAAATACAATTTAAAAAAATATAAATCATTTATACACAACTGCATAAGAAAACTATTTTTTGTATCAACACATGTTTTGAAAAATTCTAGTAAGTATATACATTTACCTTTTTCTTCTTCATCCTGAACTGATTCAGTTTCAACATCTTCTTCTGTTGAATTTTTTCCACTACTCGACACAAATTCACAATCATCAAGTCCTTTTTTTTTGTTTTCCACCTGTTTTTGACAATTGTTAGGACCAGTTCACCTGGTAAACTGGCCAGTCTCCAGTTGCACCTGGAGACCCAGTTAAACTATCCAGTGAATGTCCAGTTTCCAGTTGCATCTGGAGACAAAAGATGATTTGTCGAGAAATATATTGAAGTCCAGTTGCACCGTACAGTTAACGCAACTGAAGACTTCCTCCAGTTGAGATCTGACCAGTTGAAGAAGCATTCCAGTTGAAGTCGAAGACAACAAATGGAAGAAAGAGAATGCCAATGGCAGCGAAGCCCAGTTGACATTCTAGTCAGTTACAAACTGGAGACCATCAGTGGAAAGCCCTTACAAAGCTTTACACTGATTACGAGGAATTGACTTGTATACTTTATGTACCTTTACCCGAATAATAAGCCTTATCTTATTATTTAAGTATTAAAAGGTACATAAAGGTGGTTATGTAAAGTCGCTTTATCTGCGACTTTACACTGCTTTTTAAGGAATTAAATGTTATTCCTTAAATGCTCCCAACCACATTTGTACGGCTAAAGTCATTGCACAACCAAGAATATAACTTCTTCGAATACACTTCGATAAAATTCACTTTGCAAACCTGCAATATTCTTGGTGAACTTGTGCAATCTTCTCTCAATCGCTAAAAGGAACATTTCACAACTTTAAATGTTTCGATTGTCTTGAGAAATTCCGAGTGTAGATCAATTGTATTTCATAGGTTGTTAGGATATTTACATTCATGTATTATCTTGGTTCCGCATCAACCTTGTAATTTGTTTAACTTCAATAAATAAATTACACATTGAAAATTACATATTGTCTCATCAAGTTATCTTACAAGTTATTTGTATTATTGCATTGTTCTTTACTTATTGTCATTTATATAAGTAATCTATCTAGAACTTGGTATATACACACTGCAACTGGTCGTCTCCAGTTCAGTGCATATATTGCAAAGTAACTCCACCATCGACATAGAGGTGTCTTCAGTAGTACCATCTAACGAGTTGGGACTTACAAGCGGTATCAGAGCAGAAGGCTAATAAACTTGCCTAGATCTGCTAAGATGAACACTACTGAAGGTGGAGATGGTTCTGGTTCAGGTGAAAACCCCTTGAATAATAACGCACAACCTTTTCAAAATGTTAACACCAACCCTCCTCCTCCTACTGCCCCAAACCATGTCCATGTACACTATTCTAACACTCCCATTCCAAAATTTGATGGAAACAGTGAGACATTCGGTACATGGAAGGCTAGAATGCTTTTGCATTTTGGTGGGATTGAAAGGTATTTGTTGAAAATCCTTAAGGATGGACCATATATACCCATGTTCCTTGGGGTCAGTCCTCTTCTTGATCCAACTGGAAGAAGAGGTTCAAGAGAAAAGCCTGAAGACCATTGGTCTGATGAGGATCGTAGACTTGTTGATCTGGACACCAGACTCAAGAACATGATCCTTGGGGCTGTTCCTGAAGATCTAATTCCAACACTTGTGCTGTTCCCAGTGCAAAATCAATGTGGGACGAATTAGTTATTCAGTTTGAAGGAGGTGATGACACTATTGTCACCAGAAAAGTTGCCTTGAATAAGAAGTATGAATCCTTCTTTGCCTTGCCCAATGAAAGTCTAACTGGTACATACACCAGATTTTCTAGCCTCATTAATCAGCTGAGAGGCTTGGGTGTAGAGAAGGATAAGGATATTCTTCTTGAGAAGTTTTGTGATATTCTTCCTTCCAAATGGGAAAACATGGTTCTTGTCTTGAGACAAGGTAAAACCTTGCACACCCATACTCTTGCATCGCTCTATGGAGCCTTCAGATTCACTGAAGATAATAATGCTGCAAGACTGGTGGCTGAGCAAGATGCATGAACCATGCCCCGAGTCCCAAGGTTTCTAGTGTAACTGAGCGACCTTGTGCTGCTTTAATGTCTGCAGAGAGTGTCCAGGTACACTCGATGAAGGAGATGTTAAACAGTTTCTTGAACTCTGGACTAACCACTGAAAACAGTGATGGTTGTAATGAAACTGACGATGATGATCTGGTCGCCATGATTGTTGAACTCTTGGACTGACCTCTACTGAAAACTGATGGTTGTAATGAAACTGACGATGATGATCTGGTCGCCATGATTGCTAAAACCTTTAACAGGTGTAAGCATAAATCTAAAAGATTTAATGGCCCCAACAATGTTCCAGCTCCAGCTCTCTGGATAAGACCAATCTTACATGCTATAAGTGTGGCAAGAAAGGTCATTTATGAAGGAATGCAGATCTAGTCAGTTGAACAACCAAACTGGCCCATCTGTCCCTAATTTCAATCGGCCTGATGATAGCTACAAAGCTAAATACAAGAAGCTTAAGGCCCAGATTGCCCTCCTGTCCATGAAAAAGAAAAAGGATCAGTGCTTAATGGCACAAACTGAGGGAAAATGGGAGTACTCTGATGACTCATCTGATGATGAAGAAGAGGAAAGGGACATGTGTTTCATGGCCTTGGAAGATCAACAGCAGCAACACGTGGTGAAAGAAGAATGTCATCTCTGGAAGATGGGTGGACATCATACTGAAGAAGGTATGTGACTATGATAACCAGGTTGACCCTGAACTAAAATTGGACCTGGCTGAATCATTAAGTGGTGATTTGGCATTTGTGGAAACTGTAAGAGCTGATAGTGAAAGATATCTTGACACTATCCTAATTGAACTGAACAATGTTAAACCACAACTAAATGATTTACAAAGTGTCCAGTTGGCTCTCAAGGAGTCAGTTTTAAAGATTGAGGCTTTAGAACTTGATAATCTAAAACTATTTTCTGATCTTGAAAAAGAACAAAAGATTATCAAGTCATGGGTAAAAGCATCTGGTAAAAACTATGATGCATTTTCAAGAACTATCGATGCCCAGAAGAATGCATGGAAATCTGGAGATCTGGAGATGGCAGCTCTTATACCAGATCTTCATGCATTGCCTCCAGCTCTCAAGGTTGAAACACCTTATGATCAACCTGAAGCTGTTGAAAATGAAACCTTTGAGACCACCCCCATTGAGGTTAAAACTGGAGCCAAACAGGCTAAAGCTCCAGTCAAAAAGGCCACTGGTATCAAGCCTTTACCTCATCAGTCTAAGGTGCCCAAGACCCGACAGACTAAATCTCCAGTTGAACCAAGGTCCAAGGTTCAACTGCCTGAAGAAAATAATATTTTGGTTAAACTGGAAAGTCAACTCCAACTTTTGTCTCGACAGGTTCAGAGTTGTACTGCCCGGATTAACAATCTGGAAGGAGGTTCATTACCTCCAGTTTTCAAACAAAATATTAATCCACTCTCTTTAATACCTAAACAAAAGAATGTTCCTTCTGGAACAAAATCTGGTAAAAATAAAGGGAGTAAGTATCTAATACCAATCATTTTTACTCCTGCACCTGGATCTGGTGAAAAAGGTCCAGATGCAGCCTCCAGTTCAACACCTCAACAATCAACTGTGACTTCTGTAGAGAAGTCCAGTGAACCCATCAAGAAAAGATGGGTTCACAAAAAGAATTAATGATTTTTGTGTGTGTGTAGGGCGATCGAAAGAAGAATATCTGGTATCTGGACAGCGCTGTTGGCCGGACTATGACCGGATGTAAGCCCCTACTGGAAGAGTTCACTGTCCAAGATGGACCGACAGTGACATTTGGTAATGATCAATCTGTAAAGACTGAAGGATATGGTGTGCTCAATAATGGACAAGTCGAATTCAAAAGAGTTGCATTTGTGAATGGTTTGAAATACAACCTGATCAGTGTCAGCCAACTTTGCGATGATGGCTTCAGAGTTTTGTTCGATATTGCACAAGGCACCAAATTCAACAAGGATTGGAAAGTGGTGATGATTGCACCAAGAAAGGGCAATGTGTACATCATGGATATGGAACCAGATCCAAAAGAGCAATGTTTCTATACCAAAGCTGATGAGGACACCAACTGGCTATGGCATAAAAGGTTATCCCACCTTAATTTCAAAAACATTAACAAGTTGTCTCGCAAACAACTGGTTGATGGGATACCTCAAATTTCCTTCAATAAGGAAAAGCCATGTCCAGGGTGTGAGATGGGTAAGCAGAAGAGAGCCAGTTTTAAAACTAGGCAAAATTTTAGCATCACTGAACCTCTTCACATGCTACATATGGATCTTTTTGGTCCAGTGAATGTTCAAACTAGAGCTGGAAAGAAATACACTCTAGTTGTGGTTGATAAATTCACCAAATACTGCTGGGTGGTATTCATCAGATCCAAAAGTGATGCTCCTGCTGAAATCATCTCTCTTATCAAACGAATTGAGCTCAAGTATACTCGAAAAGTTTGTCAGTTGCGAAGTGATAATGGTACTGAATTCCAAAATAAGGTACTTGAAACATTTTGCAATGACACTGGCATCTCTCAAAACTTCTCATCAGTTTACTCTCCAGAGCAGAATGGAGTTGTGGAAAGAAAGAATCGTACACTGATAGAAGCCGCCAGAAGCATGCTATCTGAATCTGGTCTTCCCACCAGTTTTTGGGCTGAGGCAGTTGCAACTGCTTGTCACACCCAAAACCGGTCAGTCTACATCAAGAGACATAAGAAGACTGCCTATGAAGTACTCAGGAATCGTAAACCAAATATTGGATACTTTCATGTATTTGGTTGTCCAGTTTATATCTTCAACGATTCCAGTCAGCTTGGAAAGTTTGATGCAAAAGCTGATGAAGGGGTATTTTTAGGTTATTCAGATATTCGAAAGGCCTTTAGAGTTTATAATTATAGAATCCAAAAGGTTCATGAGACAATTCATGTCACATTCGATGAATCAACTGAAGCAATCAACAAGAGACCAAGCCTTGATATTACTCCAGTCATTCCAATCAATTTTGGTGAAACTGACCAAGTTCATCAGTCAGTTGTTTCACCAGAAGATGTTTCCAGTTACAACAAATTGGAACCAGTTAAGAAGAAGAAAAGCACCAGTGATACATCATTCTATCCCTCTATCAATTTTAACTTACCACAAGAATTGGTGATTGGCTCAGATGTACGTGCCACTCCAATATCAGCACCGGTTCAAACACCTACTAATCGAGAATTTCATGATGCTAATCGAGACCTCATTGACTCTGATGAGGATGTAGAAGTAGTTTGGACTGATCCTCCTCCAGTTGCTGCTGCAACTGAAGAAGATCGCCAGGTGACTTGCACTGATATTGTAGTTCACCAGCCTAGTCAATACACTAGATGGACTCGAGCACATCCAATTGAATAGATTGTGGGAGATCCAACTAGTGGGGTTCAGACTAGAAGAGCCACCAGTGAGCAATGCTTAAACGTCACCTTCTTATCACTAATGGAACCAAAGAAGATTGATGAGGCTATGGCAGACCCAAGCTGGGTGGAAGTTATGCAAGAAGAGCTCCTCCAGTTTGAAAGGAAAAATGTTTGGGAGCTTGTTCCTTGTCCACCAGGGTTAAAGAAAGAACCTATTGGTACCAGATGGGTCTACTGAAATAAAATGGATGAAGATGGTCATGTTGTAAGAAACAAGGCCAGACTAGTTGCCCAGGGTTATTGTCAAGCAGAGGGCGTTGACTTTGATGAAACTTTTGCTCCAGTTGCAAGACTTGAAACCATAAGAATATTTCTGGCTTATGCAGCCCATCTGCAGTTCAAGGTCTTCCAGATGGATGTCAAAAGTGCGTTCCTAAATGGAACATTGGAAGAAGAAGTTTATATTAAGCAGACTCCAGGTTTCATCGATGAGAAGCATCCTCATTGGGTTTATAGACTGAACAAAGCATTGTATGGTCTAAGACAAGCCCCAAGAGCCTGGTATGATACATAACTAAACATCTTCTTAAAAATGGCTTTCAAAGAGGTGCAATAGATAATACCTTGTTTATCTTGAAAGAAAGAGGTAATATCCTATTGGTACAAATTTATGTTGATGACATTATTTTTGGTTCAACTGATGATGCAATGTGTAAAAAGTTTTCTAAAATCATGTCATCTGAGTATGAGATGAATTTAATGGGTGAATTAACATTTTTCTTAGGTCTTCAGATTAAGCAAACTGAAAATGGAATTTTCATAAACCAAGGAAAATATGTCAGAGATTTGTTAAGAAAGTACAAATATGATTCAATCCCATCGAAAAACACAACTATTGCAGCACCATTGAATTTGAACTCTGACCCAACTGGCAAACCAGTTAACATAACTGACTATAGAGGTATGGTTGGTTCACTGATGTACTTAACTGCAGTCGACCAGATATAATGTTTGCAACATGTTTATGTGCCAGGTTTCAGGCTAACCCTAAAGAATCACATTTGCACGCTGTAAAGCGTATCTTTAGATACCTAAAAGGGTGTCCTAATCTTGGTCTTTGGTACCCCAAAGGCTCAGGATTAGATCTAATGGGTTATTCAGATTCTGATCATGCAGGTTGTAAGATAGATAGAAAATCAACAACTGGTGGTTGTCATTTCCTTGGAGGAAAACTGGTAAGTTGGACCAGCAAGAAGCAGACTTCAGTCTCTATGTCCACTGCCGAGGCAGAGTACATTTCTGCGGCCAGTTACTGTGCCCAGATTCTCTGGATCAAGAACCAGTTACTAGATTATGGTCAAAAATACACAAGGACCCCAATCTTTTGTGACAACACCAGTGCAATTGCTATATCTCACAACCCAGTGATGCACTAAAAAATAAAGCATATTGACATCAGGTATCATTTCATTCGAGATCATGTTATGAAAGGAGATATTGAAATTCATTTCATCCCCACTGACAAACAGTTAGCTTATGTTTTTACAAAACCTCTCGATGAGAAAACCTTTAAACATCTCATCAGCGAACTGGGCATGTTAAATCCTTAACTGGAGCTTTCTTTGTTATTGAACGCGTCAGTGACACTGATGAAGTTCTCCAGTTGAGGAGGTCCAGATAATCTTTGCTCGCCAGGCTATCGAACGCCTTTGTGATACTATCTTGGCACTAATTGATTTCTGGATCATCATTTTAGGGGGAAAGACTCAAAAATAATTTTCTGACTAAAATTCGTTTTTGTTTGAAAATGCAACTGGAGAACTCTTCAGTTGGAAACTGGTACTGGACTGATCCTCCAGTTGCCAGGTTCAGTCTTGTCTTATTTTTATAACGTTACAATGACTTGGTCAATATGTGTGACACGTGATGATACTCAAGTGTTTTAAACCACTTGGTATTGTGATCTGACGTGCTCAAAGCTATTTTAGTACTTGACAACTGTTTGTATTGGGAAAACAAAAAGTGAGTGGGCGCGTGGGTAAGATAAGCCGTCGTAGCATTTAATGCTGACATGGTAGTATTTAATGCTTACATGGCAAATCATTATTTTATTTCAAAATTCAAACCAACTTTGTGAAAATATCTTCAAAAGGGATTTTGTTTATTAAAATATGATTTTTGGTATCTCATTGGGATCTTGAATCCTTTTATAAATACCCTTATTTACTCCGAACTCATTTACTTCTTTCTCTTACATTCCTTCATTTACTTCCAATCATCAAAACTGCTTCATTCTTCTTTTTGCTTCACAAATCAAGAACCCTAAATCCCAAATTTCATTTTCATTTTTCTATGGCTCCTAGATCATCTCGTTCAAGAGATGTAAATCTCTTGACTATTCCATATGCTCCTTCACCAGATGTCAAACCGGCATCTGGTGCTCCTAGTAGTGCTTCGGTCATCAAACTAAATCCCAATAATCCGATGGCAAGCCTACGAGGATCTCAAGGGTCCAATAGCCTTATTGGTAGAATCCAAAAGTTTTTGAAGGATTCTCCAATAGGACCCTCATTCTCTCTAAACCCACGCAAGTTGTTTCACAACTACTTGTGTGAGTTTTGGTACACTGCCGTTCTTTCTTTCGATTGTTCCTCCATCAGTTTCACATTAAAGGATGGAACAATCCAGTGTACCTTGACCGTTGATGTATTGAGGGATGCCTTACGCCTCAATTACTGGAGAGAGGGTGAATCTCCAGTCATCTTGCCCCCAAATATAAACTTTCGCCAAGTACTTCTTGAAATGGGACACAAGGAGTGTTTGGAGAATGGGGTGTTGAAGACTAAAGGTGCGATGACCATGAAGGGCCTTACACCTTCATGGAGGTATTTTTTCATCCACCTGGTGGAGAGGATGGGTGGGAGTTCTGGTGGACTTGACCAGATTAACTCCTCACAAGCAGAAATGGCTTACTACTTGTGGAACGGATTGAGAGTGAACTTTGCAGATATTCTGTTTAGAAGCCTAGTTCAAAAACTGAAGGGCACAAGGGGTGTTTGTATTCCCTTTTCAAGGTTCCTCTCTCTTTGTTTTAAGCATATTCTGGGCAGAGAAGCATATAATAGTACAGATTCACCGTACACTGCTCCAGATATGCTAAGGATTTTAGACTCTCTAGTATCTGAAGCTGGAGAGGTCGAAATTCCTGAACGAATGCAACTGGCATTCGCTTCAACTGATGCACCTGTGGAAGGTGAGTCAGAAAGGCAACTGGGCGGGCCTCAAAATAATGAGGGACCCTCCAGTTCGCCTAATGTTATGATTGAGGATAGAGCAACCATAACTGAAGCAACACCAATCACATCTATCCCTGGAGAAGATACTTCGGTATCTGATCCACCAACAGATGCACCCATCCAGGAAACTGGGGAAGGTCATCTGGAGACTGACCAGGAAACTGGTCAGCCCTCAGTTACATTCATGGATCTGGACATGAGTGTTAATGACGAGGAAATCCTTATAGAATCTTCGGATTCTGAAGGTACTGAAACAGACCAGAGAGATTCTTGATGCTTCTGTACAAGCTCAAGACCCTTCATCTCCAGTCTCACTTCCAGACGCATCAATTTCACTTTCACCACCACAAGAAAATGTGCCTACTGATATATCTTTACCAACATATTCCGCTCCTTCACCAACTGGGCAATTCTCATTTGCTCGAGAAATGCCACCCCCACCGTCGCCGTTTTTCACACCTGAGCATTCTCAGCATGAACAACAATTTGATTTTCCAGTCCTTTCTTCAACCACCACTCCAATTATATCTTCAACTGCTGGTTTGATAACTGGGGAGACTTCTTTAAGTTTGCCTCCTCCAGTTGCTCCAGTAGTAACTGCTGCTGGTCCAGTGACACCTTCTCCTTTGTCACTGGACAGTCAAGTTGTCTCACTTCAAGCCGATCTCCAAAACCTTCTAACCAGGGTAGAGGAGATTCAGAAGACACTTGATAAAAACACCAAGTCATTCTCCAGATACCACAAAGATCATTTGAAAAATATTAAGGTGGTTGATCTGGGGATAAACAAGTTTTCATCTAATGAAGACTTGGTGTTGAAAAAGCTTAATGAGTTGGTCACTGGCTGCAACAATCTGGCTGGTACCTTGAAGGAAGCCTTTGACCTAACTCACTCCAAGGTCACCAGTTCAATCTCCAACTTGCTGGGAAACACTGTCAGAACTTCAGAAGTTGATTTGAAAGAGATTGAAAGGCAGGTAAAGGAACTTATTGAAAGACCTGGCCTAGATGTAACTGGACTTGGAGAGCAGTTGATGACTTCGGTTGGTCAGAAAATAGAGGATACGCTGGGTGCTAGAGAAGAGCAATTGGTTGAAAGGATGATGTCTGAGATCACCAAGCTGGCCACTCCTCAGGTTGATCTGGCCCCACTTACCAGTGAGATCAACCAGTTGAGAGGCAGCATAGAGAGTTTGAACACCCAGGTATCTCTACATGCTCAATCTTTAGAGAAATTGACAACTGAAGTGGATAATCTGAAGAAGAAGGATGATGAGATAAGGTTGTCTCCGGTTTGGATGAGGACTCCAAGATCTTGAATGAATTGAAAACTGGTCAAGAACAAGTTAGTGCAAATGTCTTGACCCAGTCAAAGGAGACGAACCATTTATGGAGGTCCTTCAGGATGATGTGTGGGATCTTTAAGGAGTGTAAGGACATGCAGTCATGGCAGCCTCTTGACCGGTTGCCATCTCACCCCTCTGAATGGGAAGGAATTAGGGCAGGTCTAGATGCTGCCAAGGGGGAAAGAAGTTCAGTCCTTACACCAGTTGCACCTGGAAGGACTCCATCTGGAAGAGAATTGATTGTGGCTACCAGTACTGAAGCTGGTGAGCAAAGTGTTAGGGGGAATGTTGTTTTGGATAAAGGCAAAGGTTTAGCTGATGATGCATCTGCCCAGCCGGCCACTGATGTAATGCTTGAAACTGGTAATGCTGATGTACTTCCTCCAGTTTCAGATAGTGATAGCAGAAGACTGGCAAACTTGAAACCAAGCTGAAGCCAGGGCACATCTTGCACAAATCAAGTTACTTGATATGAGTGATGCCAATCTTTTGGGTATCACTAAGGAGGAGTATGTCAGGATCAAGAATGATCCCAGAATAGTTGACCAGTTGAAAGAAATGCTGGATGTAGAACTGGACAGACACTATCCTGAGGATGAAGCTGATTTCGATGCCAGAAGCTTGAACATTTCAGTGGAGAAGGCCAAGGAGAATAGGGCCAGTGGGATTCTTAAACGAATTGAAAATGTTAAGAAGGTTGTGAAGAAGGTTTTGAATCCACCAAGAAGGATTCCACAACCAAGAAGACCACTGTCAAGAGATGCTGACCTTAGAACATTTGTTGAACCAACTGGCGAGGTATCCAATGAAGACATTAAGTCCGCTGTACTGGCTGCTGGTGCTGGGAGTATAAAAATTACAAATGAATCTGAAGCTAGAAGCTATTACTCCCAGATCATGTCAACCAGAAGACATAGTGGTACTATCAATAGTGTCAATGTAACAATCAAGCCAGGCACCAAAGTCTTTCAAGTCGAAGTTAATTATACCAGGGGGCCACTGGTTAAAACTGACAATCCTGGTGCTATGCAATATGGGTTCAGCGAATGGGTTGAAATGGTGAATGTGCTAGATGCGAAGGCACAAAAGAATAGGTTTGAGAAAGCATGGGTAAACTTTCTAAGGGGCAAAATTCAACATCAAGAAAATCTTGAGCAAAAGTTGAATATTGATCCTGAAGATACTCAGCCTATCTCTTCAGTTGCCAAGAGAAGAAGAACTGGCGAAGGGCCATCTCATTAAGTTCTTTCTTCAGTTATCTACTTGTAATTTGTATTTACATTCTGTAACTTGTATAAATTTCATTTCCCTTGTATAAATGAAGTTACCAGTTTGTAACCACAAGGTAGATAATAGATTAAAATCTAACAAACATAAAAGAAAAACCTAAGGCATTTATTGATCTATAAAAATGCCTTAGAAACTTAGATAGATTTAAATCGAACAAGTCCTTCCAGTTCACACTTGTACAGATACAAAAACTAGAAAAGACTTGCCTATATTTCTAGACAAATAGGGGGAATTTGTTAGGACCAGTTCACCTGGTAAACTGGCCAGTCTCCAGTTGCACCTGGAGACCCAGTTAAATTGTCCAGTGAACTGTCCAGTTTTCAGTTGCATCTGGAGACCAAAGATGATTTGTCGAGAAATATATTGAAGTCCAGTTGCACCGTACAGTTAACGCAACTGAAGACTTCCTCCAGTTGAGAACTGACCAAGTTGAGAAGCATTCCAGTTGAAGTCGAAGACAACAAATGGAAGAAAGAGAATGCCAATGGCAGCGAAGCCCAGTTGACATTCTAGTCAGTTACAAACTGGAGACCATCAGTGGAAAGCCCTTACAAAGCTTTACACTGATTACGAGGAATTGGCTTGTATACTTTATGTACCTTTACCCGGATAATAAGCCTTATCTT
>CM067168.1:78043429-78055509 GCA_034093135.1 Erigeron breviscapus
TTTAGCCATTCTTGTGGATGTGTCCCTCTCGTAGGCTTTTGGGTTTTATCCAAGAGTAAGGGTTCTATCTTGAATTCTGAACTATGATGTGCATGTTTGAGATTGGTTGTTTCAATTTGGTAAGATGACGGAAGATGGTATAATTTGAAACTTGTGTTGAGCTTGTCCTTGTGGTAAATTGCTTTTGTCACTTAATTCATAATAACTTAATGAGCAATTTTACTACAAAATTTTTCCTTGGCACAATTTTAATCGGCGAAATGTGTTCTGAACGGTTATTGGGCTGATCCTTGTGGATTGATAACATTACTTGCATACTCAAATTTCCCAAACACCCAAAGTTGTGAGATTCATCATTCATTTATAGATGTGCTAGGTGTTTACAGTTTTGGTTTGATTGCCTTGTAATTTGTCCCTCTCTTAGGCTCTTGGATTTATTCGGGAGTAAGGGTTCCATTTCCGGGTTCATTTCTTTGATATGAGTGTGCCGTGATGTGTTGAGCTAGAACTTGGCCTGGTGATCGTTACGAGACCGCAGTGAGATCACTTTTGTGATATAAGTACATTGGATGACGAATTGGCATATTAGGTTTGACCCGTATTTTCTTTCTTTCTTTGCACTTTGCTTTTGTATATTTTTACCTTTACTATACATACACTTTCTTTCCTTCCTTTGTAAACCTTTGTTGCACTCATCCTTAGTGCAAAGTACACTTATACATCCTTTTTAACTTAGCCTTTTCCTTTGTATATATCCACTTAAATATGTAAACTTTACCTAATTATACCTTACTATACCGATAGTCTAATCTGGGGGGCCATTGATTGTCATTGGTTTGTTTGGATGGTTTGGGAGAGCTTCAGTGGATTGTCTAGTGAAATATTCTTGTCTATGAGAATACGTCAATTGGTCAAGTTATTGGGGAATGTCTTGGATTGTTCAAAGGAAGTATATTGTTATAGACATTGTTCATCATTGTAAGAGGGTGCCTACTAGTAGAGTAAAAATGGTTCAAAAAAAAAAAGAAAAAAAAAAGAACTTGGGCTACTAGTAGGTATTTCTCATTCATTTGGTTCGTGAATATAATGGAAGACTTGGTTGAATTGAAGTTGTTTGAAGTTGATACACCACAGTGGTGTTGGGTTTACTTGGTACTTTGGAGGTGTCTTAGCGGGATAACATCTTATGGGTTGTTGGCAATCAATGGTAAGGGTTTGATTAGACTATTTTGTACATAACTTATCCTTTTGTTATTTCCTATTAACACTTACCTAAACTTCCCAAATCCCATTGTAAATACCCTTAGCCTAACTTTACAACCGACCTATATGCCATATTTTGATGATGTACTTGGTGCTTACGCCACGTCGGTGGAGCTATGATCCTTGTTCAAGCCTATGGTAAGATATGCATCACGACCGAGCAATGAGTGGTTATTCATATATATATTCAACCCCAATAGTAAGTTCGTTGGAGTAGGATGATTTTGATAGGCTCATTCGTTTCACTTTTGCTTAGTCGTGTTATTGAGGCTTGTGGACTATTCAGATATTGTCAAACATTTCGGGTTTTCATTTAAGATTAAAACTGCTTCACCAAAGTCCTTGTCATCGACATACTTGGTTTGGCTTCTTTTTGGAAATTTGTAATGTGTTTATGTAGCTTCGTGCCAAGGAATGCTTTTTGCTTAATTTCCAGATTTGCTTGAGGACAAGCAATGCTCAAGTGTGGGGGGATTTGATGTGACCAATTTATATAGATCGCCCACATCATTATTGGCCTTTTTCGTATGTGTTTTGAGTTGATTTTGTATGCATTTGCGCGTTTATGGTGTTTGTTAGTGCTTTCAGGTTCTTAGCAGGTTGCGCGCCCATTTGGTACATTTTCTGATGATTGTTGGCCAAAAAGTTGACCCGAGTGTTCGAGTGATGTTGATAAGGAAGAACAAAGATTTCAGCAGATATGCACTGCGCCGCAGTGGGAGGTTTATTGCCCCACTGCGCCGCAGTCGTTGGGTACCAAAAGACACAAGATTCCAGTGAATTATCACTGCGCCGCAGTGGGAGCCTTCACACCCCACTGCGCCGCAGTCAACTACGAATAAACAAATCAGTGAATTCTCACTGCGCCGCAGTGGGAAGTGCACAAGGCCACTGCGCCGCAGTGAGTGCACGGGAGAAAGAGGGTTGCAGCCTTTTGCTGCAGATTTTGGGGGAAGTATATAAAGGGAAAAAAACCTATTTTCCCATTTATCCAAATTCTTTCTAAGAGCTGCTCTCCAAGGGATTCCTTCGAGGATCAAGGGTCAATTTCTTCGTCCGATTCATTGAAGATTCAAGAGCACCCACTTAGATCGTATCTATTTCATTGTCTTGCAATTTCAATTTCAAGAACGATTGGTACATCATGTTCTTCTTTTATTTTGATTGTTATTTTAAATTAATCATGAGTGGCTAAACATTCAATCATCCACCTTGAGAAACTAGACGAATGATGTGATTGATATATGTTTTAATTCAAAGAGTTGATTTCAATTATCGTTGTGTCGAGATCTTGATGATTTAATTCCTTTTTATATATTATTATGATATTGGTGGCATGTGTGTTCTTCGTTAGTGGTACTAGTTGGATGCATATGTGATTTTCAAATGGTTGTTTGTCTATGAGCAATTATCACTAGTTCATGGTATGATAGTGAATATCATTTTAATAAAAGGAGTCATTTTGTCAACGTGTTTTATAACGGTTGGTGGTACCACGTTATCTTCACATAGACACAATTGTTAATTCGATAGTCAAGCAAACTAATTGTTGGTAAGGTTGTCTAGGCATTGGTGGTACCGGCTTGGGTAATTAAACTAGCAACTTAGGTGATTGGGTAATTTGCTCACGGTTGGTGGTACCACGTGAGCACCTTAATCCTTTTACGATTATCTTTTCAACTCAATGAATTTGATCTTAATTGAATGCAATCATGTTTGAAGTCTAGCGAATTCAAGGTGGATGATCTTTATTAATATTGTCTGAAGATTTTCTTTACTTTTATGCGTTTTGTCTTTTAAAATTTATTTTCATTTAATTGTCAAAGTGAGATTCGAAGCAACACCCTGTTTTCCAAACCATTTTATTTAACAACTAGTTCAAACCAATCCCCGAGAACAAACACGGACTTACCTCTTAACTATATTGCATACGAACGGGTCCACTGCCCGATAGTGTGTAGTAGTGAGTTTCTAGGTATTTCTAGTTTATAAATTTTTAAACTCGATTTAGCACATCAAATACTTTACTTATACAAAAGAGTGCAGAGTTTGATTTCTGAACTCAGTTCCATTATCACTTCTAAGCTGCCTGACTGGCTTCTTGTAAAGGACTTCAGCATTCTTGATAAAATTAATAATTA
This sequence comes from Erigeron breviscapus, assembly GCA_034093135.1. Lineage (NCBI taxonomy): Eukaryota > Viridiplantae > Streptophyta > Magnoliopsida > Asterales > Asteraceae > Erigeron > Erigeron breviscapus. The sequence continues at coordinate 78,046,834 of CM067168.1, forward strand.
CTTCAGCTGTTTCACTTTTAGCTTTGATAAAGAAGACCCATGTAAACCTTGAATATTCATCTACAATAACCAGTGAGTACCTTTTACCACTTAAGGAAGGAGTACTAACTGGACCAAACAGATCCATGTGCAACAAGTCCAAACAAGATTCAATGGTTGAACATGTTCTAGACTTGAAAGAAGCCTTGTGTTGCTTTCCTTTTTCACAAGCACTGCACAATTTGTCTTTCTCATATTTAATAGCAGGAAGACCAGATACTAATTCATTTTTACTCAATTTATTTATATCTCTGAAATTCATATGAGATAATCTTTTGTGCCATAGCCAATTCAGCTCATCTTGAGTCTTAGATAGGAAACACACTTCTTTCAACACTGTAGGCTTGCTCATATCAAAAGTGTAAAGAGATTCATCTCTTTTAGCAATAAGAACAACATTTCCTTCTAAATCACAAACAATTCCTCTATCAGCTCAAAATCTAACTTCATAGCCAGCATCACACAATTGGCTAACACTTATCAGATTGTGTTTTAGCCCACTGACATAAGAGACTCTTCTGAAATGTTAGAGGACCATTTGTAAGAGAACCATAACCTTCTGTAGTTCCTTGAGAATCATCACCAAAAGTGACATTAGGACCAAGTCTGTTCCTAAAGTCACACAGCAGGGACTTACATCCGATCATATGCTTGGAACATCCACTGTCCAAGTACCAGATAAATGCATTGTGAATGCCCTGCAATTATGAAAAGAGTTAGTTCTTTTTGGGAACCCATCCAAGGATGGGTTCTCTTGAGCTGACTGAAGTGCCAGACTCAGTTTGGGTAGAAGAAGAACTCTTATCATTTGATTTTACTTTCCATTGTTGTTTAGATTTTTCTTGAAAATTATTTCCAACAACTTTGGATTCAGACTGTCTTAAATATCCTTTACCAATTCCAGCTTTCTTTGACTCAGCTCTGAGTTTCTTTTGATCAACTTTTGAAAGATTATTTAAGAAAGAAACTTCTTTTGAAATCTTACTCAGCCTGGACTTGATCAGCTTAGATATAAGTTGATCTGAGTCTGGACTGGGTGTTTTTTCTTTAATCTTTGAGCTGACTGGATCAGACTGACTCTTCTTAACAGATTTATTCTTTTTAGCTTTTTGACTCTTTTGACTAGTTAACTTAGAAGAGTTCTCTTTGGTCTTAGGTTCAGTACTAGATTCAGATGGAGAATCAGTCAGCTTGGAGGATTCCAGGCTGACTTCAGATTTAGTACATGTAGAATCAATAGTAGTAACACCATCATTTAAGGTTTTTAGATTACCACCATAAACAAAACCAAGACCAGGGTGTTCAGATTGTCTTTTAAGAATTCTATTAGAGTGAATGATTGTAGGAGGTATAGGCTGATAACAAGGCTCCATTGCACATACTTCACTTATGGCAATGGCTTTATCATAGTCACCATCAAATATGGCCTGAATTTGTTGAGGTACTTGCTCATTAACACACTTGGCTGCTCTTTTTGCACCAGTACACCAAGACTCAGTTATGTGTTTGATTTTCAAATATTTTCATCAGCTTGTTTAGCTTCTTGTAAGAGAGAAACATTTACTCTTTGTAAAGCTTTAACTTCTGACTGAAGTTTCTCAATTGACTGAGTTTGTACTGAAATTTCATTTCTCAAAGACATAATTTCCATTTTATGTTGTTTATTGAAATGTCTTTGCAAAAGAACCTCATCACCAAGTTTGTTTAATTTAGCAAGTTTTTCTTCATCAGAAAGAGAGAGAAAAGGAGATACCTCTTGAACAGTGGATGCAGAGTGAGCTGACTGAGTAAGCTGATTACTTTCTTCTCTCAGCTTGGTCATGTCATCAAGAAGTTTTTCAGTAGCATCTTTGGCCATCAAGCATTTTTCTGTGATTTCTTGACACCTAGCTGACTGCTCTTTGACCATGAAGCATTGAGCATCTTCATAGCTTTCATCATCAGATGAAGTTGCACTCTCAGCCCAATCTTTTGCAACAAGACTCTTTTCACTCAGCTTGGCAACATGTGCTTTAAGTTTCTTATATTTTAGCCTGAGTTTAGAGTATTTTTCATCTTTTCCACTATTCTTAGGTTTAGAGTTATCAGCTTGTTGATTGGCTTTTACTCTACAATCATTTGTGTTGGAAAACGTGTTGAGACACGTTCCCGGATCGTTTAACACGAGATCTATACAGTCATAGATGTACGGAATCCATCTATAATCGTCTTTAGGTTTATATGATGAAAATGGTGATGAACACGAAAATACACAAGAAGATAATAAGAACAGGAGATAAATTCAGATGTATAAAACTCATATCTTGTATTAATCATAAGATTACAATACATAAAACGAGTAGACATCTGATTCTTTTGGGCGGCATCTCAAGGTATAGATCTCTACCTTGAGAACCTAGTGAATGACTAACGTTGCAACTAAATCATCAACTGAAAACCTAAACCTAAGATCTCTATTTATAGGCTGAACATGGGCTGGGCTGTCAAACTCGTACAAACTGTGCTGGGCCATACGAACTTATTAGTTCTTACGAACTTAAAGTTCGTAAGACATATATGTACGAATTTCTCAGCCTTTTAGAATTATTGCATCGGACAACAATTTATGCACTTAACGTGCTCTAACAATTTGCCATATGACCAGTTTTACCACATTTATAACAAGTGATTTTTGACATATCTAAAGGCTTTTTAGGTTTGTCACTCTTAGAAACTCTTTTTCCTTTGAATTTTGAAAAAAATTTCTTCCTCAATCTTTCAGCCAACATGGCAACCTCACTAGCCAAACTCTCAGTTTCATCACTAGAATAATATTCAGTCTCAGATTCACAAGGTTTATCAGTTTCAACAATATCACTCACAAACTGACTTGGAACAGGTTCATCACACAAATGCTCAGTTGAAGATGCAACAAGTGCAGAGCTAGAGCTTCCCACAGCATCACTCATGGCAATCAGCTTTTCAGCTTCAGTGCATTCATGGTTGTGAAACAACCCATAAAGACCTGGTAAGTCAAGTTCTTTGTACACAGGACTCAACTTGACACTAGCAACATAATTATTCCATTTTAAAGGTAATGAATCTAGAAATTTGCTTTTAAGTACTGTTAGGTCCAGATTTACTAGACTCGCTCCAGACTAGACAACTGGAAAGTCTCTGAAGACTTGTCCAGAAATAATATGTCCAGACTTGAAGACTGGAGCGACCCTGAAGATTTGTCCAGAAATAATGGAAGACCAGTGAGCAAAATACTTGTATAGGAAATCTGGAGACATCCTCCAGATTAGCTCACTGGACTTCAACCCAGTCCAGATCTATTCTACTGAAGACATTCTCACTGAAGTCAAAGACTGAAGTTAGAATAAAGAAGACTGACAAATGGCAGAGTCCACTGGAAGTCTTACCAGATCTACGACTGGAGGATTGTCAGTGTTCTAGACCTTACAAGTCTAAACACTGATATCGAGGAATTGACTTTTTGCCTTTACACACTTTCCAAAGAACATTCCACTTGTTCCTTACTAAAGTGCTTACGTGTGTAAAGGTGGTTGGTTAAAAGAATAAAGTCATATTGATGTGACTTTATCCTTGTACCTTAACCAATGCATTTATGACCTTGTCGGTTCATTAAATGCATGCAACCATATTTGTACGGCACAAATTCACTGGTGAATTTGTTTGCCTATAAATACAAAGTCATTTCTTCGTTAAAATTACTTTTAGATATTAAAAGGTGAATTTGTCTAAATACTCTCGATCTTAAACAGGGATACTTCACAACTTTAAGTATCTCGATCTAAAGAGTTATTTGGCAAATATAGATCATTTGTAATTCATAGGTTGGTAGGATACTTACATATTTGTATTATCTTGATTCCGCACAACCTTGTATTTTATTTAACATCATAAATAAAATACTCTTGGAAAATTACATTGTGTTCCACCTTTACTTTTAGTCGTGTATTACTTTGTTTATATACTTGCATTTATATTCAAGTAATACTAGTCCAATCTAGTGCTTATTAGACTTGTTGTATTTTACACATTGGGTTAAACCATCTAGAGAGTTTGGGAGTCACAATTGGTATCAGAGCAGAAGGCTAAACAAACTTGCCTAGATCTGCTTCTTTGATGGCCACCCCAGAAAATACACAAGGAAATTTTAATTTTGGTCCTGATCCTAATGTTAATGATCAAAATAATGAACCACCTTTTAACACTAATCCACCACCACCTCCTCCTACTCCTGCTTCTCCACATGTGCATGTGCACTATTCAAATAATCCTGTTCCTAAATTCAGTGGGAATAGTGATGAATTTGGTACGTGGAAGGCTAGGATGATATTGCATATCACTGGTATTGAGAGAAATATGATGAAAAACTTAAATGAAGGACCTTATGTCCCCACATCACCTCTTAATGCTCTTCTTGATCCTACTGGATCTAGAAGAGGTCGGGAAAAGAGGGAGAACATTGGTCTGAAGAGGAGAGGAGATTGGTAAATCTAGATACCCTTCTCAAAAACATGATCCTCGGGGCTGTTCCAGAAACCCTAATTCCAACACTAGTTCTTTTTCCCAGTGCTAAAACCATGTGGGATGAACTAATGAACCAGTTTGAAGGAAGAGATGACACCATTGTCACCAGAAAAGTCTCTTTAAACAAGAGGTATGAGTCATTTTTTGCTCAGCCAAATGAGTCTCTCACTGGTACTTACACCAGATTTATGAGTATCATAAACCAGTTGAGAGGTCTCAGGGTTGAAAAAGACAAGGATATACTTCTGGAGAAATTTTGTGATATTCTACCCACCAAATGGTCTCACATGATCCTGGTCTTAAGACAAGGTAAAACTCTGCACACACACACTCTTTCAACTTTATATGGAGCTTTCAGATACACTGAAGAAAATCAAGCTCAGAGAGTTGTGGCAGAACAAGATGCCTATAACCATGCCTCCAGTTAGTCATACTGAACCACAAAGTACAGCACTGATATCTTCTGAGAATGTATTTTCTATGAAGAAGATGGTGTCTGAACTCATGGATTCTGGAGAAGCTAGTCAAATCTCTCCAGATTGTGATGAATCTGAAAATGATGACCTGGTTGTTATGATGTGGCAGAAAAGGTCATTTCATGAAAGATTGCAAGTCCAATCAGTTTGTATCCCAACCTGGTCCTTTTTCTTCTAATAAAAAGCCTGATGACAGCTATAAATCTAAATACAAAAAGCTTAAGGCTCAGATTGCTCTCATGGCACAACAAATGGAAACTAATAATAAGTGCATGATTGCAACAACTGAAGAGAAGTGGGTTCCTTCTGATGATTCATCTGCTGATGAAGAAAAAGAAAGAGATTGCTGTTACATGGCTCTGGCAGACGAAGAGCACCTGGTGAAGGAAGATGTCACATCTGGACGATGGGTGGACATTGTTATCAAAAATGTTAGTGATTATGATATTGAAACTGACCTAGAATTAAAACTGGACATTGCTGAAGCTCTTAATTCTGATTTAATATTTGTTGAAACTGTTAGATCTGACTGTGTAAATGGCCTAGAAACAGATTTTTCTGAAATAACTGTTTTAAAATCAAAATTAAAGGAACTTCAAGACATTGAACTGGCATACTCATGTTGCATCAATTTCCCACACAATTTCCCACACAAAAACATGCATATTTAAATGGAAATACTCATGTTGCATCATTAATACCAGTAATTGATCGATTACCAGAGGGGTTCAGGCCCAGCACCATTTATGATGAGCCTGTAACTCCCAAGGCCAATATTTTCCCAGTTCAATCCCCAGAGGTTAAAACTGGAGCATTCCAGATGATTGCTCCAGTTAAAAAGGTTAATCGGAATAAACCTTTGCCTCAGACCAATCCCCTACCCAAGCCTCGAGTCCAGTCAACTGGAAAGGCTCAGGTGTCATCTGATGAAAATATTTTGTCAAGGTTAGAGAGCCAGTTTCAATTACTGACTCGTCAATTTCAAAGTTTTAATGCAAGATTAAACTTTATTGAGGGTACTTCATCTGGCCCTAGACAAAATACCAAACCTTTTTCCAAGAAAGATAAATATATTTCCCCAGTTGACAAAAAGAAAAAGGTTTCAAAACTATCAACCCCAGTGGTCTTTTCAACTAAGACTACTGTTGAAGAAAGTGAACTAAACCAGATTGCTCCAGGGACCTATAAGGGAGGGTCCAGTGAACCCATCAGTCGATGGGTTCCCAAATCTAACTGATAATATCTGGTGGATGTGCAGGGCGATCGAAAGAAATATATCTGGTATCTTGACAGTGCAGCTGGCAGGACGATGACCGGATGTAAGACCCTGCTGGAGGAGTTCACCATTTCTGATGGACCCTCCATTACTTTTGGAAATGATGGTTTTGGAAAGACTGAGGGATACGGTGTTCTGAACAATGGACAAGTCAAGTTCAGACGAGTTGCATTTGTGAATGGTTTGAAATATAACCTGATCAGTGTAAGTCAACTGTGTGATGATGGCTATCAAGTTCTATTCAATATTGCTCAGGGTATCGTATTCAACAAGGACTGGAAGGTAGTATTGATTGCTCCCAGAAGAGGGAATGTGTACGTGATGGATATGGAAAGCTCTCCTTCAGAGCATTGTTTCTATACTCAAGCTGATGAAGACACAAACTGGTTATGGCACAAAAGGTTATCCCATTTTAATTTCAAAAATATTAATAAGTTGTCTAGAAAACAACTTGCAGATGGGATACCTTCAGTTTTCTTCAAAAAGGAAAGGCCATGTCCAGGATGTGAGATGGGTAAGCAGAAACGTACCAGTTTCAAGACCAGATAGAATTTCAGCATATCTGAACCTCTTCATATGCTTCATATGGACCTTTTCGGTCCATTGAATGTTCAGACTCGTGTTGGAAAAAGATACACTCTGGTGATCGTAGATGAATTCTCCAGATATTGTTGGGTTATCTTTCTCAGGTCTAAAAATGAAGCTGCTGCTGAAATCATCAGTCTTATCAAGCAAATTGAGCTCAAGTACAGTCGAAAGGTGTGTCAGTTAAGAAGTGACAATGGAACAGAATTCCAGAATGCAACTCTGGAGTCATTCTGTACTGACACTGGCATCTCCCAGAATTTCTCATCAGCCCGTTCTCCAGAACAAAATGGAGTGGTGGAAAGGAAGAATCGAACGCTGATAGAAGCTGCCAGGAGTATGCTTGCTGAATCTGGTCTCTACCAGTTTCTGGGCTGAAGCAATTGCTACTGCTTGTCACACCCAGAACCGATCAGTGTACATCAAAAGACACAAAAAGACAGCCTATGAAGTCTTTAGAAATAGAAAACCAAATATTGGTTATTTTCACGTTTTTGGATGTCCAGTTTACATCCTGAACGACTCCAGTCAGTTAGGCAAATTCGATGCCAAAGCTGATGAAGGATATTTCTTAGGATATTCAGCCATTCGCAAGGCCTTCAGAGTCTACAATAAGAGACTGGAGAAGGTCCATGAGTCAATTCATGTCACATTTGATGAATCAAATGCCGCAATCAATAAACAGCCAACCCTTGATACTCCCCCAGTAACTCCAATTGTCTTCTGTGAATCTGATCCTATCAACTACAATAAAGATTCACCAGAAGAAGTTTCCAGTCATCCTGATCTGGAACCTGTTCAGAATAAGAAACCCTCAGTGGTACTCCATTCTATCCTTCTATTATTTTCAAGCTACCCTCTGAAATTAATATTGGATCAGATGTTCGTACTACTCCCCCAGTATCAGTCCCAGTTAAAACTGAACCAGTACTTCAAGAAATGCCTTCAAATGAAGAATTTCATGATGCAAATCGTGATTTAAATAAATCAGATGAAGATGCTAAAGTAGTCTGGGAAGATCCTCCTGAAGCAACACCAGAGGAGACTCAACTGAATTCTTGCACTGATATTGTTTTCAGTAACAATCCTGGTCAGTACTCCAGATGGATCAAAGCTCATCCTATCGATCAGATCATAGGTGACTCCAGTAGAGGAGTTCAGACCAGAAGAGCCTCCAGTAATCAATGCTTATATGTTAGTTTTCTATCATTGATGGAACCTAAAGAAGATTGACGAGGCTATGGAAGATCCAAGCTGGGTGACTGCTATGCAAGAAGAGCTTCACCAATTTGAAAGGAACAAGGTTTGGTACCTGGTTCCTTTCCCAGTTGGAAAGAAAGAACCAATTGGAACCAGATGGGTCTTCAGGAACAAGGTAGATGAAGATGGCCACGTAATCAGAAACAAGGCCAGACTGGTAGCACAAGGGTACTGCCAGTCAGATGTCATTTTGATGAATCATTTGCTCCAGTGGCTAGACTTGAAGCGATCAGAATATTCTTAGCATTTGCTGCTCATCATCAGTTCAAGGTCTACCAGATGGATGTAAAGAGTGCATTTTTGAATGGAAAACTTGAAGAAGAAGTTTATGTCAGACAACCACCAGGTTTCGTTGATGAAAAGCATCCACATTGGGTATATCGTCTGGACAAAGCTCTTTATGGCCTCAGACAAGCCCCACATGCCTGTTATGATACTCTGACTAAACATTTATTGAAAAATGGTTTCAAAAGAGGTGCAATTGACAATACCTTATTTATT
>CM067168.1:78056509-78091921 GCA_034093135.1 Erigeron breviscapus
AAATGTTAAAAAAAAATTTGTAATTGTTGAATGACAACAAGTAATGATAACAGAGAAGACATGTAGCCTCCATTTGCAGTGACTTGTCTCCTGTGATTGATTGATGTATAGTGATGTACGAAAAGACTATATAATACTATTGTAACACCCCAAGCTAGGCTCGAAATGTACCGAAAAGCATGACACAAGATGGAATTATCGTAGAACGAGACTATATGAAAATAAGAGGATTCCGGGAACCCAACAATTAAGTTACAATGTCACCAAAAGCATGTTGAGTCCCAATGTTTGTTGTAAATTTAATGATGACAAATCTGACCTATAAACACTTAGTAATCTTTTGGTTCTTGTAATCTGATCTGGGTCAGACTAAGCTGACACAGCTTGCGATATGTAACTGACCCAGATCACGCTTCATGTTCGTAATTGTAATACTATACGGAAGCAAGTGTTATTCAAGCTGCATCAACAATATTAAAGCATTCAATCCAAGTCGAAAAGGAGGATTGAAGATAGAGGACCAAACTGTTAGTGGAAGACAGATTGGAACTAGCAGTCTGCTTGGAAACACTTAGGCAGATTGGTGCCATGACAAACCGCCCAATCTGTGTCAACAATCAAAGTGAAGATAACAACCTGGATTGAAGATAAGGACTATGACGTGACTAGGAATATTCCTAGTATCCAGGTTAGTGGTTGTTTACATATGCGTGTCCACACTCTTATTGGACGATGAAGAATGTGCAGCTGTACGTGGGGGACCACAAGTACGATGAAGGCACGATTGTTTATTCCTTTGATCGTCCAATACAAGAAGACTACGTGGTTGATTTGGACACCAAGTGACGAGGAGCTTTCGCCTATAAAAGCAACACTCCTTGTATGCATATGGGTGGCAATTCCTGAGAATCATTCTTCACACAAAGTTTCTCTGCTCTTACACACAGCTTAGTCTGTACGAGATCAGCTTGGGCTGACTCTCTTGAGCTGAAACTTATTGATTGTTGTTTGTCATTCATAGGGTTGTTTAGATATTTGTAGGCTATCTTTATTCCGCAACAACCCTGTAATTCTTTGTATAGATTATTTCTTAATAAAGAGTTACATTTGAAAACCGCAATCTGTGTTCAAGAATGCTTTTATTCTCTACTGCTTTACTGTTTTAATGATTCTTGTTCTTTACATGCATTAAGTATTTTGAGTCTTAAAACGTTGCTTAAAAGTTTGTAAAGTTCGAGAAAAGTTGTATTCACCCCCTCTACAACTATCCTGTGTACAATATACTTTGGTATATTGATACACCGTGGGACGTATCAATTGGTATCAGAGCGGTGGTTGAGAATTAACTTGACTTGATCCTTGCATATTTTCATTATAGTAAAGCATTATGTCATCTTTTATTGATAATGGTTCTTCAACCAGACCACCCATGTTTGACAAAGATGATTTTAGTGGGTGGAAAGGTCGAATGTCTTTGTTCCTTGAATCCATCGATAACAATATGCCTGACATCCTTCAGGATGGTCCTTATGTTCCTACACAGACTGTAGTGGTTGAAGCTGTGGTTAGGGAAGGTCATCCAACCATTCCTGCCACAGTTAAATCCATAGTAAAGGATAAGGCATATTGGGGGGATGAGGATAGGAGAATGGCTAACTTGGACGTGAAGGCCAGAAATTTCATTGTCCAGGCTGTACCCAAAGACCTTTATCATTCAATAAAAATGTGTTCTACAGCAAAGAAAATGTGGGGTACATTGACTGTCATGTTTGAGGGTTGTTCTACTTCCATGGAGTCCACCATAACTACCTTAACAAAGAAGTATGAGAGATTCTTCTCTTTGAGAAATGAATCCTTAACTGACACTCATACCCGCTTTAACGCTTTGGTTAATGATTTAGCTGCTGTTGGAATTAATAAGAATAATAGTGTTTTAAAGAGCAAATTTCTTGATTCTTTACCTCCTAAATGGAACAATTATATTTCATCTGTTAAATTAAGTGCTGTTTACAATGATCTTGATCTCCCTGGACTCTTTGGTTTGCTTCATAACCAAGAGTGTTCAGAGGCAGAAAAATTAATAGCTATGGGTGATTCTTATAGTCAGCCTGCTGCTGCATTTGTTGCTTCTATGACTGAACACCCTAATTCTGTTAGCAATGAGATCATTCCATATGTAAATGATGATATTCCTGTGATGTCTAACCATAATTCTGTTTGTGCTGAATCTGAATGTGAGGAATCTGATGGTAATGAACTGGCTAATGAGGTAGCTATGTTGGCTGAAAGGATCAGAAGGAGATCCTTTAACAAGTTTAAAGGGAAGGGAAGAAGTGGCCAAGCTGATAGAGCCAAGAAGCCTTTTGATATGTCCAAAGTCACTTGTTACAAGTGTGGCAAAACTGGACATATGGCTGGTGATTGTAGATCCAAAGAAACTGCTCAAGCTGTGCCAGCCAAAGGTGGAAGAGGTGAGAAATACTCAAAGCTCAAGACTAAGTACAAAGCCTTGAAAGCACAAATAGCTGAGCTGACTAAGAAGGTGAACAAAAATGAGAAAAGTCTGGTAGCCAAAGACTGGGCTGAAAGTGCTACATCATCTGATGATGAGTTGTACAAAGATGCCAAATGTTTCATGGCTAAAGAAGCTACTCGACGATTTGTTGAAGATCTGGCCAGTATGCAACAGCAGTCAGAGTCAGCTCACCAGGCATCCACCAGTCAGACTGCTCCACCTGAGGTAACTTATTTCTCTAATATGTCTGATTATGATAAACTGTCCAGACTGAACAAACTTGGTGATGAGGTCCTTTTGCAAAAACACTTTAATCAAGAACTTAAGAAGGAAATTCATATGTTGAAACTTGATGTCAGTACCAAAAATCACACCATTGAAAAACTTGAGTCTGAAGTCAAAGCACAAAAGCAATTGAACTCTATTTTAGTAAAAGAAGCTAAGACTGCAGAAGAAAAGTTTTTGAAAGTTAAACAAATTACTGAATCATGGTGTATTGGTTCAAAAAGAGTTGCAAAGTGTGTCAATGTCCAAATACCTCATCAGATCCAAGCTATTTTTGATGGTGATTATGACAGGGCCATAGCCATAGCTGAAGTATGTGCTATGGAGCCTTGTTATCAGCCTCCTTCACCACCTAAAGTCCAAACCAAAGGTACGAACTCTAAACCAATTAAGTTGGTTCAGAAATCTGGTATTGGGTTTAGTGATCCTGAAACTGTTGGCCAAACCATTGCTGAAGCTGTGTCTGAGACTGATAAGGTTGTTGAGTTAAAACCTGAAGAAAGTCTTGACTTGTCCAAACTGACCATTACCCAGTCTGTGTCAGATTCCAATATTAAAACAAACAAGAACTCTAGGAGAATGAAAAGGAAAGTTAGAGACCACAGTGTTCCAAAACAAAAGGTTAAGTTGTTAAAGAATGAGAAGTCTGGTTCTCAAGGAAGTGTGTCACAAACCAAATCTGAGTCTATTTCAAATAACACTAAATCTGACTCTGACAAAATGATTTCCAAATATGTTGAGTCCAGAACTAGTGAGGTTTCAATTGATGCAAATTTTCTTAAAGATGTTTCTGATCCCAAAAATGTTGATCAAAGAAAATTAAGAACTGAATGTCAGAAATCTGGAATAGGCAAAGGTTTTGTTCAAAAGGAAACCTTAGTTGTTGCTAAAAAGAATTTCAAATCTGGTAAGGGACAGATCAAGCAACAATGGGTATCCAAATGTGATAAGAGTCAAAGTTCTACGACCCAATCTGAGTCAGACCCTTTGGTCAGCTCTGGTGAACCCATCTCCAGATGGGTTCCCAGAATGAACTAATCTCTTATTGCAAATGCAGGGCAGTCATGATGATAACACCTGGCACTTGGACAGTGGTTGTTCCAAGCATATGACCGGATGTAAGTCCCTGCTATGTAACTTTAGGATTCGCGCTGGTCCTAATGTTACTTTTGGAGATGATTCTCAAGGAAAGACGGAAGGTGTTGGTGTTCTTTCGAATGGTCCTCTTACTTTCAGAAGAGTCTCTTATGTTAATGGTTTGAAGCACAATCTGATTAGTGTGAGTCAGTTGTGTGATGCTGGTTATGAGGTGAGATTCAGGTCTGATAAGGGGATTGTTCTTGATTTAGAAGGCAATGTGGTTCTAATTGCAAAGAGGGATGAGTCTTTGTATTCTTTTGACATGAGAAATCCAACTGTCACAAGAGAAGTATGCTTCATGTCAAAGTCTCAAGATGAGCTGAATTGGTTGTGGCATAAAAGGTTGTCTCATATGAATTTCAAAGACATCAACAAGCTGTGTAAGAAAGAGTTGGTGTCTGGTCTTCCAGTGATCAAGTATGAGAAGGACAAGCTGTGTGGTGCTTGTAAGAAAGGCAAGCAACATAAAGCTACCTTTAAGTCTAAAACCTGCTCAACCATTGATAATTGTTTGGATCTGCTTCATATGGACTTGTTTGGACCAATTAGTACTCCATCATTCACTGGAATGAGGTACTCCTTGGTCATTGTTGATGAGTATTCAAGATACACCTGGGTTTTCTTTCTTAAACACAAGAGTGATGCTGCTGACACAATCATTGATTTCATCAAGCAAGCTGAAATTCTTTACAAAAGGCCTGTTAGGCAGTTAAGGAGTGATAATGGAACTGAATTCAAGAATATCACTCTTAACTCTTTTTGCAGAGAAAAGGGAATTTCACAAGTCTACTCAGCTGCTAGAACTCCTTAACAAAATGGTGTTGCAGAAAGAAGAAACAGAACTCTTATTGAAGCTGCCAGATCCATGATGGCTCAAAACAATGTGAAGTCTCATTTCTGGGCAGAAGCAATTCACACAGCTTGCTTTACCCAGAACAGATCCCTCATTGTGAAAAGACACCAGAAAACTGCATATGAACTTCTTAGGGGGAGAAAACCTGAGATCGGTTTCCTAAGAATGTTTGGAAGTCCTTGCTATATTCTAAACCAGAAAGACCACCTTGGTAAGTTCGATGTGAAGTCAGATGAAGGTATCCTTCTTGGATATGCAACAATGATGAAAGCCTACAGAGTGTACAACAAGAGAACTAAAACAATTGAGAACTCTGTAAATGTAAGCATTGATGAAGGTTGTTCTAAGCCAGTTTGCTCTCCTCCTAAAGATGAAGACTTCAACTTTGAAGAACTGGTTGTACCTGAGAATGAGCCTCCAACAAATCCTCCAGTTGGAGCTAATAATGCTCAAACTCAGGGGGAGCATTTTTTTGAAGAAGAAGAAGAAGTTCCAATCTTTGAAGATGCTCAAACTGATCCTACTCCTACTGAAGTCATAGTTCAGAATCCATTTAATGACTCTTCAACTGGTTCAGACTCCTCCATTCCTGTCCAAGCTGATCAGCCTCTTCCTCAAACTGATCATGCTGGACCATCAAATCTGAATCAGTCCATTGTCCCTGTTACTAGATGGACAAAGAGTCATCCAATTGACCAAATCATTGGTGATCCACTCTCTGGTGTGAAAACAAGAAGAAAGGCAACAGGCAACTTCTGCATGTTTGTCAACTTTGTAAGCAAAGTGGAACCAACTGAGGTTGATGAAGCTCTGGAAGATCCCTATTGGGTTAATGCAATGCAAGATGAGCTAACACAGTTTGAAAGAAACAAGGTTTGGGAACTTGTTCCAAGACCTCATCACAAGACTGTGATTGGAACCAAGTGGGTCTACAGAAACAAAATGGATGAAAGGGGAGTTGTGACCAGAAACAAAGCAAGATTGGTAGCTCTTGGTTACAGACAAGAGGATGGAATTGATTATGATGAGACTTTTGCACCAGTGGCAAGATTAGAGGCAATCAGAATGTTCTTGGCCTTCTCTGCTCACAAGGGTTTCAAGGTCTATCAAATGGATGTGAAGAGTGCTTTTCTTAATGGAAAGTTGGAAGAAGAAGTCTATGTTGAACAACCTCCAGGTTTTGAAAATTCAAAGTTTCCTGACCATGTATTCAAGCTTGACAAGGCTCTCTATGGATTAAAGCAAGCTCCAAGGGCATGGTATGATACTTTGTCTAAATTCTTATTGGCTAATAAATTCAAAAGAGGTAATGTTGACAAGACTTTGTTTGTGAGAAAGTATAATGGTGATATTCTACTGGTACAAATATATGTAGATGATATAATATTTGGTTCTAGCAGTGAAAGACTTTGCAAAAAGTTTTCAGAATTAATGTCTAAAAAGTATGAAATGAGCATGATGGGAGAACTAAACTATTTTCTGGGTTTACAAGTTAAATAGACTAAAAATGGAATTTTTATAAACCAAGGAAAGTATGTTAAAGATCTCTTAAACAAATTTGGTTTTAGTGATTGCTCACCTATGAAAACTCCTATGGGAACTGGTGAAAAGCTGGATGAAGATAAAAATGGAAAATCTGTTGACATCACAGCTTATAGGGGTATGATAGGATCATTACTTTATTTAACTGCTAGTAGACCAGATATTATGTTTGCTACATGTCTTTGTGCAAGATATCAGGCTAGTCCTAAGGAATCTCATCTTAAGGCTGTAAAGAGAATCTTTAGATACCTTAAAAGTAGTCCCAATCTGGGTCTTTGGTATCCCAAAGACTCAGGGTTTGATCTAATTGGCTATTCAGATTCTGACTTTGCAGGCTGCAAGATTGATAGAAAAAGTACTTCAGGAGCTTGTCAAATGCTAGGTAATAGACTTGTAAGTTGGTCCAGTAAGAAGCAGCATTCAGTTTCCATTTCTACTGCAGAAGCTGAGTATGTTGCTGCTGGAAGCTGTTGCTCTCAAATCCTTTGGATGCAATATCAGCTTCAAGACTATGGTGTCACTGCAACAAAAACTCCAATCTTTTGTGACAGTACCAGTGCCATAGCAATCTCAAACAATCCTGTACTTCATTCAAGGACTAAGCACATTGATATAAGATATCATTTCATTAGGGATCATGTGATGAAAGAAGATGTTGAACTCCATTTCATTCCAACAGACAATCAGCTTGCTGACTTGTTCACAAAGCCATTGGATGAATCAAGGTTCAACTACCTTATAAGTAAGCTAGGTATGCTTAATTTGTAAAATGTAGTGAGCTAAGTAATAGCAAATCTGACCCTTAGAGTTTTACTAAAATTTTGAGGGCAAGCTGTGTCTGACACAGACTACTCTTTTATACTTTATGTTTATCAAGTAAAAGTGAGTAAGCTGAGTCTGACCCAGCTTCGTGGTTATTTTTGTTATTAAATATCTCAGTGCGTTTAATTTGTTTCATTATTTTATTTAGCTTACGTATTGATCCTATTGGGATGTGACACATGTAGTGGACCATACCGGTTACTGAAAAAGTACCACCACTACTTGTTGTTCATCCAATCAAAATCTTTCTCTCTCCACTATTTCCAAATCAGATATTTTGGGTTTGAATAAAACAATCAATCTAACCTAAATTTCAAATCACTTATTCATATTTTCATAAAATCAATTCTTTTTCTCTCTAATCTGATTACTGTTTTATTAAATTTACTTTCTTCTAAATTTGTTTTCAAAATGGCATCATCATCAAATAATTCTCAATCTTCTTCTGAATCTGAAAATCTTTTTCCAACTCCAATCAGTGCAAATAAGTTATCTCCTTATGTGGTTGGAGATAAGGTAGTTGTTGTTCCCTCCGATCTTGATACTGGTAAAATCAAGATTGGAAGTCTGGTTTATGCTAATCTTCATCCTCCCTCATGGGCAAAAGGATATGATGAGATTGTTACTTTCATGTGGTATCATCCTTTTGGGAAAGTAATGATTGAGAAACCAGATTGGGTGTTTCAAGATCTCCTGTGTGAATTCTGGGCAAGCTGTGTTGTGAAACAAAAC
The DNA here is from genome assembly GCA_034093135.1 of Erigeron breviscapus. Classification (NCBI taxonomy): domain Eukaryota; kingdom Viridiplantae; phylum Streptophyta; class Magnoliopsida; order Asterales; family Asteraceae; genus Erigeron; species Erigeron breviscapus. Next base: position 78,064,399 of record CM067168.1, read on the forward strand.
AAGAAGGGAGATGCTGCAATCTATGGCTCAGTCCTAAACGGTAAGAAAAAGGTATATATTTCTTACGAAAGGCTTAAGTCTGCATTTGAGCTATCATATATGCCTGATGATGAATATGATCCTGTTGTGTCTCATGCTGAAGCCAAAAATGTTTTACAAGAAGTTGGATATACTGGTCCACTTGCTTCAGTTGTTAAAATGAAACATTTAACTGGTATTTGGAATTACTTATTGAGCACAATTTCAAAAACTTTACAAGTAAAGGCAGGCAGCTTTGATCAGCCTAATGTCCTAGAGTTGCAAATTTTTCATGCAATGGTCACTATGACCAGAATAGATTTTGCTGCTTTAATCTTTAAGGACCTTGTTGAGCGTGTAAATAAAAAGAGTCTTACCATACCCTATGGTAGGATTCTTGCACTCATTATTGAAGCTATCCTTGATAATGATTACAGCCTGGCAACTGGTTAGACTGTAGAGTGCAAGTCCATTAATTCTAACATTTTCAACAGTCCTAAGGTATCTGTGCAGGGTCTAACCGAGCAATGCAGATTTACCTTGATTTTTGCAGGAGAAGAGAGGAGGAACAAGAAGCATTAAGGGAAGCTGTCCCTTCTTCGACGCGATCTGGGTCTGACACTCAATCTGCCAATCAGGGGGACCCAGGTACACATGCTTCTGAACCCTCAAACTCTGCTGGATCTATGCATTCTTCTCCTTCAAAAGAGGGTGAAGGGTTGGCCACATCATCAGCCACCCTAGCCGCACCCTCACTCCAATTCATATCAGCTTCAAAACAACCCAGTGTTGAGGACTTAGTGCCTCGCATTGTGAAAAAGAAAAGATCCACAAGGAAATCTGTGTCAGCTTTGGTGGGTAAAATTTCAACTCCAAAACCATTAGAAGTCCCACCTGGTTCAGTGGAAGCTGAGGAACGTTCCGAAGCTGTCCCTGATACCCAAGCTGACATACCGAATTCACCACGCCCATCTACACTCTCCCAAAAGGGTGTAGACGAGATAAAAGGGACAACTGTATCTACCCAACCCTCCAAACAGGGTGAAGGTATTGAAACAAAGACCTCCTCCCAAGGTCATACTGAGTCTGTGCCGAAATCACCATCATCAGCCTCCCAAAAGGTTGATGATATCATTAAAGGGATAACAATGGATCTAGCCCAGATCCAAGAGTCAGAGTCTGTGCACGTACAATCTGAGGATGGTCAGACAAAGGAGAGTAGTATCGAACACCAAGGTGACACTGCTGCTCTTCCCAAAGCTGATCAGACTCCCTTAAAACACTCTGAGTCTGCACTGGCTGCCAATGCCTCTTCTATGTCACAAGAAGAGGTACAGGCCACAATTCTCCCTCATGATACTTTGGTGCAACAACACACCATTATTGAAGGGCAATCCTCTACCCTTAACATTACACCTGCAGGGTCTGTGTCTGCATCTGTCCTTGGACAGAGGGACTCTGTAGGTTACTTGGCTGTCTTTAAGGCAGTCATGTCAGCCCCTTATGCAGCAAAGGGAACCATTGATGGTCCTCACGATGTCAATGAGAACATAGTCACTATCTCCGGAAGTGACTCTTCATTCGATGATGAGTTTGCCCATCCATCCTCAAGGGATGATCTGATGGAAGTTGCTAGTGGAGGGGTTGATCAACATCAAGATCAACCAATTCCCATTAGCCATCAGCCTGAATCAAACGTCAATCTTTCTCAGGCTGATCAACTCATTATCAATTCTGATAGATCCACTCATGAGACTCACTCTCATGAGCAAATGTTCCAAGACTCCTTAAACCTCCACCCCCTTCTATATTCCCCAATTGACCAAATTAAGGATTGCAGGCTGCTCTTTCCAGAGTCAGTGGCTTTTAAGCCAACTGCAAGTCCTTCCCAAGATGCCACATTCTCATTTTCAGATGTGGTGGGTCAGCTCACTGAGTTCATATCAACTCACAAGGTTGAGAACTCAAAGCTGACTGAATGCTTGGAAAAGATCCAAAAGGATCAAGAATTGACGAATAAGAAGGTGGATAAAATGTCTAAGGAACAGACTGCACTTAAAGAGAGTGTTGTGAAAGCAGTTGACCTTATGCAAAAGAACCAAGAGAAGCTGACAGAGTCCCTTGAAAGTCTAACTAAGAAAATCAATGAAGAAATGGAAAGGAACAAAGGGACTCTGGGTCAGATCGAAAATGCTGCAACCAGATTCACAAGGAAAGTAACTGTTGAGCTTCAAGCTGCTAATAAGTCACAGGCAGATTTCAAGAAAGATTTGATTGAAGCCTCAACTAGTTTCAAGAACAAGGTTGCACTCCTCCATGATGATTTTGCTGAATTGAGAAGAGCCTGCTGTCTTACAAATGTAAAGATTGATGTCCTTAACAATCGAATTCCAGAATTCTTTGCCACTCCTGTGAGTTCTTTTCCTGGTGATGATGACAAAAAGGGGGAGAAGGATCATACCAAGGGGGAGAAGGGCTCCACTTCTAAGAAAAAGAGAAGTGAAATGAATGAAGCAGAAATTGAAAGGCAAAGAGCTGAGGTGGACAAGGACATTGAAGCTTATTTTGAAAGGGTGAGACAAAGAAATAACCAGGCTGATAGGAGGATTATTGTGTATGGTTCTAATATGGTTGGAAAGGAAGAGGAGATAAAAATACCAGAATCTGAGTCTGGTGGTACAAAGGATGTGAATGAAGAAGTTGAAAAGGAGAGTGATACAATTGAGGGGGAGACCACTGATGGTGTTGAAAAAGAAATTGGAGGAATAAGGAAGGAAGTTGTGGTTGAAAAAGATATAAGGAAGGATGTTGGAGTTGAAAAATTGAAAAGAAAGATGAAGTCTGTCCAAGCTGACCCTGTGCAAGCTGTGCCTGAACAAGCTGTGCAAACTGACACAGCTTCCAAAGAAGTAAACATTGAATCTTCTTCAAGTGATGACACAGTCACTCTGTCTCAGTTTCAATTGAAGAAAAGGAAAACTGAAGTTGGGTCAAGTGGTTTGAAAGTCTTGACCCAAGAAGAAAAAGATTGGGAGCTGGCTGCTCAAAATGCGCCTGGACTCAAAATGACACTTAAACAGGCTTATAAGTTGGTAGTGGAAGACATACTAGAAAGAGAAAGAGTTGCTGCAACTAAGTCTGATTCTGAAATTGCCAAGGCTGTTCAAGAACAATTGAATAAAGAAGATGAAGAAGATCTTGCAGCCATTGGTACTAAAAAGAAAGTTGTTAGCAAAGGCAAAGAAAAGAGGAAAATGGTGGTTCACTCAAAACCATCACAGAAAGTTAGAGAAGTGGGGCAGAGTGTGAAAGCCCATAGGTGGTTTAATGCCTTGGAGAAAAGACAGGTAACTGAAAATATCCATTATAGAAGGCATCCAGAACCAATCCATCAGGTTATTTTGAAAAGACGAAAAGGAAAAAGCATTCCAAGCATAAGGTTTACAAGGAAAGGTTATGAATCTAACTGGGAAACCTATGATCTTGACAAGCTGCTTGATCTAGGTTATACAGAATGGGTTGAGTTGCATAACCACATCACTGGTATGCCTGGAATCCACAAAGAGGCTGTCTTGGAAGCCATTGAGAAGAAGTTGGCTGCTATTGTGAAATACAAAATTGATATCACTGGCCTTCCAAGACCAAGAGCATATGATTTGGATGATGAAGATGAGTCAGAAGAGTCACTCAAGAAGAAGAGAAAAAGAAATGTTAATCTCCAAGGACCTGAAGGTGATCACACAGACTTCCTCAGAAATTTGAATCCTTCAGAGTTTCTTGGGTTATTATCTACTGATGCTATAGACAAACTTCTAAGTCATCTTAATCTGACTCTACCTACTGGTGTGGAAAATGCAAGAAGTGGAATGCACATTACTGAACCTGAACATGGCATGTATTTTGTGGATACAAAAGGGAAACTTGTATTCCAAAGGACTGCTGAGCTAAAAGAGGTACCAACTATGCACCTTTTTACCTTGTATAGATTTTGTGTTGCTTTCAGTGAACAAGGTAATGGGTATGAGCAGTTCCTTATTAATGAAGGACTAGATAGGAAGGTAGATGTGACGATTGCTCCATCTTTTGAAGTTAAACAAGAAACTGTAGAGTTAATTGGGGAATAGAGTCTTATTGTAACACTTTGTATTTCTCTGATATACAAGTAGTTGTACAAATTCAGTTGTCTTGTTACAATTCTGTATCAGATTGAAAAGAACCCAAAAGATTCAAAGGGTCACAAACTGTTAGTCATATTTTTTTTGATTCTTTGTAAGCTGTATGTTAAAAGTGTAGTTAGGTTTTGTCATCATCAAATAGGGGGAGATTGTTGAGTCCCAATGTTTGTTGTAAATTTAATGATGACAAATCTGACCTATAAACACTTAGTAATCTTTTGGTTCTTGTAATCTGATCTGGGTCAGACTAAGCTGACACAGCTTGCGATATGTAACTGACCCAGATCACGCTTCATGTTCGTAATTGTAATACTATACGGAAGCAAGTGTTATTCAAGCTGCATCAACAATATCAAAGCATTCAATCCAAGTCGAAGAGGAGGATTGAAGATAGAGGACCAAACTGTTAGTGGAAGACAGATTGGAACTAGCAGTCTGCTTGGAAACACTTAGGCAGATTGGTGCCGTGACAAACCGCCCAATCTGTGTCAACAATCAAAGTGAAGATAACAACCTGGATTGAAGATAAGGACTATGACGTGACTAGGAATATTCCTAGTATCCAGGTTGGTGGTTGTTTACATATGCGTGTCCACACTCTTATTGGACGATGAAGAATGTGCAGTTGTACGTGGGGGACCACAATTACGATGAAGGCACGATTGTTTATTCCTTTGATCGTCCAATACAAGAAGACTACGTGGTTGATTTGGACACCAAGTGACGAGGAGCTTTCGCCTATAAAAGCAACACTCCTTGTATGCATATGGGTGGCAATTCCTGAGAATCATTCTTCACACAAAGTTTCTCTGCTCTTACACACAGCTTAGTCTGTACGAGATCAGCTTGGGCTGACTCTCTTGAGCTGAAACTTATTGATTGTTGTTTATCATTTCATAGGGTTGTTTAGATATTTGTAGGCTATCTTTATTCCGCAACAACCCTGTAATTCTTTGTATAGATTATTTCTTAATAAAGAGTTACATTTGGAAACCGCAATCTGTGTTCAAGAATGCTTTTATTCTCTACTGCTTTACTGTTTTAATGATTCTTGTTCTTTACATGCATTAAGTACTTTGAGTCTTAAAACGTTGCTTAAAAGTTTGTAAAGTTTGAGAAAAGTTGTATTCACCCCCCTCTACAACTATCCTGTGTACAATATACTTTGGTATATTGATACACCGTGGGACGTATCAGTCTGAAATAACCTGCGATGAAGTCTGGAGTGATCTCTCCAGGTCCGCCACCTTACTTAAAAGGCCTTGGACCTCGGCAGAAGATGAAGTGGAGAGACCACTGGGAGGTTCAAGATTGGAAGGCAATCTGGTCATAAGAGGTACTTGTGCCCAGTCCTCTTCAGTTGCAGCTTCAGATGTTACAACTGTTGAGTCCAGCGCACGAGGTTCAGTTACATTGACTGGAGTTTGAAGTGGTGGAGGTTGAGATTGTGAAGTTTGAGTGGTTGCAGGAGTGAAGTATTGAGTATTTCTTGGAATTGAAGGTGGTGGTGGTGGTGGCATGTTTGATTCTGGTGGAGGTTCATTTGATTCTGGTGGTGGTGGTTGCATGTTTGATTCTGGTGAAGGTTCAGCAGATATAATTGGTTGGGTGACTGAATCAATAGCAGATGTGTCAATATTTTCTTCTTTATCACCCAGGAAATTCATGTTTACATCAAAACCTTCAGACATTGGGGAATCTACATCATCCCAATCTGGAGCCATCCCAACTGTCTGATCACGAGTCTGTTCACCAGCCCGTTCACTAACTTGTTCATCAGCCTCTACATTTAAGTCGATTTGAGCCTCTTGCTCACCAGATACATGTTCATCAGTCTGAACATCTTGTTTGACTTGCTCAACAACCTGCTCAATAATCTGGGCCACATTTTCTTGCTCAACATTCTCTTCAGGTTCAAAAATCGGAGACCCATCCAGATTCATTACATCACCAGGATGTCATTCAGGATTCACCTGAAGTCCAGCTCTCATCGGACGCCTTGATCTTGGTCGTCTGGAAGGTTCAACATTTTCTGGTCCTTGACCTTCAGGAGCCACTTGTCTAATGGGTTGTACAGCTTCAATAATCTGTACATCTTGGTCACCAGAGGGTCCTTCACCAACTTGACCTCTACCCGGAGCCACTTCAATTTCTTCCCTTTGAAAGGAGAGCATGGACTGAGGAATATCTACCTCGTTCAGTGGAGATATGAGGTTGGTCAGATCCCTCATATACTCACTCACAAAAAAGTGAGTAGTTTCAAAATCATACTGGTCTCCAAGAGCTCTTTTAAACATGAGTGAAAGAAAACGGATATAAGGAACAAAGGCTTTTCTACCTTTCACTCTAAGACGCTCTACCAGATCATCAAAAAGAATCTGAGCAAAATCCACTCTAAGTCCAAACCAGAGGCAGTAGGCAATCTGGAGATGGGTTTGATTTATCTGGTCTAACCCTCCAGAACTGCCTCCCAGACATTCAACAATGTGGGTGAAGAAGTATCTCCATGAGTCTGACAGTTTGCTCATGTAGATAGTTCCCTTCCTGGATAGCTTGCCATGCTCATCCATAATATATGTGTGCCCCATCAGTCTGCACACTTCCCTTGTATTTATACCAGAGGGAAGTTCAATAGGCAACTCATTCTGTTCAAAATAATTCAACTGTAGAACAGACCTGAGTAGACTAGCAGTGAAACCCAAGGATCTGGTACCTCCCTTGAGAGTATAAGTGATTGATGAAGTTTCATCATCATATTGTGCAGTGTACCAGAATTCACAAAGGTAATCGTGGTACATCCTTCCTGGATTTAATGTCAACGCACCATATAATGGACATGAGAGAAAAAAGGTGTTTAATCTCCCAATAACAGATTTGGCATCATGAACACTGGAAAGAGAAAGTCTGGCCATCCAGTTATTCATGTTAATTCTTATGGCGTTTGCCTCTAATGTGATATGAGGTGCCCTGTCAACATTTTCAGTTGGAGCATATTCAGCGGCAAGCAGATTTTTAAGCGATTTGGATTGTCTAGGTGCCATTTTATGATGAATAGATGAAGATGAAATTGAGTATTTAGGGTTTTGATGAAGATTTGATGAAGAATTGAATGGAAATGGAGTAAATATGAGAGATGATTATGATTGGAAATTGAATGAAGAAATAAATGAAGGAATTTGAAAGATTTGGGAGTAAATATGTTCGAAGTAAATGCAAATGAAATTGAAAGTGGGTATATATAGGAGAGAGAATGTGGAACTCAAACGGTTTATTTGAAATTATCAAATAAATTTTGATCGAGGTTCTGAGATCCGCATTAATTACATCACATCACACATAAATGTGTGACGGTTTACAACCCACAAACAGTATCAAGTTGCTCTTTTTGACTTCCCAAGGTAAAAATACCATCATTACGTTGAAAAATTTACATGCCACGTAGGATTATAAGATAAATATCTTTAAAAAGTTTGCTTACATGGCACGCACAATGACCAAGTATTTAAAAAATATTATGACTTATTTCAGTGCATCTGGAGGTTGACTGGACGCTTCAGTATCACTGGTGGATTAGTCCAGTGAAGCATGCACTGATGGTACACTGGAGGGATACTCCAGTAAAGTACCAGTGAAAACCATTTTGAAAGACTGGTAACCTCAAACGTGCACGTCAACTAATACAGACAAATGAGAGGGACACATTTACAAGGAGACATAAGTCACCTCAAACACGCACTTCAACCTGTCCAGTTAACAGTGAGAGGGACACATTTACAAAGCATTTTTAAGAGCAAAAATATCTTTCAAGTCTTTCCCCTGGAATGTTGATCCAGAAATCTATTAATGCAAATAAATTTATAAATCTTTAAATCAAAGATCCTCAGTAGTACACAATGGCGTTCAATACCAAGGTTCCAGATTTAATTAACATTCCCAACTCACCAACAAAATATTCAAAAGTTTTGACATCCAGAGGTTTAGTAAAAATGTCAGCGAGTTGTTTGTCAGTGGGAATAAAATGGAGTTCAATGTTGTTTTTCATAATATGATCACAGATAAAATGATACCTGAGATCAATGTGCTTCGTTTTGAGTGCATGACTGGATTGTTTGAGATAGAAATGGCACTGGTATTATCACAAAAGATTGGGGTCTTTGAATACTTAATACCATAATCAAGCAACTGGTTCTTCATCCAGAGTATTTGAGCACAACAACTGGCTGCAGACACGTATTCAGCTTCAGCAGTGGACAATGAAACTGAAGTTTGCTTTTTACTGGTCCAGCTGACCAGTTTGCCACCAAGGAAATGAAATCCACCAGTAGTGGATTTCCTGTCTATCTTACAACCTGCATGATCTGAATCTGAATAACCCATTAGATCCATGCCTGAGCCTTTGGGATACCAAAGACCCAAACTGGGAACACCCTTAAGGTATTTCAGTATGCGCTTTACAGCAAGCATATGAGATTCCTTTGGATTAGACTGATATCTGGCACATAAACATGTTGAAAACATAATATCTGGTCTACTGGCAGTTAAATACATCAGTGAACCAACCATGCCTCTGTAGATAGTGGTGTTCACTGGTTTACCATCTGGATCGGAGTCCAGTGCCAGTGGTGCAGAAATTGGAGTTGGTTTAGATGGTGAAGAGTTCATATCATATTTCTTTAAAAGATCTCTAACATATTTTTCCTAATTAATAAAAATGTCATCTTTGTTTTGTTTAATCTGGAGTCCAAGAAAATATGTTAATTCACCCATCAAACTCATTTCATATTCAGTTGACATTATTTTTGAAAATTTCTTGCACATGTTTTCATCAGTAGACCCAAAATAATATCATCAACATAAATTTGTACCATTAACAGATTACCTTTTTCATGAAGAATAAATAAGGTATTGTCAATTGCACCTCTTTTGAAACCATTTTCAACAAATGTTTAGTCAGAGTGTCATACCAGGCAGGGCTTATCTGAGGCCATAAAGCGCTTTGTCCAGACGATATACCCAATGTGGATGCTTTTCATCAACGAAACCTGGTGTTGTCTGACATAAACTTCTTCTTCAAGCTTTCCATTCAAGAAAGCACTCTTTACATCCATCTGGTATACCTTGAACTGATGATAAGCAGCGAATGCTAAGAATATTCTGATCGCTTCAAGTCTAGCCACTGGAGCAAATGATTCATCAAAATCGACATCTGACTAGCAGTAGCCTTGTGCTACCAGTCTGGCCTTGTTTCTGATTACGTGGCCATCTTCATCTACCTTGTTCCTGAAGACCCATCCTGTTCCAATTGGTTCTTTCTTTCCAACTGGGAAAGGAACCAGATACCAGACCTTGTTCCTTTCAAACTGGTGAAGCTCTTCTTGCATAGCAGTCACCCAGCTTGGATCTTCCATAGCCTCGTCAATCTTCTTTGGTTCCATCAATGATAGAAAACTAACATATAAGCATTGATTACTGGAGGCTCTTCTGGTCTGAACTCCTCTACTGGAGTCACCTATGATCTGATCAATAGGATGAGCTTTTGACCATCTGGAGTACTGACCAGGATTGTTACTGACAAAAATATCAGTGCAAGAATTCAGTTGAGTCTCCTCTGGAGTTGCTTCAGGAGGAGGATCTTGCCAGACAACTTCAGCATCTTCATCTGAGTCATTTAAATCACGATTTGCATCATGAAATTCTTCATTTGAAGGCATTTCTTGAAGTACTGGTTCAGTTTGGAATTCTCATAAGAAGACATTTCTGGTATATTCTCAACGAACATCTGATCCAATATTAATTTCAGAGGGTAGTTTGAAAATAATAGAAGGATAGAATGGAGTACCACTGGAGCGTTTCTTTTTCTGAACAGGTTCCAGATCAGGATGACTGGAAACTGTGTCTTCTGAATCTTCTTTATTGTAGTTGATAGGATCAGATTCACAAAAGACAATTGGAGTTACTAGGGGAGTGTCAAGGGCTGGCTTCTTGTTGATTGCAGCATTTGATTCATCAAATGTGACATGAATTGACTCATGGACCTTCTCCAGTCTCTTGTTGTAGACTCTGAAGGCCTTGCGAATGGCTGAATAGCCTAAGAAATACCCTTCATCAGCTTTGGCATCAAATTTGCCTAACTGACTGGAGTCGTTCAGGATGTAAACTGGACATCCAAAAACGTGAAAATAACCAATATATGGTTTTCTATTTCTTAAGACTTCATAGGCTGTCTTTTTGTGTTGCTTCACATACACTGACCAGTTCTGGGTGTGGCAAGCAGTAGCAATTGCTTCAGCCCAGAAACTGGTAGACAGACCAGATTCAGCAAGCATACTCCTGGCAGCATCTATCAGCGTTCGATTCTTCCTTTCCACCACTCCATTCTGTTCTGGAGAGCGGGCTGATGAGAAATTCTGGGAGATGCCAGTGTCAGTACAGAATGACTTCAGAGTTGCATTCTGGAATTCTGTTCCATTGTCACTTCTTAACTGACACACCTTTCGACTGTACTTGAGCTCAATTTGCTTGATAAGACTAATGATTTCAGCAGCAGCTTCACTTTTAGACCTCAGAAAGATCACCCAACAATATCTGGAGAATTTATCTACGATCACCAGGGTGTATCTTTTACCAGCACGAGTCTGAACGTTCACTGGACCAAAGAGGTCCATATGAAGCATATGAAGAGGTTCAGATATGCTAAAATTCTGTCTGGTCTTGAAACTGGTACGTTTCTGCTTACCCATCTCACATCCTGGACATGGCCTTTCCTTTTTGAAGGAAACTGAAGGTATCCCATCTGTAAGTTGTTTTCTGGACAACTTATTAATATTCTTGAAATTTAAATGGGATAATCTTTTGTGCCATAACCAGTTTGTGTCTTCATCAGCTTGAGTATAGAAACACTGCTCTGAAGGAGAGCTTTCCATATCCATCACGTACACATTCCTTTTCTGGGAGCAATCAACACTACCTTCCAGTCCTTGTTGAATACGATACCCTTAGCAATATTGAATAGAACTTGATAGCCATCATCACACAGTTGGCTTACACTGATCAGGTTATATTTCAAACCATTCACAAATGCAACACGTCTGAACTTGACTTGTCCATTGTTCAGAACACCGTATCCCCAGTCTTTCCACAACCATCATTTCCAAAAGTAATGGAGGGTCCATCAGAAATGGTGAACTCCTCCAGCAGGGTCTTACATCCGGTCATCGTCCTGCCAGCAGCACTGTCAAGATACCAGATATATTTTCTTTCGATCGCCCTGCACACACACCAGATATTATCAGTTAGATTTGGGAACCCATCGACTGATGGGTTCACTGGACCCTCCCTTATAGGTCCCTGGGCAATCTGGTTTAGTTCACTTTCTTCAACAGTGGTCTTAGTTGAAAAGACCACTGGGGTTGATAGTTTTGAAACCTTTTTCTTTTTCTCAACTGGAGAAATATATTTAACTTTCTTAGCAAAAGGTTTTGTATTTTGTCTAGGGCCAGATGAAGTACCCTCAATAAAGTTTAATCTTGCATTAAAACTTTGAAATTGATGAGTCAGTGTTTGAATCTGGCTCTCTAACCTGGACAAAACATTTTCATCAGATGATACCTTAGCCTTTCCAGTTCTAGGCTTAGGTATGGGATTGGTCTGAGGCAAAGGTTTATTCCGATAAACCTCTTTAACTGGAGCAGTCATCTGGAATGCTTCAGTCTTAACCTCTGGGGATTGAACTGGGAAAATATTGGCCTTGGGAGTTACAGGCTCATCATAAACAGTGGTGGGCATGAACCCCTCTGGTAATCGATCGATTACTGGTATTAATGATGCTACATGAGTATTTCCATCTAAATATGCACGTTTTTGAGCAGGAAATTGATTTACTCCAGCATCATATGGCTTTCTGGTTCTAGCCATGATTTAATCACCAGTTTTTCTTTCTCTAAAATGACTTCAAGATCTTGTTTTCTTGAATCAATTGTTCAGTTACCAGAACCTGGGCTTGAAATGCTAGTTCAATGTCTTGAAGTTCTTTCAATTTTGATTTTAAAACAGTTATTTCAGAAAAATCTGTTTCTAGACCATTTACACAATCAGATCTAACAGTTTCTACAAATATCAAATCAGAATTAAGAGCTTCAGCAATGTCCAGTTTTAATTCTTGGTCAGTTGTAGTATCATAATCACTAACCTTTTTAATAACAATGTCCACCCATCGTCCATATGTGACATCTTCCTTCACCAGGTGCTCTTCGTCTGCCAGAGCCATGTAACAGCAATCTCTTTCTTCTTCTTCATCAGCAGATGATTCATCAGAAGGAACCCACTTCTCTTTAGTTGTTGCAATCATGCACTTATTATTGTTTTCCATTTGTTGTGCCATGAGAGCAATCTGGGCCTTAAGCTTTTTATATTTCAATTTATAGCTATCATCAGGCTTATTATTTGAAGAGAATGGACCAGGATTGGATACAAACTGGTTGGACCTGCAATCTTTCATGAAGTGACCCTTTTTGCCACACTTAAAGCATGTCAAATTGGTCTTATCAGTTGAAGAACTGGATGCAAATTGTCCAGATGGCCTATTTGCTCTTGCTTTGAAACGGTTAAACGTTTTAGCAATCATTGCAATAAGGTCATCATCATCAGTTTCATCACAACAGTCTGGAGAGATTTGACTGGACTCTCCAGAATCCATGAGTTCAGACACCATCTTCTTCATAGAAAATACATTCTCGGAAGATATCAGTGCTGTACTTTGTGGTTCAGTATGACTAACCACATTAGGACTACTGGAGGCATGGTTATAAGCATCTTGTTCTGCCACCACTCTCTGAGCTTGATTTTCTTCAGTGTACCTGAAAGCTCCATATAAAGTTGAGAGAGAGTGTGTGTGCAGAGTTTTACCTTGTCGTAAGACCAGGATCATGTGAGACCATTTGGTGGGCAGAATATCACAAAATTTCTCCAGAAGTATATCCTTGTCCTTCTCAACCCCAAGACCTCTCAACTGGTTTGTGATACTCATAAATCTGGTGTAAGTACCAGTGAGAGACTCATTAGGCTGAGCAAAAAATGACTCATACCTCTTGTTTAAGGAGACCTTTCTGGTGACAATGGTGTCATCTCCTCCTTCATGTTGGTTTAAAAGTTCATCCCACATGGTTTTAGCACTAGAAAAAAGAACTAGTGTGGGAATTAGGGTTTCTGGAACGGCCCCGAGGATCATGTTTTTGAGAAGGGTGTCTATATTCACCAATCTCCTCTCCTCTTCAAGACCAATGTTCCTCCCTTTTTTCCCTTCCTCTTCTAGATCCAGAAGGATCAAGAAGGGGATTGAGAGGTGATGTAGGGACATAAGGACCTTCATTTAAGATTTTCATCATGTTCCTCTCAATACCAGTGATATGCAATATCATCCTAGCCTTCCACGTACCAAACTCATCACTGTTCCCACTTAATTTAGGAACAGGATTATTTGAATAGTGCACATGCACGTGTGGAGAAGCAGGAGTAGGAGGAGGAGGTGGTGGATTAGTGTTATTAACAATAGGTGGTTCATTATTTTGATCATTAACATTAACATTAGGATCGGGACCAAAATTAAAACTTCCTTGTGTATTTTCTAGGTTGGCCATCAAAGAAGCAGATCTAGGCAATGTTTAGCCTTCTGCTCTGATACCAAATGTGAGTCCCTGAAATACGATGGTTAACCTAGAAGTGTAAAATACAACAAGTCTAATAATCACTAGAATGGACTAGTATTACTTGTAATAAATGCAAGAATATATAAACAAAGTAATACAAGACTTAAAGCAATAAACAAGTAAAGTGGAACATTATGTATTTTTCAAGGTGTATTTTATTTATGATGTTAAATAAAATACAAGGTTGTGCGGAATCAAGATAATACAAATAAGTATGTATCCTAACAACCTATGAATTACAAATGATCTATATTTGTCAAATAACTCTTGGATCGAGATACTTAAAGTTGTGAAGTATCCCTGTTTAAGATCGAGAGTATTTAGTCAAATTCACTCTAATGCAAAATGTATGCTTAAAAGTATTTTCTCAAAGAAATGACTTTGTATTTATAGGCAACAAAATTCACCAGTGAATTTTGTGCCGTACAAATATGGTTGCATGCATTTAATGATCCGACAAAAACATTAAATGCATTGGTTAATGGTACAAGGATAAAGTCATATCGATATGATTTTATTCTTTTAACCAACCACCTTTACACGCATAAACTTTGGGAAAGAACAAGTGGATTGTTCTTTGGAAAGTGTGTAAAGGCAAAAGTCAATTCCTCGATATCAGTGTTCAGACTTGTAAGGTCTAGAACACTGACAATCCTTCAGTGTACAGATCTGGTAAGACTTCCAGTGGACTCCGCCATTTTTCAGTCTTCTTTATTCTGACTTCAGTCTTTGACTTCAGTGAGAACTTCTTCAGTAGAGTAGATCTGGACTGGGGTGAAGTCCAGTGAGTTAATCTGGAGAATACTCCAGATTTCCTATACAAGTATTTGCTCACTGGTCTTCCATTATTTCTGGACAAATTTTCAGAGGGACTCCAGATTCCAAGTCTGGAGTAGGTCCAGTAGAACACGTTTCTGGACAGATCTTCAGTAAGGCTCCAGTAGTCGAGTCTGGAGCGAGTCCAGTAAATCTGGACCTAACAGTTTATAGGAACAAAATGGACGAAGATGGTGTTGTTACTCGCAACAAGGCTAGGCTGGTTGCACAAGGATACCTTCAAGAAGATTGATTTGATGAAACATTTGCACCAGTGGCCCGTCTAGAAGCAATTCGCTTATATCTGGCACATGCTGCTTATAGAAACTTCACCGTCTATCAGATGGATGTCAAGAGTGCTTTCCTAAATGGGAAACTCGATGAGGAAGTTTATGTTAAGCAGCCACCTGGTTTTGAAGATCCAGCCAAGCCACACCATGTCTATCATCTTTATAAGGCTCTCTATGGTCTTAAACAGGCTCCTAGAGCCTGGTATGACACTCTCTCTGAATTTCTTCTTTCTAACAAGTTTCAGCGAGGTTCCATTGATAGCACTCTTTTCATTTATAGAAAAGGTGCTAATGTTCTTTATGTACAAATTTATGTCGATGACATCATATTTGGTTCCTCCTGCAAGAAACTCTGTACCAAGTTCAGCTCACTGATGTCCTCTCATTTTGAAATGAGCATGATGGGTGAGCTGACCTTCTTTCTTGGTCTACAAATTCGCCAACTCTCTAATGGCATTTTCATCAATCAGGAGAAATATATTCGAGACATACTAGCTAAGTTTGACTTCTCCAATGTCACTCCTAAGCCCATTCTTATGTCTCCTCCAAAAAATCTCCATGTTGATCCTGAAGGTAAGCATGTGAACCCCACTCTCTATAGGGGTATGATTGGCTCACTGATGTATCTCACAGCGAGTCGTCCGGATATCATGTTCGCTACTTGCCTCTGTGCAAGATACCAAGCGTCTCCTCGGGAATCTCATATTCTCGCTGTAAAGCGAATATTTAAGTATCTCAAAGGAACCTCCTCACTGGGTCTTTGGTATCCCAAAGACTCCTCCTTTGACCTAGTTGCATACTCAGACTCTGACTATGCTGGCTGCATGTTGGATAGGAAAAGCACCAGTGATGGATGTCAACTGTTGGGGGGGAAGCTGACTAGTTGGTCTAGTAAGAAACAGCATACATTGTCCATCTCCACTGCTGAAGCAGAGTATGTATCAGCAGCGAGTTGTTGTGCACAAGTCCTCTGGATGAAAAACCAACTCGCTGACTATGACTTAGATTTCTCTAAGATTCCCATAATGTGTGACAATATAAGTGCAATTGCTATCACACACAATCCTGTTCAGCATTCCAAGACCAAACATATAGATATTAGGTACCATTTCATTCGTGACCATGTCATGAAAGGGGATGTTGAAATTTACTTCATCCCCACTGATGACCAACTTGTGTTTCAAATCAATTAGTGTATTTTAAAACATTTTTTTGTGCCACGTATGAAAGAGAAAAGAATGACGGTTCACTTTTGCAGAAGTGGGGGCCCATGTACACCCTATACATACCAAATCGTTTCAGTTCCTTTCTTTACGTTTTCCATTTCTATCCAAAATTATTCATCTCTCACTTTCACCTATCTCACCTTCTTTCAAATCTCTCTTTCTTCACTGATTCATCTTCTTTTTCCTTCTTATCAATGGCTTCCACCTCTGACATTCAAAACCCTAACCCTGAAATCCTTGAAAAACAACCTGAATTACCCACTCATGTTGAGTTGCCAGCTGCTAATCTGGCAACACAAAAAGCCCTTAAACACGTTCCTTTATATATGTACTCTAAAACCTTCGATCCTGAAACCATCACTTCATCCCCAAAAGTAAACTTTCAAGCACAAAGAATCACCATCAAACCAAACAATTTTTTGGGGACTCTTGAGGATCCCTCTGGTGTTTCTAGATACCAACAAATTCTCGACTTTATAAAGGCATGCCCAGGAAAGAATGCTATTTACTCTGACCCTGAAGATATGTATGTCTATCTTCTCAGGGAGTTCTGGTGGACGTGTGACTACCGTGTAAGTATTGGTGCTATCTCGGGCACAGTGATGAAGAAGCAGCTATCAATCACTATCACACCCAAAGTCATTCGTAGAGCACTTGGTCTCCCTGACCAATCTACTGAAAAGCCATTCGTTGATCCAGCCACTGTTGAACAATGGAAAGCATGGTTTCCAACCATTGGGTATGGGAATGATCTTGAAAAGACTGAACCAATACCCAGCAACCCCACAAAGAAGCATCTCCCTGGTGTGTGGAGATTATTGTTTGCCCACGTCATTCAGTGTATGGGTGGAAATTCTGGTTCCTTCGATCAAGCCACAACTGCTAACATGCAAATCATCCATGCTCTGGCAAATGGAAGATTTATTGACTTTGCTTTAGTGATATTTGAAGATATGAAGGCAAAGGTTCAAGCAAACAATCGCTCATACACAATTCCATTCACAAGATTCTTCTCCCTGATCTTTAAGTATGAGTTGAAAGAAAAATACAATCAATTTGGTGTTGATGTCTGTAAACCTCCAAGAATTGGCCCATCCGTGTACAAGCAGCTTGCTTGTGACCCTCAATACTTTGACAACAAGTTTGCCACTCTCTCTCCCCAGATGAAAGAGGTACTCTTCACTTTCTACCCCTCAATCTACAAGAAGATTGGTGGAAATACATCTGCACCATCTTCTACCATAGCCGCTGCCATTCACACCACTAGCGAAGCACCTACTGTTGCTAAGCTAACCACAAAGAAAAGATCCAAATCCTCAAAAGCCTCTGCCCCTTCATCTCCTACCGCTCCCAAAATAAAACCCAAATCCACAAAAACCATAACCATCAAGGGCCTTGAAACTCCACAACTCTCTGTCATCTCTGAACACACTGAACCTACTGCTGATGAACCCAGTATTCAGCAACTTCCAGAAACTGAAGCCCCCATCTCTCCAAATCCTTTAAACTTTGCTGAACCATCTGGAGCAGGAACTAGTATTGGTGCAACAACTATGTTCACTGATTATTGTGGTGCACTCGACGCATTATGTGATTATGAAGGAGGAGATGATGATGATGATGATGAAGTTGAGGTTGGTGGTACTAATGTTACTACTGATGAAAGGCAGGTAGCTGGTTATGATGATTATACTGAAGGGGCTGTTAATACTGAGATCAATGCTGGTGAAACTGTTGTTGCTGAAGAACCTATTGCTGTTGATGATACTGTTGGTACTGTTGGTGAAACTGTAGTAATCACTGAAGAAACTGTTGTTGATGATGTAGTTGAGATGGAGGATGTGGAAGATGATGTACCCACCGATGAGGATGAGTTTAATCTCGAAGGCTTGAATGCTGATGAGTTTGATGTAGTTGCAGCTGATGAAGGTCAAGCCAGTGACATGGACACTGAAATTGACAGATTGCAAAAGGTGGAAAAGGGGCTTGCTGACTTGCTCAAGGCTGCTGAACAGATAGTCAGTCTAAAAGAAAAAGAAAAAGATCAACTGGTGAAAACACTGACTAGCTGGTATAACAAACAGTCAGCGAACAACAGAGATATTGAAACCATCAAGGCAAATTCTGAAACTCTGGCCAAAAATCAGACTCGAGCATACCTGTTTGCTCATAATGTGCTAAATCGTGATCAAAAGCTTCTTAGTACAAAGGCCACAGCCATCCAAAAGGCTGTAAACTCATCAACCTATGTTGCAAAGAAAGCTGCCTCTTCAGGTCTTGCAGCTGCTGCTAAAATTGATCAAGTACATGACCTGATCGCCCCATTAAAGAAACAAATTGAGAAGCAAGCCTCTGCTATCTCATCACTTGAGAAGAAAGTTGCTGATCTTCCCAAGCCATATGCATCATTCACAGAGTTGGACAGGCAAAGGCATGAGCGTATGGAATCAGAAATGGTGGAGATTAAGGCCTTGCTTCAGCAGCTGGTTGGTCGAGCTGCTAAAAAGGCACAGCCGGTGGTGGAAGTTGCTGTTGGTGATGCAACTTCCAAGGGGGAGAAAATTGATAACATTGATGAAGTCATTGACACCACTTCTACTGAGAATATTGAAAGGGCCATAGTATTAGTAAACACTGATGTGGGAAAAGAAAAAGACAGTGAGATGGAGGTCACTGAATAAGGAAACTTAAATGCTCCTGCAGCTGTTGAGGGGGAGCAACCAGTTCAAGACATGATAGTTATTGCTCAGGGGGAGCAAAATGTACAAGTTGTTAACCCAGATGATCCCAAAGCTATCAAGGAAACATGGGAAACTGGGATTGCTGCTGAGATGGCAACTGACAGGTCTAAGGAAATGCTTCCAATTTTTCATAGACGCTATGTCAGTCAAGCAGTTGTTACTCCCCTAACTGATATCAAAAGAGAGCAACTCTCAAAGTTTCTCAAGAAACCCTCTACTTCTCATCCAGCTAGCCAAGAAGGTTCCTCATCAGAAAAGGTTATCATTCCAGCTGAACTTTCTGAAGAGGCTAACAGAAAGTCGCAAGAAGAGGCCTTTGCTGAAATTGAAAGAAAAAGGCAAGAAAAAGAAAATGAAAAGAAAGACCTTGAATACATTAGAAATATTGCCATGGCAGAAACAAAAGATTTTGATGATGAAGAACAACTGTTGATGGAAACTTCTGGCTATTATGCGGTATACCAAAAGAAGCAAGCTGATCTAGAAGCAAGGCTGCTGGAACAAAAGGGAAAGCTTGCTGCAGAAAGAGTTAAATTCATCAGAAACATGACCAGAAGGACGTTGCCATAGACGATAGCTTCAGTGGGGGTAATCTTGCTAAATCTGGAGCAGAGATAAACCTAAAAGTTGTGAGAGAAGATGGTCATGTTTCACATCTGAAAAATGTGCAAAGACCAAATCTAGGGGCAACTGAATGGCTCGAAGTGCATAAGCTGATAAAAGAGAAAACAGCTCCAACTTACTCATAACTGAAAGATTTCATCCATGGCTACTTCTCTAAAGCCAGAGAGATGGAAAGAAGATTAAAGGCAGACATTTTAGTTTTAAGAGAGTACTTTGGCAGCAGTACAACACCACGTCTTTCAGCACCATCATCCTCTCTGGCTAGAAAACAAACTACCTTGAAAAGGAAAAGGGATGACCATCTGGTACATGTAGATCTTCCCCCTATCAC
Source organism: Erigeron breviscapus (assembly GCA_034093135.1). Classification (NCBI taxonomy): domain Eukaryota; kingdom Viridiplantae; phylum Streptophyta; class Magnoliopsida; order Asterales; family Asteraceae; genus Erigeron; species Erigeron breviscapus. The sequence continues at coordinate 78,084,324 of CM067168.1, forward strand.
TGGAGATGCTGCGTTGGATACCAGATTGCCTCCAAGGATTGTGTTCCAAGAAGGTTTGGTTATTGACAATCCGTTTGGAATGTTTTACACGAACTTTCAAAATCAGCAACTCTTCTTTAGAGTTAGTGAAATTGGAAAAGCTTTTGTTGGCTTCTTGCTATCTATAAGAAAAAGGTGTGCTGACACCACGAACAACAGAGCTTTTATTGACTTGATTGATCATGAGCTGCTGCTTCCGCATCGACAGGCTGATCCCTCTCTGATGACCATCAAGAATGAAGACTTATGGGAACAAGCAGCTAGACAATAGATGTTTCTTTTACTTCAAATGCTTGTATGTCAGCATAAGTTGTAAACTCTGATTAATAAAACATCTTTGTCACACTTATTGTTAGTTTTCTATTTATTTCTATTCACTCAGCAAGTCTCCTCAACGAATAGGGGGATATTGTTGAGTCAAGGATTCGCTGATCAGACTTGGTAGCTGGTGAGTCACAGCCGCAACATTTATACTTTATGTTAGTCACCATTTTAAGTGTGTGTCACTTATTTCTCTTGTAATTGTTTAAGTTTTGTAGTTAGTCTAAAACTTAACAATTATAAGTTCTTATATTTTCTTGTAAGACAAGTTGTAATATCGACTATGTATTCACTGTTTAATCAATGATACATATGATTAGACTTGCATAGTTTCTTATACTCGAACTTTACTCTTGTGTTTGTTCTTTACTTTCTATTTATATTCTGTCTATCTAATTATATATAAGTGGTGCAAATTGTGGACTGTCAATAGTTGTGTATATTTATCTATATATTGGGCCAATTATAGTGTAATAATGAATTTCAGGTGTCATATTTGGATTTCTAGAATTAAACCCATATTATGAGGCCATGATATTGGCCCATACGTGTTATGAAGGTTATATTATAGTTGATGTTTAAGTGACTGTGGTAACACGAAGAATGTAAATACAAAGCATTAGTATAATGTACGGTTTCAACAGTGTCGGTGGCTATCCAATAATTCCATTAATGGGACAAAGACCGACATAACTTTATGTAAAGAAGAAGTATGCGTGATATCTCTTGTTGTTTATTGATCATGAACCTAATCCCTTAGCCTGGATAACTACCTATATATATATATACCTATTATATTATATCACTCAATATGTCCAAAACTAAATATATACCATATATATATATATATATCTACCTATTTATTTATTGTCTAAATCTAAATATAACTTTAAATATGCTAAAAATGATAAATTAACGTTGCTGTAATATTTTGACTATAACTTCTTCGTCCGACGTCCGTTTTTGACGAGTAAGCTGTCTACGGAAAGAGGAGAGAAATATCTAAAACTATAAATATAAATTTAATCATCAATCCTACTAATAATGATCAGATAAGCCACAAATTTAGTGGGAGACAAGTACCAAAAATAACTAGTGTAGTTAGTAACCTAAACCTACAATTTAAAATAAGTTGAACTACTTCATTAAACTAAAGTAGGCTATCCTATCCCATATATCTTTATAAACAACACACACAACAAAGAAAATGCAGATCATAATCATTAATAAGTCATAAGTGACTTTGAGAAAGAAAATACCAAAACAACTCAAAACCCGTTTTTCATTACAACAGCCCAGAAAACCTCCGATCCCCGGAGATTAAACCGTCGGATCATCATGATTCTTTGACAGTAGCTTCCTAACATATAGATCAACGTTTCCAACCATTGAATTTGTCCAAAGTTGTATAGAAGTCGAAATACAAGACTAGAACAGAGGCTGAGAATTTCAGTGATCTTGATTTTTAAATCATCTTTGATCATTCCTTTAATCATATTTTTGATTAAGTACACTTATAAGGTAATAATTATTGATCTCTTAATCATAACTTATAGTCTTTTAATGATATCAAGTGGTAGATTATGGTTTGGGTTGGATTATTCAATTGGAAGAGTTATTAAGAAACAATTTTGTCGATTATGAGTTGTATAATTTCCTTTTCGTAATACAACAACCAAGATGATGTTAATATCAATAAATTCAATTAATTTTGTATAAAGAGAGGTATGGAAATGTTATTAAATAAGTATTAATAGGTGTTGATGATTTATATAAATAAGATTGTTATGATTGGTGATCTTAGGTTGGAATAAGCCTGAACGTTGAATCACGTGTGAACTTATTAGTACGCATACTTGTACTAGCACTTGGATTTATTCTACTTCCAGGTGAGTTCTGTAGCTCCCTACTCAATTGAGATTCGGGCTGAAAAGTGTACATATACGTGTTTGTTTGATCGTTTAGTTGATTTGATTGAATGCTTATTTATTTTCTAATTGATTGTCTAATTGATGGATAGTTTTTGATTGATTGTTTGATGGTTTACGTATATGCTTGTGATACTATGATTATTTAGGATAATTCTACATACATGGAAGTCGGTTATGCCTTCAAAGGGTTTTAGATGTTGTGGGAAGGCTGCGGGTGACCGTATATATAAGCATCTAGGACTCGTTGAAAGTAGAATCCTCTTAAGTGTATGTACGCATTGTTTTGGTTGGTTATTGATTGAATGTTTGATTTGTGGTTAGAATTGGGGAGACCGATTTATGAGATTGGTTGGATTGTGGTGAATTGGGGAGACCGATTTATGGGATTCGGTTGGTGGACTGTGATGAGATTGGAATGCCACATTGGTCATTGGGATGACATGTGGGCACTTACACTTATACGTCTATGGTACGGGACGCACGCATAGACACTCTTCATGTGTGGACGCACACAGACTCCGAGTATATAGACGTATATACATCGATGATTTTGAGATGCCACATTGGTCATTGGATGACATGTGAGTATCGTTGTATTGATGACTTGATGGTCACACTTATGATATGCATTATGACATTTATATGCATACGACATATATTTTGATATTGACATCATACGTACATACTCATTACATGCAGTTAATACATTTCTTGACATTGACTTGCATTTAGTATATTTATTGACATTGACACACATTTGGTGCACTTCTTGTTATGGATATCTCTTGTGCATATTTATTATACTATCTTGTATAGTTACTTGTACGATTACTTGTATATGACGAGGTTTCGCTATGAGCAAACCTATATTACGTGTTATGGTTGTTTAAGGGCTACATGTAAGTTATTACTTGCCTTTATCTTGTTCATGTTGCGATTATTTGACGATGGTTCCTTGTGATCCATTACTACGAACTCACCAACCTAGTGTTGACCTATTTTAGTACACTTTTCAGGTAATCAGGTGAATCAAGGTCATGACGCTTGATAGATTGCTAGCTTTTGACTCAGGCTTGGACTTATATGGATCCAGGATTCATTCGCCCTTTTATGATTTCATGTTCTTTATGCATTTTGTACCTTGAATGTTTGATGTTGGATTCACCGAATCCCTTTTATGTCATATAGTTGATGTTCTACGATAATTCCATGCATACGCTATATCTTTTCAGTAATATTCTGAGCCTAGCTCGGGGTGTTACACAATGTATCCGAAGATGATCAAGTAGTTGAATCTACCAAGACTACACTCTCAGCCGGATTGTCGGATTCCGGTGGCGGTTTCCCGTCTTCCGATGACCAGAAATACTTATGTCAATATTGCTACCGTGAGTTTGCTAACTCACAAGCTTTAGGTGGTCATCAAAACACACATGAAAAAGAAAGACAACAACTAAAACGTGCTCAAATGCAAGCTAGTCGAAACGCTGTCATTTCGTATATAAGAAACCCTATAATTTCCGCCTTTGCTCCGCCGCCGCATCTTCTTACACACTCCGGTCCGATGGTGATCCCGTCGTCGGGGGTATCGCCTCCGTCGTGGGTGTACGTTCCACGCGCTTCTCCGGCGTTCCACGTGTCGCATGGATGTGTTTTGCCGTCTGGATCATCTCCTCCGTCCGTTGGGAGAGGTCCAGGGATGGTATCGTATACCGGCAGTGTAGGGGATTCGTCTTTGAGTAGAGTTGGGCCTCAGCCCAATAGTAGGTCATATCATGATGATGGGCCTTCTTTGAGTAGGTTTTCGAAAGGGGATGGTGGGCCCAACTTCGATGATACATTTGGGCTTGATTTGCATTTGAGCCTTTAGCCGAGCCATGGCTTGAGCCGAGTCATGAATTTAGTTTTTAGTTTGGGAAAGATGCAGTTATTATTAGGCTTCAGTGTAAACTCGGCTGGAGAAGCCGTTGTCGAATTTTCAACCCCTCGAGAATCTTTGTAAATTCCGATTTATTTATTTTATTTCTTGAAATTAATTTTATTTTAGTCAAATTTAATTTCAAAAATCATGATCCTTAAACTAGAAACAAATTAAGGAATATCATTATGTGAAAGTGCACATCTAAAAAACATTGTTTGTTGACCCTAAACTTACTAAGATCTTGAATGAAATGAATCAAATTGCAATAAGATATATAAGTATATAACAATACACATATTATTTTGCCATAAAACAAAAGACCTAGATGTGAGTTAAATTTTAGGTTAAAATGATTCGGATTCAAAAAAAAAAGAAAGAAAAACTATGAAGGATAAACAACGCGTAACGTTTTTCAATTTCATTTACATGATATAATTTTAGATATAGTTTACAAGGAAGTGAAACATAATCAAGTAAAAGGCGGATTCACCAAAATCGTATCTAAAAATGTCGAAATCTTAATATTACCAAATGATCATTTGAACATCCTAAATACACTCCGAATGGTCCTAACAATATTTCATACCATTTGCATTTGATACCTTTGGTTTTTTCTTACATCAGGAGCCATTGAGTTACTTGGCAGGATACAACGATTTATGCGCAATTTGTTATGATGTCAAGATCTATAAATGTCAATTTTAAACGTCTCGAGTTTGCGATGAAAAAAAAACTTAGCGGTGTAGGTTGTTGCTCGTTTGTCTTCTATATCCATATAAAATGTTTCAAATTATGATATTAAATGAACTAAGAGGCAAGAGTGTAGTGCCAATTTTTGGTAAATTGGCAAGTGTTAGCAAAAAAACTGACCAATAGAAACATGTCATGTGGCCTCCCAATTAAAGTGCCAAAAAAGCCAATTTTTGCCGATGTAAAGAGTGTAGGGAACCAATTGAGCCAAACATTGCCAAATATCAATTACACAAAAAGACAAAAATAAAAAAAATAAAAAAAAAATATACTCCCAACATTAAATATACAAGCTCCTAACGTTCACTACAATCGGTCAAATGTTTCCGATATTCCTTGCCAAAATAACCAATCCTACTTGTCAATTACTTGCCAATGGAGGGGGTGCAATGGAGCCAAGGATCTAATTCTTACCAATGAAAGAAGCCAATGCAAAGTGCCGACTGCACCCTTGCGCCTAACATTCTGTTTTGGAATTTTATAGAGCTTGTTCATCTTCTAATTTCTCAAACGGACAAATATCAACCGCACATAAGTATTCATACATATCCCCATCACGGGACTAGAACCCACGGATTTTTTATTGATTGACCAACACATAGTCACATACCATTGAGCTATAAGTTCTTTGTTTATAATTGTCACTATGTTTACTGATCGACTGATAAACATCTATGTATACAACTAAAGGTGTGCGTATCATAAACAAGAACTGATCGAATACCTGCTGCTTTTATTGTAGTGACACCTAGCATTATATAACCATAGTGCCTTATAATTCTTAAAATTAAAGAGAAAAAAGATGGCTATGAATCTATGATATTCTGGAGTAGAATAGAAAGATATCACAAACCATGGTAATCATGTCATATATATAAAACATAAAACAATAAGAGAAAATTTCATTATACCACCATGTGGTTTGCCATTTTATCAATTTTCGCCCCGTGTTTTTTTTTTTATTACATCACCCTGTGGTGACTTTTTGCTTCATTAGACACCCCTCCCTCTAACGTCCGTTTATTGTCATCCGTTAACCCCCTCATGTGCAGGGTATTTTAGTCTTTTTACCTCTTAATACTCTTTTCATCTTCTCCTTTTATTTTCCAGATCTAGCACCTTCTTTTAATATAAATGCACACACACATATAGTCACTGAAAGTCCCAAGTTTGCACAGATTAAGTAATTAACAACTAATGTAAATTACACTAAGAACATAAGATGTAAAGATGAATAAGTTTAATCATAAGTAGTGTTGATTAAACGATGAATACATGGTCAGTTTACAAAGAAGAAAGAAAGAAAAATATTGTTAAGTTTTTCTGACACACGAAAAACTTAACAAATACAATAAGAGAGAAAAACACACTAAGTGTAAATATGGCACAAACCAACTACTTTGCGGCTAGGTCAAGTGATGCCTTATATAGGAGAGAAAAGACATCACATGACAACCCAATAGATGTTGACACATAAAGGTTGTCAACCATCTATTGGTCGATTGACCAGATCTGCATGAGTCTCTCTTTTCCATCTTGTCTCTTTCCCAAAACGGTATGAAAGAGAAACACCTTAGTACCATTTTGGTACAAGGTCACATGTCTTCATTCTGATCTATCAACACGTGTCCTTGGGGACCAGTCTTCTTATCTTCATTTTCCCGCCCATATTTGACTTACAAAACATGGCGGTGAGTCATTGAACTTATCCTTTAACTTGAAGATAATGTGTAGCCGCTGACTGCTTGCTGTCCAACTGGATGGTGCTGACAGCTCGCTGATAATGTCTCGCTGAGTCTTCAGCGAATCCATGACTCAACAATCTCCCCCTATTCGCTGAGGAGACTTAGCTGAGCAGAAATTGCTTGCACTTACAAGTAATAAAAGAAAGAATGAAGGAATGCTGATTTTATTTATGACAAACACATTACAGCATTACAAATTTACAACTACAACTTAATCCCATAGGGATTTTTGCTTAGCCTTGATGAACGCTTCATCTTTTTGTCTTTCTGGCTTCAGCAGCTCTTGATCAATCAGCTTTATGAACTTGGGATCATTGGATGTAGTGGTACAGTACTTCCTTATTTGCAAAAGGAAGACAGAGGAGGCAACATGAATTTCACTGGTCCTGAAAAAGAGTTCTTGACCATGACGATTGCAGAAGCAAATTCCTCCAAGTTTTTCATCATATGCGCCATCAATGAAGAGAACTCTTGATGGCATTCTGAGATTCAGCTGCTGTTCCTCCATTATATCAGTTTTGGGAACTGCTCTGAGTACAGTGGGGAGATAGGAAGAACCAGCCGCTGGTCTCTTTGACCCAACTCTGGGTTGCTGAGGTGGAGGAGGAGGAACTGGATGTCTAGCAGCGCTGAGCAGAGAGCCTTTAATTCTGTATTTCTTTTCCATTTGGCGCACTTTCTTTATCTGCTCACCTGCTAGCTCTATCAATGGCTTATAGCTTACAGATGTCTTGTCCTTGATGAGCTTATAAACTTCAATCCATTCAGTCGGACCAAGAGTGTCTTTAGTAACATTTTTCAGCGTGAACATCTTGGCCACTCCTTGTCTTTGTAGATGAAGATTCATCCATTGATTGGTCAGAGTAACCTTGACTGACAAGATCTCCTCTT
>CM067168.1:78092921-78113574 GCA_034093135.1 Erigeron breviscapus
ACATGGTAGCATTTAATGTTGACATGGCAAATTATGATTTTATTTCAAAATTCAAACTTCTTTTGTTAAAAAAATCTACAAAATGGATTTTGTTAAATAAAATATATTTTTTCTTATATTTCATTGGGATCTTGAATCCCTTATAAATACCCTTATAAAAATCTACAAGGACTTTATCCTTGTACCTTAACCAATGCATTTAATAACCTTGTCGGTTCATTAAATGCATGCAACCATATTTGTACGGCAAATAAATTCATTGTTGAATTTATCTGCCTATAAATACAAAGTCATATTTCTCATTCAAATTACTTTTTTAGCAATTTGGTGAACTTGCTTAAATACTCTCGATCTAAACAGTTATACTTCACAACTCTAAGTATATCGATCTAAGGAGATTATTTAGCAAGTATAGATCACTTGTATTTCAAAGATTGTTTAGATACTTGTAATATCTAGGTTCCGCAACAATCTTGTATTTTGTTTATCATCAATAAAGAAAATACATTTGAAAATTACATTCGTGTTCCATCATTTATTTACTTGTTTAAATATTGCTTAAGTCGTTTATTGCTTTATTTATATTCTTGCATTTATATTTAAAGTAATACTAGTCCGATTCTAGTTCATACTTGACTTGTTATTTTACACTCGTGGGTTAAACCATCGTGTGAGGGACTTTACACGATTGTGGTGAGAGAGTGGTTAAGATACCTTTGTCTAATGGTAGGATTCTTAGGGTTCAAGGCGAAATCTCCGATTCTCCTAATTCTAAAGTCTTTAGTGCTACCGTCTCGAAGGTAGAATTGAAGACCATTCCTATTGTTCGGGATTTCCCGGATGTTTTTCCAGATGACTTACCGGGATTACCTCCATCTCGTGAACTTGACTTTCGTATCAATCTTATTCACGAAGCCGCACCCGTGGCAAAAGCCCCTTATAAACTTGCTTTAATCGAAATGCAAGAATTAGAAACTCAACTTAAAGAACTCCAAGATAAAGGTTTCATTCGTCCTAGCCAATCTCCTTGGGGTGCTCCCATTCTCTTTGTTAAGAAGAAAGATGGATCGTTTAGAATGTGTATTGACTACTGGGAGTTGAATAAGCTCACGGTGAAAAACCGATATCATCTTCCTCGAATTGATGACCTATTTGATCAACTTCAAGGTGCCAAACACTTTTTCAAAAATCGATCTTCGCTCGGGTTATCATCAACTCCGAGTACACGAAGATGACATTCATAAAACGGATTTTCGTACACGGTATGGCCATTTTGAATTCACCGTTATGCCTTTCGGGTTGACTAATGCACCGGCGGTGTTCATGGATTTGATGAACCGGGTGTGTCGACCTTTCTTGGACAAGTTTGTTATCGTCTTTATTGATGACATAGTTGTTTATTCTAAAATGAAAGAAGAACATGCCGAACACTTGCGTGAAGTGCTTGAACTATTGAGAAAGGAGAAGTTATATGCTAAATTCTTCAAGTGTGAGTTTTGGTTGGAGAAGGTCCACTTTCTTGGTCACATGGTGAGCAAGGATGGCATTCATGTGAACCCAAGCAAAATTGAGGCAGTCATGTAACAACCCAACTTTTTAACATTATATATGTTCTAGTTATGTTGTCTATGATCCCGCAAGCCATAGTTATACTTGAAGCTAGTAGATAATGCCCCTAAATTAGCAATCCAAAGCTATTGTTCAGTTCTAAATTTAATTTATAAAATGCCATTGAACAAAAATTTTATTGATGATTAATCAAGTTATAAATGATAAAATGAGCCTCACAAGTTGAGATATCAATCAAAATTCTTATAAATGTCCAACAAATCAATCACCAAACCAATTTAAGTAAATATGACATGAGAATAAAGATTTCTATCTCAAGGTATATTTATAAATTAATATGTACATAAAAGTGGTTAAATAACAATAAGTATATATATATATGCTTAAAATAAATACAAGTTTATAAATAAAGGCTTATGTAACAAATTAAAAACACAAAAATATATACATACATATACATATACACGACATATGTATATGTACACATACTAGAATAAAAATTTAGTTAAACTACAAATAAATACCATTATCCTTACAAAATACATATACATACATCTAACACATACATACACATTTTATACAACAAATATATAAAAAAAAAGAAGAGAAAAACCCTCCCAATACCCCATGAGGCCGCCCCCCCCTTCACACCACACACATTCATTTCAAATTATACTTACACTCTTTTCACTCTTGGAACTCACCACTCCAACACACACTTCTTACACTCTTCACACACAACCTCTTATTCTCTCAAGAAAACTTTCTCTCCTCCCTCCTTCTTCTTGTTACCTACGGCCAAAAAGGAAGAAAAAAAGGCAAGCATAAATCAATATAAACATATATTAATAATAAGGGTTTTAGGCTAGATTGTTAAGGGTTAATTCAAGGTATATTTAAGGGTTGTTCTAAGCTTAGATTAAAGGTATTATAGGGGTTTGGAGGCCACGAAAATCTGCATCATTTCTTCATCAAAAACCAAGTTCAAGAGGGTATAATCTTCATCCTTTTTACTAGATCTAATCTTGTTCTTGTTTATATTCAAAGGTTTTATCAAAAACTCATACTTTCTTCTTGTTTTCTTTGTAATATACACTTAATGAGGGAAAAGTTGATAGGATCTTTCTTTCCATGCTCATGCATGTCGAATCTAAGAAGAAAAATCCAAGGATTCGACAAGTTTAAGACCCAAAAGTGTTGTTATAGATTAGTAGCTTCTAAAGTGATTTTCTTTTCGATAGATCTATATGTTTTTGTATATTTTTGAAGAATATATTCTGAGATTTTACATTTAAAAGATGTTTTTATGTTGTTGAATGTTAGATCTATAAAAGTTGGTATTAAAAAGTGTTGATTTGAATGCATGTATGCTAGATTTAAGAAAGTTGGATCTTTTGTTGGATTATGAGATGGATATGGACTTGTTATAAGTAAAAAATATGTTAATATTAATGTTAATATTCTGGAAAATTTATGAAATAACAAAGAGACAAAGCTTGGACCAAAACTAGTAAAAATAAGCTTGAAATCACAAACCGAAAACATGCAAAAAGCTATTTTGAGCACACACTTGCACGATAATCAAAAGACAAGAAAAATATATTAAACCTACTGGAAATAAGTTGAATTAAAAGTATAAAACTCAAGTCTTTTGGTTCATGACAACAATAAGCTCAAAAATCACCTTTTCGGGTCAAATAATCACTAACCGAAAGCACTAAATTGCACATATCACACCACCACCACTATCACGACCTTGGACACCAAAATATGATGAACTTTCTGGAAATAATGAAACAAGAATGAAAAACCCTTTTGAAGCACTTTAATTGCTTAAGAAATGAGGCTAAAATCACTATTTCGGTAAACGATTTTTAATCATAAAATCCTCAAAATAAGCAAGACACAAGAGAGGTTGAATTGATATGAATTTGTATTGATAAAAGTTGCCTAAAAGTCCTGGGATTTTTGGCTAAAATGTTTAGTGATGATTTCTAAGAATTTCCATGAATTATTGAATTTAAATGGTAATTAAAAGACATAAAAATCAATAAATAAATTATGTAAATCAAGAATGGGGTTAAATCATCATAACCATTGATAAAAATAACTAAAACCTACTGGAGAAAAATAGTTAAGAGTCAAGAGACATGTGTTACATAATTTAAAGATAAATAATTAAGTAAAAATAACTAATTAAATATTATTATTAAATTAATGGAAAATACACAAATAAAAGTATAAAACATGAAATTGTAAATTAAGAAGCATATATATCAGAATATAACTCAAATAAAATTATTCATAATTTATAAAGACAATTATGACACTTAAAAGTATTTTTAAGGAATTATTTAGTTAATAAATCAATAAAGTGAATAAATAACTAATTAAATATTATTATTAAATTAATGGAAAATACACAAATAAAAGTATAAAACATGAAATTGTAAATTAAGAAGCATATATATCAGAATATAACTCAAATAAAATTATTCATAATTTATAAAGACAATTATGACACTTAAAAGTATTTTTAAGGAATTATTTAGTTAATAAATCAATAAAGTGAATAAATAAGTAATTAAATATTATTATTAAATTAATGGAAAATACACAAATAAAAGTATAAAACATGAAATTGTAAATTAAGAAGCATATATATCAGAATATAACTCAAATAAAATTATTCATAATTTATAAAGACAATTATGACACTTAAAAGTATTTTTAAGGAATTATTTAGTTAATAAATCAATAAAGTGAATAAATAAGTAATTAAATATTATTATTAAAATTAATGGAAAATACACAAATAAAAGTATAAAACATGAAATTGTAAATTAAGAAGCATATATATCAGAATATAACTCAAATAAAATTATTCATAATTTATAAAGACAATTATGACACTTAAAAGTATTTTTAAGGAATTATTTAGTTAATAAATCAATAAAGTGAATAAATAAGTAATTAAATATTATTATTAAATTAATGGAAAATACACAAATAAAAGTATAAAACATGAAATTGTAAATTAAGAAGCATATATATCAGAATATAACTCAAATAAAATTATTCATAATTTATAAAGACAATTATGACACTTAAAAGTATTTTTAAGGAATTATTTAGTTAATAAATCAATAAAGTGAATAAATAAGTAATTAAATATTATTATTAAATTAATGGAAAATACACAAATAAAAGTATAAAACATGAAATTGTAAATTAAGAAGCATATATATCAGAATATAACTCAAATAAAATTATTCATAATTTATAAAGACAATTATGACACTTAAAAGTATTTTTAAGGAATTATTTAGTTAATAAATCAATAAAGTGAATAAATAAGTAATTAAATATTATTATTAAATTAATGGAAAATACACAAATAAAAGTATAAAACATGAAATTGTAAATTAAGAAGCATATATATCAGAATATAACTCAAATAAAATTATTCATAATTTATAAAGACAATTATGACACTTAAAAGTATTTTTAAGGAATTATTTAGTTAATAAATCAATAAAGTGAATAAATAAGTAATTAAATATTATTAAATTAAATAAATAATTACAAATCAGAAAATATACATAAATATTAATATTATAAGACCACTAATGTCAAATATTATTACTAAGCAAAGTATACAATGGAGATCATATAAATCAAAGCCAAACTACCGAAATTCCAATAAACATACAAAAACGTTTAATGAGAAAACGACTCCTACCACCAAATCTCTTTTAACCAAATAATGAGAGCATCATAATGTACTTAAATTCCACAATTAAGTAACAACCAAAGATGGGCAAGTCTACTAGCAAACATCTCATGACCTAGCACGCTAGTTCATGCTACACACTCTTACGTTGTGTATATATAAATACCATGGTTTAGGCTTGCTTGGGGAGCAACACGACTAGACGAAGATCTCGCATTTGATCAGCCCCTAACACTCTCAAATCAAGTGAGTCATAGCCCCCTTTCAAACTCTTTTATGTGTTTTACTTTCGGGGTGAAAAGCATGATAAATAAAATGGCTTTATATATATGAAATGATTCTTGAAAGAATGATTATGAAATGGGATATATTGTATGTTCAATGTGTTATAAGTTATACGATGAGCTTGAGTTCTGTCAAACTGTGATACTTTGGCACACTACTATTAACTCCGATAGGGGAGGCCTGTAGTTAGAGGGTTGCGCAACTAGGAGTCGTCCACTCACCCACTAAATAGGTAACGGTGGAATGTTTGGTTTGCCTTTGTGGCCACCTTCATTGCCAGTCCGACCCGAGCGGTGCTCTAACTATCTTTAAATTTAAATGGTCGTCTCCATGGCACGACCCCAATTGTGATTAAAGCACTTGATTGACAGCTTGTGCTATGAAATGAAATATTATATTGATTGGGACATGTAAATGGTCTAGTAGTGGCTCAAGCATATACTCATCGAATTATGCCTTTGGGCTGAATGGAAATTATTATTATTGTGGATGGAAATTATTGATTGAACATACGGTTTGGGTACGGATATTATGAAAGATATCCTTGGAAACTATATGATTTACTACTTCATAATTCGAATTGGTTGTACGTATATTTGGTAGAATAAACCTATGAACTCACTCAACTCTCGTAGTTGACACTTTTTCTTCATGCTTTTCAGGTCTAGAGCAGTAAGTTAGCACTATGGACCGCCTCATGGATGATGTGTTTATTTGTTGCATGATGGACTAGTAATGCGAACATTTGATCTTTTGATAATGAATTTGGTTATGTAATGTTTATTAAACGTCAACTTGAACTTGTAACCTTTTAATAAAAGTATTTTTAAGGAATTATTTAGTAATTAAATCAATAAAGTGAATAAATAAGTAATTAAATATTATTAAATTAAATAAATAATTACAAATCAGAAAATATACATGAATATTAATATTATAAGACCACTAATGTCAAATATTATTACTAAGCAAAGTATACAATGGAGATCATATAAATCAAAGCCAAACTACCGAAATTCCAATAAACATACAAAAACGTTTAATGAGAAAACGACTCCTACCACCAAATCTCTTTTAACCAAATAATGAGAGCATCATAATGTACTTAAATTCCACAATTAAGTAACAACCAAAGATGGGCAAGTCTACTAGCAAACATCTCATGACCTAGCACGCTAGTTCATGCTACACACTCTTACGTTGTGTATATATAAATACCATGGTTTAGGCTTGCTTGGGGAGCAACACGACTAGACGAAGATCTCGCATTTGATCAGCCCCTAACACTCTCAAATCAAGTGAGTCATAGCCCCCTTTCAAACTCTTTTATGTGTTTTACTTTCGGGGTGAAAAGCATGATAAATAAAATGGCTTTATATATATGAAATGATTCTTGAAAGAATGATTATGAAATGGGATATATTGTATGTTCAATGTGTTATAAGTTATACGATGAGCTTGAGTTCTGTCACACTGTGATACTTTGGCACACTACTATTAACTCCGATAGGGGAGGCCTGTAGTTAGAGGGTTGCGCAACTAGGAGTCGTCCACTCACCCACTAAATAGGTAACGGTGGAATGTTTGGTTTGCCTTTGTGGCCACCTTCATTGCCAGTCCGACCCGAGCGGTGCTCTAACTATCTTTAAATTTAAATGGTCGTCTCCATGGCACGACCCCAATTGTGATTAAAGCACTTGATTGACAGCTTGTGCTATGAAATGAAATATTATATTGATTGGGACATGTAAATGGTCTTAGTAGTGGCTCAAGCATATACTCATCGAATTATGCCTTTGGGCTGAATGGAAATTATTATTATTGTGGATGGAAATTATTGATTGAACATACGGTTTGGGTACGGATATTATGAAAGATATCCTTGGAAACTATATGATTTACTACTTCATAATTCGAATTGGTTGTACGTATATTTGGTAGAATAAACCTATGAACTCACTCAACTCTCGTAGTTGACACTTTTTCTTCATGCTTTTCAGGTCTAGAGCAGTAAGTTAGCACTATGGACCGCCTCATGGATGATGTGTTTATTTGTTGCATGTTGGACTAGTAATGCGAACATTTGATCTTTTGATAATGAATTTGGTTATGTAATGTTTATTAAACGTCAACTTGAACTTGTAACCTTTTGAGATTGAATGGCATTTGAAACTTTATGGTGATGTTTTATATTTAAATCTTTTGTACCATGTCGTTCTGTGACATCTCATGTTCCGCCTTAGTCGGGGTGTTACAAGTCAAGGGTTGGAGAAGACCCGAAACGCCATCAGAAATCCGTCAATTCCTTGGATTAGCAGGATATTATAGAAGATTCATTGAAAATTTCTCCCATATTGCACAACCTCTTACACTCTTGACTCAAAAGGAAAGAAATTCGAATGGGGAGATAGACAAGAATAAGCTTTCCAAACTCTTAAAAATATGTTGTGTGATGCACCTATCCTAACTCTTCCAGATGGAGTTATAGACTTTGTCGTTTATTGTGATGCTTCGGGGAAAGGTTTGAGTTGTGTTCTTATGCAACGGGGCAAAGTCATTGCTTATGCCTCTCGTCAATTGAAAGTGCATGAGAAAAACTACCCGACACACGATTTGGAGTTGGGAGCGGTTGTATTTGCCTTGAGGTGTTGGAGGCATTATCTCTATGGCACAAAATGTGTGATTTACACCGATCACAAAAGTCTCCAACACATCTTTAATCAAAGTGAATTGAACATGAGACAATGACGTTGGCTAGAACTCTTTAGTGACTATGATTGTGATATCCGTTATCATCCGGGCAAGGCCAATGTTGTAGCCGATGCCTTGAGTAGAAAGGAGAGGGTTAAGCCTAGGCGGGCTGGAGTTATGAGTCTCACGGTAGGGCCTAATATTCGTGACCAAATCATTGAAGCCCAAATACAAGCTACCCTACCGGAGAACTTTGGCAATGAAAACTTGGATGGTATGGAGCAAAAAATTGACAGAAAAAGTGACAACGGGCTATATTTGGTTGAAAGGCTTTGGGTTCCCATTTTCGGTAATCTAAGAACACTTCTCATGAGTGAAGCTCATCGATCGCCTTATTCGGTCCATCCCGGATCCGATAAGATGTATTTTGATTTAAGAGATTTTTATTGGTGGCCGGGTATGAAGCGGGATGTGGCTAGATATGTGAGTGAGTGCCTTACTTGCTTACAAGTGAAAGCCGATCACAAAAAGCCACCCGGATTGTTAGTGCAACCGGTGACACCTGAGTGGAAATGGGAACATACTGCAATGGACTTCATTACGAAGTTACCGAAGACAAGAAGTGGTCGTGATACAATTTGGGTGATTGTGGACCAGTTAACGAAGTCGGCTCATTTCTTGGCCATTCGTGAAACCGATAAGTTTGACACCTTAGCACGGTTGTACATTAAAGAGGTGGTGTCTAAACATGGAGTTCCGGTTTCTATCCTCTCTGATAGAGATACCCGGTATAACTCAAGGTTTTGGAGAGCCTTTCAACATGCAATGGGTACACAACTTAATATGAGCACGGCATTTCACCCTCAAACGGATGGACAAAGTGAAAGAACAATACAAACATTTTGATGGTTTATCGATTTCAGTGGTAGTTGGGAGGATCACTTGCGATTAGTTGAATTTTCGTATAATAATAGCTACCACGCAAGCATTCAAATGGCACCATTTAGGGCACTTTATGGTAGGAAGTGTTGTTCTCCCCTAGCTTGGGCGGAGATTGGTGAAAACCAACTTATCGGGCCGAAGATTGTAGTTGAAACGGCTAAAGTGATTTCTCAAATCAAGGAGAGGTTACAATTGGCCCGTGAACGACAAAAGAAGTATGCCGATGTGAGACGAAGACCATTAGAGTTTGAAATTGATGATTATGTACTCTTGAAAGTATCACCTTGGAAAGGTGTTATACGATTTGTGAAACGAGGCAAATTCGGGCCAAGATATATTGGTCCTTTTAAAATTCTTGAACGGGTTGGCAAGGTTGCTTATCGACTAGAACTTCCTCAAAAACTTAGTGGTGTGCATGATGTTTTCCACATCTTGCTAAATCTGGAGCAGAGATAAACCTGAAAGTTGTGAGAGAAGATGGTCATGTTTCACATCTGAAAAATGTGCAAAGACCAAATCTAGGGGCAACTGAATGGCTCGAAGTGCATAAGCTGATAAAAGAGATAATAGCTCCAACTTACTCATAACTGAAAGATTTCATCCATGGCTACTTCTCTAAAGCCAGAGAGATGGAAAGAAGATTAAAGGCAGACATTTTAGTTTTAAGAGAGTACTTTGGCAGCAGTACAACACCACGTCTTTCAGCACCATCATCCTCTCTGGCTAGAAAACAAACTACCTTGAAAAGAAAAAGGGATGACCATCATGGCTAGAAAACAAACTACCTAGATCTTCCCCCTATCATTGGAGATGCTTCTTTGTATACCAGATTGCCTCCAAGGATTGTGTTCCAAGAAGGTTTGGTTATTGACAATCCGTTTGGAATGTTCTACACGAACTTCCAAAATCAGCAACTCTTCTTTAGAGTTAGTGAAATTGGAAAAGCTTCTGTTGGCTTCTTTCTATCTATAAGAAAAAGGTGTGCTGACACCACGAACAACAGAGCTTTTATTGAATTGATTGATCATGAGCTGCTGCTTCCGCTTCGACAAACTGACCCTCCCTGATGACTATCAAGAATGAAGACTTATGGGAACAAGCATCTAGACAATATATGTTTCTTTTACTTCAAATGCTTGTATGTCAGCATAAGTCGTAAACTCTGATTAATAAAACATCTTTGTCACACTTATTGTTAGTTTTCTATTTATTTCTATTCACTCAGCAAGTCTCCTCAATGAATAGGGGGAGATTGTTGAGTCAAGGATTCACTGATCAGACTTGGTAGCTGGTGAGTCATCAGCGAGTCCAGTGACTCTTCATCAGCGGGTGGTTTGTTTCCATGTTGTGAGTCAAGGCGGGAAGAAGACAAGAGTCACATGGTGGTTCATTCCAACTGTATCTTACCCTCTATGGCAAAGATGCAGTTGAGACCAAATGAAGGGTTTTCTCTCTCATGCCCGTTTTGGTAAAGAAGACAAAGGCTTGTGCAGTTGTGTACCTCGAGCCAATGAGGTCTCGACAACCACCATCAATCAACATCAAGAGAAGGCTGTGTTGCCCTAATTCCTCCCCTATATAAAGCAACACAGCCGCAACATTTATACTTTGTGTTAGTCACTATTTTAAGTGTGTGTTACTTGTTTCTCTTGTAATTGTTTAAGTTTTCTAGTTAGTCTAAAACTTAAAAATTGTATGTTCTTGTATTTTCTTGTAAGACAAGTTGTAATATCGACCATGTATTCACTGTTTAATCAATGATACATATGATTAGACTTTCATAGTTTCTTATACTCGAACTTTACTCTTGTGTTTGTTCTTTACTTTCTATTTATATTCTGTCTATCTAATTATATATAAGTGGTGCAAATTGTGGACTGTCAAGTGGTATCAGAGCCAGGTTTCTAATCTATTGAAACAAGATTTGTTTGCATTACTTGTACTTTTCTAAAATTCTTCTGTTATACTTTGTTCTTCTTAACTTTCTTTTCTTAAACAAAAATGACTACTGTACCTACCTTGGTAAATACACGTGACTTCGGTTATGTGTCCATACCTCCAAGATTCGAGCCTGATGACTTTGGATCTTGGATGGAGAGGATGCTACTCCACATAGTGGGAGTAGAACCTTATTTAATGACTATTATGACTGTAGGTCCATATGTACCTACTCTGGTTCAAAGAACACCAGGAGCAACTGCTGATGCTCCTGAGGTAGTGACCAACATGGTAAAACCAGAGGTACAATGGACAGATGATGAGCGGAGGTTAGTAAACCTTGACTTAAGGCTAAAAAACATGATTGTCACCACCCTTCCCACTGAAATCATGAAGCTCATCATCAAATATCCCACCTCTAAACAAGTCTGGGATAGACTGTGTAGCATGTATGAAGGTTCTGCTGATACAATTGCTACCAAGAAAATTGACCTAAAACGAGCCTATGAAAAATTCTTTTCTCTTCCTGATGAACGTCTTGACAGCACCTACACCCGATTCAAAGGGTTGCTGAATGATATGACGAATGTTGGCATCACCCATGATAACTTTGAGATGTGTCACAAATTTATTGATAGCCTTCCTATCAAGTGGCAAGGATTGAGACAAATCCTTAGAACCACGAAGCGGCTACAGGGTCTTGATCTTGAAGATCTGTTTGGCATGCTTCATTTTGAAGAAAGAGCTCTAGCTCAAAATATTAGAGCCTCTGCTGAAGCACGTCAAAGTGCTGGCTCTTCCTCTTCCTCTTCTCCTTCAACTTCTGCTTATTCTGTGACCAACCCTCTAGCTCTTGTATCTGCTGACCAAATTAATCTTAATATTGGTGCTAGCACTTCTAGTCTTCCTCCCACCATCCAATCTCTTGTTAATGATCTTGACACTGAAGAGAAACAAGAGATGTTTAGCGACTTCATGGAATTTTCCCTGGTCACTGGCGAAAGGTATTCCAGAAAATGGAACAACCGTAGGTCGGTTGCTCCATATAAACCTCCTGTTGACAAAACTAAGGAAGAATGCTGGAAATGTGGTAGAAAAAGGCACTACCAAAAGGAGTGCAGAGTTGCTGTTCCAACCTCTGCTGCTCCTAAAACTAACTTTTCTAAACTTGCTGATGAGTACAGGAACAAGTACTACTAGCTCAAGGCGAAAGTGGCTGAAATGGAAGAAGCCAAAATACCAGCTAAAGGACTGGTCGCTGAAGAGCATGACTGGGCTGAATCAGATGATTCAGACAGAAAGTACGTTGATGCCATGTGTCTGATGGCACGTGCTGATGGCGATGCACTGAAAAAAGACCAAGTCTCCTCAAGTCAGTGGGTCAACGTTACAATCAAAAAGGTATGTGCTCATTCAGCAGCTACGGGTGAGGACAAAACAAAAATTCTTCAGTCCTTATCCTGTGACATTCAGTTTGTAGAATCAATACGAGCTGAACTTCAATCAAAGCTTGACTCTATCTGTTCAGAGTTAAGTGAAAAGTCTGAAAAACTCAATGAATTGAGAAACATTCATGTTGAACTTCAATCTCATGAGCTATTGGCACAGAGGCTTCAAATTGAGAATGAAAAACTCAAACTTGAAGTCACTAATCTGAAGAAGATCGTGACCTCTTGGTCAAAAGCTTCTAAATTTCATCATCAGTGCCTAAGCGAACAAGTTCCAGCCCAAGTTAAGGCAGTCATAGGTTGCGATTTTGAAATTGCTGCCACTTTATCTGACTTGTTTGCTGATGATGTAAAACCTGAGTTCTCCATTCCTTCATCAGTAGCTATGTCTCCACAGGAGATGAAGAAATGGTACTTCAATAAAGGTACTAATGATTACCATACTGAAATGGACGCTGGAACATCCTCTTCTTCCTCCAGCAACCCATCAGCATCCACTATGGCTGCTGATACAAGCTCTTCTGCCAACTCTTGTAAACCTTACCCAGATCTTCCTATCATTGGCATGATGCCAAATGAAGGTAGGATTCAATACTCCTCTGGGGAATCCTTTGAAGGTGACATCTCCAGCGATGGGTTTAAACCCATTGCTCCTCAGCAGCTTACTGTAAAAACTGATGATCCCTTCAAAAGAAGTAAGGTTGTTGTTCCCTATGACTATAGCAAACCTCAACATGCTAAGCCTGTTAATTAGCAACCTCAACAAGTCTCTCAACCCTCTTCTTCTTCATCATCTCTTTCTCTGCCTACTCCTACCCATGCTTACAGTAAAACTGGTCAGCATGAGCATCTTATGACAAGACGTGTCAGGTTCAGTGATGCCAGGTATCAGCAAGTAAGACCTTCCCAGGTCAGACCTGCTAATATTCAGCACCATCAGCAGACACCCTCATCTATGACTGTTCCTCCTAAGATGAGGTACAATACTCCTCAAAGAGGAAGAATGCCCCACTCTCAAAGTAGGTCTACTACCTCCTCAAAGGAGTTACTTGCCACATCAGCAAGTAAGACCTATTACTCCTCAGAGAGGACACTTGCCTCATCAGCAAGTGAGATCCACTACTCCAAAAAGGGAGTATCTACCTCATAGGCAAATGAGGTCGATTACTCCTAATCAGCAACCAAGGGCTATCACTCCCAAAAGAGTGCATCAGTCTCTACAACATAATCCGTCTACTCACTCTGCAGGTAAGCAAGCCTGGAGTATAGTTAAGGGATCACAAAATCCCTCTGCTTCTCAATCACATGATCCAAATGAAAAGTCCATTTTGGGTCCCGTTCCTCAAATGCCTCAGCTGACACTTAAGCCTAAGCATAAGTTAAAGCAAAAGAAAAAGGCATCTTCTTCCTCTTTTGATTCTCACATCAATGAGCTTACACAGAGAGTGAATGATCTTTCCTCGCAGCTGAGGGAGTTTCTCATTCAAAATCAGAAAGGCAGCACCTTTGACAAAAAATGCTACCTTTGTGGCAGCAGAGGTCATGTTGCCACTGAATGTGAGAATAACAACTCCAGAGATGCTCCTGAAGTTGTAATTCAAACTGATTCACCTTCCCTTGTTGTTACTACATCCTCCACTATGATCAACGAGGGCAATCCCTCTGCTGAACCTGAGAGCAGGTCTGCAGATGTAATTGTTCTCACTGAGGAAAACATTGCTGACTTTATTGATGCACAACATATATCAATTCCACACTCTCAAAGGATCATATCAAATGATTTTGGTGAACCAGCTATCTTGGTTGAGTTCAGTGATACAGGTGTTGTCAGCAACATGGTCTACCTTGACAGTGGTAGCATCTCTACCTCTCTCTCTCTGCTGATCAAGAACCTTTTGACACACTTCCTGTTGATTCTCTACCCTCCAGATCAACTGGAATCTCTAACACTGTTCCCTTTAGCTCTGCTGATCTTGCTATCAGTGAGTTTAACAGTGAACCTATCTAAATCTTTCTACTATGTCCATGCAGGGCTCGCTAGGAAAAGGAGTGTGGTACTTGGACAATGGCTGTTCAAAACACATGACTGGCTCTAAGTCCCTGCTGGATGACTATGTAGAGGCTGTTGGGCCTACCGTAGTGTTTGGTGATAATTCCACTGGACAAACTGAAGGGTATGGTCATCTCTCTAATGGTCTCATCAAGTTCACCAAAGTTGCTTATGTAAATGGGTTGAAACATAACCTTATAAGCATAAGTCAACTATGTGATGCTGACTATAAAGTGATTCTTGATAAGCATCAAGGCACTGTTGTCAACGTAAATAAGGAAGTCGTCTTGGTTGCACCAAGAAAACGAGATGTCTATCTTGTTGACTTTACTCCTGTCAAAACTAACAGTGAGACTTGTTTCTTTGCTAAGTCAGCAGCTGAACTAAATTTGGTTGTGGCCCAAGCGTATGTCGCATGTGAACTTCAAAACAATAAACTCTCTGGCCAAAAAGAACCTTGTTCGTGGCCTTCCTCATCTCTCCTTTGAAAAAGATAGACTCTGTGGTGCTTGTGAAAAGGGTAAAAGCCATAGGTCTACTTTTAAAACTAAACAAGCCAATTCTATAAAGGGTTGTTTTCATCTTCCTCACATGGACCTTTTTGGTCCAGTGAATGTCCAGAGTCTAAAGGGTAGCAGATACACTTTAGTAATCGTGCATGAATATTCACGATACACCTGGACCTTCTTCCTTCATTCCAAGAGTGATGCTGCTGATGAAATCACAAATTTCATTAAGAAAATGGAAAATCTCAACAGCATAAGGGTTAAAGAACTCAGGAGCGACCATGGTACTGAGTTCAGAAACCACACTCTTGAATCCTTTTGTGCTGATCAAGGGATCTCACAAAACTTCTCTTCTACTAGAACTCCTGAACAGAATGGTGTTGCTGAAAGAAGAAAAAGAACACTTATCGAGGCATCACGCACCGTGCTCAGCGAGTCCTCTCTGCCTAGCAAATTCTAGGCAGAAGCTGTCAACACTGCTTGTCATACTCAAAATAGATGCCTCATTGTTAAACGACATGACAAGACAATGTATGAGGTTTTGAAAGGCAAGAAACCTCAAATTAAATACTTTCATGTCTTTGGATGTCCTGTGTTCATCTTAAACAACAAGGATCACTTAGGTAAATTTGACCCTAAGGCTGATGATGGCTACTTTCTTGGCTATTCCTCCATCAGCAAGGCATTTAGAGTATTTAATACTCGCTTTCAGAAGGTAGATGAATCTATCCATGTCCCTTTGATGAAAGTTCATCTGCTCTCAAGGATATTCTTCCTTCTACATCTGAGATAATTTTTAATGAGCTCGCTGACTCTCCTGCTGGAGAGACTGACTCCTTTAGTGATGCCTCTTGCTCGCTACCTGATAATGATCAGCATGTCACACAAGAATGTTCAGTCAATGCTGAACAAGAGCAAGTTGCTGCTCATATCTACTCGATTGAGCCCGTTGAGCCTATCTTAAGATCAATCCATGTTGCTTCAGCCAAACCTAGATCACTAGCTGATGTCGAGCATGTTGAAGACCTTGTTTATGAAGAGTTTCATGATGTTGATGATATGGAGTTAGCTGATGACCCCAAAATCAATGATAACTCAACACAATTGAATGGCTTAACTGATCACTCTCCTTCTGTCCCCTTCTACCAATCTTCCGCTGACACTCAACTAGGTTCATCAAGTGTTCCAGCACTTCGATGGACATCAAACCATCCAGCGCACCAAATCATTGGTGATCCCTCTCAAGGAGTCATTACTAGATCAGCGACTAGAAACTCATGCTTATATGTGAACTATCTATCCATGATCACTTCCAAAAATATAGGAGAAGCAATGGCAGATCCTTCTTGGGTAGAGGCAATGCAAGAAGAACTAACACAGTTCAAACGACAGCATGTCTGGTTTCTTGTTCCTCTGCCTGCTGATAAAGAGCCCATTGGAACTAAATGGGTTTATGTGAGTCCCTGAAATACGATGGTTAACCTAGAAGTGTAAAATACAACAAGTCTAATAATCACTAGAATGGACTAGTATTACTTGTAATAAATGCAAGAATATATAAACAAATTAATACAAGACTTAAAGCAATAAACAAGTAAAGTGGAACATTATGTATTTTTCAAGGTGTATTTTATTTATGATGTTAAATAAAATACAAGGTTGTGCGGAATCAAGATAATACAAATAAGTACGTATCCTAACAACCTATGAATTACAAATGATCTATATTTGTCAAATAACTCTTTTGGATCGAGATACTTAAAGTTGTGAAGTATCCCTGTTTAAGATCGAGAGTATTTAGATAAATTCACTTTAATGCAAAATGTATGCTTAAAAGTATTTTCTCAAAGAAATGACTTTGTATTTATAGGCAACAAAATACACCAGTGAATTTTGTGCCGTACAAATATGGTTGCATGCATTTAATGATCCGACAAGAACATTAAATGCATTGGTTAATGGTATAAGGATAAAGTCATATCGATATGATTTTATTCTTTTAACCAACCACCTTTACACGCATAAACTTTGGTAAAGAACAAGTGGATTGTTCTTTGGAAAGTGGGTAAAGGCAAAAGTCAATTCCTCGATATCAGTGTTCAGACTTGTAAGGTCTAGAACACTGACAATCCCCCAGTGTACAGATCTGGTAAGACTTCCAGTGGACTCCGCCATTTGTCAGTCTTCTTTATTCTGACTTCAGTCTTTGACTTCAGTGAGAACTTCTTCAGTAGAATAGATCTGGACTGGGGTAAAGTCTAGTGAGCTAATCTGGAGAATACTCCAGATTTCCTATACAAGTATTTGCTCACTGGTCTTCCATTATTTCTGGACAAATCTTCAGAGGGACTCCAGATTCCAAGTCTGGAGTAGGTCCAGTAGAACACGTTTCTGGACAGATCTTCAGTAAGGCTCCAGTAGTCGAGTCTGGAGAGAGTCCAGTAAATCTGGACCTAACAAATTCCCCCTATTTGTTTAGAAATAATGCAAGTGTTTTCAAGCTTAAATCTATACAATTTTGTATGCTTGAAAAACACAAGTTTTGATTTTAGTCTAAAAAATCTAAGTTACTGGAAAACACTTTATAGATCATGAGTGTTTTTAGTTTCATCTTTTAAGTTCTAACTTAGACTAAATCTGATCATTTACTTTTATGAATCAAAAATTGCAAATAATATTACATACATCAACTGATAAATAGTTACAATTTTCTTTAAACAATAAATTACAATAAGTAAATGATAAAAGAGTCAGGCCCTTCTCTTCGATGTCTGTCCTAGAGCATCTTCAGAAGCCTTTCTCTTTGGTGATGAGAAGATGGTACTGATTCTGGCGATTTCATGCCCATTGCAACTTCCATCTGTTGCTTTCTTCTCCATACCTTCTCAACCCTTTTCAGAAATGCTTTAACATCAGTCGACACATTTGTCTTCCCTCTGAATGTTAAGGCAATTTCTTTCAGTTCACTCCATCCAAACGCTTGGACTGAAGTACTCTTCCTTTCATCAGTAAAGTTACCTTCCCTGGTCAACTTTACTTCAAACCTGGACATGCCTTCATGATTTTCAGCTAATTTGATCTCTGCACCAGTGATCCTTCTAGCATCAGCCCTGAAATTCAACATTTCATTGTACTTGTCTTTCAATTTGGCTGTCTGGATCATTGCTTCAGTTTCCTTTGACACTCTCTTTTGCTCTACAGCAGACTGGAGTTGTTGACGATTGATTTTTAGAGAAGTGTCCAGGGGAATGAATCTGGTTACATCAGCATCTTTAATTGCTTTGATCTGTTTGGCAGTCAGTTTTGGTAAGCCAGTCAGTTTCTTTCTTTACTAAAACTCCAGTGCACCAGCATTTTTCCTTATCTTTTTCTGGAGGCGTACCAGTTCCTCCTTCCTTTTCCTGATTAGTTCTGGTACACTTACACCATAAATTATTGAATCATAAATCTATTCTTCTTCGGCGTAAAAAGAGCGTACATGAACATCATTCAATGCATTCAGACATTGATGAACTCTGGGGTCTTCCTTCATCTTTTTGTACACATCAATATTTATGCCTAACCTGCCAGCATTGTAAGAGTCCAGAGTCCCCATAGTTGCTATCTCCCTTTGATGGGCCAGCAGTTCATCTCTTTGATTTCTCTTAAAGATCTCTATCATTATGCATTCTTGTTTTAGCTTCTTGGAGGTTTCATCATCAGCAGTTGGATACTCTGATGATTCTTCAGCAGTTTGCTCTTCTTCTCCAGATACCATTTGTTGTTTTCCTTTAACAGACTTCAGAATAGTTGGTATATCTGGGAAAGATTCAAACTGGGGCTCACTGGCTTCAGTACCAGTAGCTTCTTCAGTCAGCATAGTGGCTTCAGTGCCAAATGCTCTTTGTGCCAAGTGCTTCAGTGTCACTTGTTTTTGTGGCACAATGCTTTCAGTAGCAACTTCCTTCTTCTTCCTTATCAAACTTTCTTGGTCACCAGACGACTTTTCCCCCTTGGAATGATCACCAGTTCTGGACTTGAGATCATTCCATAATTGTTCTAGCATATGTCTGTCCAGTGCACCAAAGGTTCTTCCAGCCACTGAAGTTGTATCAGTCACAACTTTCTTAAGTGCCTGCACTTCCTTTTTAACAGTTTCAACTTCTTTAGGCAAGTGCTTTGGCAATTTTTCTTCCATCAACTTCTCCACTTGGGGTAACAGCCCATCTTGAAGAGTTTGAAGAACAGTCTCAGAAATTTCTTCAGATAATTCTTTCAGCATACTGATTCTGAACTTCTTTGTACATTCATTACTAATCGTGCTAACAACAGCATCCTGATCAAGTGTGGACCTACTCTCCAGAGAACTTATCCTAGTAACCAACTTCTGAACCTCTTCATTTAGACCTGCCAGTGGTTGAACAAGTTCACCTTTCACTGCAGTCTGAACAGAGTTCACCAGCCTTGTCTCCAATCCCTGGACTGTCACTTTGAAATTTTCAGTATTGTTGTTTGTGGCCAGTACCAGTTCATCAAGCTTCTCATAAACAAAGCTTCTCATTCCCAGCAAACACATTCATCTCAGATGCAAGGTTATTTGATAATAAAGATTTAAAGTCTGTGTTGAGTCCCAATGTTATTTGTAAATTTAATGATGACAAATCTGACCTATAAACACTTAGTAATCTTTGGTTCTTGTAATCTGATCTGGGTCAGACTAAGCTGACACAGCTTGCGATATGTAACTGACCCAGATCACGCTTCATGTTCGTAATTGTAATACTATACGGAAGCAAGTGTTATTCAAGCTGCATCAACAATATCAAAGCATTCAATCCAAGTCGAAGAGGAGGATTGAAGATAGAGGACCAAACTGTTAGTGGAAGACAGATTGGAACTAGCAGTCTGCTTGGAAACACTTAGGCAGATTGGTGCCATGACAAACCGCCCAATCTGTGTCAACAATCAAAGTGAAGATAACAACCTGGATTGAAGATAAGGACTATGACGTGACTAGGAATATTCCTAGTATCCAGGTTGGTGGTTGTTTACATATGCGTGTCCACACTCTTATTGGACGATGAAGAATGTGCAGCTGTACGTGGGGGACCACAAGTACGATGAAGGCACGATTGTTTATTCTTGATCGTCCAATACAAGAAGACTACGTGGTTGATTTGGACACCAAGTGACGAGGAGCTTTCGCCTATAAAAGCAACACTCCTTGTATGCATATGGTGGCATTCCTGAGAATCATTCTTCACACAAAGTTTCTCTACTCTTACACACAGCTTAGTCTGTACGAGATCAGCTTGGGCTGACTCTCTTGAGCTGAAACTTATTGATTGTTGTTTGTCATTTCATAGGGTTGTTTAGATATTTGTAGGCTATCTTTATTCCGCAACAACCCTGTAATTCTTTGTATAGATTATTTCTTAATAAAGAGTTACATTTGAAACCGCAATCTGTGTTCAAGAATGCTTTTATTTTCTACTGCTTTACTGTTTTAATG
>CM067168.1:78123918-78139752 GCA_034093135.1 Erigeron breviscapus
ATTTTTAACAATCAAACCTGATAATCTTGACTTTACGATATACCTGTATCAACAGGTATGATACAACTTAACAACTTTGGAAAAACACAAAATTCCAATATCGAAAGTCCTGCACACTTAAAAGAAACTCATCAATGCATCAATATCAAACACATAACATTATTTTAAGCATGCAAAGAAGGTGAAATCTCAAAATATATCAAACTAATCTTGACTATATTTTGACTTTTCCAAAGCAACAAAACTTAAAGATCATTTTCTAACTTAAACAAATTAATGTCCATATCAGAAAAACAATCTTTTAACATGATACCTTAAGCAATAAAGACTCTATAATTTGTAGGTCCTTGTGGACTGATCGTCAACGAGAACGCTTATAGTTATGACGAGAGTGCGGAATCCTCTCGTGATAACCCGTTTGCTTAATTATATTATCGTCTTTCGTTGTTAAACAACCTAAGACCTTAAACGCGCGCGGGTTTGCAATTTGACAGAGTTTAGCCGTAATCTCTTAATTAACTGTGGTATATCACGGTTTTTGGTCCTCAGTTGTCTAGGAATAAATTTAGGTTTCTTAGGTTCAGTGGAGACGGATGGCTTAGGATAATCAGTAAGCACTGGTTTAAATCAGACTCAGCCAAATCTGGATAAACAGGGTCTAGTTGTTGTTAAAAGGAGGTCTTACATCAGTGTAATCAGCTCCTAGTCCTGTTTTATCCTTAGGATGTCTAGGTTTACCTAAGGAAGCTATCAGATCACTTCCTCTCCATTTAGATAAAGTAGTCTCATGTTTAGTAATGGTAACCCTAGCATCAGCCAAATCCTTCTCTTTCTTACCGATTTCACTAGAAAGAAAAACTATCTTTTCATTTGCTAGATTTTCTCTAAAAATTGATTCTTTCAGTTTGTCTTTTAAGGCAGCATTATCATTTTCAAGTGACTTAATCCTACTCTTAAATTGACGTTCTTGATCAAGTAACGCACTATTCTTAGAGAAAAATGAACTACGTTCCTTGCTGATAGTTTCATAACTAGCGGCTAACTCTAAAGTCTTGGATGAGGCAATACTATGTTGTTGCATCAAATCTTTAACAAACATGCAAATACGATGAACAGTCAATAAGAAAAAGTTACCTGTTTCTCTCGATCATCGCAGTCAGCCATATATGCAACAAAGTCTGATATGGTCATACCTTCAGGAATATCAAAATCATCAGCTTCTGTAGAAATAGCCTTGTCCAATTTTGCATTTGGGCTCATCGATTGATTATCACTCTGGCTGCTTGTCTTATCAGTAGATTCATCGATCTTCTTATCAGCCTTTTTAAGCCTCACTGCTTCATCTGCATCCCTTTCATCATCAGAAACTTTTAATGCAGCATCAGTAGCAGCCTCTTCACTTGTATAAAGAGCATAATCAAACGCAGCACCTCCGTCATCAATCACGTTAGCTACTTCATCATAAATCTCAGCTAGCAACGCATTTTCAGGTTCATTCTCCTTTGTCCAAAGGTAAGTACCATCTTCCTGTCTTGCCACCATGGCATTTTCAGGATTTTGAACCTGATTTTCTGTAGGAAGTTCCTGAATAATCATCCCATCATGCTCTGTAGCTTTGGTTGATTTGATTTGATTTCCAGCTTGTACACCTCCCTGATTGTAATTCTGACGATTAGCTGTAGAATTATAAAACGCTTTGGTCTTTGACATTCCTTAGCAAAATGACCAAAACCATCACAATTATAACACTTAACCTTCGACTTGTCAAATCCTCTATTCTTGTCAGATGCAAGATTTCTTCCAGTTCGTTGCATAAAACGACGAGCTTTTATAGTGAGCATAGCCATTTGCCACTTCAAGTCCATTTCCTCTAAATCATCAGGATCAACTTGTTCATAATCTTTATCAATCAAACTTGGATCTGAAATTTTGCCATTGATAAATGCCTCATGAGCAGAACACATTGCAGCAAATACTTGCATACGTCCTTCAGCAGATTGCATACTCATTGGCATCGAGCGAACAGTTGAATTACCACTATTTCTTGATCCACTGCTATTCTTAGTTACAGACGAATTGTCATAAACCATGTATCCAGCAATTCCATCAGGATCCATAACAGGATGAATGGTTTCAGTGGATAAAAGAGCAGTAGTTCCACTTCCAGAAGTAGAAGGACAATAGATTATCAGTATTAGCATGATAAAGACTCGGATTTTGTTGAAAACAGAAAGCTCATCTTTTGCTTTACGCTTCATTTCCCTGTTCTTTACTTTTGAGATAATCTCTGCCAAGGTATAAGATTCATAATTTTTCTCTTCTTGAAGACTATGCACGAAATCATTCCATTTGTTTGGCAGAGAATCCAAAAATTTATCCACTAGTTTATTTTGTGTAAATGTAACTCCAAAATATCCCAGTTCAGTAATCAGATGATTAAAACGAGTTATTAAATCATCTAAACTTTCAGATTTCAAACCATTAAAGACTTCATATTGTCTGTTCAGCAGTTTAATTCTTCCCTTTTTCATCAACTCATCACCTTCACAGTGTGCGTTTAAAGCATCCCACAAACCTTTAGAGGTCTTATGTTCTCCAAGAAGATGAATTGCGTCTCTAGGTAAACACATTTCTAAGTTCGACAAGGCCTTTCCTTCAATGGCATATTCTTTCTTCAACGCTTCAGACATATCCCCAATCTTGTATTGTACCTCATTTCCATTAACATCTTCATGAGTTGGCCACTCATATCCTTCAGTAATCATCACCCATTGGTTGAAATCAGTAAGGCGAATATAGGATTCAAAGCGTTTTTTCCAACTCCAGAAATTCTCAAGTTTTATCAATTTAGGGGGTGAATTGGTACGACCGACTTCATGATCGTGAAGAATTAATGCATTAATGTATTGGGCCTCTTTGGATGAAACTGCAGGTATTCCAGACATCATCGAAACACGACAAAAGAACAATTAAAGTAAAAGAACAGGTGCACGTGTTTGAGATAAACACGTGATTAGAACAGAATGAGAACTCACGCGTTTGACACTGGAGCACGAGTTTAAAAGTCAAACTCGTGTTGAGGTAGGGCACGAGTTTAAAAGTCAAACACGTGTTAAGGTAGGACACGAGTTTAAAAACACACCACGGCTTTAAATAGCAAACACGTGTTACAGATTAAAAAAAATTGCACGATCTTGATGCAAAATTAAGCCAAACAAAGCGATCTCGAACCTTCAGATTGAAAAATCTAGATGGCTTTGATACCAATTGAAATCAGCTTGTCAAAGCGAGTCTTATCAAATGCTTTAGTATACAAATCAGCTAGATTATCATCAGTTATAACTTTTTCCAAATGAATTAACTTCTTTTGAGCACAGTCACGCAAAAAATGATGTCTAATGTCAATATGCTTGGTGACTTTATGCAAGACAGGGTTATTAGTTATATCTATAGCTGACTTATTATCAATCTTAATAGGAGTATCAAGAAAATCCACACCGTAGTCTCGAAGTTGTTGCTGAATCCATAATACCTGGGAACAGCAGCTTCCAGCAGCCATGTACTCTGCCTCACAAGAAGACTGAGCTACAGATGTCTGCTTCTTACATTGCCACGATACAAGTCTCCCTCCTAAGAATTGACATCCGCCAGTTGTAGACTTCCTATCATTGTTACAACCTCCATAATCCGAATCAGTGTAAGCAACAAACTCAAACATTCCTCCCAACGGATACCATAGACCAAGTCCTTGGTTTCCCTTTAAATATCTGAGGATTCGTTTTGCAGCCGTTAAATGTGACTCTTTCGGATTTGCTTGAAATCTAGCACACAGACAAACAGCAAACATGATATCTGGACGCGAAGCAGTTAAATACATCAATGAGCCGATGATCGCCCGATAATAAGTAGCATCCACAAGTGTATCTTTAGGATTAGGAACTCCTAAACCATGATTCAACTGAATAGGAGTACCATAAGTCTTGGATTCTAACATTTGAAACCTTTCCAAGATGTCATTGACATACTTAGTCTGGTGAATGAAAAAACCATCTTTTCGTTGATCAACTTGCAGTCCAAGGAAAAACTTTAATTCTCCCATAGCACTCATTTCAAATTCCTTCTTCATACTCATTTCAAAATCCTTGCACATCTTAATGTCAGATGAACCAAAAATGATATCATCCACATAAACTTGCACAATTATATAATCTTGCTTCTGCCATTTGATAAACAACGTGCTGTCTATCGATCCTCTTGTAAATCCATTTGTCAACAAATGTGTTGACAATTTCTCATACCACACTCTTGGTGCTTGATGTAATCCATAAAGTGCCTTATCCAGTCGATATGCCCTTCTTGGATAATTTGGGTCTTCAAACCCCGGTGGTTGACGAACGTACACTTCTTCCTTAACTTCTCCATACAAGAAGGCACTCTTCACATCCAACTGATACACCTTTATTCCTTTGAAACTAGCATAAGCTAAAAATAGTCTTATAGCTTCAATCCGAGCAACTGGTGCAAAAGTTTCATTGTAGTCATAACCTTCTCGCTGTGCAAAACCCTGAACAACTAAACGTGCCTTATTTCTTGTAACAATCCCTTTGTCATCTCGTTTGCATTTAAATACCCAACGAGTTCCAATCGGTTCGATACCTCTAGGCACATCAACTAATTCCCATACTCCAAGTTTTTCAAATTGGGCCAATTCTTCTTGCATAGCCTCAACCCAAAACGGATCTTGAAGTGCTATCTTAACATTCTTGGTTCTTCTTGTGAAATAAAACATGAGTATAAACACTCAGTTATTAAACCTGTATCCTTCACTTCACAGAATAAACTAGTCATCTCCTTATTTAACTGATTTCTAGTTCGAACAGGTGCTGAAGCTTCACCAAGAATATTTTCAACTGGATGATCTTTAGTTGCTCTATGTTGAGGAGTTTTGTGACCTGGAAAATCATCACCCATATTCGGAACAATTTGGGTGGGAGACTCTCCATCAGCCTCAGCTAAATAAGAAGTTTGTCAAGAAAGGAATTCAGACTGATTCAACTGAGGTTAAGTATGTTACTGAACCTGAATTGATAGCAACTGTTGAGACTAAGGCTCCTGAATCTGAACCTAGTGTCACCAAACCATTCTCAACTTCTGAGACTAAGGCTCCTACTGTGGAGGATCGCTGATACCACTTGTAGGTCCTTGTGGACTGATCGTCAACGAGAACGCTTATAGTTATGACGAGAGTGCGGAATCCTCTCGTGATAACCCGTTTGCTTAATTAAATTATCGTCTTTCGTTGTTAAAACAACCTAAGACCTTAAACGCGCGCGAGTTTGCAATTTGACAAAGTTTGGACGTATTCTCTTAATTAACTGTTACTAATTACGTATTACGCGTGTGTATTTATACTATACTGTTCATAAACGCGTGCTAATATGGACCGTATATCTTAAAGCCCATAGCCCATTAACAAACGCGTGTTAATAAGTAAACACGTGATGACCACGCGTTTAGACAAACTCGTGTTACTGTAGCACGAGTTTGTACAGCAAACTCGTGTTACTGTAGCACGAGTTTGTACACACTTTCTTTTGTCATCTTTCGAGTATACTTTAATTACTCAAAACGTGACTAGTTTATCACTTGTATCTGTATGTTACTTATAATCACATTCATACAAGTCGTAAACATTAAACATACCAAAAACTCTGATCAATATATAATCATTCACGTAACTTAAGTTCAAATAACAAGTTTAAACATAACATAAGTCTATGATTACATATTACAAAACATCAACATGTACTGATCAAATCGCTGTTGCTGTTGTCAACAGAATCATGCACTTACAAATATGAAGCTAATGTGGCCTTTGAGATTCGAACAAGTAAGTCCTTGGGGTGTCTTTGTATACCTAGCCTACCTAAAGTTTCCAACTTGGGATAGGTTGTCAGAAAGTTCGCTACACGGGTCTCATAGAAAGTCACGGGTTTTCATAAGTGCTTTAAAATAAAATTAATGTCACAAATATGCAAGTACTTGGCATTATGCAATGTTAAGTATATTTCCGTACGTGAGTCAAGTTAAGTCGCTTTGCGTGTGAGGAATCACCGACCTGTCACCGCTGACTTGATTCTTAAAGACTTTCTCACTATACTCACCAAATGTCTTAATCTTAGTGCTTGTTTCGATTGTGAGAGTGTATCTGAATATGGGGCACATAAGTTCGCAAACTAAAAGTGTGGCATGAGTAACTTACTAGGTTACATGGTGACTGTCCTTGGCTCAAGTAATACGAAAGTGCCACAAACCAAAAAGGAGACTGGAAGTACCGAGTGTTTAAGAGGACAAACATATTGGTAATCGTTTTTTGATCACTGTTCATAACTAATAATAAGAGAATTATTTCTCGCAGGTAGGCTTATGTAAATGCTAATCTGATCTGATCAGCAGTAACCAAGTAACATGTGAATAATGAATAAATTAAGTTAAATTGTGTTTAGATTAGTTTCTTGTTCTGTAATTTTTATTCTAATTTATTTTTTCATTTTATTGAGTCAAAATAGTATTTTCATAAGTTCTTATTGCACGAGAGATTCTACTTAAATTCTGTTGAGTATATGTTTTGCTGAATTCATTCATTTGAATTCTTGATGAGGTTATGTGATTTGTACAAAAGAAGATTTTCTGATATGGACATTAATTTGTTTAAGTTTAGAAAATGATCTTTTAAGTTTTATGTGAAAAGTCAAAGTTATTTGAAATCTCACAAGTTTAAGTTGTTACAAGTTACGAATTTAATTAATAACTTGGTGACCTTTTAGGGTTTGACAATGGAATGACCTCCCTTGATCTTTTGTTAGAATCTTGAGTATTTCGTATTTGTTAACCCTAATTTTGTGTGCTTTAGCTTGAATTTTCTGCATTATTATGCCTTTGCTCTTGATGCGTTAATGAGTTTTTGGTAAGTGTGTAGTGTTCAGGTTAAGAAGATAAAGTTGGAGTGCTGATTTTTGTTGCAATACAGTGTTATTCATACTGATGATATCATGAAGACAAGATTTTTTGTGTGAAGTGACAATATTGTGATACAGATATGCGCACGTGAAGGACGAATACATGAACTTGCTTTTGGAGTATTTATTTACTTTACAATTCATGTATTTAGTGAAAATAATCAGTGTTGATACTTGTTTCTTTTGATTTTCGTACCTTGACTTATGACATGATTTCGGAAACTTTACTAAGTTCTTCATTGGATTTTTGGGCTATTCATTGGTTGTTTGTTTTGTAGACGGCATCTAATATGGGACTTAAGTGTTTCAAGATGGTTTGCCGTCAAGCATCTCAATGATTAGAGAAATGCTCTCCGTATCATGGTCGTGGTTGGTAACACTGTTAATATGTCAATTGATTATTTTCAGGTTTGTTGATGGTTGGTTTTAAACCTTGGGATTTTTCTATTCAAGATTATAATGTTTGTCGAATACTTACATTATGATGATGATTTTGGATGATGTTACTTTTGAGTACAAGGCATGAACAAGTTGTTTTTAACGAGTTTTTGCTATGTACAGGATTAGGTCAAAGGGTCGCATCGTGGAAAGTTTCGTGATGAAGAATCTGGAAAAATTTTCTAAGTACAAATTTGTTCTTACGAAGATAGTATTAACTTCGTTCAGAATTGCTCTTAAGAAAATTGGACTTATTATCGTCACATCTATTTTTGTCTTTGGTTTTAACGAAGATAACCTTTATCTTCGTTCCAGTTGATCTTACGAAGGTTAACTTCGTTCGAACATATTTTTAACCAATTATCTAACCGACCCATTTTGACCCATTTTTGACCCATCTATATAAATACCAACTTAATTCGTTTTTATTTACATTGTCATAAATTTAAGAAAAACGAATTTAAGATTCTTCTCCTGATAAACTCCTATACTTTCATCAATCAAATCACTTGATTTCACTTGATTCTCTGCTTGTTGTTTCGATTATTGTTGAAAACAGTGATTCAGGTATATTATCGAGCATCGTCATTCACAAATCCCCAATTCTACATTCTTATTTTGCCCAATTTTTGCATGAACTCAATCGGTTTTATACATAATTTAGGGTTCTAGGGTTTAATTTCGTTTTTCGATTTTAACCCATTGGATCTTTAATTCATATGTAAAATCGAAGTGGGTTATGCTTCATTTAAGTGATACAAATGTTTTGTAATTGATTTTGGGCAAATCAAGTGTTAATCAATTTTTTAAGAATCGAATGTTTGATTTTGGAAACAACATGCTGTTCAGAATGTCTACGAACTTATCTTTCGTTCATGGTCTACGAACTTAGGTTCTGAAACAGAGCTTACGAACTTAGTCTCTCTTTTCAACTAACGAATTTAGGAGTTCTTGTTAAACAAACGAACTTAGTTATGCTTCAATGCTATCTTCGTTTATTGTTACCTAACGAACTTAAAGCCTATTTTCGTTTATTGTTACCTAACGAACTTAAATTCTATTTTCGTACAGTTTAACTAACGAATTTAAAGAGTTATTTCATACAGTTTAAACTTATGAAATTATTGATTAAGTTCATCTAAGCCTGCAATTCATTTCTTGTGCTAATCCTATAATTGTTTTTATATTATGATTTGTTTTGCAGAAATGGCTCTTGCTCCGCGTCAGTTCATTAAGAAGCACAATCTTGCCTTAAATCTTGATCCAGATCAGCATAATTGTGAACGTTATCATGAGATGTTTGATTTTATTGCTCGCTCTAGGCTTTCTTTTGCATTTTGTGATTCACCTAGACTTAGGCAGTATATTGATGCCTTCTGGAGGACTGCTCATCAGGTCATGGTTAATGGTCGTAGCTTTGTTCGTGCTACTGTCGAAGGAATCACTTTTGATTTCAATGCTGCGATGCTTCGTGATATTCTGCATTTGGGTGAAGAACCAGACGAAGCGGTGGAATTGGCTTATGACTTTGACCTTATTCGTAGATGTTTTCAAAGAATGGGATATGTTGGTCAAATAAAGCTTCCTTTTGACAAAAGTGGATTTCAAGGACGTTGGAGATATCTTGCTTACGCCTTGTTGGTAAGTCTGAGCAATCGTAAGGCTGGATTTGATCAGCTTTCTGCTCAGATTTCTTCGCAGATGGTTGCCTTGGTCTATAATCGACCTTATCCTTTTTCAGCATACTTCTATCAAGAGTTTATTGGTCAAATCAATGCCAAAGCGAAAAATAGGTTTCTCTTATATCCTCGCTTTGTTATGGCAATCATTAGACATTTTTGTCCGAATTTGGTATTTGATCAAGGTCCTCGCTATGCACCACATGCTTGGCCTTTACGTCTATTTGCTGATTTAGAAGCCAACACTCGCAATGTGGCTGGTCTTAATGATCCACCGCTCTTTGGTCATTTGATTAATCTAAATTATCGATCACGTTTTGAGGATGATATGTTAGTGGATGATCATGACGATTCTGATCATGAGGATGAAGAGAGTTCTGATGATGGTTCTGATGGTGATTCTGATTCTGATGACTCTGATAATGGGAATGATGGTGGTGATGATGTAGTTGAAGCAGACACAGATGAATATGATAGTGTCGCTGCTGATTCTAGTAATGAGCATCGAACTAAGATGGCTCATGATGTTCCTGCTGATTCAGGAAGTGCTCATTCATATCACTTTTCTCAAGAAGATGTACCTGGTGCTTTACGCCGAGAGCGTCGGAGTAAGGCATGTCATTCTTCTCCTGTTCTTTCTGATACGGATCAATCCGTTCATGATGAACATGATACTCAAGATAATCAGGATGATGGTGCTGAACAAGAAGCTGTACTTCATTATCAAGAAGAATTGGAAAATAGAGATATGGCACCAAGTCCAATTCATGAAGGTACAAGTACTGTTGGACCTAAGAGGACACTGGATGCTCCTCTTACTTATCGCAGAGCTAAGCGTGCACGAACTACTGAGGCTACTTCAGTATCTACAGCTGCTGCTACAGCACTGGTTGTTTCTGTTGCCGGTAGTGTAATGTTGCGTCCATTGTTGCCTCCTGCCTTACCAATCTTGCCCAGATTGCCTACTTTTCCTCCTCTTCCTTCAGATTACTCACTAGTTAGGCGTATCGATGTTCTTCAGACTCGTGTTGATACATTAGAGTCTGATCTTACGAATGTTCGAGGTGCTTTGACCTTTTTAATAAACTGGGTCAAGAATCAAGGGGGAGATGTTCCTGAAGAAGTTTGCAGATTGTCAGTAGTTCAGCCAAGACGTCAGAATGATGATGATGATGCTGATAATGCTGGTAATAAGAGTGATTCTCGCCCAGTTTCTGACAAAGGAAAAGGTGTTGAGACTCAGGGGGAGACAGGAAGGGATACTACCCAGGTTGGTGCATCTGGTGCGGGTGGATCAAGTGCTCCTCGTGATGCTGAAGTTATTGAAGCACTTGACTCAGATGATACAGATGATGCAGAATTATTCTTTGATGGTGATGAACTTGAGGAAGGTGAGTTTGTTCCTGAACCGGATCTTAACATATTCAAGAAACCTTATGGGTTTGATGATGTTTGGGACTCAACTCCTGAAGATCCATCTTTAGAAGAAAGAAAAGAGTGTTAGAGTTAAAGAGAAAAGAAGTTAAGGAAAGAATGCTTCAAGCTTCAATTAGTAGCACCGCTAAAGTTTAAAACTTTGTGGTATATGCTAAGGTTGATGATGCATTGATTCCTTTCCACTGGGAAATTAACTTGACAAGACCTTTTGATCCAAATGATTATCCAGTTCCTCTTAGAGAAGATGATCCAATGCAAGAGATTGATCGACTTGTGCCTGGACAAAGAATTAATGAATATATAGTCACATGGGATACTATGAAACCCATCATGTATTGGACTCACATCTCAGATAAAGATGCTGCAAAATATAAGACAATAATCTGGAGTTGGTTCTATGATGAAGAACTGAAGTTGTTCGTTCTTAAAAGACCAGAAGGTTGTCAGTATTTAGCATGGCGTGAGAGACATTTCAGAAGTTTGTGTGAAGAAGATCTACATGAAGGAAATAACAGGATTATCAATCCAAGTAGTTATGGTCTTGCAGATGTGATTGGTAAGAATCTTCATGAAGATTTCAAGTTGAGATCGAATATGAAAGACTCAGAAAAACCAAAGTTTCATATTAAACCAAGACGGAAGAAGAAGGTGGTTAAGCCAGATAAAAGTGTTGAGTATATTCAACATGATATCAAGTGTATGATCAAAGTCCCTGCCAAGAAGTGGGCACAAGATGTCTTGGATAAGATGGATAATTGGGAGATTGATCGGAGTTCTGGTGAAGCCAAGATGTATGCAGACTCGAAGAAGAAGATGTTGTTGAGAAGGATGTATGATCCAATGCAGTTGGTTAACTTCTCAAGAAATGATCAGAGGAAATTATACGATACTGAATGTTCATTTTTACCATTTTGGAAGAATGAAGAAGGTCGATATCGTAAGATTCTCCAAGTCTGCTTACACGAAAATATCCATGCAAATAGCAAACGATTGTTATTTGATGGATGATGAAGACTTTTTGAAGACTGAAGAAATCGAAGATGTTGCTGTCAAGGGGGAGTTTGTTGATGCATGTTGATGTGACAACAGCAACTTAGATTTGATTAGTCTTTTAGATTAAGACATTATGTTATTTTATGTCTATTTATATGTAATTGATAGATTATGGACTTCGTGTTTTAGTAATGATCGATTACATGTTTTGGTGTTATATATATGTTTATATATGATGTTTGTTATGTATGTTATACAAGTACAAACATAATATATGTTAGTTCCTTGTACATGAAAGTACTTGGAAAATAACTAGGCATAGATGCTGATGGAAGTAAGTACTAACGAAGATAATCTTCGTTAGGAACAAACGAAGATAATCTTCGTTATATGGGCGGGGCTGCTAAGTTCGTAAGAACAAAGCCCAGCAGGCCCAATATCGATCAGAAACATATATAAATGAATGGAAACCCTAAATTGAGATAATCCGTTCAACACTCACACACCTAAGGCGACTAAGTTCGTTTCTAGCATATAGAAAACGAAGATAGACCACATACGGCTGATTATATATATAATTAGCAATATATTCGATAACTAATCAAACTAGTTATCTCGTGAGGATTCCGCACTCACGACATAACAATAGACGATCTCGAGAGCGATCTGCATCTATCGAGGGACTCACAATGGCAATGGAGACCAAAGTGATCCAAACGTTGGTTAAGGTACATTCCTTCTAATGGTCGTTATGTTACGGCACTATTCGATATCGAAACCGACTATGATCTCGTTTATTCTAACGTTACTCCTTTGAGTTACGTTCGTTCGTGTGTTTTGGAATTATATGTTTGCAATTTTGAATGTTTAGCGACTCACTAACTAAATTTGTTCAAATATCCCGTGTATCTATCTCGACTCTAAAAGACGACAAAACTCTTCACGTACCTTGTGCTTTATGATATAAAGATTCTTGACGAAAAAGTGAGTGTAATCTGAATGCCACCGGGTAAGACAGTTCTAAATTTGTGTAGTAGGGTTACTAGTGTAAATATATCTAATGATAGGATTCTTAGGGTCCCGTGTAAGTCTTCCAACTCAAGCGTCCTTAGGGCTACCGTTTCAAGAATCTGAAAGCTAACGTCATCCTTGTTAATCTTGAGTCTCCCGAGGCCTTTCCGGGTGACTTACCGGGCTTGTCCCATCTCGATAACTTAAATTTCGTTTATGACTTCTAATCTGATAATCAAATGTGAGTCCCTTAATTACGAGATGGTTAACCAGTAGAAAGTGTAAATACAACAAGTCTAATAATCACTAGATATGGACTAGTATTACTTGTAAATAAAGATGCAAGATATATAAACCAAGTAATACAAGACTTAAAGCAATAAACAAATAAAGTGGACCATTATGTATGTTTCATGGGTATTTCATTTATTGATGTGTAAATAAAATACAAGGTTGTTGCGGAATCAAGATAACACAATTAAGTATGTATCCTAACAACCTATGAGTTACAAATGATCTATATTTGTCAAATAGCTCTTTAGGATCGAGATACTTAAAGTTGTGAAGTATCCCTGTTTAAGATCGAGAGTATTTAGACAAATTCACTTTCATGCAAAGTGTATGCTTAAAAGTATTATGTCAAGGAAATGACTTTGTATTTATAGGCAACAAAATTCACCAGTGAATTTTGTGTCGTACAAATATGGTTGCATACATTTAATGATCCGACAATAACATTAAATGTATTGGATAAGGAATAAGGATAAAGTCACATCAAGTGCAAGTGTATCCTTTATCCAACCACCTTAACACACGTATACTTTGTTAAAGAACAAGTGGATTGTTCTTTGGACAGTGTGTTAAAGGTAAAGTCAATCCTCAATATAGTGTTCAGACTTGTAGGATCTAGAATACTGACAATCCTCCAGTGTACAGATCTGGTAAGACTTTCCAGTGGACTCCGCCATTTGTTAAGTCTTCTCCTTCAGACTTCAGTCTTTGACTTCAGTCAGAATGTCTTCAGTAGAGTAGATCTGGACTGGGGTGAAGTCTTCAGTGAGCTAATCTGGAGAATGCTCCAGATTACCTATACAAGTATTGCTCACTAGTCTTCAATTATTTCTGGACAAATCTTTTAGAGGGACTCCAGATTCCAAGTCTGGAGTAGGTCCAGTCGAACATGTTTTCTGGTCAGATCTTCAGTGAGGCTCCAGAAGTCGGGTCTGGAGCAAGTCCAGCAAAACATGTTTCTTGACTTATCTTCAATAAGGTTCCAGTAGTCCAGTCTGGACCAGTCCAGTAAGTCTGGACTAAATCTGGACCTAACAAATTCCCCCTATTTGTTTAGAAATAATGCAAGTATTTTTCAACTTATAGATATACAAATTTGTATGTCTGGAAAACACTTGGTCGATTTAAGTCTAAAAAATCTAAGTTACTGGAAAACACTTTATAGATCATGAGTGTTTTCAGTTTCATCAATTAAGTTCTAACTTAGACTAAATCTGGTCATTTACTTGTAAATAAATAAAAGAAATGCAACTATCATTACTTTCATCAAAAAGGAAAATAATTACAACTTTTATTAGACAACATAATTACAACAAGTACAATGTACAAAGATTCAGGCCCTTCTTCTTGATGAATGCCCTGGTGCATCTTCAGAAGCCTTCCTCTTGGGAGATGAGATAATGGAACAGACACTGGTGGTCTCAGACCCAACACAGCTTCCATTTGTTTGATTCTCTTCCAGACCTTCTCAATTCTTTTCATAAAGGCCTTTACGTCTGGAGAGAGATCAGTCTTTCCTTTGAATGTCATTCCAATCTCTTTTAGTTCAGTCCATCCAAATGCTTGGACTGAACAATCCTTCCTT
Organism: Erigeron breviscapus; assembly: GCA_034093135.1. Lineage (NCBI taxonomy): Eukaryota > Viridiplantae > Streptophyta > Magnoliopsida > Asterales > Asteraceae > Erigeron > Erigeron breviscapus. Next base: position 78,138,372 of record CM067168.1, read on the forward strand.
TCATCAGTGAAGTTACCTTCTCTGGTCAACTTCACATTAAACCTGGTCATACCTTGATGATGTTCAGCCAGTGTGATTTCAGCATTAATAATCTTTCTTGCATTGGCCCTGAACGTCATCATTTCATCATATTTAGCCCTTTGCTTTGCCAACTGTACCATATCTTCAGTATCCCTGGATACACTACTCTGTTGTCCTTCAGTGGACTGGTGTTCTTGTCTATTGATCTTCAGAGTTGTATCCAGAGGAATAAAGTGCTAACATCACCATCTTTAATTGCCTTCAGTTGCTTGGCAGTAAGCTTGGGTAGACCAGTCATCCTCTTCCTGTATTCCAGTTCCAGAGCACCAGCATTTCTTCTAATTTTCTTCTGGAGGCTTATCAGTTCCTCCCTTCTCTGCCTGATCAACTCTGGAATGGTCACACCATATATCAAGGAATCATATATCTGCTCTTCTTCAGCATAAAATGAGCGTATATGCACATCATTCAGTGCATCAAGACACTGTGAACTCTGGGATCATCCTTCATCTTCTTGAAAACTTCAATTTATGCCCAGTCTTCCAGCATTGTATGAGTCCAGAGTCCCATGATTAGCCATATCCCTATGATTGGCCAGCAGTTCATTTTTCTGGTTAGTCTTGAAAATCTCTATCATGATGCACTGTTGATTTAAATTCCTAGATGTTGCATTGTCAACATCTACTATCTTTTCAGTCTGCTCCTCTTCACCAGTCACTACTTTCTCTTTCCCTTTAACAGATTTCAAAGTAGTAGTAATGTCTGGAAAAGTTTCAAACTGGGGCTCGGCTTCAGTACCAGCAGCCACTTCTTCAGTAAGCCCGGCTTCAGTGCCATATGCTTGTTGTGTCATTTGCTTTAGAGTTAGGCCTCCAGATGATGGAACATACAATTTTTCCCCCTTGGAATGATCTCTAGTCCTGGACTTTAGATCATTCCATAATTCTTCCATCATCAGCCTATCCAGTGAGCCAAAGTTCTTCCTTGTTCTGGCAAGGAAGCAGTTAAACCTTTCTTCAGTACCAGCACTTCTTTCTTTAAATTGTCAACTTGTTCTGGTAAGTGCTTGGGCAATTTCTCTTCCAGTAGCTTTTCAATCTGGGGTAACTCCGATCAATTAGTTTCAGCTCAAAGGCAACCTGTAAGTCCCAACTGTTAGATGGTACTACTGAAGACACCTCTATGTCGATGGTGGAGTTACTTTGCAATATACTTACTGAACTGGAGACGACCAGTTGCAGAGGTATATACCAAGTTCTAGATAGATTACTTATATAAAGACAATAAGTAAAGAACAATGCAATAATACAAATAACTTGATAAAACAATATGTATTTTTCAATGTGTAATTTATTGAGAT
>CM067168.1:78140752-78213861 GCA_034093135.1 Erigeron breviscapus
GGGAAGTTGATCAGAGATGACCTTCGCTGCCGTGGATCTGACCGGAGATGAGCTACCATCGTTGATCTGATCGGAGACTGTAACAACCAACAAAAAAATATTAGGGTTTTCGGGCTAAAAATTAAGATAGTGATGATAAGAGAAAAATAATTAGAAGACTCAAAAAGAAAGATGACGAGAAGAGAAGAGAGAAAGAGAAGATTGAAAGAGAAAAAGGTTGAGTGAAAAAAAAAGATCTGTAACTTTTGAGTTTTTTTTGGGAAAAAGAAAAAGAAAGAGAAAGAAGAGTGTTAAAGAAGATTGGATCAAATCTTCCCATGGAAGTAAAAAAAAACACACATGACATCAGCCATTATGTGTTTTTTATGATGTGGATAACCTTAAAGGCCGACACATAAGCCTTTTCTTAGGTCATCACCTAATCTCCTTTAATATAGTTAGAGATTGTTGCTGTTGTCACTAACAAAACAGATTTGACATTACTGAGTTCAGACGATCATAACTTAAGCTCTACACCACATTTGACCTCATTCCAGTGGCCACTTAAAGAAAACACATATAGCTACATTTTTTATTCAGTGACCAAGACATGATTTAACTCTTAAAATTACATTTTAGTCGTTTCAAAAACAGACACAAAATCATTTTGTGAGTCCCAAATTAGATGATTAAACCCGACTAGCAAGCAATTCTGATCTAGAATAAGATCAGTCCAGAATGCGATCCAGATTGTGGATAATAAACAATGAAACAGAAAGTAACTTGCAAGAAACTTAAAGTACTGAAACTATATAAATAATATGTATAATCAAGTATGTAGCACTGAGTCACGTTGTACTTCTCAAATGTATTTTATTAACTATGTTGAATAAAATACAAAGGTTGATGTGGAACAAAGATAAACACAATTGTGTAAATATCTAAACAACCTTGAAATACAAGTGATGTAAATAACTTGGAAATACTCTGAAGATTACTTAGAGTATATCTCACAAGTTGCAATGCCAAAGTTTCAAGCTGTTTGCAAGTTGTGAGAAGCCTTATATTTATAGGCAAGGTCCAAGCTGATGTGGACCAGGCCGTACAAATATGGTTGGGAGCATTTAAGGAATTAAAGCTAATTCCTTAACATGCGTATTTTTGGTAAGTGTGAAAGTCAGTCTAGATGTGACATTTCATACTTTATACCCAACTTTTACACAACCTTGTACTTTGTCAAAGGATAAACCTTTTATCCAGTTAAATGTATGTAAAGTAAAAAGGCTTCCTCGTAATCAGTGTAAAGTGTTGTAAATACTTTACACTGAGATGCTTCAGTCTCGATCTGGTAGAATCTTCTCTGGGCTCTGCTTCTGAGATGATTCTCTTCTTTCAGTCTCCAGTCTTTGACTTCAGAGTGAACGGCTTCAGTTGGGCATATCTGAACTGAAGTGAAGCTTCAGTGAACTAATTCTGAGATGCTTCAGAATTCTGTACAAGTGTCTTCACTGAACTTCAACTATTTCTGAACAAATTATACTTGGTCGATTTTCGACCTAACAAATTCCCCCTATTTGTTCTGAAATAGTGCATGTATCTCAGACTTCTATCTATACATGTTTGTAAGTCTGAAATACAAGTTTTTGTTTAAGATGTAAAAATTTTCTAAGTACATCTTATAGATCATTGATGTCTCAGAATTTTACTTGTGATTTTTCTAACTTAAACCTATCATCTACTTGTTAGCTACAAATGTAACATATATATACAAACTGAAGTGTTTGTTACATTTGTAAATAAATATACAAGTAAATGATAAACTGAAGTTGAACACTACTTCTTTGAAGGCCGCGAACCAGAAGGTCCTTCAGTAGCTTTCCTCTTCAGTGGAGATTGTTCTTCTTTGCCAAACTATCTTCTCTCAACCTCTACCTTGGCCTGCATCTTTTGTTGTATTCTTGAAAGCCATGCGCCAATGAGGTGAGACTTTGGTTTCCCCCTCAGAATCTGAATCATTTCCCTATGCTCAGAAATACCAAACTCATGCACTGAGACCTGTTTATATTCCTCAACTGCTCTCCCTTCTCTTTTCACAATCAGATCAAACAATTTCAGTCCATCCTCCTTAACAATTTCAACATCAAGTATCTTGGCAGGATTGGAACGATGCTTCATATAATGTTCATACTGGTCCTTTTCTTGTTTCCTTTGGACTTCAGCAGCATCTTCAGAAATTGTTTTGAAAGTAGAGAGATCAACATCACGAGCATGCTTTCTTGATGAACGAGGTCCAATCAGTCTGGTTCTGGGAGGTGGTCTGCTCCTTTCCTTTTCAACCTTCAGAACTTCAGCCAAAATTTCTTTCTTTTTACGATCCATCTCCACCTTCCTATTTTTCACTAAGTCTTCAATTGATAACTTGAAGGTGAGATGATCCAGATTTTGTTCTAAGCGTGAGTATTGAACACCATACTCATAATCAGCCATCTCAGTCAACGCCTTCTGCACTCTGGGATCTTCTTTTATTTTCTGATATCTTTCCAAGGAAAGACCCAGAGCTGCAGCATCAATATGGTCGAGGGTTACCATCTTCAGATGTTGTTCCCTTTCCTTTAACTTGTTTTCTCTGTAGGCAATGAACTGATTGGAGACTCTTCTCTGCAGTTCTTTCAGTTTGTTCTCATCTGCAGACTGATCATGAAGTGGATAGCCATTGTTAGAAATCCAAAAATAGTGATAAATTGTAATCTAGATTAGAGGAATTTCTTGTTGTTAAGTCATAGATAAATGATCACTAAGGTTGAGGGGCTAATTGTGACAATTAGCATAATTGTGTAATTAGACTATAAATAGCCCTCTCATACCTTAGAGATCATAACCAAAAACACATAACTTTTACACATAACTTGAACACATAACTTTGTCTTAATACCAGATCTACACACAGTTACACAATTCTCTCTCAAAACACACACAAACACCAAGAACACACACTCACCAAATCCGCCATTGATGAATTGAATTCAGTAGTTAAAATCGTGTTATAACAAGTGGTATCAGAGAGAAACATCAATCTGATGACGATCCATACCTGAATTCAATCACAAATTCATCAAAATCAAATTTAATTTCAAATTCTGTTCGTAATTTTTCACCTACTGGTTCATCAAAATTCATACATCAAATCACATAAAATCACAATTGTTTGTTCACCATTAGATTTGTGGTTGTTGAAAACATAAATCTGTCAAGTTTCAAGTTCCAATTCAATCTATATCTCGAGATTGAATTTTGAGTTTTGGCGCGAATTTTGAGGGATTTGAATCTGTTGTGTTTTGTGTTGAATTTTGTTCATAAACTTGTTGCGGACATGAATTCAAATAGTTTGCAAGTAATTTCAAGTTCAAACTTCTAGTAATTCGAAAGATATTGAAGATTTAAGAAGTCGTTAATGGAGTTTTTCTGGAAAACTGTTGAGATGAAGAAGATGACCAAGACGATCTTCACTAGGACGATCTTCCTAAGATCGTTTTAGTTCCAGTGATTTGTGACTTGTTAGACGATCCTCACAAGATCGTTTCATTTCCTGGTTAACTCAAGATCGTTTCATTTCCTGGTTAACTCAAGATCGTTTCATTTCCTGGTTAACTCAAGATCGTTTCATTTCCTGGTTAACTCAAGATCGTTTCATTTCCTGGTTAACTCAAGATCGTTTCATTTCCTGGTTAACTCAAGATCGTTTCATTTCCTGGTTAACTCAAGATCGTTTCATTTCCTGGTTAACTCAAGATCGTTTCATTTCCTGGTTAACTCAAGATCGTTTCATTTCCTGGTTTAACTCAAGATCGTTTCATTTCCTGGTTAACTCAAGATCGTTTCATTTCCTGGTTAACTCAAGATCGTTTCATTTCCTGGTTAACTCAAGATCGTTTCATTTCCTGGTTAACTCAAGATCGTTTCATTTCCTGGTTAACTCAAGATCGTTTCATTTCCTGGTTAACTCAAGATCGTTTCATTTCCTGGTTAACTCAAGATCGTTTCATTTCCTGGTTAACTCAAGATCGTTTCATTTCCTGGTTAACTCAAGATCGTTTCATTTCCTGGTTAACTCAAGATCGTTTCATTTCCTGGTTAACTCAAGATCGTTTCATTTCCTGGTTAACTCAAGATCGTTTCATTTCCTGGTTAACTCAAGATCGTTTCATTAAAATTCTAAGACGATCTTACTTAATACGATCTCACCCAGAACGATTTTCTCAAAGATCGTTTCATTTCCTGGTTAACTCAAGATCGTTTCATTTCCTGGTTAACTCAAGATCGTTTCATTTCCTGGTTAACTCAAGATCGTTTCATTTCCTGGTTAACTCAAGATCGTTTCATTTCCTGGTTAACTCAAGATCGTTTCATTTCCTGGTTAACTCAAGATCGTTTCATTTCCTGGTTAACTCAAGATCGTTTCATTTCCTGGTTAACTCAAGATCGTTTCATTTCCTGGTTAACTCAAGATCGTTTCATTTCCTGGTTAACTCAAGATCGTTTCATTTCCTGGTTAACTCAAGATCGTTTCATTTCCTGGTTAACTCAAGATCGTTTCATTTCCTGGTTAACTCAAGATCGTTTCATTTCCTGGTTAACTCAAGATCGTTTCATTTCCTGGTTAACTCAAGATCGTTTCATTTAAAATTCTAAGACGATCTTACTTAATACGATCTCACCCAGAACGATTTTCTCAAAGATCGTTTCATTTCCTGGTTAACTCAAGATCGTTTCATTTTCTGATTAACTCAAGATCGTTTCATTTCCTGGTTAACTCAAGATCGTTTCATTTTCTATTAATCACAAGATCGTTTCATTTCCTGGTTAACTCAAGATCGTTTCATTTTCTATTAATCACAAGATCGTTTCATTTCCTGGTTAACTCAAGATCGTTTCATTTCCTGGTTAACTCAAGATCGTTTCATTTCCTGGTTAACTCAAGATCGTTTCATTTCCTGGTTAACTCAAGATCGTTTCATTTCCTGGTTAACTCAAGATCGTTTCATTTCCTGGTTAACTCAAGATCGTTTCATTTCCTGGTTAACTCAAGATCGTTTCATTTCCTGGTTAACTCAAGATCGTTTCATTTCCTGGTTAACTCAAGATCGTTTCATTTCCTGGTTAACTCAAGATCGTTTCATTTCCTGGTTAACTCAAGATCGTTTCATTTCCTGGTTAACTCAAGATCGTTTCATTTCCTGGTTAACTCAAGATCGTTTCATTTCCTGGTTAACTCAAGATCGTTTCATTTCCTGGTTAACTCAAGATCGTTTCATTTCCTGGTTAACTCAAGATCGTTTCATTTCCTGGTTAACTCAAGATCGTTTCATTTCCTGGTTAACTCAAGATCGTTTCATTTCCTGGTTAACTCAAGATCGTTTCATTTCCTGGTTAACTCAAGATCGTTTCATTTCCTGGTTAACTCAAGATCGTTTCATTTCCTGGTTAACTCAAGATCGTTTCATTTCCTGGTTAACTCAAGATCGTTTCATTTCCTGGTTAACTCAAGATCGTTTCATTTCCTGGTTAACTCAAGATCGTTTCATTTCCTGGTTAACTCAAGATCGTTTCATTTCCTGGTTAACTCAAGATCGTTTCATTTCCTGGTTAACTCAAGATCGTTTCATTTCCTGGTTAACTCAAGATCGTTTCATTTCCTGGTTAACTCAAGATCGTTTCATTTCCTGGTTAACTCAAGATCGTTTCATTTCCTGGTTAACTCAAGATCGTTTCATTTCCTGGTTAACTCAAGATCGTTTCATTTCCTGGTTAACTCAAGATCGTTTCATTTCCTGGTTAACTCAAGATCGTTTCATTTCCTGGTTAACTCAAGATCGTTTCATTTCCTGGTTAACTCAAGATCGTTTCATTTCCTGGTTAACTCAAGATCGTTTCATTTCCTGGTTAACTCAAGATCGTTTCATTTCCTGGTTAACTCAAGATCGTTTCATTTCCTGGTTAACTCAAGATCGTTTCATTTCCTGGTTAACTCAAGATCGTTTCATTTCCTGGTTAACTCAAGATCGTTTCATTTTCTGTTTAACTCAAGATCGTTTCATTTCCTGGTTAACTCAAGATCGTTTCATTTCCTGGTTAACTCAAGATCGTTTCATTTCCTGGTTAACTCAAGATCGTTTCATTTCCTGGTTAACTCAAGATCGTTTCATTTCCTGGTTAACTCAAGATCGTTTCATTTCCTGGTTAACTCAAGATCGTTTCATTTCCTGGTTAACTCAAGATCGTTTCATTTCCTGGTTAACTCAAGATCGTTTCATTTCCTGGTTAACTCAAGATCGTTTCATTTCCTGGTTAACTCAAGATCGTTTCATTTCCTGGTTAACTCAAGATCGTTTCATTTCCTGGTTAACTCAAGATCGTTTCATTTCCTGGTTAACTCAAGATCGTTTCATTTCCTGGTTAACTCAAGATCGTTTCATTTCCTGGTTAACTCAAGATCGTTTCATTTCCTGGTTAACTCAAGATCGTTTCATTTCCTGGTTAACTCAAGATCGTTTCATTTCCTGGTTAACTCAAGATCGTTTCATTTCCTGGTTAACTCAAGATCGTTTCATTTCCTGGTTAACTCAAGATCGTTTCATTTCCTGGTTAACTCAAGATCGTTTCATTTCCTGGTTAACTCAAGATCGTTTCATTTCCTGGTTAACTCAAGATCGTTTCATTTCCTGGTTAACTCAAGATCGTTTCATTTCCTGGTTAACTCAAGATCGTTTCATTTCCTGGTTAACTCAAGATCGTTTCATTTCCTGGTTAACTCAAGATCGTTTCATTTCCTGGTTAACTCAAGATCGTTTCATTTCCTGGTTAACTCAAGATCGTTTCATTTCCTGGTTAACTCAAGATCGTTTCATTTCCTGGTTAACTCAAGATCGTTTCATTTCCTGGTTAACTCAAGATCGTTTCATTTCCTGGTTAACTCAAGATCGTTTCATTTCCTGGTTAACTCAAGATCGTTTCATTTCCTGGTTAACTCAAGATCGTTTCATTTCCTGGTTAACTCAAGATCGTTTCATTTCCTGGTTAACTCAAGATCGTTTCATTTCCTGGTTAACTCAAGATCGTTTCATTTCCTGGTTAACTCAAGATCGTTTCATTTCCTGGTTAACTCAAGATCGTTTCATTTCCTGGTTAACTCAAGATCGTTTCATTTCCTGATCTGTTGAATGCTGAACAAAAGGATCGAACAGCTGCAGATAACAGAGCTAGGTCATGCCTATACAAAGCCCTACCGGATGAAATCTATGGCTCTGTTGATTCTTATGATACAGCCAAGGAGATATGGGATGAGGTGGCTAGACAGATGGAGGGAGCTGACGTGACTTCGACCATAAGATTGACAATATTCTGACTGAGTTTGACAACTTCTCCAAATTGCCTAATGAATCTCTTGAAGCTGTCTACTACAGATTCTGCAATGTCATAAATGAGCTAAGGAAAAACAATGTCAAGAAAACTGAGATTGAGCTAAACATCAAATTCATCAAAGCTCTTGGTCCAGAATGGGAAGATTTTGGAACACAGATCAAGCAACATCAAAATCTGACCAAGTTCACCATTCATACTCTTTATGAATCCTTCAAACTCAATGAAAAACAAGTACTAAGCAAAGCTTCATCAAACAAAATGCCAGAAGTTGTATCTTCTGATCCTTTGGCATTGATAGTTGAGAAGAAGATTTCTGAAGCTCTTAAAAGGCAAATGGTGGTTGTTTCTTCATCTGATGAGGAGGGAGATGATCTGATGGCTACAAGAGATGGTGTTTCAGATGAACTATATCAAGCTCTTGCCGCGGTAACGAAGCATTTCAAGAGGAAATTTTACAAAGCGAGGCCAACAAACAACAATCTCCGCACTTCTTCTACAAGTGCATTTCCCAAGAAGGAACACTATCATCCAAGGAGCAATGAGCAAGGTGAAGCTAATGGATCAAGGTATGGTGAAAAGAAGGAAGCCTATGAGAAACCAACTGTTGAGAAGGGTAAGGCATCAGACAAAAAGTGCTACAATTGTGGTATTCCTGGACATTTTGCCGTTGACTGCAAACAACCTCGAAAGCGGGACTATGAGTATTACAAGCAGAAGATGCTGTTAGCCAAACAAGTTGAAGCAGAAAGCACTGATGATGAATACCCAGATGATGAGATAAATCTCGACTCTACTTTTTCTTTGGTTAAAGACAAAGAGTCTTGTAGATTAGCTTTATCTAATTTAACAACTCATATCAAATCTTTAGCCAACAAAAATAAAAAATTGACAAATAGCATTTCATTTTCTAAAAGTGAATTAAAAAAAAAAAAAAAAAAAAAAAAAAAAAAAAAAAAAAAAAAAAAAAAAAAAAAAAAAAAAAAAAAAAAAAAAAAAAAAAAAAAAAAAAAAAAAAAAAAAAAAAAAAAAAAAAAAAAAAAAAAAAAAAAAAAAAAAAAAAAAAAAAAAAAAAAAAAAAAAAAAAAAAAAAAAAAAAAAAAAAAAAAAAAAAAAAAAAAAAAAAAAAAAAAAAAAAAAAAAAAAAAAAAAAAAAAAAAAAAAAAAAAAAAAAAAAAAAAAAAAAAAAAAAAAAAAAAAAAAAAAAAAAAAAAAAAAAAAAAAAAAAAAAAAAAAAAAAAAAAAAAAAAAAAAAAAAAAAAAAAAAAAAAAAAAAAAAAAAAAAAAAAAAAAAAAAAAAAAAAAAAAAAAAAAAAAAAAAAAAAAAAAAAAAAAAAAAAAAAAAAAAAAAAAAAAAAAAAAAAAAAAAAAAAAAAAAAAAAAAAAAAAAAAAAAAAAAAAAAAAAAAAAAAAAAAAAAAAAAAAAAAAAAAAAAAAAAAAAAAAAAAAAAAAAAAAAAAAAAAAAAAAAAAAAAAAAAAAAAAAAAAAAAAAAAAAAAAAAAAAAAAAAAAAAAAAAAAAAAAAAAAAAAAAAAAAAAAAAAAAAAAAAAAAAAAAAAAAAAAAAAAAAAAAAAAAAAAAAAAAAAAAAAAAAAAAAAAAAAAAAAAAAAAAAAAAAAAAAAAAAAAAAAAAAAAAAAAAAAAAAAAAAAAAAAAAAAAAAAAAAAAAAAAAAAAAAAAAAAAAAAAAAAAAAAAAAAAAAAAAAAAAAAAAAAAAAAAAAAAAAAAAAAAAAAAAAAAAAAAAAAAAAAAAAAAAAAAAAAAAAAAAAAAAAAAAAAAAAAAAAAAAAAAAAAAAAAAAAAAAAAAAAAAAAAAAAAAAAAAAAAAAAAAAAAAAAAAAAAAAAAAAAAAAAAAAAAAAAAAAAAAAAAAAAAAAAAAAAAAAAAAAAAAAAAAAAAAAAAAAAAAAAAAAAAAAAAAAAAAAAAAAAAAAAAAAAAAAAAAAAAAAAAAAAAAAAAAAAAAAAAAAAAAAAAAAAAAAAAAAAAAAAAAAAAAAAAAAAAAAAAAAAAAAAAAAAAAAAAAAAAAAAAAAAAAAAAAAAAAAAAAAAAAAAAAAAAAAAAAAAAAAAAAAAAAAAAAAAAAAAAAAAAAAAAAAAAAAAAAAAAAAAAAAAAAAAAAAAAAAAAAAAAAAAAAAAAAAAAAAAAAAAAAAAAAAAAAAAAAAAAAAAAAAAAAAAAAAAAAAAAAAAAAAAAAAAAAAAAAAAAAAAAAAAAAAAAAAAAAAAAAAAAAAAAAAAAAAAAAAAAAAAAAAAAAAAAAAAAAAAAAAAAAAAAAAAAAAAAAAAAAAAAAAAAAAAAAAAAAAAAAAAAAAAAAAAAAAAAAAAAAAAAAAAAAAAAAAAAAAAAAAAAAAAAAAAAAAAAAAAAAAAAAAAAAAAAAAAAAAAAAAAAAAAAAAAAAAAAAAAAAAAAAAAAAAAAAAAAAAAAAAAAAAAAAAAAAAAAAAAAAAAAAAAAAAAAAAAAAAAAAAAAAAAAAAAAAAAAAAAAAAAAAAAAAAAAAAAAAAAAAAAAAAAAAAAAAAAAAAAAAAAAAAAAAAAAAAAAAAAAAAAAAAAAAAAAAAAAAAAAAAAAAAAAAAAAAAAAAAAAAAAAAAAAAAAAAAAAAAAAAAAAAAAAAAAAAAAAAAAAAAAAAAAAAAAAAAAAAAAAAAAAAAAAAAAAAAAAAAAAAAAAAAAAAAAAAAAAAAAAAAAAAAAAAAAAAAAAATAGAAGGTTTACAACAAAAGGTGGAATCTCAAAAAAAGTTATTAATCACCTCAAGTCTCAAAGTCCGAATTCAGAGGATAAATGTATTGCTGTTGATACTAAGAAAGTTTGTGAGAATGTTTCTACTCAAACTGACCAAAGAGCCTCAGTAGAAAATTCTACCCAAACTACTTGTGATTCATCCACCAATACCTCTACCCAGACCTTGACTGATTCTCTTGAATGTACTTGTCAAAATACTGCTACTTTTATAGCTGATGATTGTGTGCAATCTGATTTTTCTGATGAAGAAATTGCACATAGTTTAGTTTTGATATGGTACTTCTATAGGTTTTTCACATGCAACACTGTTGATGAGTTAGTTGTTCACCTAAGCCTAGTGCTAGTATAGGTGTTGATACGTCTACTCAATTTTCTTGTGAGACCAAAGATGTGTCAGTTCAAGTTGACCTAATTTCTGAGAATACCCATGATGTGAAGTTGGACACCAAGATTCCTGATTTTTCAAAACTTTCAAATGAATCTGAAACTAATCAATCTCCATTAAAATTTTCATTTTCCAAAGATTTCACAAAGAATGATTTTGATAAATTCATGGAGGGAGAATATGTTTTTAATTCAGAAACTGAGAAAAAGATTGAATCTACCAAAATCAAAGTGGAAACAAAAGTGGAATCTCAAAACCATTGTCCAAAGCTCCAACTTCATATTACTCAAAGAAACGAGTTAAGACCAAACTCGTCAAGACTGAACCAAAGACCATTAAGTTAGAAACCTTTGTTGCTACCCCAGTGAAACATGTCAAAAGGAACAAGCTGAAACCCCACACACGACAAAGTACACCAAAGTGAAACTTCCGAAAGACTATCCTAATGCTTCTCAATCTAGCTCTCAATCTAGCTTTATACCTAAGGTGTCTAAGTCTAGCTCAGTTTCGCTAACTAAAGATACATCAAATGGTTCAACTAGATATAGAGATAGATATGGGTGGTTTTCTCATGATAAACCAAAGAAGCAAGAAGTTTCCTCACCTCCAAAAGATTCCAAAAAGATAAGAGTGTTTAAAACTCCTAGTTCTAATCTTCTTAATTTCAATTCAACAGGTGGAAAGAGTTTAACTAGTGGTGCTAGATGGGTTGCTAATACTTTAGTACCTAAGATCACTAGTAATCTAAAGAATGTTGAGAAAAGATGAAAAGAAGGAGGAGAAAATCTGTCAATGGGAGGAAAGGTGTTACTGTAAATCAAAACAATTCATCTTTGTATAATAATGTTGAATGTGCCAAGGCAAGGCCTTGTGAGCTTGTAAACAATTTTAATTCTCGTGTGGTTGATGTGAATGCTTGTAGACATGTTACTTTTAACTCTAATGTGAAGGTTCGTACCTTTTATTCAAATATGTTTGTTGATAATGTGCTTGTCAATGCTTATGTTGATTCGAAAACATGTTTGAATGCGCATCCTAAGTTATATACCCTGCCTGTTTTAACTAACCATAAAGGACCCGTCTTCAAGTGGGTACCTAAAAACGGTTAAATTTCCTTGATTGCAGGAAATAACCATCTGTGTTTGGATACTCGATTCCGGGTGTTCGAAACACATGACTGGAAATAAATCTTTGCTCAAGAATTTCGTTGAAAGATTCATGGGAACAGTTCGCTTTGGAAACAACAATTTCGCTCCTATCTTAGGTTATGGAGACATTGAACGAAATGGAATTATCATCAAGAAAGTTCACTATGTTGAAGGATTAAGTCACAACTTGTTCAGTGTTGGAAAATTCTGTGATAACAATCTTCAAGTTCTGTTTCGAAAATCTCTTTGCAAAGTCCAAACTCTAGATGGAGTTGATATTCTTTGTGGTGATCGTGATGATAACCTGTTTACCGTCAATCTTGATGATAACCAACCAACTGACAATATTTGTCTCATTTCAAAGGCTACTTCAAAGAATTCTTGGTTATGGCATAGAAGGCTCTCTCATCTGAATTTCCAAACTATCAATACTTTGGTCAATAAGCATCTGGTTGAAGGCTTACCTGACTATAAGTATGAAAGTGAGCATGTTTGTCCTTCTTGTGCTGTTGGGAAGATCAAAAGAACTTCTCATAAACCGAAGAAATCTCCAAATTCTTTAGCCACCTCTTCATTTGCTTCACATGGATCTTTGTGGGCCGATGAAAGTACAAAGCCGAAATGGGAAGAAATACATCTTGGTTATTGTTGATGATTATTCAAGATATACTTGGTCAAGTTCCTTGCATCCAAAGATGAAACAACTCAGATGTTGATAGATTTCATCACTAATACTCAAGTAAATCTTCAACTTCCAGTTCGTTACATCCGTTCGGATAATGGAACTGAGTTCAAGAATGCTGTTTTTGATGAATTCTGCAAATCCAAAGGAATCACTCATCAATTTTCAGCAGTTCGCACCCCACAACAAAACGGTGTTGTTGAAAGGAGAAATCGATCGCTGGTAGAAGCAGCAAGGACAATGCTTGCTTATTCCAAATTACCATCCAATATGTGGGCTGAAGCTGTTGACACTGCCTGTCACACTCAGAATCGGTCCATTATCAATCAGCGTTTCGAAAAGACTCCTTATGAGGTTGTTAACAAACGCAAACCCAACATCAACTACTTTCACATATTTGGGTGTGTTTGTTACACATTGAATGATCGGGAGAATCTTGGAAAGTTCGAGAAGAAAGGTGATGAAGGATATTTTGTTGGTTATTCAAAAACATCAATTGCCTATCGAATCTATAATCGTCGAACCAACACAATTCAAGAAACAATGAATGTTTGGTTTGATGAGATGTCAGGCATGATTTTTGAGCAAGAAAGTTTGCTACCAACAAATAATGATCCAAGTGCTTCAAGTCCTTCTACAAGGAATTCTACCTTAGCTTCTAAATTCAAGAAGTTTCCAACTCCTACAAGTGATGAATTAGATATTCTTTTAGAAGAATTCTACAATTCAAAACCGATTCATGATCAAGAACCTCAAGTCATCGTTGAACCAATTAAACCCAATGAACCTCTTCATAACAACGATCCAGTTCCTGACAATATTCATGAATCTTCATCAAGTTCTTCAGAGCAAGAATCCTCGTCTCCTGATACTTCTCCACCATTCTCTCAGGATTATACTTCTCAAGTGAATGTTCAAGAACAACCTTCTCGATTAACTCAGACAACAAATCCATTGAACACTCCAAGTGTGTATGTACCACTTGACTTTGATCATCCAGCTTATGAGGAAAGAATTACACCAAGTTATGATAACATCTCTCAACATAACTCAAGCTTTAATGATGATGATGTTGATCTTCAACAACAAGATCTTCTTCCTCATGATCACAAGTGGACACGTATGCAGAAATACCATCCTACTGAACAAATTATTGGAGATCCACAAGCAGGAGTAACTACTCGTACCTCAGTAAATGAGTGTCTTGTTGCACTTTCTCTTAGCAATATCGAACCCAAAACAGTATCTGAAGCTCTTTGAGATCCAGAGTGGGTTAAGGCAATGCAAGATGAACTCGCACAATTTGAAAGACTGAAGGTATGGAGATTAGTTCCAAATCCTAGAAAAGATGATCCAATCGGAACGAAGTGGATATTCAAAAACAAAAAGGATGAGAATGGAGTAGTAGTAAGAAATAAAGCTCGACTTGTTGCAAAGGGTTATTGCCAACAACCTGGTGTTGACTTCGACGAAACTTTTGCTCCAGTTGCAAGAATGGAGGCCATTCGGATATTCTTAGCTTATGCCGCATTCAGAAACTTTACTGTGTTTCAAATGGATGTGAAGACTGCTTTCTTGAATGGTGATCTCAAAGAAGAAGTTTACGTTGATCAACCAGAAGGTTTTGTTGATCCTCAAAGACCAAACCATGTCTACAGATTAGACAAGGCTCTCTACGGTCTTAAGCAAGCACCCCGAGCATGGTATGATTCTTTAACTACTTTCTTACTAAGAGGTGACTTTACCAAAGGCACAATTGACCCTACCTTGTTCATTCGCAAACAAGGTAAGCATGTTCTACTTGTTCAAATATATGTTGATGACATTATCTTTGGGTCGACCAGTCAAACATTTTGCCGGAACTTTTCATCTCTTATGGTTAATCATTTTGAAATGAGCATGATTGGGGAAATGAATTACTTTTTGGGTCTTCAAATCAAACAATTACCAACTGGTATTTTTATATCACAAGGTAAATACATAAATGACATGCTGAAAAAGTTTGATATGACTTCATGTTCTTCAATTTCTACCCCAATGGCTGCTCGAACAAACATAAATGCTGATACAAATGGGAAACCATTTGACCAAAAGAGATATCGAAGTATGATTGGTTCGTTGTTGTACCTAACAGCATCTCGCCCAGATATAATGTTTGCAACATGTATGTGTGCTAGATATCAAGCTGCTCCAACTGATTTACATTATCAAGCTGTGAAACGAATATTTCGTTATCTGAAGGGACACCCGATTTAGGTCTCTGGTATCCAAGGGATACTGGATTCAATCTAACTGCATATTCAGATGCAGATCATGCTGGTTGTAAACTTGATCGCAAGAGCACTTCCGGTACTTTACAATTTTTAGGCGATAAAATTGTGAGTTGGTCTTCCAAGAAACAGAATTGTGTGTCACTATCAACGGCTGAAGCTGAATATGTGGCTGCGGCTAGTTGTTGTGCTCAGGTTTATGGATGAAGACACAACTAACTGATTATGGTCTGAAATATGATCATATTCCTATCTATTGTGATTCTCAGAGTGCCATTGCCATTGCAGTCAACTCAGTAAACCACTCTCGCTAAAGCATATTGATGTTAGATATCATTTTCTCAAAGATCATATTGAGAAAGGTGACATCGAGCTCTACTTGTGGGTACTGACTTTCAACTTGCAGATTTGTTCACAAAACCATTGGATGAAAAGAGGTTTAACTTTCTTATCTCCAAGCTTGGTATGTTAAATCTTAAACCTTAATTCTTTTTCCATTTGAAGGAATTCTTGATACATTCCAGAAAACCAAAATACAAAATTTGAAAAGAGAAAATCAAAAACAAAATATAAAATTTTTTTAAAAAATAAACAAAAAGATATTTATTTCAATGGCTTGTATATACTATGTATGCAACCCGTTCTTAAATGATATATTTATTTGTAGAGTGTTTTACATTCTAAGATATTGTTATTATACATATAAATTGATATAAGATAACAAGGAATCGAACGCCTTTGTGTACTTCCAAGTGGTCTTATATGAGGATATATGTGTAATAACAATCAAATTTTTATTTCCTTCGAATAAATTTTTTTCAAACTTTCAATTGTTGATATGAGAAACGACGGATCGAACGCCTTTGTGTACTCCGTAGTTCTCTCATTTTATACAATTGATTGGATTTTCAAATTGCTTAAATGTTTTAATTGCCTCCAACGTGTTGCTGTAAGATGCGACGGATTGAACGCCTTTGTGTACTCCCTAGCTATCTTACTACCAACATTGTTGTTGAAGCAAAACTTTGTGTTTCTTCTTGATATCACACAACAATTTTTTGCTCCACCTTTCTATGAAAAACATTTTGATCTATTCTTGCATAGCTTAAGGAGGAGTTTGTGATATCAAAACACTTTTAAAAACTTCAAATGTGTTTCAAATTTTTTTTCATGCACACATTTGATGTTTTTCCAATGATTTTCAATCAAATGGAGTTCGGTGATTAGTTTGCACATGAGTGATAAGTATTTCTCAAATTATACTCCATGAATTTCATCATCGCCGATGAGTTCTAACCCCGGAGTATTCACTTCTTTCATTAGATAGTGAGGGTATTTTGAGTGCTGTTGTTTTCGTGCAAATAGGATGGAGGGAGTAAAGTAGAAAAGTGAGAGGTTAAGGTGATATGTTGTGAGAAAAGGGTTAAAAGAAATGATACCCTTCCCCAAATTCTCAAAAAGCCGGGTAAAACACGCTCCTATCAGATTTCATTTGTTGATTTCTTGATATTGAAGAAGTCTTCATGGACCCAGTGAAGCGATGCACATCTTTACCTAACCACTCAAGTGTTTCTTAACAAATACTTGTTTCATTTCTCACGGAGATTTTCACATTTCTATTGACTCTTCTTTCGGAAGATGTTGATATTGAAAAAGGGTGACATTCTGCTCCAGTCCCCGACTTCATTTGATCACGCTGTGTCTAGAGCTATTTTGATTGATCATTGATTTGATTATCATTCATTTTTTTAGGACACATTAGCGTCATGTCTTTGTGATATTATTGCTTATCTTTGTGATATAGCCGGAACATTTGTAGTGATATCTTAATTGATATTCCACGATGATCGAATGGAAATCCTACCAATGCTAACATCCTTTCAAACATTGAACGTAGGTCTCACATTTTCATTTATGAATTTGTTGAGTTAACGAGAAGTCTATGTGACCTCGGATGTTATTTCCCAAAAAGTCTTTAAGGATAAAATTGTGGTTATCAAATGCTTCGGTAGTGTTAACCATGATTTATATTCTTTGAAGCAATCTCGTGGTTGCAAAGCCGCAGATCGAACTATGTTAGAGACTTGTTTTGTGCATATCTCAATGATACATAGGAAATCCGAAAAATGTTATACATTTTAATCGGTCATTTCATTAATCCTTTTGATTTTTGAACATGCTAACGGATCATTCTTATCTGGTTTCATTTCTCATCACACAAACACAGAAAACACCAACACCATGCTATAACGTTTGTCCCAACAACTTCAATCTTCCATTTTAGTCACCCCTAGGATTTCTTGGGTTGGGCTAATGGTTAGGGTTGATGTTTTGATGGTTGATATTTCTCCATGTGTACATTCGATCATGTTATTCTTGTTGACATTTAATCAATCAATGTGTACATAATGATATTGGTTCCCAATCTTGTCATTATGAGGGGGAGAAAATTTTATGATTGATTTACTGATTGATAAGGAAACAAGGAGAAAAGTTCGTGTTTGGTTTGGTTGTTTCACTAAGTGTTAGGCTTATCAAAGTTCTAGGATTATCAAAGTTCTAGGATTATCAAAGTTTGTGTATAGAGGGAGAAAATTCTTCATGATGTGTCAATAGTTTCAGATTTTCACTAGATTTTAGTTGATTGAGAATTTGATTTTAAAAGGGGGAATCTGAATTGATGTCATAGATAAGAATGAAACCAAAGATGAAAAGATTTTCACTCAAGATGCTTCAAAAGTTCAAAAATGCTCCAAAATGTGTATACTCATGGATTGAGGGGGAGCATGATTACTTCATAAGAATTTCATACAAACTTCATTCAATTGCTTACTCTCCAAAGTATTCAAGTTGATGTGACAAAGATCAAAGCTTAAAAAAAAAAGGATTAAAGATTTGTTAGAAGATTCAAGTCAAAGAAGTAAAGCTTCAAAAGAGTCTTCATCAAACATACTTCATTCAAGATCTTCAAGTCATACAACAACATTTTGTCAAGAAACTCCAGTGCATACATAAAGGGGGAGAGTTCATTTTCATGAAACTTCATTCCAAGAAGATGAACTTCATTCAAGAATCAAAACTGAAGAATCGAAAAGCTGAATTTCACTCAAGAATCGAAGATTGAAACATTCGAAACCAAGATTCATACCTTCCGCATTTCAAAAGACAACTCTGGTTCATGATTCAACAATTCTTGAAGATTCAAGTCACACACTTGTTCGACTTCATTATTCTCTTTCTTCAAGACTCACACGCATTCATTATTCTCTGTTCTAAAAGAACATTGAGAATCCTCACATGATTTAACTTCAAGAAGTTCAAGACCAAGACCAAGACTGAATCAAGTTCTCCAAAGACAAAAGAGAAAGCTTTGAAGACTTGTTTCAACACACCAATTGTCTTCACCACCGGGCTCATCAAATTCATTCCTACAAGACAATATAACACGTATTTCATTCATTACAATGTATCACTAAGGGGGAGAATGTTAGAAATCCAAAAATAGTGATAAATTGTAATCTAGATTAGAGGAATTTCTTGTTGTTAAGTCATAGATAAATGATCACTAAGGTTGAGGGGCTAATTGTGACAATTAGCATAATTGTGTAATTAGACTATAAATAGCCCTCTCATACCTTAGAGATCATAACCAAAAACACATAACTTTTACACATAACTTGAACACATAACTTTGTCTTAATACCAGATCTACACACAGTTACACAATTCTCTCTCAAAACACACACAAACACCAAGAACACACACTCACCAAATCCGCCATTGATGAATTGAATTCAGTAGTTAAAATCGTGTTATAACAGCCATGCTCATCCACATTTTCACCAACTACTAGCCCAGAACCCTTTGAAGCTTTAGATTTGGGTTCTTCAACAGCTGGGGCTTTACCCTTATCCTTCCTTGCAGGCTCAGAAGCAGTTGCTTCAGAAACCCTTTGTTCCCCCTGAGCTGAAGCACCAGATTGTGCCTCAGATTGCTTCTTGGTTGCCTCTATAATTTCTTGCGTACTGAAGAGCAAACCAATAGGCACTTGACCTTTTCCCCCTTTGGGGACCTCAGAAGGCATAGTTGCATATAATTTAATAGCTTTCTGCATTGTCTTCAGAGGTTCCCAACTCTGTTGTGCCAGGCAATCTGAAATTCCTTTCGCCATGGTGGAAAACTGAGCCCTCAACCTGTATGATGAGTTAAGGTTCGAGTTTTCTCTTTCAACAATGTCTTTCAGCAGCTGCCTATCTTCATCAGAATCAGAAGAAGGAGGGGTGGAAGCAACAACATGATTCTTCAACAGATTCAAAATTTCTGCCAGCTGCTTTGATTGATCCTTGACAGTCTCACCAAGGGAAGAGATAGACTTCTGAACTTCTTCAACTGTGTTGTCTACTCTCTTAGATGTATCCCTTGTGAGCTCAGTGACCAAACTTCTGATCTCAGCATTAACCTTCTCAGAAACTGAAGCTGAAATCTGAGAGACCAGCTCCTGAGCAACCTCAGACTTCAGTTTCTTCACAATACCAACACTTAAAGAAGAACCCAATTCTTTTTCATTTACCGTGGGCTTCTTCACCAATTCACTTACTTCCTTCCCAACTGCCAAGACTTCTTGTTTTATCAATTCTACTGAGGATGTCAGATTTGCAACAACTGAACTCTGAACATCCCTCTTGGTCAGTTTGAAGGCTTCCCTGATTGCTGAGCTAACTTTGTTACATGCATGAACCAACTCATTCAACTTCCCAGCCACGAGTCCTTCAGTTCCAGCAACCTTGGTTAACTCAGTGCCAAAGAACACCTGAGCACCTTTCATATCAGCAATTGAACTCGTGTTGGCAGTCAGAGATTTAGTTAAGTCCTCTACCTTAAGAAGAAGGCTTTAGACTTCGGTATTAGTTCTCTCTAACTGTGCTTCCACACTCAAAGGAGGAGGTGGTTGTGCAGAAGCAGAAGCAATAAAGAGGATTGTACCAAGCCCACCCAATACTTTTTCTAACTGAACATCAGTTGGAACATCTGAGTGAGTCTCAGAGTCCAGATCAGTTTCTTCTGGGTCATCATAACTGATGGGCTTTGGCACACGGTGAATTTGGGGGTGAAGGTGTTGTAATTGTGGTGAAAAACGAGGAGAAGTAATATATGCAGGTGATGAGCCAGGTGGAAAGAAAGGATGTTGGTGACTTGTAGGCGGTGGGTGATATAGTTGTTCAATATTTTGGATTTCTGGGGGAGGAGGGGCATCTGCGAGGTTGAAGGTTGGCTCAGAATCAAAAGACTGATTCTCCTCCAAGAGATCCTCGTCAAACTCAAAGTCAGCAAGGGAATCAAGATTCCCCTAAAGTGGCTCATCTTCATCCCAGAAAGCAGTCACGACTGCAGCCTGATCAGATATGCCTTGGTTCAGATCACTGGTACCTGAACCAGATTTTGGTTCAACAACTGCTGCTGCAGATGCATCATCACCAGAAATAATTGGCTCAGTCGAAACATCATCGCCAGAGGTTGGCTTAGCCAAAGCTTCATCTCCAGTGACAGTATACACGGGGGTTTCCTTAATGACTCTCGTACCATCATCAAGAGTCACTTCATCGGCCGTAGAGTTTGGAACCTCAGTTTCCAAGAGTGTCATCTCAGAAACTTCATCAGTTCGTGCTTCAGAAGAGTATAAGATTTGTGAAGTTACAGGGGGTGCACGCGCTGTCTCTAACTCTATTGTGTGCTGGGTGGATACACTAATATTTTCTGTAAGTCCCAACTGAATAAATGGTACTAACTGAAGACACCTCTATGTCGATGGTGAGTTAACTTTGCAATATAAACACTGAACTGGAGACGACCAGTTACAGTGAATGTATACCAAGTTCTAGATAGTTTACTTATAAAGGTGACAAGCAATTAAAAGTAAGGAACAGTGCAATAATGTAAATACTTGTAAAGTAAAATGGTGAGATGATATGTAATTTTCAAGTGTAATTTATTTATTGATTATAAACAAATTACAAGGTTGTTGCGGAACCAAGATAATACAAGTATGTAAATATCCTAACAACCTATGAATTACAATCGATCTAATACTTGGAAATTCTCTTAACAATCGAAACACTTAAAGGTGTGAAATGTTCCTTTTTGCGATTGAGAGAATATTGCACAAGGACACCAAATATATTGCAGGTATGCAAAGTTATGAAGTGTGTTAAACTTAATATTTGGTTGTGCAATGACTTGTATTTATAGGCAAAGTTGACATTGGGATGTCAACTTTGGCCGTATAAATATGGTTGGGAGCATTTAAGGAATAGTACTTAATTCCTTAAAATACTAGATAAAGTTATGACACATTGTCTCTTTATCCAACCTGCTTTATGTCCTTTAGTTTTTTGTACAAGGATAATTCCTTTAATCCATGTGACAGCACATAAAGCATAAAGTCAATTCCTCGAAATCAGTGTAAAGCTTTGTAAATGCTTTACACTGACGTTCTCCAGTTTGTAACTGACTAGAATGTCAACTGGGCTTCGCTGCCATTGTCATTCTCTATCTTCCACTTGTTGTCTTCGACTTCAACTGGAAGGTTTCTTCAACTGGTCAGTTCTCAACTGGAGGAAGTCTTCAGTTGCGTTAACTGTACGATGCAACCGGACTTCAATATATTTCTGGACAAATCTTTTCGGTCTCCAGGTGCAACTGGAGACTGGCCAGTTTTACGAAAACTGGTCCTAACATTTTCTTCACCATCTCCTCCTACAGAAGTTTTGGAGACGGCTGATTGTGGGTTTTCCCTTTGACTCGATTCTTCTGGTTCTTGTTGGGAAGAACCAGAAGGGTTAGCTTCGGTACTAGAGTCCTTGGGCAAGGAGGACGATTTCGTAAATTGACAAAGTTTTAAAACGCCTTTTGGAGATCCTGAGGGTCCTTTTTGGAGGACCTCAGGTTGGTCAATGGAAGAGGAGGGTGGTGGTTGGGTGGAAGAAGACTTTTTGGGTTTAAAAATCTTCAACATTTTACCACCAGACTCACCGATGGGTCCCACATTCTTTTGTGGCCCGCTCAGTGGTCTTTCTGAACCAGCCGGTCGTGCTGAGACAGTTTTATTAAATACCTGAAGCATTTCAGCAGAGAGTTCAGGCTCTTCTTCAGAAGTTGAAGCCTTAGAAAAGTCCCTGCAGTACTCTGGTGCTGAAGCTTCAGGCCCTCCATTATTATAAGCATCACCGAGAAATATTCATGAAGCAGATGCTTAAAAATCTTGGGAAAGCAATGTGTAGACTTCTTTTTCCCTTTAACTTTGTTATTAGCTGAGAAAAGAGTATCTCAGCGAAGTCTACTTCAATCCCATTCCATAGATAATACCCCATCTCCACTTGGGGTAGGGAATTCTGGTCCAGCCCACCATGATTTCCACCAAGACACTCAACGGTTTGTGTCCAGAAGAACCTCCAGCAATTGCCAAGTCCAGACAAGAATATATGTCTAGAGGTCTTCAATTCGCCATTTGCATCCAACATGTCATTGTGACCCATGTCGAGCAAAACCTCCCTGAAGTTGATACCTTTCAGTCTTTTGGCATAGACTGATGGAGGTTGAAGGTAGTTCAGATTCAAAGAATTTCTAAACCCTTCAAGAGTGATGGTACACTGATTTGTTCCCTCATTTATGGTGAAGGAGATGGAGTTTTCATCCTTGCTGATTACAGCAGTATACCAGAATTCAAGCAAGTATCGATGATACATAGCCTGAGGATTAGCGGTTAAAGCATAATGGAAAGGAGAGGCTTCATAGAATCTATTGATCCTTCCCATTAAGGTTTTGGATTTAATATTTAGTGCTGCCAAGAAATTGCTCATATTGAAACGGATATGAGAGGGAACAAAATTTTTGGCCAAGAAGCACTAGATTTAACCGCATCAGATGGATGGTATTTGAAATTAATGAGAGATTTAGGTTGTGAAGAGGAAGATGATTTAGCCATTTGAAAATATAAAGTGAAATAGAAATTGCAAGAGAAATTTTAGGGTTTAAAGAATATGAATTAAATGAAGGAATGAAAGAGATTGATGATTGGGGAGTAAATGAAAAGCAAAGTAAATGAAGGAATGTGAACGAAATGGTATTTATAATGGAAGATGAAAGATTTTTCCAAAATAAATAAAATTAAAATAATTTTGAATTTCAAAACCCAAGACCAACAAATAATAAATTATTTGAAATCAATTTTGATCTGGTTTGGAATCCGAAAATAATTTTGGGTACACGTCCGCATTAAATGCAAAGACTGCAGGGTCCCACCTTTTTACAAACCTTTTCAACTTTCTTAATTAAAAAGTGATCATTGCTTTTACTTTTACGACGCAACTTGTGTACACATCAGCATGACCAATAATATTTAAAACCGTTGCACAGTAAATGTCACGTGTACACACAGCTACCAAGTATCCAAAAGATATTATAAAGGACTGATTTTATTTCAGAAATGACTCAACAAAATCTGAGCGTGATCAGTTTTGATAAATCTGAGCCATCTCAGTTTAAAATCTTATTCTGAAATCATTCAGAATATCTGAGACATTTCAGTCAAAATATTTTTCTGAGACAAAAATTCTCCCTCAGAAAAGAGAGTTTATTTTAAAAATTTTTTGACATTCCCCATGAAAAGATGATTCATGAATTTATGAATACCAAGATAGTACACAAAGGCGTTCGATATCATAGGCAATCAACAATTACATGAATTTCTCTAAACTAAGGATTTAACATCCCCAACTCACTGACGAGATGTTTAAACATTTTGACATCCAAGGGTTTTGTAAAAACATCAGCGAGTTGTTTATCAGTGGGAATGAAATGAAGCTCAATATCTCCTTTAATAATATGGTCTCGAATGAAATGATACATGAGATCGATATGCTTGGTTTTGGTGTGCATAACAGGATTGTGAGATATGGCAATGGCACTGGTATTATCACAAAAGATTGGAGTCTTTCTGTAAGTAACACCATAGTCAGTCAGCTGGTTCTTCATCCACATAATCTGAGCGCAGCAACTTGCTGCAGAGATGTACTCAACTTCTGCAGTGGAGAGTGACACTGCAGTCTGTTTCTTACTGGTCCAGCTTACTAATTTGCCACCAAGGAAATGACACCCACCTGTGGTACTTTTCCTATCTATTTTACAACCTGCATGATCAGAATCTGAATAACCCATTAGATCTAGACTTGAGCCTTTGGGATACCAAAGACCAAGTTTGGGGACACCTTTAAGGTATCTGAAAATCTTTTCTACAACATTAGCATGTGCTTCTCTGGGATCAGACTGAAATCTAGCACAAAGGCATGTTGCAAACATTATGTCTGGTCTACTTGCAGTTAAATACATCAGTGAACCAACCATACCACGGTATTTTGTATGGTCCACTGGTTTTCCATGTGGATCAGAATCCAAAGTTAATGGAGCAGAAATGGGAGTATCTTTTGATGAGACTGAATCAAATTGATATTTCTTTAGTAAATCTCTGACATATTTTTCTTGGTTTATAAAAATACCATCTTTGGTTTGTTTAACTTGCAGACCCAAGAAATATGTCAATTCACCCATCATACTCATTTCATACTCAGAAGACATGATTTTAGAAAAAATTTCATACATCTTCTCATTTGTAGAACCAAACACAATATCATCAACATAAACTTGTACTAATAAGATATCACTTTTGTCATGCAAAATGAATAAAGTGTTATCTATTACACCTCGTTTAAAACCATTTTTCAGAATATGTTTAGTTAGAGTACCATACCAGGCTCTGGGTGCTTGTCTCAGACCATATAAAGCTTTGTTCAGTCTGTACACCCAATGAGGTCTTTCTTCATTGATGAAACCTGGTGGTTGATACACATAAACTACTTCTTCAAGTTCTCCATTCAGGAAAGCGCTTTTTACATCCATTTGATAGACTTTGAATTGATGATGAGCTGCAAAAGCTAAAAATATTCTGATAGCTTCAAGTCTAGCAACTGGTGCAAAGGTTTCATCAAAATCTATTCCTTTTTCTTGTGCATAACCCTTTGCAACAAGTCTTGCTTTGTTTCGGATGACATGACCATCTTCATCCATCTTGTTTCTAAAGACCCATCTTGTCCCAATTGGCTCCTTTTTCAGGTCACTGGGACAAGGAACAAGTTCCCATACGTTGTTTCTTTTGAACTGGTTAAGCTCATCTTGCATGGCTTCAATCCAACTTGGGTCTTTCAAAGCCTCGTCAATCTTCTTCGGTTCAATCAGTGATAAGAAGCTGACATTTAAGCATTGATCGCTTGTAGCTCTTCTGGTCTGAACCCCTATACTGGATTCTCCAATAATTTGCTCGATTGGATGTGCCTTAGTCCACTTAGAGTATTGACCAGGATGAACGACGACATCAGTACAAGAATTCCTCTGAGTAACTTCAGGAGGGGCTTCAGAAAATATATCTTCAGCTTCTTCTTCTTCCTGCAGATCATGACTTGCATCATGAAATTCTTCAGATTGAGGTTGTTCAGTGGAAGCCGATATCTGAGGTGAAGCAGTACGCACATCTGATCCAATAGTCAGTTCAGAAGGTAGTTTAAAACTGACTGAAGGATAGAATGGAATGTTGCTAGTCCGTGTTTTTGCTGGTTCTGAACTGAAATGTTCAAAAGCAGGTTCAGGTGACTGATCAGATTCAGAAATTGGATCAGATTCACCAAAACTTATTGGACTTTCTTAGGGTGGTACAGAGGTTGGTTTATTGAGGATTGCAGAATTTGATTCATCAAAGGTAACATGAATTGACTCATCAACCTTATCGAGTCTCTTGTTATAGACTTTAAAGGCTTTGCGAATGGATGAATATCCTAAGAAGTATCCTTCATCAGCCTTAGCATCAAACTTTCCTAGCTGACTGGAATTGTTCAGAATATATACTGGACATCCAAATACATGGAAATATCTAATATTTGGCTTTCTATTTCTGAGCACTTCATAGGCGGTCTTCTTGTGTCTTTTGACATAGACATATCTGTTCTGAGTGTAGCAAGCAGTTGCAATAGCTTCAGCCCAGAAACTCTTAGGAAGACCAGATTCATTGAGCATACAACACTGTTCTGCTCTGGTGTGTGCGCTGAGGAGAAGTTCTGAGATATGCCAGTTTCAGTGCAGAAGTACTCCAGAGTGGCATTTCTGAATTCAGTGCCATTGTCACTTCTGAGCTGACAAACTTTTCGCTTGTACTTGAGTTTAATTTGTTTGATGAGAGCAATGATTTCAGCAGCAGCTTCATTCTTTGTTCTGAGGAAAATTACCCAGCAGTATCTTGTATATTCATCAACGATCAACAAGGGTGTACTTCTTTCCTGCTCTGGTCTGAACATTGACTGGTCCAAAAAGGTCCATGTGAAGCATGTGAAGAGGTTCAGTTATGCTAAAACTCTGTTTGGTCTTGAATGAAGCTCTTGTAACAACCGGTAAAAATCCGAGTCATTTTAAGCTTAAACAAATTGTATTTTCTGTAACATTTTAGGAAATCAGTTTAAATATATGAGTTCGTTTATATAATAAATATATATATTTTCAAATATGTAAGTAATGATATTAATTTTTTTCACAAAAATATTTTGAAATAACTTATAGAATAAAAGGAAATTTAAATATTTATTATCATTTTACAACTTATAGATAATTCGTAAACATCTAGTTGGATACAAATATACAAATACTATTAATAATACATCTTTATTTTATAAATTTGATAAAAGACGACTAATGAAGGATATAAAAATCATAAGGTATTATGTCTAAAGCCTTAATAAGATCAAATTTAAAGTTTGACAAAATAACGTCAACTATTTAGATTAAATCACGGGTTAAACATTTAGCGAACAATGATTATTAATTAAATATATATGTCGAAATATATAAAATAATTATAAAAAAAAACCGACAATTGATCCGTGATTTCTCTTTGTCAAGTTTCTTTTTCTTTCTAGTGGAATAGTTCGACAACTCCATTTCTCCTTGATGAATTTTGCTCAAAAATTTCACAATCGGACAAAGCAAGAAAAAGTAGAGATACACAACCAAATCACTTATTGATTATTGATTTTTGACACCCCAACCACTACTAGCCACATCAGCCATTCTTATTATTAAAAATAGTGAGGGCTGCCAATATAAACCGTGGAGAGAAAGAGTAACAACACAAACACACCACTCCTTACAAATTTTCTTCTTCACCACCCTTTATCTTCCCATGGCTACCACCCTCCATGGCCACCACCCCACGGTTTCACCCCAAGCAAACACCACCACCTTTCTTCTCTCTTCTTCTTTGTAACCTCTCGGCTACATCACCAGGTTCACCACCTGCTTTCTTCTTCTTTATGATTCTCGGCTCAATATATATATATATATATCATATGGTTACAGAAGATGCTACTGTTCGTTTTCTTTTACAAACCGATCACCATGACAACCTGCTGCTTGTGTTGCTATGCTACTGTTGCTGCCACCTTCCTGCTGCTGCAACAGTTGCTGCTACTCGTTGTTATTCTTCATCATCACCACCTTACGGCCACCACCAGAAGCTATTACTGCTGGTCGACCACCCCCATTAAACATCATCACCACGAGCTGCTGCTACTATTTGGAAGTCTTCATCACCATCCCACGGTCTCACCACCACGAAACCACCATTGTTACTATTCATCATCTTCAACCTTCAACCTACTGCTGCTGCTCGTTATTGCTTTTGCCACGAACCACCACCCTTTCACCACTACCAGAGATTAAGGACATCAAGGAGAGTCATTCGAGTACACGTAAGGTTTGATTAAATCAATCCATGCTTACTTGTTTATAAACGTTATTATATATATAAGTCGTGAAATTTCTATGAGCCACCACCTTTTGCCATCATCAACCACCTAGAATATTCACTAAACATGTTGTTTATTCATTTATAAGCTTCCCATAATGAATTCAAAACAAGAAATACAAAGTTGTAATTTGACTGTTAACACCGTTAAAGTTTCTGACAGTTTCAGTCCTAAACCGTTAGATTTTCTGATAGTTTCAGTCCTAAACCGTTAAACTGTTTACAGTTTTAGTCCTTCGTCCGTCAGTTTCTTACTAAACTGATGACTCTATTAAAATGGGTTATTCTATACAGTTTCCTTTACCGAAGGCTAATACGTTTGGGCTATACGGGTACATTTCAGACTGTTACATACCTCATACTGTTTGACAGGCGTTTCAGGTGAGTTTCGTAAACCCTCCCTACTCAATTGAGATTCGGGCTGAAATGTACATTATATGTTATATATATTCTATATATATATATATATAGGGGACCCTTATTTTGAGAACCATTTTTTTTGTAAGAACCATGAGAACTCTTAAATAATATATTTGTTCACATGTTTTTTTTGTTCATTCACATGTGAAACGTTATAAAAATATATGTTGCAGAAGAAATTTTTTTCAAAACCTTATATATAGGCGTTTGTCACATGTGAACAAAAAACATGAACAAATTCATTCATAAGCTCACAAAAGGCTACTTTGAAGGTTTCTTAAAAAAATTTCTTTTACAACATACATTTTTATATCATTTCACATGTGAATGAACAAAAAAACATGTGAACAAATATATTATTTAAGAGTTCTCATGGTTCTTACAAAAAAATGGTTCTCAAATTAAGGAAACTCTCTCTCTCTCTCTCTCTCTCTCTCTATATCTCTATATATATATATATATATATATATATGAGATGATGTGAATGTTTATGGGAATTGATCCCAGCACCTTGATTTGGTTATTGTGTTTGATATTATTGTTGATATGATGTTGTTGATGATGTGCGCACCCCGTTTTGAGGGAAACTTGTGCGATATTTGATAATGATGTACGCACCCCGTTTTGAGGGAAACTTGTGCGATATTTGATAATGATGTACGCACCCCATTTTGAGGGAAACTTGTGCGATATTTGATGATGTGCGCACCCCGTTTTGAGGGAACTTGTGCGATATTTGATAATGATGTACGCACCCCGTTTTGAGGGAAACTTGTGCGATATTTGATGATGTGCGCACCCCGTTTTGAGGGAAACTTGTGCGATATTTGATGATGTGCGCACCCCGTTTTGAGGGAAACTTGTGCGATATTTGATGATGTGCGCACCCCGTTTTGAGGGAAACTTGTGCGATATTTGATGATGTGCGCACCCCGTTTTGAGGGAAACTTGTGCGATATTTGATGATGTGCGCACCCCGTTTTGAGGGAAACTTGTGCGATATTTGATAATGATGTACGCACCCCGTTTTGAGGGAAACTTGTGCGATATTTGATAATGATGTACGCACCCCGTTTTGAGGGAAACTTGTGCGATATTTGATGATGTGCGCACCCCGTTTTGAGGGAAACTTGTGCGATATTTGATGATGTGCGCACCCCGTTTTGAGGGAAACTTGTGCGATATTTGATAATGATGTACGCACCCCGTTTTGAGGGAAACTTGTGCGATATTTGATGATGTGCGCACCCCGTTTTGAGGGAAACTTGTGCGATATTTGATAATGATGTACGCACCCCGTTTTGAGGGAAACTTGTGCGATATTTGATAATGATGTACGCACCCCGTTTTGAGGGAAACTTGTGCGATATTTGATGATGTGCGCACCCCGTTTTGAGGGAAACTTGTGCGATATTTGATGATGTGCGCACCCCGTTTTGAGGGAAACTTGTGCGATATTTGATGATGTGCGCACCCCGTTTTGAGGGAAACTTGTGCGATATTTGATGATGTGCGCACCCCGTTTTGAGGGAAACTTGTGCGATATTTGATAATGATGTACGCACCCCGTTTTGAGGGAAACTTGTGCGATATTTGATGATGTGCGCACCCCGTTTTGAGGGAAACTTGTGCGATATTTGATGATGTGCGCACCCCGTTTTGAGGGAAACTTGTGCGATATTTGATGATGTGCGCACCCCGTTTTGAGGGAAACTTGTGCGATATTTGATAATGATGTACGCACCCCGTTTTGAGGGAAACTTGTGCGATATTTGATGATGTGCGCACCCCGTTTTGAGGGAAACTTGTGCGATATTTGATGATGTGCGCACCCCGTTTTGAGGGAAACTTGTGCGATATTTGATAATGATGTACGCACCCCGTTTTGAGGGAAACTTGTGCGATATTTGATGATGTGCGCACCCCGTTTTGAGGGAAACTTGTGCGATATTTGATGATGTGCGCACCCCGTTTTGAGGGAAACTTGTGCGATATTTGATGATGTGCGCACCCCGTTTTGAGGGAAACTTGTGCGATATTTGATGATGTGCGCACCCCGTTTTGAGGGAAACTTGTGCGATATTTGATGATGTGCGCACCCCGTTTTGAGGGAAACTTGTGCGATATTTGATGATGTGCGCACCCCGTTTTGAGGGAAACTTGTGCGATATTTGATGATGTGCGCACCCCGTTTTGAGGGAAACTTGTGCGATATTTGATAATGATGTACGCACCCCGTTTTGAGGGAAACTTGTGCGATATTTGATGATGTTCCCATTTGGGACGAATTATTTAGTTTAAAAGATTGTTCTAATTGTATGTTGAATTTGTAATAACAACTATATGTCTTATTCACAAGTGATAGAGGTTCATTTAGCGTTGCTCTATGTAATTTCCATGCTCATATGTGCTATTTCTCGACATCCCATGATTCCGCCATTGTTGGGGTGTTACAGCTCTCTTCTGCTTGCCCATTTCACAACCTGAACATGGCTTGTCTTTATTGAAAGACATCTGAGGTATCCCATCAACAAGCTGCTTTCTTAAAATTTTGTTGATATTCTTGAAGTTCAGATGGGATAATCTCTTGTGCCACAACCAGTTTGTGTCTTCATCAGCCTTTGTGTAGAAACATTGTTCACTGGGTGAACTATTCATATCAATGATATAAATGTTTCCTTTCCTTGGTGCAACCAACACTACCTTCCAATCTCTGTTGAATATGGTGCCTTGACTAATGTCAAATAAAACTCTGAAGCCATCATCACACAGTTGGCTGACACTGATCAGGTTGTATTTCAAACCATTCACGTACATATGCAACACGTGTGAATTTGACCTGTCCATTATTCACAACACCATATCCCTCAATTTGTCCATTTTCATCATTTTCAAATGTTATTGAGGGCCCCTCTTGCACCCTATATTCCTCCAGCAGGGTCTGATAACCAGTCATGGTTCTGCCAGCAACGCTGTCAAGAAACCATATATTCTTCTTTCGGTCTCCCTGCACATAAACAAAGATTAGTTCGTTTTGGGAACCCATCTGTTGATGGGTTCACTGGACTCTCCTTTAGACATCCCAGATTTCTTTGTTACAGAAGGAACTGAAGGATCAAAAGGGATCTCAGTCATAATCTCAGATGACACAAAAACAGTTGGATTAATGGGTTTTTCAACCTTTTTCGTCTCAGATTTTTGCTTGATAGGTTTAGAAAAAGGTTTTTCATTTTGTTTTGGTTGAAGAGGAGTGCTTTCAACATTTTTCAAACGTGCATTACAACTCTGCACTTGTCTAGCTAACATTTGAAATTGACTCTCTAACCTTAACAAAATAGATTCTTCATTAGACACCTGAGCCTTACCTGAATCTGAGGTAGAAGGCTCAGTGGGGGAGACATTTTTCTTCTTCTTTTGGCTTTTTAGCGCCTTAGATGAAGACTGAGGGGAAGGCTTTTTGAATTTAGCCTTCTTTTCTGAAGCAGTGGTCTGGGTTGTTTCAGATTTGCCCTCAGGTTGTTCCTGGGCCTGTTCAGTCTCAGTTTTCTGATTGCCAATGGGTTTGAAAATAATTTTTGGTTTTAATTCTTTTGGAAGGGCATCTGAATCAGTGATTATAGATGCGAAATGAAGATCACCAGATTCGTATGCTGCTCTCTGATTTGCAAAAGGTGTTTTTAATTGCAGCATCTGGGTTTGATGATTTCATCCGGGATTTAATTATTTTCTGTTCTTTTTCAAGGATGGTTTTTAATTCCTCATTTTCAAGTTCCAAAGTGGCAACCATAGACTGATAACTTTTCAGGGCCAACTGAATATCCTTCAGTTCTTTTAGTCTGGCCTGACTTGCGTTCAGTTCAGAAGTATTGTTTTCAAACATTTTTAGGCTTTCTGAACGCACAGTTTCGGCATAAGATATGGCAGCCTCTAAAAGAACCAAAAGGTCCAGTTTAAGTTCCTCATCACTTTCAAAACCAAAATCACTAACCTTCTTCATGATAATATCCACCCATCTTCCCTATTCAACATCAGATTTGACCAAATGACCTTGATCTTCACGAGCCATGAAACACATGTCTCTAACCTCTTCTTTATCATCAGATGATTCATCAGATTCTTCCCATTTTTCAGACTTGGCAATCATACAACTATTATTTCTAGAGTTGTCTTGAGCCATCAGATCTATGTGAGCCTTCAATTTCTTGTATTTGGCCTTATAGCTGTCATCAGATTTCTGAAAAATAGAATGGTTAGGACCAGATTGTGATGAAGAGGGTTGACTAGATCTGTATTCCTTCATGAAATGTCTTTTCTTGCCACATTTAAAGCATTCAAGATTGGACTTATCAATAGAAGCGCTGGAAGCAAATGGTTTGCCATATTGATTAGATTTGGCCTTAAAACGATTGAACGTTTTAGCCAGCATGGCAACCAGATCATCATTGTCATCCTCATCACAACCATGAGTAACATTATCAGTAAATACGAGTTTTTAACAATTCAGAAACCATCTTCTTCACTGAGTTAGTATGGTTACTCTCAGAAGATAGTAAAGCAGTCCCATGTGGCTCAGAATACTAAACCACTACTGAACTGGTAGAAGCATGATTCTTAGCATCTTGCTCAGCCACAGCTCTCTCAGCTTTGTTCTCTTCAGTATACCTGAAGGCTCCATATAAGGAAGCAAGACTGTGACTATGCAAAGTTTTGCCTTGTCTCAACACCAAGATCAAATTTTCCCATTTAGAAGGTAAAATGTCACAAAATTTTTCCAATAAAGTCTCTTTATCCTTTGTTACACCCAGGGCTTTTAGTTGATTTACCAGATTGGTATTTCTGATATAAGTTTGAGTTAAAGTTTCCCCTGGGATAGCAAAGAAAGCTTTATACCTTTTATTTAAGGCAACTTTTCTTGTGACAATTGTTTCAGAAGTGCCTTCAAACTGAGTCATTAACTCTTCCCACATTAATTTTGAATTTTCCAGTAAAACAAGAGTGGGCATGAGGGTTTCAGGAACTGCATATAAGATCATATTTTGCAGCTTGGTATCAAGATCAACCAGCCTATGATCTTCTTCAGACCAATGATCCTTCTCCTTAGGTGTCATCCTAGGAGTCCCATCGGCAGTTCTAACTACAGTTGAGGCATTTTTGGGGACAAAGGGACCTTCTTTTAAAATGTCGGTCAGATGTCTTTAAACACCAGCAATATACTTGAGCATGCAAGCTTTCCATGTAATAAAGTTTTCACTGTTCCCATCAAACTTGGGAACAGGATTGTTTGGAAAGTGTACATGCACATTGTGCAATGGTATATTGTTGTTAATAACAGGGGGTGGGTTGGTACCATTAGGGTTAGGGTTAGCATTAGGGTCTTCATTGTTGTTTCCAGGGTTAGTCATCTTTACAGATCAAGGTTATAGAATATAAAATCTCAACCTATCTGCTCTGATACCAAATGTGAGTCCCAAATTAGATGATTAAACTCGACTGGCAAGCAATTCTGATCTAGAATAAGATCAGTCCAGAATGAGATCCAGATTCTGGATAATAAACAATGAAACAGAAAGTAACTTGCAAGAAACTTAAAGTGCTGAAACTATATAAATAATATGTATAATCAAGTATGTAGCACTGAGTCACGTTGTACTTTTCAAATGTATTTTATTAACTATGTTGAATAAAATACAAAGGTTGATACGGAACAAAGATAAATACAATTGTGTAAATATTTAAACAACCTTGAAATACAAGTGATCTAAATAACTTGGAAATACTCTGAAGATTACTTAGAGTATATCTCACAAGTTGCAATGCCAAAGTTTCAAGCTGTTTGCAAGTTGTGAGAAGCCTTATATTTATAGGCAAGGTCCAAGCTGATGTGGACCAGGCCGTACAAATATGGTTGGGAGCATTTAAGGAATTAAAGCTAATTCCTTAACATGCGTATTTTTGGTAAGTGTGAAAGTCAGTCTAGATGTGACATTTCATACTTTATACCCAACTTTTACACAACCTTGTACTTTGTCAAAGGATAAACCTTTTATCCAGTTAAAGGTATGTAAAGTAAAAAGGCTTCCTCGTAATCAGTGTAAAGTGTTGTAAATACTTTACACTGAGATGCTTCAGTCTCGATCTGGTAGAATTTT
Organism: Erigeron breviscapus; assembly: GCA_034093135.1. Taxonomy (NCBI): domain Eukaryota; kingdom Viridiplantae; phylum Streptophyta; class Magnoliopsida; order Asterales; family Asteraceae; genus Erigeron; species Erigeron breviscapus. The sequence continues at coordinate 78,174,846 of CM067168.1, forward strand.
CTCTGCGCTCTGCTTCTGAGATGATTCTCTTCTTTCAGTCTTCAGTCTTTGACTTAAGAGTGAACGGCTTCAGTTGGGCAGATCTGAACTGAAGTGAAGCTTCAGTGAACTAATTCTGAGATGCTTCAGAATTCTGTACAAGTGTCTTCACTGAATTTCAACTATTTCTGAACAAATTATACTTGGTCGATTTTCGACCTAACACATTTCATACTGAAAGATCAAAATGACCCTACCGACTTCAAAACTTCATAACTCGAGTTCTACTCCACCTTTTTTGTAACACCCCGACTAAGGCGGAATCACGAGATGCCACAGAACGACATGGTACAAAAGATTTAAGTATAAAACATCAACATCAAGTTTCAAATGCCATTCAAATTAAAAAGGTTACATGTTCAAGTTGACGTTTAATAACCATTACATAACCAAATTCATAAACAAAAGATCAAATGTTTACATTACTTGTCCAACCATACGACAAATACATACATCCAAGAGCGGTCCAAAGCTAACTTACTGCTCTAGACCTGAAAAGCATGAAGAAAAAGTGTCAACTACGAGAGTTGAGTGAGTTCATAGGTTTTTAACTAACAACATACGTATATATACCAATCATAACCAAAAATAATGAGTCATAAAACTTCCAAGTATTCCTTCAAATAATCATTTCCAAAGCGCATGTTCAACTTTCAATATCCAACATAATAATATCACCATCATTTAGCCACATGGGCATAATTCAAGTAAACTTTGATGAGTAAATGCTTGAGCCACTACTACTACCATTTTATCAAGTCCAACAATATATAATTCAGTTCATAGCACAAGCTGTCAATCAAGTGCCGTATTAATAATAATAGGGTCGTGCCATGGAGACGACCACTTAAATATAAGGTAGCTAGAGCACCACTGGTCGGACTGGAAGCGAAGGTTGTCACAAAGGCAACCAACCTTCCACCGTTACACTTATGGGTGGGTGGACGAAACCTAGTTGCGCAACTCTCTAACTACAGGCCTCCACTTTCGGAGTAAATAGTAGTGTACCGAAAGAAAACGGGTTGACAGAACTCAAGCTCATCATAAAACATTTATCACTTTGAACATACGAAACAATTTCATTTCATAATCATAATATCAAGAATCATTTCATATATATATATAAAAGCAATTTAGTTTATATATCATGCTTTTTACCCCGATAGTTAAACACATAAAATAGTTTGAAAGGGGGCTATGGCTCACTTGATTCGAGAGTAATAAGGGCTGATCAAGTATGGTTCCTTCGCCTAGATTTGTTGCTCCTCACGCAAGCCTAACCATGTTGACATATATACACGACGTAAGTGTGTGTTGCATGAACTAGTAAACTAGATCATGAGACGTACGCTAGTAGACTTGCCCATCTTTGGTTGTTCTTTAATTATGGAATTCAAGTGTGTTACATTGTTCACATCTTTTGGTTAGAAGATGTTTGGTGGTGAAGGTCATTTATACGATTTTGTACGTTTATTGGAATTTCGGTAGTTTGACTTATATTTATATGATTTCCATTCTATACTTTGCTCGATTGTATTATTTGAAATTAGTTACCTTATAACATTTACATTTAAGAATATTTTCTGATTTCTAATTATTCTTTAATTAATATTATTTAATTAATTATTTATTCATTTTATTGAATTATTAATTAAATAATTCCTTAAAAATACTTTTAAGTCTAATTGTCTTTAAAATTCATGGATAATTATATTTTGATTATTTACTGATTTTTATGCTTTTTGACTTATAATATTATGATTTATACATTTATTTATGCATTATTCTTATTTATTTAATAATAGTGATTAATTAGTGAATTTTACTTGATTATTTATCTTTAAATGGTATGGAACTTGATTCTTCACTTGTAATTATTTTTCCCTAGTAGGTTTTAGTTACTTTTACCATTGGTTATGTAGATTTAATCAAGTTCATGGTTTATATAATTTATAAATTAATTTATATATATTTTAATTACCATTTTAATCCATTAAATCTAGAAATACTACAAATCACCACAAAACTTTTGTCCAAAAATCCCAGGCCTTTTAGGCAACTTTTATCAAGATAAATTTGTATCAATTTAACCTCTCTTGTGTATAGCTTAAATTGAGGACTTTATGATTAAAAATCGTTTACCGAAATCGTATTTTAAGCCTCATTTCTTAAGCAATTTTAGTGCTTCAAATTGGGTTTTCATTATTATTTCAATTTCTACAGAATATTTACCATATTTTGGTATTTTAAGTCGTGCAAGTGGTGGTGGTGTGATATATCAATTTTTGAGCTTTCGGTTAGTGATTATTTGACCCGAAAAGGTGATTTTTGAGTTTGTTATTGTCATGAGCCTTATGAATTGAGTTTTATACTTTTGAAATAACTTATTCTAAGCAGGTTTATCATATTTCCATGTTCAAAAGATTGTGGTGCATGTGTGTGCTCAAAATGCATTTTTGCATGGTTTTCGGTTTACGATTTCTAGCTCATTTTAACTTGTTTGATTCCACACTTATATTTTTGACATCTCAACAAATTTTTCCAGAATATTAACATGACTTTTAACCTCTTTTTAACTTAGAACAAGCCTAGCTTCATCTCATGATCCAACAAAATATCCAACCTTCCTAGATCTAAGCATGCATGTAATCATCTCATCATTTTAACAACAAATCTCTATCCATCTTTAATCCATCAACATAAAAACATGTTTTTTTATGAAATTTTCCAGAAAATATATGCATAACATCATATAAAACATATTCATCCTTTCATGCAAAAAGTTACTTTACAACTTATAAACATATGTCAATACTTTTTGATACAAACTTTTATAGATCCAACATTACAACAACAAAAGTCTACTTTTTAACAAATTTCCAGAAAATAAACCTTCAAAATATATAAAAATATAACCATCTTTCCAAGGAAAAACTACTTTAAAAGCCATATAATCTATAACTACACCTTTGGGTCTTAAACTAGTTGAATCCTTGGATTTTTCTTCATAGATTCAACATGCATGAGCATGGGAAGAAAGATCCTATCAACTTTACCCTTATCAAGTGTATATCAAAAGAAAAACAAGAAGAAAATATGAGTTTTTGATAAAAGCCTTTGAATATAAACAATACAAGATTAGATCTAACAAAAAGGATGAAGATTATACCCTTGAAGAACACTTTTTGATGAAGAAAAGATGCAGAAATTTCGTGGCCTATCAAGCTCCAATAACCCTTATTCAAGCCTTGAAACAACCCTTAACTTATAGTTTAAAATAATCCTTGCTTAAGCTACTTAAACCCTTATTTTTATTAAGTGTTAAGATTGATTTTTGTTGCCTTCTTCTTGGATTGTGGCTGCCGAGATTAAGAGGGGAAAAAGAGAGAAAAGAGTGTGTTTTTACTTGGGAGGAATGTGTGTGTGTGTTGGGAAAAGGAAGAGACTTGAGTATTATGTGTATAGAAATGATAAGAGTGTGAATTTGAAATAAGATTGTGTGTGTATGGGGGTATAGGGGGCCGGCCTCATTGGAGGGTAATGAAAGGGTTTTCTATTTTTTTTTTTTGTTAATTATAGTGTAAGTATGTATGTGTATGTATATATATTAGATGGGTATTTATTTTATAAGTGTAATATATAGTTATTTGTTTATATAAGTTGATTAGTTAGTCTAGTGTACATATATGTATGTGTTGTGTATACATATATGTATGTATACATTTTTGTGTTTCTAATATGTTACATAAGCATTTATCTATAAACTCGTATTCATTTCTAAGCATATATATATCTTTACTTATTAGTATTTAAACACTTTTATATGCTTTATGGGTTATAAATATTTTTATCATGTTCATGGCATTTTTATATCCAATTATCATTTAGTTGGCTTGATGATACATTTTGTTGACATTTATAAGAGTTCTTGAGTGTTATCTCAACTTGTGAGACTTATATTATTATTTATAATTTGATTGAATATTAATTAAAAATTTTGTTCGATGGTATTTTATTAAATTGAGCTTAACACTAACAATAACTTTAGATTGCTAATTTAGGGGCATTATCTACTAGCTTCAAGTATAACTGTGGCTTGCGAGATCATAGGCAACATAACTAGCTCATATATAATATTTAAAAAGTAGGGTTGTTACATCCTTTCCCCCTTAGAAGAATTCCGTCTCGGAATTTGAATTTGCTTAGGGAGTAAGTGCGGATATTTCTCGCGTATAAAGTCCTCGCGCTCCCATGTAAACTCTGGTCCGCGTTTCGTATCCCATCTAACTTTAACAATAGGGATCTTGCTCCTCTTTAGGCGTTTCTCATCGCGATCGAGAACTTCTATTGGCTCCTCACGAAATTGGAGCTTATCTTCCACTCGTAGTTCCTCGAGTGGGACTACTTTCGAATCATCCGCTACACATTTCTTCAAATTTGACACGTGGAATGTGTCATGGACATCTCCCAATTCTTGGGGTAACTTCAACTTATAGGCTACGGGGCCGATTCTAGCAATAATTTCAAATGGTCCAATGTACCGAGGGCTCAATTTTCCTTTCTTGCCGAACCTTACGGTTCCTTTCCATGGTGACACCTTCAATAGCACCTTGTCGCCAACCTCGAATTCCAATGGCTTCCTCCTTTGGTCCGCATAACTCTTTTGCCGATCTCTTGCGGCTTTAAGCTTTTCCTTAATGATTGCTACCTTGTCCGTTGTCTCTTGGACAAAATCGACGGTAGCTAGACCTCTCTCACCCGTTTCTATCCAACACATGGGTGATCTACACTTACGTCCGTAAAAGGCTTCAAACGGTGCACATTGAATGCTAGAATGGTAACTATTATTGTAAGTAAATTCCGCATATGGCAAGTGTTCATCCCAACTTTCGCTAAATTCTAATGCACATGCCCTCAACATATCTTCCAACGTTTGTATCGTGCGCTCACTTTGTCCATCCGTTTGTGGGTGGTAAGCCGTGCTTAATGCTAACGTAGTGCCCATTGCTTCTTGCACAAGACCCCAGAAACATGAGGTAAATCTACCATCCCTATCGGATATTATGGACAGAGGTACACCATGTAATGTCACAATCTTTTCAACGTACAGACGCTAAACGCTCAGGGTTCCAATTTTCTTTGATGGGGATGAAATGGCTGATTTCGTAAGACGATCGACAATCACCCATATAGCATCATGACCTTTCTTTGTTCGCGGCAGTTTCGTTACTAGGTCCATTGCTATTTCTTCCCATTTCCACTCGGGAATTTTCGGTTGTTTCAACAATCCAGCTGGCTTTTGATGCTCGGCCTTGACCATCGCCAAGTCATGCATCGGCTCACATACATGAGCTACATCCCTTTCATCAGGCCACCAAAAGTCCCTCCTTAGGCCTTGATACATCTTATCCGCACCCGGATGAATTGAATACTTCGAATTATGGGCCTCATTCATGAGTACGTCTCTTAATCCATTCATTTTTGGTACCCACGCTCTTCCCTTGAAGTATAAGATACCTTCATCGTCCTTGTCAAACCTCGTCTCCATACCACTTAATGCTTCATCCTCAATGTTTTTCCCTTCAAAAGCCTTTGCTTGAGCTTCTAAGAATCGATCTCTTAGAGACATTCTCACTCGTAAGTGATTAATTCTTGCCCTTGCTTAGTTCTTTCCTTCCTACTAAGTGCATCCACAACATTGGCCTTTCCAGGGATGATACTTTATCTCGCACTCAAAGTCATTGAGTAGTTCCATCCATCTCCTTTGCCTCATGTTCAACATCTTTTGATCGAAGATGTGTTGCAAGCTCTTATGATCGGTAAATATAGTGCACTTAGTGCCATAGAGATAATGTCGCCATATCTTCAAGGCAAATACTATGGCTCCTAACTCCAAATCATGTGTCGAATAGTTTTTCTCATGTGGCTTCAATTGTCTAGATTCATAAGCAATGACTTTATCCCTTTGCATAAGCACACATCCAAGCCCTTTATTCGACGCATCGCAATATACTACAAATCCTTCCATCCCATCTGGCAATACTAATATTGGCGCTTCACATAACATGTTCTTAAGCGTTTGAAATGCTTGCTCTTGCTCTTCACCCCATTCGAACTCTCTTGACTTTTGGGTCAATTGGGTTAAAGGTACCGCAATCTTAGAGAATCCTTGGATGAACCTTCTATAATAACCCGCCAGACCTAAGAAGCTACGCACTTCCGTTGGTGTCCTGGGTGTCTCCCATTTCTTGATTGCTTCTATCTTAGACGGATCTACATGGATTCCTTCTTCGTTCACAATGTGCCCCAGAAATTGGACTTGACGGAGCCAAAATTCACACTTAGAAAACTTAGCATATAGCTTCTCGTCTCTAAGTAGCTGCAAGATTATCCTCAGGTGCTTCTCGTGTTCCTCCTTACTTCTAGAGTATATCAAAATGTCATCGATAAACACTATGACGAATTTGTCCAAGTACGGCCTACAAATTCGATTCATTAAGTCCATGAAAACGGCTGGCGCATTTGTGAGACCAAATGGCATCACTAGAAACTCATAATGCCCATAGCGAGTTCTAAAGCCGTTTTAGGTACATCTTCTTCTCGTACCCTCAACTGATGATAGCCGGACCTGAGGTCAATTTTCGAGAAATGCGACGCTCCTTGCAGTTGGTCGAACAAATCGTCTATTCGCGGCAACGGGTACCTATTTTTGATCGTCAATTTATTCAATTCTCTATAGTCGATGCACATCCTTAAAGACCCATCCTTCTTTTTAACAAAGAGAATCAGCGCACCCCATGGCGAAGAACTAGGTTGGATTAAACCTTTCTCTAGCAATTCTTGCAATTGTTCAGAAAGTTCTCGCACTTCGGAGGGCGCTAGCCTATACGGTGCTTTAGCTACGGGGGCTGCCCCGGGAACTAAATCAATCGTAAACTCTACTTGCCTTGCTGGGGGAAGTCCAGGTAGTTCATCCGGAAATACATCTAGAAAATCCCTAACCACCACTACTTTGTAAGGGTCTTGACCTTTCACTCGCTTATCCACCACTTGTGCCAAATACGTGTGATATTCCTTGCGTAAATACTTTCTCACCTTCATAGACGATACTATTTTGGGTTGGACTCCGACCTTATGGCCTTGAACTATTAGCACCTCACCGCTATCTAAAGGAATCTTAATGATCTTTTCATGGCAAAGTATTTCAGCACGCATTCTCGACAACCAATCCATTCCTACTATCACATCAAAGCTTCCTATTTCTATGGGAATCAAGTCTATGCTATAATCTTTTTCATCTAAAGTTAACTTACAATCAGAAATAATTTCCCTAGTCTCACACTCGTTTCCATTAGCATATTCAACATAGTAAGTTTCATCAAGCTCACTAGGTTCCTTATCAATTAATTTCTTAAATTCAAAAGAAATAAAGCTTCTTTCGGCTCCAGAATCAAATAACATAGAGGCATAGACATCATTTAATGGAAACGTACCTACGATGACATTCGGGTCATCACGTGCCTCATTTGCTCCCATCGCGTACACGCGTCCTCTTGCTTGACCACCTTGATTCCCTCGGTTCCCATTGTTCCCTTGATTCCCTCCATTCGCTCTATTCCCACCATTTCCTTGGTTCACTCGATTCCCATTATTTCCTTGGTTCACTCGATTCCCATTATTTCCTTGGTTTGGTTGATTTCCACGATTCCCAACATTCCTATAGTTGCCACGGTTGCCATTTCCATTCCCACGGTTACCTTGAGCCCTTCCCAGCCTAGGACATGCATTCCTCCAGTGATCCGTACTTCCACATTCATGACACCCTCTTGGGTTTCCTCCGACTCTTGCTCTATTGCGGCAAGTGGTAGAAAGGTGTCCCAATCGGTTACAAATCGTGCAGTGCCTACAGTCACCAAGATGGTTGTATCCACAGCGATTGCACTTCGGAGGCTGCCCACGGTTCGGGTTGGGGTTAGCTTCGGCAACACCATAGTTCCTTACAATCTTTTGCCTCTTATCAGGCCCATTCCCCTTACGATCACCAAACCGGTTTCCTCCTCCTTGCCTCAAACTTGACTCGCCTCGTGAGTATTTCCCGGTTCTAGCTAAGTCATTAACCAACCTTGTTGACAAACCCAGTGCTTCTTCAAGTGTGGCGGGGTTCGCCGTCGTGACCATCAACCTTACTTCCGGTGTCAACCCATAGATAAACCTCTCAACCTTATTTGCCTCGGTGTTCGCCATGTCGGGCACTAGCACACACAACTCGTGAAAGCGTATGGCGTATGCCTCCAATTCCATTCCTTTCATAGCATGGTTCCAGAACTCGATCTCCAACTTTTGCACGGCTGGCCTAGGACAATACTCCCGCTTCATCTCTTCCTTGAGTTGCTCCCAAGTCAAGGCATTCATCGTGGCGTGACCTCTCGTGGTGACTTGGAGGTTCCACCATGTGAGTGCCCTTCCTTGTTGCTTACTAGCCGCAAACTTGACACGGTCTGCCGGCGCACAATCAATGATATTTAATACGGCCTCCATGCTTTGAAACCATGTGAGCAACCCAACGGGACCTTCCGTCCCATAGAACTCCTTGGGGTTACAAGAAGTGAAAGTCTTGTAGGCATTCCTTTCATTGGCATTGCCTCCTCCATCTTGTCTCCTAGCCGTGTTAAGCGTAGCGGTCACATTCTCCGCAATTTGGGTGGCAATGTTTGGCATGGCGGATTGATTTGTTGGGAGATGAGCTCAGCCAACTCGGCCCTTCGCCGGGCTTCCTCTTCCTGGCGCCTAGCCGCATCGCTTGCTTTGCGTCGTTCCTTCGTGGTGCCATGCCTCTACAAGGGAGAACATAGTTTAGTCATTCGTATATAGAATCATAAGTCATAGACCCGACTCACGACCTTTGATCACACACGAGTATGCCTAAGTTTCCTAGCGTATGGAGGTTTCATTTGTACTCATATGTATATGTATATCTCATTTCTTATTCCTTTCCTTTATCACTTATTCAATTGTCAATAAGAGTAAACAAGTGGCTAAACGACTTAAAACACATCAACCATGTTTTTAGAAATTTCACAGAATCTGTATGTGAACTTGGAGCACGTAAAAATGGCTCAAGATGGACGATCTGGGAAAAACTCATAAAATATAAAATGTAGCCCAGTGAGTTGTACTTCTCCTCCAACTGGAATCAGGTCAAAAGACCAATTAGAACTCCAGATATGGCCGTTCTACCAAAAGTGGTCAGGACTGATTTCCTGTTGTAACTATAACTTTATATTAAGCTTAGCTATGATACCAAGAGAACAACACATCATATAACCTTAGAAAGGCATCTAGCTTACATTCATAACATTCAAGATGAGTTCACAAAATTTGCTACATGCCAACAACCATGTGATCATAGTCACACAAAAGCAAACAAGTTCAGGAAATTGAAAACACAATACAATTGTTCATACATTCAACAAGTTCATAATGAAAGAAGTTCTTAGGTTCATTTCCTAAGCATGAGAGCTACCACGAGAACACTTAAGGCCGCGAGCACACAACCCATCATAAATATCACCTCATTTATCCGGCGCACCTCCGCTATTTCCATCCCCGCATAACTCCCCGTTCGATCTATGATTCCCAAGGCCCTTTCCATCACCACTTCTTGAGTCCTCACCCTTAGCCTAGCATCCCTTAATCCATTTTCTATTCCCCATACCCTCTCCCTCTCTTCCCGTGTCATGCCAACAGGAGGTGGAGGGGGTACTCCATAGATGGGACGATGTGGTTCTTCGCCTTGAAGCCTATGTCCGAGATGGTGCCAAGGATGATCACGAGGAAGGCGCGGCTGAAAGTATGGGTCTTGGGCTGGAAATCGCCCATCACTTAGGTTCATAGGAGCATCTCGCCTTGGCGGGGCGGGTGCTCTAGGGGCTGGTGGTGATGGTGGTGGTGAGGGCGAGCGGCGTCCGGGTTGGCTTGAGGCAACACTCCTAGCTTCATTGCTCTCCGTTGGGTTCTCCGTTGGCTCGGTTTCTTCCTCTTCCTCTTCATGGAGCGGTTGTGGTGGTTGCTCTTGTTCTTGTTGCCTCCTTTCTTCCTCTTTCATTCGGTCCACAAATCCATACAAATTCCTTGGCCTAGGGGCTGATCCGGAAGTTCCACTAGCTTGCGACATGATATTTCCTACACAAGTTACACAAGGCGTGAGATGACGACTTGACTCGACGCTTAGACGACCATGGACGACCAACTTGACCATTGACGACCCACGTGACAACTTACGTACAGCAAGACGACTTAACGGACCATGAGACGATCTTAACCATTCGACAAGCAACTAACCAACTCGACCAACGACTCACAAGCTTAACAACCGAACAACGACATGACCATTCACAACTGACGACCAACTCGACTCGCGCGACCAACATGAACATTTATAATCAAGGTAATGACTAGGATTCAACTTGTGCATAGCTCTCATGTATTATATCTAAATGGACAAAGTAATACTAGCCAAGTGGGGTATTAACTAAGGGTTCTAATAGGTAATGCAAACATTGGATTTGGTTATGTATCTTTTGCACCAAGAATCGTTTTTAAAGCTTATTTTCAAAAGACTCATTTTGAATATCTCTTAGACAATCATTTCGATCATTCCATATTAAATTTTTAGTTAGGCATAGTTGATCAGGCTATGCATAAGTAAAAGAAGAATACTTTATGATCGACTTAATTGTTTAAGAAATATTCGACTTGTTTTGAAAATACGTAGGTTATAAAAATTCTCTATAACCTTGTCTCTGATACCATTTTTTCTGTAACACCCCGACTAAGGCGGAAACACGAGATGCCACAGAACGACATGGTACAAAAGATTTAAATATAAAACATCAACATAAAGTTTCAAATGACATTCAAATTCAAAAGATTACATGTTCAAGTTGACGTTTAAAACCCATTACACAACCAAATTCATAATCAAAAGATCAAATGTTTACATTACTTGTCCAACCATACGACAAATACATAACATCCAAGAAGCGGTTCATGAAGCTAACTTACTGCTCTATTCCTGAAAAGCATGAAGAAGAAGTGTCAACTACGAGAGTTGAGTGAGTTCATAGGTTTTAACTAACAACATACGTATATATACCAATCATAACCAAAAATAATGAGTCATAAAACTTCCAAGTATTCCTTCAAATAATCATTTCCAAAGCGCATGTTCAACTTTCAATATCCAACATAATAATATCACCATCATTTAGCCACATGGGCATAATTCAAGTAAACTTTGATGAGTAAATGCTTGAGCCACTACTACTACCATTTTATCAAGTCCAACAATATATATAATTCATTTCATAGCACAAGCTGTCAATCAAGTGCCGTATTAATAATAATAGGGTCGTGCCATGGAGACGACCATTTAAATATAAGGTAGCTAGAGCACCACCATGGTCGGACTGGAAGTGAAGGTCGTCACGAAGGCAACCAACCTTCCACCGTTACACTTATGGGTGGGTGGACGAAACCTAGTTGCGCAACTCTCTAACTACAGGCCTCCACTTTCGGAGTAAATAGTAGTGTACCGAAAGGAAACGGGTTGACAGAACTCAAGCTCATCATAAAACATTTATCACTTTGAACATGCGAAACAATTTCATTTCATAATCATAATATCAAGAATCATTTCATATATATATAAAGCCATTTTATTTATCATGCTTTTCACCCCGAAAGTAAAACACATAAAAGAGTTTGAAAGGGGGCTATGACTCACTTGATTAGAGAGTGAAAGGGGCTGATCAAACGCGATTCCTTCGCTTAGATTTGTTGCGCCTCAAGCAAGCCTAAACTAACATATATACACGACGTAAGTGTGTGTTGCATGAACTAGTAAACTAGATCATGAGACGTACGCTAGTAGACTTTCCCATCTTTGGTTGTTGTTTAATTATGGAATTCAAGTGTGTTATATTGTTCACATCTTTTGGTTAGAAGATGTTTGGTGGTAAGTTCATCATTATACGTTTTGTACGTTTATTGGAATTTCGGTAGTTTGGCTTTGATTTATATGATTTCCATTGTATACTTTGCTTAGTAATAATATTTGACATTAGTGGTCTTATAATATTAATATTTATGTATATTTTCTGATTTGTAATTATTTATTTAATTTAATAATATTTAATTACTTATTTATTCACTTTATTGATTTTAATTAAATAATTCCTTAAAAATACTTTTAAGTGTCATAATTGTCTTTATAAATTCATGGATAATTATATTTGATTATTTACTGATTTTTATGCTTTTTGATTTAATATTATGATTTATACATTTATTTATGCATTATTCTTATTTATTTAATAATAGTGATTAATTAGTGAATTTTACTTGATTATTTATCTTTAAATGGTATGGAACTTGATTCTTCACTTGTAATTATTTTTCCCTAGTAGGTTTTAGTTACTTTTACCATTGGTTATGTAGATTTAATCAAGTTCATGGTTTATATGATTTATAAATTAATTTATATATATTTTAATTACCATTTTAATCCATTAAATCATAGAAATACTTACAAATCACCACAAAAGCTTTTGTCCAAAAATCCCAGGCCTTTTAGGCAACTTTTATCAAGATAGATTTGTATCAATTTAACCTCTCTTGTGTATAGCTTAAATTGAGGACTTTATGATTAAAAATCGTTTACCGAAATAGTGATTTTAGCCTCATTTCTTAAGCAATTAAAGTGCTTCAAAATGGATTTTCATTCTTGTTTCATTATTTCCAGAAAGTTCATCATATTTTGGTGTCCAAAGTCGTGATAGTGGTGGTGGTGTGATATGTGCAATTTAGTGCTTTCGGTTAGTGATTATTTGACCCGAAAAGGTGATTTTTGAGCTTATTGTCATGAACCAATAGATCTGAGTTTTATACTTTTAATAACTTATTCTCAGCAGGTTTATCATATTTCCATGTTCAAAAGATTGTGGTGCATGTGTGTGCTCAAAATGCATTTTTGCATGGTTTTCGGTTTACGATTTCTAGCTCATTTTAACTTGTTTGATTCCACACTTATATTTTTGACATCTCAACAAATTTTTCCAGAATATTAACATGACTTTTAACCTCTTTTTAACTTAGAACAAGCCTAGCTTCATCTCATGATCCAACAAAATATCCAACCTTCCTAGATCTAAGCATGCATGTAATCATCTCATCATTTTAACAACAAATCTCTATCCATCTTTAATCCATCAACATAAAAAAAAAAAATTTTATGAAATTTTCCAGAAAATATATGCATAACATCATATAAAACATATTCATCCTTTCATGCAAAAAGTTACTTTACAACTTATAAACATATGTCAATACTTTTTGATACAAACTTTTATAGATCCAACATTACAACAACAAAAGTCTACTTTTTAACAAATTTCCAGAAAATAAACCTTCAAAATATATAAAAATATAACCATCTTTCCAAGGAAAAACTACTTTAAAAGCCATATAATCTATAACTACACCTTTGGGTCTTAAACTAGTTGAATCCTTGGATTTTTCTTCATAGATTCAACATGCATGAGCATGGGAAGAAAGATCCTATCAACTTTACCCTTATCAAGTGTATATCAAAGAAAACAAGAAGAAAGTATGAGTTTTTGATAAAACCTTTGAATATAAACAAAAACGAGATTAGGTCTAGTAAAAAGGATGAAGATTATACCCTTGAAGAACACTTTTTGATGAAGAAAAGATGCAGAAATTTCGTGGCCTATCAAGCTCCAATAACCCTTATTCAAGCCTTGAAACAACCCTTAACTTATAGTTTAAAATAATCCTTGCTTAAGCTACTTAAACCCTTATTTTTATTAAGTGTTAAGATTGATTTTTGTTGCCTTCTTCTTGGATTGTGGCTGCCGAGATTAAGAGGGGAAAAGAGAGAAAAGAGTGTGTTTTTACTTGGGAGGAATGTGTGTGTGTGTGTTGGGAAAAGGAAGAGACTTGAGTATTATGTGTAGAGAAATAATAAAAGTGTGAATTTTGAAATAAGATTGTGTGTGTATGGGGGTATAGGGGGCCGGCCTCATTGGAGGGTAATGAAAGGGTTTTCTATTTTTTTTTTGTTAATTATAGTGTAAGTATGTATGTGTATGTATATATATTAGATGGGTATTTATTTTATAAGTGTAATATGTAGTTATTTGTTTATATAAGTTGATTAGTTAGTCTAGTGTACATATATGTATGTGTCGTGTATACATATATGTATGTATACATTTTTGGTGTTTTAATTTGTTGCATAAGCATTTATCTATAAACTCGTATTCATTTCTAAGCATATATATATATTTACTTATTAATATTTAAACACTTTTATATGCTTTATGGGTTATAAATATTTTTATCATATTCATGGCATTTTTGTGTCCAATTATCATTTAGTTGGCTTGATGGTACATTTTGTTGAACATTTATGTTAGAAATCCAAAAATAGTGATAAATTGTAATTAAGATTAGAAGACATTCTTGTTGTTAAGTCATAGATAGATGATTACTAAGGTTGAGGGGCTAATTGTGATAATTGGCAAAGTTGTATTGTTAGACTATAAATAGCCCTCACACCTTAGAAATCACAACAAGATCATAACCAGTACATCACAAACACACACATTAATTCCAAGCTTTCAGTTAATACGATCTTTCTCTCTCAAAACACACACACACACACCAAGAACACACACTAACAAACCGCCATTGTTAGATCGAATTCAGAGCTTAAATCGTGTTATAACAAGTGGTATCAGAGAAACATCAATCTGATGACGATCCATAACTGAATTTGATCACAATTTCATCAAAATCAAGCTAAATCTCAAATTCTGTTCGAAATTTCTCACTTACTGGTTCTTCAAAATCACACATCAAATCTCATAAAATCACAATTGTTTGTTCATCAATAGATTCGTGGCTATTGATAACATAATCCTGTCAATTTTCAAGTTCCAATTCAATCTAAATCTCGAGATTGAATTTTGTGTTTTTGGCGCGAATTTGAGGGATTTGAATCTGTTGTGTTTTGTAGCAATTTTGCTCAAAATCGTGCATATTTAGATGGAAATACTAATGTTGCATCATTAATACCAGTAATCGATCGATTACCAGAGGTGTTAAGGCCCACAACTGTTTATGATATGCCTGAAACACCCAAGACCAATTTAACCCAGTTCTTTGCCCAGAGGTTAAGACTGGAGTTGTCCAGATGACTGCTCCAGTTAAAAAGGTTAAGCAGAATAGACCTTTGCCTCAGACCAATCCCTTACCAAAGCCTTGGACTGGAAAGGCTAAGGTATCATCTGAAGAAAATATTTTGTCCAGGATAGAGAGCCAGATTCAAATTCTGACTCGTCAATCACAAAGTTTTAATGCAAGATTAAACTTTCTTGAGGGTACTTCATCTGGCCCTAGACAAAATACAAAACCTTTTTCAAAGAAAGACAAATTTATTTCCAGTTGAGAAAAATGAAAAGGTTTTAAAACCATCAACCCCAGTGGTCTTCTCTTCTAAGACCACTATTGAACAAAGTGAACTAGACCAGATTGCCCCAGGGACCTATAAGGGAGGGTCCAGTGAACCCATCAGTCGATGGGTTCCCAAATCTAACTGATCAATATCTGGTGTATGTGTAGGGCGATCGAAAGAAGCTTATCTGGTATCTTGACAGTGCTGATGGCAGGACGATGACCGGATGTAAGACCCTACTGGAGGAGTTCACCATTTCTGATGGACCCTCCATCACGGTTTGGAAATGATGGTTGTGGGAAGACTGAGGGATATGGTGTTCTGAACAATGGACAAGTCAGTTCAGACGAGTTGCATTTGTGAATGGTTTGAAATATAACTTGATCAGTGTAAGTCAACTGTGTGACGATGGCTATCAAGTCTTATTCAATGTTGCTAAGGGCATCGTATTCAACAAGGACTGGAAGGTAGTGTTGATTGCTCCCAGAAAAGGGAATGTGTACGTGATGGATATGGAAAGCTCTCCTTCAGAGCAGTGTTTCTCTACTCAAGCTGATGAAGACACAAACTGGTTATGGCACAAAAGGTTATCCCATTTAAACTTCAAAAACATTAACAAGTTGTCAGAAAACAACTTGCAGATGGGATACCTTCAGTCTCCTTAAAAAAGGAAAGACCATGTCCAGGATGTGAGATGGGTAAGCAAAAGCGTACCAGTTCAAGACCAGACAGAATTTCAGCATTACTGAACCTCTTCACATGCTTCATATGG
The DNA here is from genome assembly GCA_034093135.1 of Erigeron breviscapus. Taxonomy (NCBI): domain Eukaryota; kingdom Viridiplantae; phylum Streptophyta; class Magnoliopsida; order Asterales; family Asteraceae; genus Erigeron; species Erigeron breviscapus. The sequence goes on from CM067168.1 coordinate 78,191,195, forward strand.
ACCTTTTTGGTCCAGTGAACGTTCAGACTCGTGCTGGTAAAAGATACACCCTGGTGATCATATATGAGTTCTCCAGATATTGTTGGGTGATCTTTCTGAGGTCCAAAAGTGAAGCTGCTGCTGAAATCATCAGTCTTATCAAGCAAATTAGGCTCAAGTACAGTCGAAAAGTGTGTCAGTTAAGAAGTGACAATGGAACAGAATTCCAGAATGCAACTCTGGAGTCATTCTGTACTGACACTGGCATCTCCCAAAACTTCTCTTCAGCCCGCTCTCCAGAGCAAAATGGAGTTGTGGAAAGGAAAAATCGAACGCTGATAGAAGCTGCCAGGAGTATGCTTGCTGAATCTGGACTGTCTACCAGTTTCTGGACGGAAGCAATTGCAACTGCTTGCCACACCCAGAATCGATCAGTGTACATCAAAAGACACAAAAAGACAGCCTATGAAGTCTTAAGAAATAGAAAACCAAACATTGGTTATTTCACGTTTTTGGATGTCCAGTTTACATCCTGAACGACTCCAGTCAGCTAGGCAAATTTGATGCCAAAGCTGATGAAGGGGATTTCTTAGGCTATTCAGCCATTCGCAAGGCCTTCAGAGTCTATAACAAGAGACTGGAGAAGGTCCATGAGTCAATTCATGTAACATTTGATAATCAAATGCCTCAATCAACAAGAAGCAGTCCCTGACACTCCCCCAGTAACACCAATTGTCTTTTGTGAATCTGATCCTATAAATGACAAATTTGAAGATTCACCAGACACAGTTTCCAGTCATCCTGATCTGGAACCTGTTCAGAAAAAGAAACTCTCCAGTAGTACTCCATTCTATCCCTCTATTATTTTCAAACTACCCTCTGAAATTAATATTGGTTCAGATGTGCGTACTACTCCAGTATCAGTGTCAGTTGAGAATTTACCAGAAATGTCTTCTGGTGAAAAATTTCATACTGAACCAGTACTCCAGGAAATGCCTTCAAATGAAGAATTTCATGATGCAAATTAAGTGATTCAGATTTGTTTTGTTTTTTTTTTTCCAGACATACAAATTTGTATATCTATAAGTCTGAAAAATACTTGCATTATTTCTAAACAAATAGGGGGAATTTGTTAGGTCCAGATTTAGTCCAGACTTACTGGACTGGCTCCAGACTGGACTACTGGAACCTTATTTAGGTTTGTTAAGAAAACTTGTTTTGCTGGTCTCGCTCCAGACCCGACTACTGGAGCTCACTGAAGATCTGACCAGAAAACGTTTCTACTGGACCTACTCCAGACTTGGAATCTGGAGTCCCTCTGAAGATTTGTCCAGAAATAATTGAAGACTAGTGAGCATTTACTTGTATAGATAATCTGAAGCATTCTCCAGATTAGCTCACTGAAGACTTCACCCCAGTCCAGATCTACTCTACTGAAGACATTCTGACTGAAGTCAAAGACTGAAGTCTGAAGGAAGAAGCCTTAACAAATGGCGGAGTCCACTGGAAAGTCTTACCAGATCTGCACACTGGAGGATTGTTAGTGTTCTAGATCCTGCAAGTCTGAACACTAATATCTAGGATTGACTTTTGCCTTTAACACACTTTCCAAAGAACAATCCACTTGTTCTTTAACAAAGTATACGTGTGTTAAGGTGGTTGGATAATAGGATACACTTGCACTTGATGTGACTTTATCCTTATTCCTTATCCAATACATTTAATGTTCTTGTCGATCATTAAATGTATGCCAACCATATTTGTACGGCACAAATTCACTGGTGAATTTGTTGCCTATAAATACAAAGTCATTTCCTTGATAAAAATACTTTTTTAAGCATTCCTTTTGCATTTAAGTGAATTTGTCTAAAATACTCTCGATCTTAAACAGGGATACTTCCACAACTTTAAGTATCTCGATCCTAAAGAGCTATTTGACAAATATAGATCATTTGTAATCATAGGTTGTTAGGATACTCACTTAATTGTGTTATCTTGATTCCGCAACAACCTTGTATTTTATTTAAACATCAATAAATGAAAAACCCATGAAACATACATAATGGTCCACTTTATTTGTTTATTGCTTTAAGTCTTGTATTACTTTGTTTATATATCTTGCATCTTTATTTACAAGTAATACTATTCCATATCTAGTGATTATTAGACTTGTTGTATTTTACACTTTCTATTGGTTAACCATCTCGTTAATTAAGGGACTCACTTATGCATTCTTTGCTCCCGGTCTCTTCGAAGTGTCATCATCAGCAGTAGGAGTTCTGATGAACCTTCAGTTGTTACACCTCCAGATATCACATGGTGCTTTCTTTTTACTGATTTCAGAGTGGTTGTGATATCTGGGAATTGTTCAAACCAGGGCTCACTGACATCAGTACCAGCAGCCTCTTCTTCTTGTACATTGATTTCTTCTGCACTGGCATCAGTACCAGTCACTTCTTTTTGTTGCACAAAGGCTTCAGTGCCAAAGGCCTTTTAAATTGCACTGGCAATCACTTCTTTCTTCTTTTCTACAATCTTTTCCCCCTTGGAAGGACCACCAGTCCTGGACTGGAGATCATTCCACAACTGGGTAAGCATCTGTCTTTCAGAAGAACCAAATGTTCTTCCTGCAACTGGAGAAGTGATGTTGACAGTGTGTTTGATCATCTGAACATCCTTCTTCAAACCTTCAACTTCTCGAGACAAGTTCTTGGGAAGTTCAGTATCAATCATTTTCACTACTTTAGGCAACAACCCATCTTGAATACATCGTAGAACAGACCCAGAAATCTCTGCAGTGATCTCTTTTAACATATCTGCCCTAAACTTTCTGGCAATTTCATCACTAACACTACTGACAACAGAATTCTGGTCTAGGGTTGGCCTACTTTCAACATTGGATATCCTGGTGGTCAACTTCTGAATCTCTTCTGTTAGACCTGCCAGTGGTTGAGCTATTCCAGCTTGAACTATAGTCTGAACAGTAGTTGCCATTGTTTCTTCCAAGCCCTGGACTGCCACTTTAAGATATTCAGCATTTGTATTTGTGGCACGAACCAGTTCATCAAGGTTCTCAAACACTATCTTCTCATTCCCAGCAAATACATTCATTTCAGATGCAAGGTTATTTGACAATAAAGATTTAAAGTCAGAAACAACCTGGGAAGAAGACTGGAGTGATCTCTCCAGGTCCGCCACCTTACTTAAAAGGTCTTGGACCTCGGCTGAAGAAGAAGTGGAGAGACCACTGGGAGGAAGAAGTTCTGAAGTCATTCTGGTGGGCAAAGGAACTTGTGTCTGGACTGCCTCAGTGGATGTTTCAGTTGTTACAGCAGTCGAGTCCAGCACACGAGGAATTTCCCTTCAAGTGGTGGAGTTTGAATTTGTGAAATTTGAAGAGAAGGTGGATTAAAATATGGAGTACCTTGTGGAATTGAAAGAGGTGGTGGTGGTGGTGTAATCAATGATTCTGGTGGTGGGATATTTGATTCTGGAGGTGGTGGAACATTTAATGAATCTGGAGGTGGAGGCATATCTGACAATTGCTCAACTTCCATACTTAGATCATCGCCCAAAAACCTCATGTCAGTATCAAAATTGTTATTGTCTGACATGGGTGAATCAGCATCATCCCAAACAAAGGTTTCTCCAACAGTCTAATCACCAGTCTGATCACCAACATCTACATTCAAATCAAGTGGTCCAACCTGCTCAACAATATCCTGTTCAACAACTTGTTCAACAATCAAGGACCCATCAACATTCATGATGTCTCCAGCCATAGAAGTTGAGACACCAGTAATAATATTTTCTTCACCACTGCCCTCTTCAAGATCAATGGGAGTGGCTCCTTGTGGGATTTCCCTGATAACAACTCCATACTCCTGTTGGGAGGAATCTGGCTGATCAGTTTCGGTTCTACTGGAAGCAACCGGTACACCTCCCAGCCTAAGACGTCTGCTTGTTCTTGTTCGTCTGGAGGGGTTTTCTGGCAGTTGGTCAGGAGCCACCTGGCTTACTGGTGGCACCATTTCAGCATCGAGCACTTCAGTGGGTTCTACAACTTGTTGAATTCCACCTGGAGCCTCTTCCAGGTCATCTCTTTGAAAACTTGTAAGCATGTTTTGAGGAATATTTACCTCATTTTCTGATGACTGCAAATGGTTCAGATCACGCATATACTCACAACAGAAAAGTGAGTTGTCAAAATCATACTGGTCCCCAAGAGACCTCTTGAACACTATGAGAGACAAAGCGAATAAAAGGTACGAAGGCTTTTCTACCTCTCACTCTCAGACGATCCACCAGATCATCGAACAGGATCTGAGCAAAATCTACTCTGTATCCAAACCAGAGACAATATGCGATCTGGAGTTGTGTTTGGTTTATCTGATCAAGCCCTCCAGATCCACCTCCTAAGCACTCAACTAAATGAGTGAAGAAAAATCTCGATGAGTCCGTCAGTTTACTCATGTAGATTGTGCCTTTTCTTAGCAACTGCCCATGCTCATCTAGAATTTTTGAGTGACCCATCAGTCTACATACATCCCTTAAATTTAGACCAGAGGGAAGTACAATGGGCATTTCATTAGGTGCAAAATAATTCAAATCGAGAGTGGTTCGAAGTGAATCAACGGTTAAGGTCAGTGGTCTGGTGCCTTGTTTCAGTGTGTATGTGATTGATTTTTCTGATTCAACATACGATGCTGTGTACCAAAATTCACACAAATAATCGTGGTACATTTTTCCTGGGTTTAGGGTAAGAGCACCATATAAAGGACAAGAGAGAAAGAAAGTGTTCAATCTCCCAATAATGGATTGGGCTTCATGAGTGCCTGAAAGTTTTGCCATCCAATTATTCATGTTAATACGATGGCCTTTGCCCTCTAAGTAATATTTCTGCCTTTTTGTACATTTTCGGCGACCGGAGCATATGGACCAGATAACAGATTCTTTGGAGAGTTTGATTGTCTTGGTGCCATTGTATATATGATAGAAATAAAAATGATACTGAAAGAATTAGGGTTTATAGGATGATTTGATGATGATTGGAAATTGAATGTAGAAGGAGTAAATGAAGGAATTTCTAAGATTTGGGAGTAAATGATTTCGAAGTAAATGAAGAAGTGAAAGTGAATGTGGAGTATTTATATAGGAGAGAGAGTGGGGAATTCAAACGGTTAATTTGAAATTATAAACTATAATTTTGATCGGGTTTTGAATTCCGCATTTAATGTTTCACATCACACATAAATGTGTGACGGTTGACAGCCCACAAAAATAACCCACTTGCACTCTTTATGTTCCCAAGGTAAAAAGACCATCATTTCTTTGAAAATATCATTGCCACGTGGGACAAACAGTAACTGTCCTTTCAAATGGTTTGCTTACGTGGCAAGCACAATGACCAAGTATTAAAATATTATGATTAACATCCCATGACTCATTTCAGTGCATCTGGAGGTTGACTGGACACTCCAGTATCACTGGTGGATTAGTCTAGTGAGGGTATGCACTGATGGTACACTGGAGGGACACTCCAGTAAGGTACCAACAAAAGACCATTTAAGTGAGACTGGCAACCTCAAACATGCACATCAACTAATACAGACGAGTGAGAGGGACACATTTACAAGGAGACCAAAGTTTCCTCAAACATGCACGTCAACTAATCCAAGCACCAGTGAGAGGGACACATTTACAAGGTACCAGTAATATTTTCCAAAAATTTTCTTCCAGTGAGAAAATAAATTCCCCCTGAAATTAAAACATTTTAAGGACAAAAATATTTCACTTGAGTCTTTCCCTTGGAATGTTGATCCACAAATCTAATAATGTAAAGATAGTACACAAAGGCGTTCAATATCCAACATATCATAGATTTATAAATCTTTAAATCAAGGATCCCTAATAGTACACAAAGGCGTTCAATATCAAGGTTCCAGATTTAAGGATTTAACATTCCCAACTCACCAACCAGATATTCAAAGGTTTTTACACCCTTGCCAGTTAGCCATCTAAGTTTTTTGATTTTCTGCTTGAAATAATAAATATACATATATAGTTATCTATGTTTCTATCGGTTGTTTACATTCTGTTAAAATGTAGGTTTCTAGATGACGCTCGTTTTGCTTGACCCGCTTTTTATGACCCTCCCTATCACTAGAAACAGGGCTATCCTTGACCCGCTTTTTATGACCCACGCTAATAGATGACGCGCAAAGTGAGAAGTCATAAAATAAGGGTCATTACGAGTAAATTTACTGTTGGGGATGACGCGTTTTCAGAAGCGTCATAACATATGGGTCATAATCTGTTAAAATGTAGGTTTCTAGATGACGCTCGTTTTGCTTCGTCCTAAATAGGGGTCATCGTTTTTTTACTTTTGAAACGAATTCTTTATTTATTTAGTTTTACAATATTTTTTTTTCATTTTACCGTGACATAAAAATCATTTTGGGAAACCCTAGTCCCCAAAACACCCCCCTAAAGCATCAGCAGCAGATATATCTATCTGTGTGTGTGTTTCATTTCATACTTTTAAGAACCAAATCTAAATCCATATTTTTTCTTAGAAAGACAAAATGAGCGGAGCGGGTAAGAAAGTTGCAGATGTGGCATTCAAAGCCTCAAAGTCAATCGATTGGGAAGGCATGGCCAAAATGATCGTCACCGATGAAGCTCGCAAAGAGTTTTCTTCTCTCCGTCGCGCTTTTGAAGAAGTCAATTCCACTCTCCAGACCAAATTTAGTCAGGCATATTTCCATACCTATATCTATATCTGTATCTGTATCTATATCTATCTGTATCTGTATTGTATCTGTATCTATATCTATATATACATATGTATATGTATATGTAACGAATCTATTGATGCTTATATGCTCAAGGATTAGATCTATGTTTTAATTACATAGTTAGGGTTTCTATGAATGAAAGAAATGATTTATTTATTCATTAATATTTCTTTGGATTAGTTATACACATGGTATGATTTTTATATATGCATATTGTAATCTGGAAGGAGATGATTAGTTTTTGTCTGACATTTCGGACTAGCCGATATTTTGATGTATATTTTTATATATGTATATTGTATCTATAATTTCAATCACATCTATTTGATAATTTTATTTTTATGTATTAAGTATGTGTAATTATTCATTTAGTTGATGTTAATGAGTTGGATGCTATAGATGTACATGTTGATTTGACAGTATAATTATGGTTTATGTGAGTACTACAGGAAAGGGCTTGGATCTCGCATAGTCGATTCTTACAAAGAATATTATGAAAGTATGTCTTACTTTGCAAATGTTTAACATGAATACTCCTTTGCATAGACCATTTAGGCAACAGATTAACTGATAAATAACAGGGTGGGATTCATTTTTCCCCGAATGTAAAATTGGTGTTCGAAGTTCTTGATTTCCGTTCTTATGAGGAAATCAAGATATTTTGCACCGTTAGTGAAAATGCCCTCTTGATGTCTTTTTAGGTATGCAAATTTCTTAATAGTTAATGGTATATTTAGTTATCACGAGCTAGCGTAAAACTTCAATGATGAGACCCTTGTCCGGTTTCATATTTTGGACTCATTACTTGCTCAAATAATGTTGAAATGAAAAAATAAAAGTGCGAGTTGGTCTAAGTTGTCCCAAAGAGATATCTGCAATATTATGTGTTTTTTCTTCTAATGATTATTTGTCAGAAAACGGTTTTTGATTGTTGGAGGCATCACACATTATAGATATATGTACATGGCATAATGATCAACTGTTTTTCACTTAACATGCTAACTAGAACATATGTTTCTCTGCAGAAAATATATTATAGTCTGTCAAAACTGACTATTACTGTGTCATAGATCTATACTTCTATTAAACTAATTGTGAACCAAGTACTTCTATCATGTTTTTAACAAAAGAAAAATACTTTAAAAGCGCAATTAAGCTTGTAAATCAGTTTTTTTGGAAATGTAAAAACGGTGTAATGAAGGTTTTTGTAATTGGAAGAGAAGAACATAATTGAACCTTTTTTTTGGTTTACTAGAAACTGAGAGTAGATGCTGTATTTCTGATTCTATTCTTATTTGGTACTTAAGTTTTATTATCCTCCAGGAAAGCTGTGCTGACCCCATATTGTAACACTCCGCTAAAGCGGAATATACGGGATGCACAGACAAGCACAATGCACAATGCACAAGTTCCAACACAGCCATTAACATTAACAAAGAACAGAGGTACGATAGTTATTACAGAACATGGGATAACCCGAAATAGTCAACAATCATAAGACAGAACAATTGTCTTTAAGAACTAGAACTTGAACTGAAATAGCAAGGAAAGTCTTCATAGCTCCGGATCTCGTATGCTCGAACAATCGCCAAAAGGAAGAGCTTGGAAAGGAAGACTCCTATGCTAACATGATCTACTTAGCCTAGCCTGAAAAGCATGTAAGTTCAAAAGGTCAACTACAAAAGTAGTTGGTGAGATTCACATAAAGTACGTTTAGTTTACATATACGTATATATGTATAATAAGAACAAGATCGTAAGTTTTGTACGTTGAACCAAAGTACTTTGTGATAAAAAGAACTAGGTCAAGATCCGCACGTTGAACATAAGTACTTTATAATAATATGAACAGGACAAGAACATATAATGAACTTTAGATATAAGTTGTCATTGCTAAACCGATTAGCCAGAACTGAACTGTAATGTGATAACCTGCTCATATAACTCAAGTGCGTCAAATAAGATCTATGTCAGAACAATGACAGGAACAAGAACAAGTAATATGCATTCTCCTGAACTGTGGAGAATGAGGGTGGGCCTACCCTAAACAGCGCTGTCCATAATTACCTACGGTTCAATCCCTGAACTGTGGGATATGAATTGATAGCAGTGAATAAGAACTGAACAAGTACAAGTACGAACTAGAACATGTTAAAGATCAAGTACAGTAGTACAGAGGTATTTAAGATCCTGCCCATTCAAGACTTAAATACTCCCTTAACAGTATAAATGTATTTAAGATCCTGCCCATTCAAGACTTAAATACTCCTTTAAACAGTATAAATGTATTTAAGGATCCTGCCCATTCAAGACTTAAATACTCTTTTTAAATAGTTAAGAATCATATCATAAGATAGAATCATTATTTTTCTCTCTCAAAGGGCGACTCACAAAGAATCAGCCGCCGGCGGGTTTTGGCCTATTTTTTGGCCGGAATTTGGCCGGATTACAAGCCACAATTGATCCCTTTCGATTCTATTTTTCATTATCTACAAAATCATGTCACAATCAAAGAAAAAGAAGGGGAGAAAAAAGAATACCGATTTAGATTTTGCTTCGAAGGCCGCCGGTCAAATTTCAATTGATTCTTCATCTAATTAATCGACTTACAACCTACGTTCATCATCATCTTCATCCTATGTTGCTGATCCCTTCCAATCGAATACCAAAGAACCGATCTCATCTGTGAAATCGGCCGGAATTAATGGAGAAAAAACACAGCCGCCGCCTGTCAACAGCGAGCCACCGCCGATTGCCACCGCTGATGGGGCTGCCGGCCACCAGGGGGTGGCCATGGCAGCGGATCCGATTGGGTTTGGGGCTGATGTGCTTAATGTCGAACAGAATAAAAGTATGGGGGAGAAAGTTACGACCGATCCTAATAAAAACCCTAATCGCCAAGAAAACCCTAATCGTTCTTCTCCACCACCACTGGCCTCCGCTGCTGCTCCGGACAACCACCATGGGATGCCTGCTGGGTTTTCGAAACCTACTGTACATCCTGGTGGGTCGGGCAGAAAGTCACAAGTTCCAGTCGATCCATCTTCCAATAAACATGCCGAAAACCCTAAATTGGGGTGCCCCTCCGTGCAGCCACCACTGGCTACCAATGAGTCGATGGCGGGCCACCATGGGGGTTTACTTGACACTTCTGAGGTACCGGAAACTCCTGATCAAGACCAGTCCTCTGATGATGATGAAGAGATGGAAGATCCGTTTACCGTTATTAAGGATGGATTGGAGATTATTAATAATAGTGACCATCGGCTATCTAAAGAACAAGTGGCCGAATTGAATAGAATTTTAGATGTTCATTTGGCTAAATTTTCTAGTATTGGGGTTTCGGTTTCACAGCAACAACCTTTAGGTTCGGATGAAATTGATAAGCATTTTGGTGTCCAACTTAATAGTACGAATATTGACGCTTCCTCAGTTTCGGCCACTAATGAAAAAGTGGCTGACTCGTGGGATAAGAATACTGTTATGCAGGTTGATGTTGAGAGGGATTTGGAGAATTTGAATGGTGTTGGCCAGATTTTTACGGTTGAACCTTCTTTGCATGATTTTCATGGAAAAGGTGGTTCTACCCCTGTTCCTCCTATGCCGGATCCTCCTAAGTTTCCTCCTGGTACCACTTATTTTAAGCCAGCTACAGAACATGCTCTGGATGTTCCTGATGATTTAGCTATTTCTTCTAAGCATGATGTTTCTCCGACTGATCTTGGTGGTCATCCTAATAGCCCCAAGACTCAAATTCCTACCTCTTTTGCCAATCTTTTTAAAGAGGCGGCAAACATTCGAAGGACTGGTAAGCTTAGATTCATCCCTCCTGTGTTCACTGAGATAGGTACTAGACATGCTGTTATTCCAGATGATCTCATTGTGAAACAAAGTGAGCAATGGTTGTTGACTTTAGTTGGTTGTTTTGTTGGTAAGCGACCTGCTTTTCCCTTTGTTCGTTTTCATGCATTTCGATTGTGGAAGAAGTATGGTTTGGTTGATGTGGTTTTGAACAACCAGGGTAGATTTTACTTTAAGTTTGATAATGTTGAGGGCTTGGAGTTTGTGATTAATAACCGTCCTTGGTTGTTTAATGATATTCCTGTACTGTTAAAGAAATGGGAGGTTGGTATAGAGGCTGAAAAGATTAGACCTACGTCTGTTCATATGTGGGTTAATATTTATGATTTGGATTCGACCATGTGGGATTATGATATTTTGAGCCACATCACTAGCGTTATTGGTGTACCCGTTGCTCTAGATAGATTCACTGAGGAAATGTGTAAGTGCACGTTTTGGTGCACAATTTGTGTCCGATGCATCTCAATTAAAGGGCTGTTACTTTACAGAGATTATCCAGAAACTGGACAAACTCGTGTGAACAGTACCATGAGTTTGGACAAACTCGTGTGAACAGTACCACGAGTTTGGACAAACTCGTGTGAACAGTAACACGAGTTTGACTAAACACGTGTTACTGTAGCACGCGTTTGGAAGCCCACGAGTTTGAAGCCCAGCCCATTTGTAGCCTATATATATTGTTCTTAGGTTTCGGTTTTAGGTTGATGATTTTAGTTGCAACAGATTTCATTCACTAGGTTCTCGAGGTAGAGATCTATACCTCGAGATGCCGCCCAAAGAATCAGATGTCTACTCGTTTTATGTATTGTAATCTTATGATTAATACAAGATATGAGTTTTTTACATCTGAATTTATCTCCTGTTCATATTGATTTCGTGTTCATATATATGTGATTCATTCAATTGCCTCAATAACGATTATGTTTGGATTCCGCACTTACATAGTCGTAGGAATCGCGAATCGATCGATCACCCTGCACTTTCATTAGTTAAGGGGAGTTTGCTTTTGCAGGTTTTCGATTGCTAATGATTATCGGTGAATGAATTGAGTGCATCGGTCAAGGGGGAGACTGTAAGTGCACGTTCTGGTGCACAATTTGTGTCCGATGCATCTCAATTAAAGGGCTGTTACTTTACAGAGATTATCCAGATAACTGGACAAACTCGTGTGAACAGTACCACGAGTTTGGACAAACTCGTGTGAACAGTACCACGAGTTTGGACAAACTCGTGTGAACAGTAACACGAGTTTGACTAAACACGTGTTACTGTAGCACGCGTTTGGAAGCCCACGAGTTTGAAGCCCAACCCATTTGTAGCCTATATATATTGTTCTTAGGTTTCGGTTTTAGGTTGATGATTTTAGTTGCAACAGATTTCATTCACTAGGTTCTCGAGGTAGAGATCTATACCTCGAGATGCCGCCCAAAGAATCAGATGTCTACTTGTTTTATGTATTGTAATCTTATGATTAATACAAGATATGAGTTTTTTACATCTGAATTTATCTCCTGTTCATATTGATTTCGTGTTCATATATATGTGATTCATTCAATTACCTCAATAACGATTATGTTTGGATTCCGCACTTACATAGTCGTAGGAATCGCGAATCGATCGATCACCCTGCACTTTCAAAATGGTATCAGACAATAGATTTTTCAATCTGAAGGTTCGAGATCGCTTTGTTTGGCTTAATTTTGCCTAAAATCGTGCAAGATTTTAATCGGAAACACGTGTTTGTCTTTGTAACACGTGTTTGCTTTTTAACACGTGTTTGTCTTTTAAACTCGTGTTAGTCCTTCCTTAACACGTGTTTGCTTTTTAACACGTGTTTGTCTTTTAAACTCGTGTTAGTCCTTCCTTAACACGTGTTTGCTTTTTAACACGTGTTTGTCTTTTAAACTCGTGTTAGTCCTTCCTTAACACGTGTTTGCTTTTTAACACGTGTTTGTCTTTTAAGCTCGTGCTCCTGCTCAAACACGTGTTTATCTTAAACACGTGCACCTGTTCACTCTCTGTTCTAATCACGTGTTTATTTCAAACACGTGGAACTGTTCATTTATTTTAATTTCTTCTTTTGTCGTATTTCGATGATGTCTGGAATACCTACAGTTTCATCAAAAGAGGCCCAATACATAAATGCTTTAATTCTTCACGATCATGAAGTCGGTTCGTACCAATTCACCCCCAAAATTGATAAGACTTGAAAATTTCTGGAGTTGGAAAAAACGTTTTGAATCCTATATTCGCCTTACTGATTTCAATCAATGGGTGATGATTACTGAAGGATATGAGTGGCCAACTCATGAAGATGCTCATGGTAAATGAGGTCCAATACAAGATTGGGGATATGTCTGAAGTGTTGAAGAAAGAATATGCCATTGAAGGAAAGGCCTTGTCAAACTTAGAAATGTGTTTACCTCGGGATGCAATTCATCTTCTCGGAGAACATAAGACCTCTAAAGGTTTGTGGGATGCTTTAAACGCATACTGTGAAGGTGATGAGTTGATGAAAAAGGGAAGAATTAAACTGCTGACAGACAATATGAAGTCTTTAATGGGTTGAAATCTGAAAGTTTAGATGATTTAATAACTCGTTTTAATCATCTGATTACTGAACTGGGATATTTTGGTGTTACATTTACACAAAATAAACTAGTAGATAAATTTTTGGATTCTCTGCCGAACAAATGGAATGACTTTGTGCATAGTCTTCAAGAAGAGAAAAATTATGAATCTTACACCTTGGCAGAGATTGTTTCAAAAGTAAAGAACAGGGAAATGAAGCGTAAAGCAAAGGATGAGCTTTCGGTTTTTCAACAAAATCCGAGTCTATATCATGCTAATACTGATAATCTATTGTCTTCATCGTCCTCTACTTCTGGAAGTGGAACTACTGCTCTCTTATCCACTGAAACCATTCATCCTGTTATGGATCCTGATGGAATTGCAGGTTACATGGTTATGACAATTCGTCTTCAACTAAGAATAGCAGTGGATCAAGAAACAGTGGAAGTACAACTGTTCGTTCGATGCCAATGAGTATGCAATCTGCTGAAGGACGTATGCAAGTATTTGCTGCTATGTGTTCTGCTCATGAGGCATTTATCAATGGCAAAATTTCAGATCCAAGTTTGATTGATAAAGATTATGAACAAGTTGATCCTGATGATTTAGAGGAAATGGACTTGAAGTGGCAAATGGCTATGCTCACTATAAAAGCTCATCGTTTTATGCAACGAACTGGAAGAAATCTTGCATCTGACAAGAATAGAGGATTTGACAAGTCAAAGGTTAAGTGTTATAATTGTGACGGTTTTGGTCATTTTGCTAAGGAATGTCAAAGACCAAAGCGTTTTGATAATTCTACAGCTAATCGTCAGAATTACAATCAGGGAGGTGTGCAAGCTGGAAATCAAATCAATCAACCAAAGCTACAGAGCATGATGGAATGATCATTCAGGAACTTCCTACAGAAAATCAAGTTCAAAATCCTGAAATGCCATGGTGGCAAGACAGGAAGATGGTACTTATCTTTGGACAAAGGAAAATGAACCTGAAAATGCTTTGCTAGCTGAGATTTATGATGAAGTAGCTAATGTGATTGATGACGGAAGTGCTGCATTTGATTATGCTCTTTACACAAGTGAAGAGGCTGCTGCTACTGATGTTGCATTAAAGGTTTCTGATGATGAAAAGGATGCAGATGAAGCAGTGAAGCTTAAAAAGGCTGATAAGCAGATAGATGAATCTTCTGATAAGACAAGCAGCCAGAGTGATAATCAATCGATGAGCTCAAGTGCAAAATTGGACAAGGCTATTTCTACAGAAGCTGATGATTTTGATATTCCTGAAGGTATGACAATATCAGACTTTGTTGCATATATGGCTGACTGCGATGATCGAGAGAAACAGGTAACTTTTTCTTATTTGACTGTTCATCGTATTTGCATGTTTGTTAAAGATTTGATGCAACAACATAGTATTGCCTCATCCAAGACTTTAGAGTTAACCGCTAGTTATGAAACTATCAGCAAGGAACGTAGTTCATTTTTCTCTAAGAATAGTGCTTTACTTGATCAAGAACGTCAATTTAAGAGTAGGATTAAGTCACTTGACAATGATAATGCTGCCTTAAAAGACAAACTGAAAGAATCAATTTTTAGAGAAAATCTAGCAAATGAAAAGATAGTTTTTCTTTCTAGTGAAATTGGTAAGAAAGAGAAGGATTTGGCTGATGCTAGGGTTACCATTACTAAGCATGAGACTACTTTAGCTAAATGGAGAGGAAGTGATCTAGTAGCTTCTTTAGGTAAACCTAGACATCCTAAGGATAAAACAGGACTAGGAGCTGATTACTCTGATGTAAGACCTCCTTTTAACAACAACTTAGACCCTGTTTATCCAGATTTGGCTGAGTCTGATTCTGCTAAACCTGTGCTTACTGACTATCCTAAGTCATCCGCCTCCACTGAACCTAAGCAACCCAAATTCATTCCTAGACAACTGAGGACCAAAAACCATGATATACCACAGCTAAGTAAGAAGTTTGTCAAGAAAGGAATTCAGACTAGTTCAACTGAGATTAAGTATGTTACTGAACCTGAACCTAGTGTTACCAAATCATTCTCAACTTCTGAGACTAAGGCTCCTACTGTGGAAGAGATAGCGACTCAGGAGATTAAGAATATCTTGAATACTCCTCCATCTAAACCATTAGCTCAACAATCTTCTAAAAAGTCAGCACAACGATCTTGTTTTGCTTGTTATGAAGTTGGACATGTGTATAGTTGTTGTCCCAACCGAATTAGGAAGTCCTCTAGACAGTCAGTTTCTCCTGTTAAGTCAAATCAAAATAGAGGATTATCTCCTAATTCCCATGTTTCCTTTTAACGAGGGAAGGGTAAACAACAGAATGTGTCCAGTAGTTCTAATGGGATGGGTAATCAAGCTTTTGGTAAATTTGTTCCACCTGTGGCTAAAAGAAATGATTCACCAAGATATATTTCCCCTAGAAATAGATCTGGTCAGTCATCACAAAATGCAAAATCAGGGCATCATCGACAGAACTACAATGACCGTAACACATCTCGTGTTCCACAAGTGAATAGACCATTTTTCCTTAATAGGTCTCAATCAAGGGTTGAGAATATACCTCTACAGCATGCTCAGCAATCATCCAAGGCACCTATTGGGAGCAATGGATATTGGACTGAAATGCTTGTTAAGGACGAGAATGGTAAACCCAAGTCTATAAAGGCTTGGGTTGTCCTTGATAACTGATCCATTTTTGTTTCATGTGCAGGGGCTACCACCAATTCCTATTAGTATCTGGTATCTTGATAGCGGTTGCTCCAGGCACATGACAGGAGACAGAAGACTTCTGTCTGAGTTTGTAAATATTAAAGGATCACATGTAAATTTTGCTGGTTCCAAGGGCGGACAAATCACTGGACAAGGCGATGTCGTCGATGGAAAACTTACTTTAAAGAATGTCAATTACGTGGAAGAACTTACTCATAATCTGATGAGTGTATCACAAATTTGTGACCGAGGAAATTCAGTTTTCTTCAACGACAAAGCTGCATTCGTCTTGAAACCGGGTTTTGTTATTCCAGATGATTGGATATTGTTGACTGCTCCTCGTAAAAGAGACATTTATGGTTTAATGTTAGGAACCAAGAATGTACAGAAGGAAGTCTGTTTGTTGTCTAAGGCAAGCGAAAGTGATTCTCTCTTATGGCATAGAAGAATGGGACATCTGCATTTCCGGAAGATGAATTACATTGTGAAGAATGATCTGGTTCAAGGTGTTCCTAAAAAGAAGTTTGAATTGGAAGATAGATGTGTTCCGTGCTTGAAAGGCAAACAACAGAAAAAGCCTCACAAGCCCAAGACACAAAATTCAATTGCCTCTCCTTTTGAGTTACTTCATATGGATCTCTTTGGTCCAGTAAATGTTAGGAGTAGAGGGGGAATGTACTACTGCTTGGTTGTCACTGATGATTATTCAAGGTTTTCATGGGTTTTCTTCTTAGCTACCAAAGATGAGACTACGGAGATTCTAATTAACTTTTTCACTGAAGCTGAGAATCTATACAACACGAAGATCAAACGAATCAGGAGTGACAATGGCACGGAGTTTAAAAACTCGGTGATGGATGTTTTCTGTTTGTCTAAGGAATTCAACATCAATTTAGTGCTCCGTATGAACCTCAGCAAAATGGAGTTGCTGAGAGAAAGAATAGGACCTTGATCGAGACTGCCAGAACTATGCTTGCTGATTCAGGGCTACCAACTATGTTTTGGGCGAAAGCTGTGAACACAGCTTGTCATGTGTTAAATCGTGTGCTTACTGTTAAAAGGTTTAATAAGACTTGTTATGAACTTCTAAACAAACGAAAACCTGATTTGTCTGGATTGGAACCGTTTGGTGTTCCTTGTACTTTTCTGAAAACTTCTTTCCTCAACCAAAGTTTAATTCTAAAGTTGAAGAAGGTTTCTTTCTTGGATATAAACCGGGAACCCCCATTCGTCGTGTTTTCAATTCACAGACAGGTAGAGTCGATCTTGGTACTAATGTCGTGATTGTAAGTTATAAACCTGCTACTCATGCTGGTTCTGAGTCAAGTTTTGCTTATGATAGTGTGTTTACTTCACTTAAGGGTCCAATTTCTTTTCCTGGTGTTCCTATTGATGAAAATGTTGATATTATTAGAAATCACTTGAATTATGATTCTGAGGATACTCCCGTTGCACCTATTACTGCTGATGTACCACCAACCAGAGTTGTTCCTACAACTGAGGTTGGTCAATCCAGTGGTTCAAGAGATCCAACTAATATTCCACTACCAGATGATGACCCGCTTGACTCATCTTCTTCTTCATCTTCTGAACCTGATGGAGAGTCTCCCACCCAAATTGTTCCGAATATGGGTGATGATTTTCCAAGTCACAAAACTCCTCAACATAGAGCAACTAAAGATCATCCAGTTGAAAATATTCTTGGTGAAGCTTCAGCATCTGTCCGAACTAGAAATCAGTTAAATAAGGAGATGACTAGCTTATTTTGTGAAGTAAAGGATACAGGTTTAATTACTGAATGTTTATACTCATGTTTTATTTCACAAGAAGAACCCAAGAATGTTAAGATAGCACTTCAAGATCCGTTTTGGGTTGAGGCTATGCAAGAAGAATTGGCTCAATTTGAAAAACTTGGAGTATGGGAATTAGTTGATGTGCCTAGAGGTATCGAACCAATTGGAACTCGTTGGGTATTTAAATGCAAACGAGATGACAAAGGGATTGTTACAAGAAATAAGGCACGTCTAGTTGTTCAGGGTTTTGCACAGCGAGAAGGTTATGACTACAATGAAACTTTTGCACCAGTTGCTCGGATTGAAGCTATAAGGCTATTTTTAGCTTATTCTAGTTTCAAAGGAATAAAGGTGTATCAGTTGGATGTGAAGAGTGCCTTCTTATATGGAGAAGTTAAGGAAGAAGTGTTTGTTCGTCAACCACCGGGGTTTGAAGATCCAAATTATCCAAGAAGGGCATATCGACTGGATAAGGCTCTTTATGGATTACATCAAGCACCAAGAGTGTGGTATGAGAAGTTGTCAACACATTTGTTGACAAATGGATTTACAAGAGGATCGATAGACAGCACGTTGTTTATCAAATGGCAGAAGCAAGATTATATAATTGTGCAAGTTTATGTAGATGATATCATTTTTGGTTCATCTGACATTAAGATGTGCAAGGATTTTGAAATGAGTATGAAGAAGGAATTTGAAATGAGTGCTATGGGAGAATTAAAATTTTTCCTTGGACTGCAAGTTGATCAACGAAAAGATGGTTTTTCATTCACCAGACTAAGTATGTCAATGACATCTTGGAAAGGTTTCAAATGTTAGAATCCAAGACTTATGGTACTCCTATTCAGTTGAATCATGGGTTTAGGAGTTCCTAATTCTAAAGATACACTTGTGGATGCTACTTATTATCGGGCGATCATCGGCTCATTGATGTATTTAACTGCTTCGCGTCCAGATATCATGTTTGCTGTTTGTCTGTGTGCTAGATTTCAAGCAAATCCGAAAGAGTCACATTTAACGGCTGTAAAACGGATCCTCAGATATTTAAAGGGAAACCAAGGACTTGGTCTATGGTATCCGTTGGGAGGAACGTTTGAGTTTGTTGCTTACACTGATTCGGACTTTGGAGGTTGTAACAATGATAGGAAGTCTACGACTGGCGGATGTCAATTCTTAGGAGGGAGACTTGTATCGTGGCAATGTAAGAAGCAGACATCGGTAGCTCAGTCTACTTGTGAGGCAGAGTACATGGCTGCTGAAGCTGCTGTTCCCAGGTATTATGGATTCAGCAACAACTTCGAGACTACGGTATGGATTTTCTTGATACCCCTATTAAGATTGATAATAAGTCAGCTATAGATATAACTAATAACCCTGTCTTGCATAAAGTCACCAAGCATATTGACATTAGACACCATTTTGCGTGACTGTGCCCAAAAGAAGTTAATTCATTTGGAAAAAGTTATAACTGATGATAATCTAGCTGATTTATATACTAAAGCATTTGATAAGACTCGCTTTGAAAAGCTGATTCTTCTCAATGGTATGAAGAATGCTGATTCATATTAGATCTCTCAAAGAACTATTTTTTCTTGTATATTTTATTTTATTTTACTTGTGTCTAGTCTAAGTCTGTAAATAGCTAGAGTCATAAAAATACAAAAAGAATGTCTAGTTTAAGTTTGTATATAATTAGTGTCATCAAAAAAAAAAATGAAAAATGAGAAAAACAAAAAGAAAAAAATAGAGTTTTAAGTTGATGCTCTAACGATTAGAAGTGAGGATATTTTAGCTTTTAAGCTTGCTTAATAGTAATATAACTGCTTAGTTCAGTGACTACTTCTAAGGATGTATCGGTAGACACAAAGTACCGAAGGTTTCCCTGAATATTAATTGTTCAATAACCGTATTTGTGGGTAACATGTCAGCATATGGCCTTGAATATGGACTTTTCAAGTGAATTGTGCCATCCTTAAAACTTGAGAAAGATTTAGCATTTGGTTTGCGATTGGATGTGTTTGTAAACCATAGGGGGGATCCGCATGCATTCGTGTATGTCAATCTAAACAGAACAAAATGGGTTTTAGCTTCTAAAGCAACTATTAAAACCATCATGATCTCGATTGGCTAAAACAAAGTACCGAAGAATAAAGAAATAATGAAGAATAGTCAGAAATATCATCGAAAATTCTGAAGTATCAAATTGCTGCTCATCAATGAAGTTAATTTCAAAGAAGCAATGAAGAATAGCCAATTCGAATCATGCACTATACATCAAATGTGTTTGTTCTGACCCTTGATCGTAAGATCATTAACCATGGTGACTTCAAGTTGTAACGCTTATAAACACGTCTGGTTAAGGACTTTAATGCTCTGTCGATCTTAAGTGTATGTTTGACTGTGGGATACACATTTACATTAATAATAATGTGACATGAGTAACTTACTAGGTTACATGGTGACTGTCCTTGGCTCAAGTAATACGAAAGTGCCACAAACCAAAGGAAACTGGAAGTACCGAGTGTTTAAGAGGACAAACATACCGGTAATCGTGGTTGAGTCACTGTTCATAACAAATAATAAGAGAACTATTTCTCACCTGCAGGCTTATGTAATTGCTAATCTGATCTAATCCGCAGAAACTTAGAATTTCTTGTAAATAAATAATGAGGTTAAATTTAAAGTTTATTTTGTCTTTTAAATTTTCATTTTTGTATTTCAATCTTATGTGTCAAGTAGTTGTGTCAAAACTAGTTCTTATTGCACGAGAGAGTTGATAAGCATCTAATGATTCTATTGTTCAGCTATATGGTCCTTCACTGGATTATATGAGTCTTTATTGCTTGAAGTATTATGTTAAAAGATTGTTTTCTGATATGGACATTAATTTGTTTAAGTTTAAGGAAATGATCTTTCTGAATTTTGTTGCTTTGGAAAAGTCAAAATATAGTCAAGATTAGATTGATATGTTTTTGAGATTTCAATTTGTTTTTGAAAGTGCCGGGGATCGATCGATTCAAGAATTTGTTTTTTTTTGGTGAAAAGATATGCTTGACGATGATTCTTGACTGACCATAGGTTTTCATTTCGATATTTTCTTTGCATGCTTAAAATAATGTTATCTGTTGATATTGATGCATTGATGAGTTTCCTTTAAGTGTGCAGGACTTTCGATATTGGAATTGTGTGTTTTTCCAAAGTTGTTAAAAAGTATCTGACCTGGTATCATTAGTTAAGGGGGAGTTTGTTTTTGCAGGCTTTCGATTGCTAATGATTATCGGTGATTGAATTGAGTCCAAATCAAGTCCTGGTATCGTTGTTTTCAAATGTCCGTTACTTCATGGTTTTATACATCACATTAACTTGTTGTGTAAGTTTACCAAAGTTTATGTAATGGTTTTTCAGTTGATACAGGTATATCGTACAGTCAAGATTATCAGGTTTGATTGTTAAAATTTTATCTGCTAATGATGACTTGATTTTTAGGGGGTTCAATCATTGAGTTTCATACAGGTTATCTCTATCCTGTGTGTGTTGGCTGGTTATTCAGGTTTGATGGTAAAGGGTATGAAAATTCTCTAAGTGTTGTTTGAAAATGTGTTTGATTGTACAGGTAACACGCGTTTAATCATGTGGTAATCTACTTCACGTGTTTGGATTTGACCACGCGTTTGGAGTTTTCCTTCACGTGTTTGGCTGTCTACAACGTGTTTGGATTTGACCACGCGTTTGGGTGACTACACGTGTTTGACCTTTGTTCACGTGTTTGCCTTAAGTTAAACGCGTTGTTGACCTGATTTGACCACGCGTTTGGGTCACGGGTATATATATACCATGACCAAACTCGTTCATTTTTACCTTTTTCAATTTTAACATATTTCTTTTCACCCGAGTTTTACCAGATTACTACAATGAGATGTGTTAGGTTAGTTGGTTGTCACAGAGATACAGAGATTTTGGAGTTTGAAGATCAGAGTGTTGTGTCAGAAGATCGAGTCTCAACAAAAGAAGACCCGGTATCATTAGTTAAGGGGGAGTTTGCTTTTGCAGGTTTTCGATTGCTAATGATTATCGGTGAATGAATTGAGTGCATCGGTCAAGGGGGAGACTGTAAGTGCACGTTCTGGTGCACAATTTGTGTCCGATGCATCTCAATTAAAGGGCTGTTACTTTACAGAGATTATCCAGATAACTGGACAAACTCGTGTGAACAGTACCACGAGTTTGGACAAACGCGTGTGAACAGTAACACGAGTTTGACTAAACACGTGTTACTGTAGCACGCGTTTGGAAGCCCACGAGTTTGAAGCCCAGCCCATTTCTAGCCTATAAATAGAGATCTTAGGTTTCGGTTTTTGGTTAATGATTTTAGTTGCAACAGATTTCATTCACTAGGTTCTCGAGGTAGAGATCTATACCTCGAGATGCCGCCCAAAGAATCAGATGTCTACTCGTTTTATGTATTGTAATCTTATGATTAATACAAGATATGAGTTTTTTACATCTGAATTTATCTCCTGTTCTTATTGATTTCGTGTTCATATATATGTGTTTCATTCAATTACCTCAATAACGATTATGTTTGGATTCCGCACTTACATAGTCGTAGGAATCGCGAATCGATCGATCACCCGACACTTTCAATTGGTATCAGAGCAGGAGAGGCTTTATGTCTTCTGATAAATTAGAAATCACCACACAACTTTTTGGCTAAAAATCCCAGGCCTTTTAGGCAACTTTTATCATGGGAAAAATCATATCAATTCAACCTCTCTTGTGTCTCGCTCATTTTGAGGATTTTAAGCTTATAAATCGTTTACCGAAATAGTGATTTTAGCCTCATTTTCCAAGCAATTCAAATGCGTCAAAATGGATTTTCATCCTTATTTCATTATTTCCAGAATGTTCATTATATTTTGGTGTCAAGTCGT
>CM067168.1:78219961-78381666 GCA_034093135.1 Erigeron breviscapus
GACAAAACAACTTTCTATACATCAGAAGGCATATACTGCTACAAAAAAAATGCCTTTTGGTCTGAAAAATGTTGGGGCAACATACCAGCGACTGGTGAACAAGGCTTTCGGTAGGCAAATCGGAAGAAACCTGGAAGCATATGTGGATGATATGGCGATTAAAAGCAGATGTGAAGAAGACATGTTCTTAGATATTGAAGAGACTTTTAAGACCCTTCGGTCAATTAACATGAAGCTGAATCTCAAAAAATGTTCCTTTGGGGTGGAGGAAGGCCAATTCTTAGGCCATGTGATCACCAAGGAAGGTTTCAAAGCAGACCCAGAAAAGATTAAGGATATTCAAAATATGAAGCCTCCGCAAACCCTTAAGGACGTGCAAAGTTTTAACGGAAAATTGGCTGCCCTCCACCGTTTTCTCTCGAAGTCCGCAGATAGGTCGCTCCCTTTCTTCAAAACCTTGAAGGGATGTTTAGAAAAGCAACATTTCAGGTGGACGGAAGAAGCTTAGAAAGCTTTTGAGGATCTCAAAGAGTACTTGTGCCACTTACCTATGATCACAGCTCCAGCCCCAGGGGAAACACTGCAGATATACTTAGCCGCGTCAGAAGAAACTGTCAGTGCAGTGCTGGTGACAAATAGAAAATAGGGTCAACAACCGATATACTATGTCAGCAGGGTGCTACAAGCACTCGAAACCAGATACCCTGAGATAGAAAAGCTAACGCTGGCGCTAATCCACACAGCAAGAAGGCTGAGAAGATACTTCCAAGCACATCACATTCAAGTGCTAACAGACAAGCCAATTAAGCAAGTGCTAACAAGACCAGAAGTTTCAGGAAGGCTAGCCAAATGGGCAATCGAACTAGGGGAACATGAAATTGAGTTCCGGCCAAGGAGTTCGGTGAAAGGCCAAATATTAGCAGATTGTTTAGCTGAAGTACCCAAAGAAGAACCAAAAAGCAAGAGAAAAGCTACACCTGAGCAAAAGTCCGAAGACAAGCAAGAAGAAATATCTCCAGAAACTTGGAAGCTTTTCACTGATGGAGCCTCCAGCGCAGATGCGTCGGGAGCTGGTCTAATCTTAAAAAATCCGGAAAGCCAAGAATTCACTTATGCTCTACGCTTCAATTTCAAAGCCTCCAACAATGTGGCTGAATATGAAGCCCTATTAGCAGGATTAAGGATTGCCAAAGAAATGAAAGTGCAACATCTACATGCTTGCGTTGATTCACAGATAGTCGTGTTCCAAGTGGATGGAACATATGAGGCTAAGGAACCAACCATGAAGAAGTACCTGGAAAAAGTCAGAGAAATCAGGAGACAATTCAAGAGCTTCCGGATTGAGAACATCAGCAGAAACAGAAACAAGATAGCCGACGCACTGAGCAAGCTAGCATCAACTTCTTTTGCCCATCTTACAAAAGAAGTCCTTGTAGAAACCCTGCAGAAAAGCTCCATAGAAGAGGAGGTTGCAGTATCCCCAATAGAAGAAGAGGGGGTCACATGAATGACACCGATAATTGAATATCTAACAAGTGGGTTGCTACCGGCAGACAAGGATGAGGCAAGGAAGATAAGAATCAAGGCTCTGCAATACACCTTAAGAGAAGAAGGCTTGTATAGAAAGTCATATTTAGGACCGCTATTGAGATGTGTGGGACCAAGGCAAGCACAAGAAGTTATCAGAGAAGTTCATTATGGAGCCTGCGGCGCACACGCGGGCCCCAGAATGGTAGTTGCAAAAATCACTAAGATG
The DNA here is from genome assembly GCA_034093135.1 of Erigeron breviscapus. Classification (NCBI taxonomy): domain Eukaryota; kingdom Viridiplantae; phylum Streptophyta; class Magnoliopsida; order Asterales; family Asteraceae; genus Erigeron; species Erigeron breviscapus. Next base: position 78,221,718 of record CM067168.1, read on the forward strand.
GGATATTACAGGCCCTCCATGTACAACGATACCCTGCGGGAAATTCAAAATTGTGATTCATGCCAAATACATGCAACAGTTCCAAAACTGCCCAAGAGTGAGCTCATACCAGTAACATCGGCTTGGCCCTTTTCCAAGTGGGGCATCGACATTGTTGGCCCTTTTCCAAAAGCACCGGGAAAGGTCAAGTTCTTGGTGGTTGCAGTAGACTATTTCACAAAGTGGGTGGAGGCTAGACCATTGGCAACTATTTCTGGAAAGAATATAGAAAAATTCGTATGGGAGCAGATTGTAACAAGGTTTGGGATTCCCCAAGTGATAGTCAGTAATAATGGGAAGCAGTTATGCGAAGGTGTTTTTCAACAATTTTGCAAAAATTTGGAAATACAACAGTGTTTTACCTCGGTGGCCCACCCCCAAGCTAATGGTCAGGTGAAGGCAATGACAAAGGAATCGTGAAAGGAATAAAAATGAGACTTGGAAGATGTCAAACCGGCTGGCTGGATGAACTCCACCAAGTTCTTTGGACACATAGGACAACTCCAAAAACGAGCAACGGGGAGACCTCTTTCAGTCTCGTCTATGGCTCGGAAGCTATGATCCTAGCAGAAGTAAGTGTCCCGACCATCCGCAGGTCTATAACAGCAGAAGAGAATGATGAACAACTCAGAACGAACGTAGACCTGCTGGAAGAAAGAAGGGAAGTAGCGTCCATCAGGGAAGCTGCTTACAAAAAGCAAATGAAGAAGTACTACGATAAGCGAGTACGCAAAGAAACCTTCCTACCAGGTGACTATGTCTTCAGAAACAACGACGCTAGCAAAGCATAAAAGCAAGGCAAGTTAGGTCCTCAGTGGGAGGGTCCATACCAGGTAACAGAAGCTTGCGGAAATGGCTCCTACAAGCTAGCGACACCCCAGGGAGAAAACCTTCCAAGAACATGGAACGGCTCCCAGTTAAAAAGATGTTATGTGTAAAAAGAGGCCACGCCTCAATATGTAACTTAGGCCAACGAGCCCATTAAATGAAAGCCAATCCTAACTTACCGCCCAGTAGCCCTAAGTTACGGATATTCAAAAAATCTATAGTCTATCAATTCATAATATGGCCAACTCGGATATACTTCCAAAGGCCGGCGTGTAGGTTCGCAACCTTGCGTCCCAGGACCCCAATAGTCCTGAGAGATGTAAACGGGAACCCATTTTCCCGGCATCTAATAACTATAGCCTAACACGCCCTGACAAAGGGCAGGAAAAAGTAAAAGCCCAAACACCTTTGGCAACACTTAAGCCCAAAGTTTGGCAACAATCCATACAATAAACATGGATAGATAAATAATGATAAGTCTTGCCTAAGCAAAGCAAGAAAAGCACATATATTGTTAACAGCTGCGGCCAGGAAGTAACAATCCATACGATAAACATGGATAAATAAATAATGATGAGTTCTAACTCTAACATATTCTAATAAATACGTGGCATGCAATATAAAGACGAAACATGTTCAAGCACAACACACAATGCAATGAAGCCGCAGCCTCATACAATACAAAAACAAACATAATGCCCAAACATAGTGTGCAAAGGCCGCATCCTAACAATGAGTCAAGCGAAAAAAATAAATAGTGTACGGGTCAACAAAAACCTTACAAAACACTTAAAAAGTCTAAACATAATACTTTAATCCAAGAGCAAACAACCAAAACACTTTAATTTGGAAGGACTGAAGAGCGAGGCGGGGATGTAGACGAAGTAGGCCGAATCTGAGCTGCAGGAGCCTCTGGTTTAGGCTCCGGATTGAGCCCGAGTATCTCGGCTGCAGGAAGGTGAGAGCTTGAGGCCACATACTTAAGATAATCATAGCTTTTGTTTTGGAAACTCGCCGCAGCCTCCTCCAACTTCTTCAGTGCGTCTAGTTTGTAGCCCGCTATCTTTGTAATGTCTAAGCCCGGAGCCTTTGCAGCAACTTATCCCAACCCTTTCTGGACTCCCGCGGCCATAGCACAAGACTGTACGGCCCCCATCTCCGATAAAAACTCATGGCTGCAAAACAACTTGTCAACAGTAGTGGGAATACCTTCAACTATCTCTTTTTTGTCCAACTCCATAGCGTCTATTTCCTCTTCCAACTTAAAACACCGGCCCTCCGCTGACAAATTAGTCGCTTTCAAAACGTCTATCTCTAGTAAGAAATCCGCAGCCTTATCTCTATCTTCCCTGACTTGGACAACAAGTCTGTTTCTCTCCGTCTCCATATCCTTTAACTTCTGTTGAAGAACCAAGACCTCCTGTTCCGCCATTTCTACTTTCTGTTTCTGAACTAGAGTCTCCATCTGCAAGTCATCTTCTCGCGCTTTAAACAAGTCAGGATTGGCACCATTCTCCAAGCTCCTCACCTTTCGGCGGAGAATGTTGTTGTGACGATGCAGTTGTGCTTTTTCCTTTTCTGAGGAATCCCATCACCTCCAATAGTCCTCCTAAATATAAAACAACACAAATATAAACATTTAAGGTGAGGCACAACCATAATACAAATAAAATTTTCATGACAAAGTAAGGTTCGGGAAACTCTAACCTGAACACACAAGTACCGAATCGTGGTCTCATTTGCAAAGTCTCGAAAACTCCCATGAGTTTGCATGGCTGTAGCATGAAGACGAGCCGGAAGCATTAACCGCCGCACATACTCCTGGCGAGCTTCCTCAGAATTCAGAAGGCTGTTGTAGGGGATGTTTGGAAAAGTGATGGTAAAAGGGTCGGTCCTATCGGGAACCTCCGGGATACCCATCGAAGGCGGACCCTCGCTCTGACTAGGCTCCGACTCATAATATCCAGTCATACTGTTCCCATCATCCGAAACCTTTTTCTTGCTCTCATCTTGATCTTTAGCTTTCTGTCTTGTCATCAAACCTTTCCCAATACCGTGAGTAGGCGCAGCCACAGAGTCGGTTTCTTCTTGAAGACGATATGTACCACCACTCGGCTCCTTAAGCTTAATACCCTTGAGCGTGCTCCCCTTTTTAGCAGGTTTACTAACAGGCACTTTCGTGTTCACATTTTTTCTCTTCGAAGTAACCTTTTTTCTCGAAACAGTCCACTACCCGTAGCCTCAGACGTGTTTGCCGCAGGCTTTTTCTTCATTTGCTCAGAATGAGCCCTCAACACTTCTTCCTTGCAGGCAATTGTTCGAGGAGTGTCAACCAATACCGTCACCTCGTTATCAAAATTAACATTTTCAACATTTGGAAGTTCCTGATCCTCAGGAATCTCGGCCTTAAACTCGACGCTATCATCGAAATCTAGCTTCAAGTAGTCGAAAAGAGTCATGGTTGCGGATGAAAAAAAACAAATTAAGCAAAGTGGCACAAAAATAAAATAACAATAATAATAATAACAACAACAAAATAACAAGGTAGTAAAAAATAAAATTTCTCAAAGAAAGGGATGAACAGCTTGAAAGCCCCATACCCTTCCCTTCAGAGCTACGGATGAGAGGGACAGCAGGATGGTGCACCCATAAAGGGCTTAGCCCGGCTAAATACAAGATTGGCTCCGGCAACGCACGGCTCCTGATGGGGGGCATATATGTAACATCCCAAACGTTTTATGTTTGACTATTTGACTTTCCGTTAGTTAACGTCAAGTCTATTATGTTTATGTGCCTAAGAAGGGATTATGTGATTAAATGCTTATGTGTTTAATATGAAATGAAGTAAAGTGAATTAAATGAAAGTAATTTAAAGTAAAGTATGAAAGTTAAGTGCTTGTTAGATCGTTAAGTCTCCCGGTAGGTTAATTAAGCTACGAAAGTAAAGTTTAGGAAGTCGAGGGGCCTATGGGCACTAAAGGAAACTTATGGTCAGGAGTTTAAGGTCTAGTGAGACCCAATAGCTGCAAATTTTCGTGATTAAGCCCTAGGAACAGATCCCCTCCCTCTCAAGACAAGTTTTCTCCAAGAATCAATCGTTTCATGTCGTTTCGATCAAGTTTGATTAAGATTTCGAATCCTCGAAGTCATCTACAGGTATTATGGCTGATCTTACTCTAAAATCTGATCATGTATGTCTTAGTAGTGATTTCGATCCAGGCCATAGGGTTTGGGTTGGGTTATTTGATCAAACGTTTATTGAATTCATGTCGTTCGGGTGTTTTAAAGATTGAATTATGATGTAAAGGATTAAGGGATTAATAGGATGGTTTAAGTTGATGAAAGTGCAATTGAAAGGATTAATTTTAAGTCCCCAGGTTGGATTTGGGGTATGGGTTCGTATGGAATTCGTTTGATCATTGAACAAAGATTAGGTTTCTGGTCGACACTCCAGGTGCGACGCACCAGTAGGGTGGTGCGGCGCACCACAGGCCATTTGGAAAAATGGTTTCAGCCAAAAGCCCGATATGCGACGCACCAAGGGTAGGTGCGGCGCACATTCATATGTTCAGAATTTCTGATCATTTTATGCGGCGCACCAAAGGGGTAGGTGCGGCGCACCTGCATATGTTTAGAATTCCCTGTTGATTTTGTGCGACGCACCATGTGGGAGGTGCGACGCACCTCTTGCCCAGTTTTCACAAAACATTTCGTTTAGCTTATATTTCGATCTTATATTCATTCTAGGTTGTCGGGAGCACTTAGCAAGCACTATAAGATACTTTTAACTTGTTGGTAAGCTGTATCGAGGTAAGATAACATCTTTTGTCACCTGTTGGTACAACAAAACACGTTTTCATAAGTTAAACCTTCCAATTGAATATGTATGCACGTTTTATGTTTATGGGAGACTATGGGAGGTTGCAAAGGGATATACTACTTACCAATTAGGATGTATAACATGCTTATGCAGGTTGCAAAGGTATGAGGTAAGTAAGTACACATGAAATGATGAGATGTTTAAATTATGTGACCATGAAATGTTATGATATGTGTGATTGCATGTGTGGCTTGATCACCTAGTCACTAGTCCTTTGATTAGGATTGCCATGTTCACGTGCACGTTAAGGCCCTAAAGTAAAAGATGATATGTGATTAGCTTAGGTGAAAGAGTAGCCTAAACTAATTAAGCGATTAAAGTCTCGAGCATTATGTAAAGTCTTGTGTTAAGCTTAACCCGTGCTAGCTCTTCGGGCCGGTGCGTACGTGGTCACTTGAGTTGCTCCTTGTGGCATAGTTACGTTTGAGTATTCCGGGTGAAGTAACTAACCACCAATGCGTAAAGGCATAAACGGTTTATTCAGTTGGATTGACTTTGTCATTCCTTAACGACGCCGATGGACCACCTTATGGTTTACCATCATGTCGGGTGTGAGGACTCCATGTATGGTCTATGACCGCCTACACACAACCCCACATCCCTATGCAAGTGGCATAAGTCACTTAGCCTACGTCTTGGCAAAGAATAAAGAAAGAAAGATGAAGAAAGAAAGTATAGGCACACTTTAGGACATGTGAACCTAATGTGTATCTTATGATGTTATGTATGTGTGTGATATTAACTTAAAATGCAGATTTTGTTAATATATGAATTTGGCAAACGTTTTCAAGTTATGTTATCTTACTTAGCTAATTTTATTAGCTAACACTTGTTCTTTGAAAATGTTGTGCCTTCAGGATAATCAAGTTTGAGCTAGGCGAGGATTAGCTTGGTGAGACTTGGGTAGACGAATAAAGAAGCTTAGCAAAGACATTAAACGCTTAGACTTCCTTTTAGCCTCATGTTTGGCTATTTCATTATGATTAAAGACTTGTAATAATGTGGCATTTATGTTGGTGCCAAAGCTTGGATTTACTTTTATTGTTTTGATGATGCTAGTAGTAACACCAAATTTTAAAAGTACCATCCGTTACGGATGGGGCAGATTTTGAAAGTGATCCTTTCCGCTTATTTTAAACGCCGTTTGGCAAAGTTTTGAAAAAATCCAAGTTTTTAAACGACGGGTGTTACAATATACAACTTTCTCAAAGTTAAGGTCGCAATTTATGGGTGTTGTTTCCCTTTTCACAAGAGCTCCCCTGTCGTCCGGACCAATGATGGAATCATCCATATAAAAGAACCTACTTTTCCAACCCTTTACAGACTCTTTCACACCAAAGATACATTCAGGCACCCCGCAGCCTGGCCTTTTCTCTATTGTATACCAATTACCCGCATTACCCAATCGAAAGAACTTGCGGAAAGATCAAGCGTAGGCTCCTCATGCTGAGCCCTACAACACGCCTCAAACATAGTAATCCGTAAAGCACCATAAGGAGTGATTTGGGATATATGGCATCTAAAATACTTCAATACGCTTAGGAAAAACGGTGTGAACGGGAGGCGGACATTACCTAACTCAAACATACCAAAGTAAAGCCCAATCTTACCATCCGGAACCGCACTAATGGTTTCTGAAGTTCGCGGCAGGGTGTAACCATACCCGGGCGGAAACCTATACTCCGAAAGGAGCTCGGCTAGTTCGTCTTTGGTGGCCGTACAAAATTGAATATGTAAATCCGTCCTATTACCCATAGAAAAGAGAAGTAAAACAAAAAATATATACCTGTGCAAAAGGCTCCGGTTTCGGCGACAAATAAAAGGCTCTGGTTCGGTGGCAAGCGAAAAGGCTGCGGATTCTCTCCAAATTTTGAAGAGAGAGAAGTTGGGAAAGTGTAAAGTGAAAATAATGAGGAGAAGTTTGAGTATTTATAGGCAAGAGGCAATTCATGGACCGGCCTCCCAAAAACCCTAGATCAAGACACGCGTCATAATATCTGAAAAGATCCAACGGGCTAAAGGCTACGCGCGCATCCCAAGGGCAGCCCAATAGTCACGGGCCCGCTTACCACTTGACATATTTAATATAATATTTAATTTTAAAACAAAAGAAAAGGAGGGGAAGGAACATATATGGGAAGCAAACAGTTTAATGCTCAAGACCTCGAAATGTCTCGGATAATAAAGGTTGCGGATCATAAAAAATGTTAATGATAATAAAGGCTGCGGATCGAAAAACAAGAGTACAAAATAACTTGTACATAATTAAATAAGCAAGATTCATCTAACCTATCACCCTAAACGCTTAAGATGCTAGGCTGGGGGGCTTGATGATGTACCACCCTTAAAGGCTACGGATTAAGGAGCATAACCAACATTAAGGATGGAGCCTAATTATGCTCAGGCCTCCATCCGCAGCCTCCTTCAGAACCGAAGCCTCTCATGAGATCAGCCTAAAAGTACGCTGTACTACGAATGACGTATGAATTGGGACCATCATCAGACCACTTTGTCCAAGCTCGGCAATGGGACAAAGTTTGTTACACTACAGTCCACACCGAATAACGGCCTCCTGCCTCGCCAACGTCACCCTAAGGGGACCAGATTCTAGATCCCTCCATGAGGCACTATAAATACCCTTCATTGGCGACTTTAGAACCCAATGACAAATTCACCCAAACACCTCACTCTTACACTTGGTGGCGTGAAGCAACTGTGATACTTCACACCAATTGGGAACCGCCAATAAGTCTAAGAAATCCTACAACCATTTCCTAATACGAGATTAACCCCCAGTAATTAAGTGTAACTTTACCCTTAAACACTTCTTAATATTATCTATCTTAAAGATTATGTAACTTTATGCAAAAGCCATTGACTAGAATACATATGAGCGTCACATGCGCATTTTATAATGTTAAACTCACATCTACTTGAACATTTGTACAAGAAGATATTGTTGATATTCTTTATGCACAATTAGTGGATCAAAGAGATTTTTTTAACCGTAAAAGCTTTTTAAAAATAAAAAAGTTTGAATACGATATTACATAAAGAATCGTTTAAGGCATACATAGTCTCATATTAATTATTAATTTATTTGCCAAATAATTTAAAAGTAACTGAAGTTCACTTTAATAATTTTATATTTTTTCATATATGTATTAACACTTCCTCAAGGGGCCGAAGAAATACAACAGAATAAGATTATATCAGATAGTCTGGGTTCGAATCTCCTGGTGATTGATGGGCAAGTTCCTACTCAAGCTGAAATGCATGAAGAGTTGAGGGCTATTCGAGCTCTTTTGTTGAGAAATGAAGAGGAGTTGAATCAACTTAGGGCTGAAAGAGAAGCTAGTTTGCAACGGGATGAGCATACGGATGGGAATTACTCCAACCGCTCAAACCGTACCGAGCCATCAATGGTAAGGTCACAAGTTGTCCTGAAAATGTTGTTGCTAATGTGAATGGTGTTAATAATGTGGTGGAGCCTCGTGTTGTAGTCGCTCCTCGTACTAGTAACTTTAAGTATGAGAGCTTTCAGAAATGTGGAGCCAAGGCATTTGATGGTACTCTAGATGCTGTAGGTGCCATGGAATGGTTGGATGATATCGAGGTTGTGTTTGCTTCATGTTATTGCCCTGAGGATATGAAGGTATTGTGTGCTTCCCGTATGTTGAAGAAGAATGCTCGTAATTGGTGGAGGGTTGCTACTATTTCTTTGACCCCGAGGTGCTAGCTAATATGCCTTGGGGTACCTTTAAGGAGAAGTTCTTGGAAGAATATGTGGGTACTCGTGAACTGAGGTTGATTGAGAAAGAATTCAGAGCTTTAATAGCTAAGCCGGGTGCCATAACTGAGTATGCCCACTCATTTATGGAAAAGCTTAAGTTTGTTGGTCATTTGGTTCGTAGAGATGTGGATCAGGTTGAAGCTTACTGTGATGGTCTTCCCGCTAGCTATCGTGGCCTTTGTAGACAACACATTACATTGTCTGCTGCGATTAAGGAGTCCAAGAGGTTGGATGATGATTTCAAGGGTGAAAAGGTAGTAGTGAAAGCTAATGATGATAAGCAATCAGGTTTAAAAAGGAAGCATGATGGGTCAAGTGGATCTAATAGGAAGTTCAAGAAAGGTCCGTCTTCAAGAAGTGGGGGCAGCAGCTATGCAAAGCCAAAGAATTGGTGTGGTACTTGTAAGGCGCCTCACTCGGGTCCATGTTCAGATAAGACCCGAATGTGTGATACTTGTGGTGGTACGGGTCATCCTACTTCAGGATGCAAGGACAAGCCAAAGTGTTATCGGTGTCAACAAACCGGTCATTTCATCAAGGATTGCCCACAAGGAAGAGATGATGGAAAGAAGACGGCTGTCCAAAAGCCTAAAGCTCGAGCCTTTCAGCTGACAGTCGAAGCTGCCAAGGATAACGACGAGGTAGTAAGCGGTACATTTCTTGTTAACTCAAAACCTGCTTCTGTACTTTTTGATTCGGGTGCAAATAGATCTTTTGTGTCCACCTTATTTGCTCCTAAGCTTGATAGGGTCACTACTCCTCTTGATTGCTCTATAGAGGTTGAAATTGCTAACGGTACCATTAGTGACATTCAAGAAGGTTATGATGATTGTTCTATTGAGATTGAAGGTCGCTCTTTTCCGGTCCAGTTATTGCCTACTACTCTTGCCGGTTTTGATATAGTGATAGGTATGGATTGGTTGTCTCAAAATGATGCCACAATTATATGTTCTCAAAAGGTAGTTCGTTTCACTACTCCGGATGGTGAGGTCATTTCCGTTTATGGAGATAAGAAGAAGGGGAGCATAAAGATTATTAATTTGATGAAGGCTCTCAATTGCATTCGGCATAACAAGAATCACTTTCTTGCCTATGTTATTGATACACGAAAAGAGAAGTCTCCGATCCCTAATGTTGATGTAGTTTCTGAATTTTCTGATGTCTTTCCGGATGATCTTCCCGGTATTCCTCCCGACCGAGAGGTCATCTTTCAGATTGATCTCGTACCCGGTGCTACTCCTATTGCAAAAGCACCATATCGTTTAGCTCCCACAGAAATGAAAGAGTTAATGTCCCAGCTTCAAGAGTTACTTGACAAAGGTTTCATACAACCAAGTTCCTCGCCTTGGGGAGCTCCGGTTCTTTTTGTCAAAAAGAAAGACGGTTCTATGCGCATGTGCATAGACTACCGTGAGCTGAATAAACGAACGGTTAAGAATAAGTATCCTCTCCCGCGTATTGATGATCTTTTTGATCAGCTCCATGGTGCTTCTTACTTCTCTAAGATTGATTTGCGGTCTGGCTATCATCAATTAAAAGTCAAAAAGGAAGATGTGGCCAAGACAGCTTTTCGTACACGTTATGGGCACTATGAGTTTCTTGTCATGCCTTTTGGGTTGACAAATGCTCCAGCCGCTTTCATGGATTTAATGAATCGGGTATGTCGCCCATTCTTAGATCATTTTGTGATTGTCTTCATTGACGATATTCTAATTTATTCAAAGTCCGAAGCCGAGCACCATGAGCACTTAAGAGCTGTTCTTGAGGTTCTTAGGGAGAAAAAGTTATATGCAAAGTTCTCCAAGTGTGAATTCTGGCTCCGAGAAGTTCAATTTCTCGGGCATGTTATCATCTTCTGAAGGTATTAAAGTTGATCCTGCCAAGATTGAAGCTGTATCTAAATGGGAACAGCCAAAGACACCCACGGAGATTAAGAGTTTTCTCGGTTTAGCTGGCTATTATAGGAGGTTTATTCAAGATTTCTCCCGAATAGCTAAGCCAATGACTGAATTGACAAAGAAAGGTGTAAAGTTTGTATGGACGGAAGCTCAAGAAAAGGCCTTTCAAACGCTTAAGACAAAGTTATGTGAAGCTCCTGTCCTAGCCTTACCCGAAGGTACTGATGATCTTGTTGTTTATAGTGATGCTTCTATTTCAGGTTTGGGTTGTGTCCTAATGCAAAGGGACAAAGTTATTGCATATGCTTCACGTCAGTTGAAGCCTCATGAAAAGAATTACCCGACCCATGATCTTGAATTGGCTGCAGTAGTGTTTGCTTTGAAGTTGTGGAGGCATTACTTATATGGCACCAAATGTACATTGTTTACGGATCATAAGAGTTTGCAATATGTGTTCTCACAAAAGGAAATGAATGTAAGGCAAAGGAGATGGATGGAACTTCTGAAAGATTATGATTGCGAGATTAAATATCATCCCGGTAAAGCCAATGTGGTGGCGGATGCATTAAGTAGGAAAGTGCAGAATTTTTCTTGTAGATTGATGAGCACGGTTGTTCAAGCCAAGTCGGGGTTACTCGACCGCATCAAGGAAGCACAAGTTAAGGCTTTATGAAGGATAATATCGATAATGAGAGTATTGGAAAGAAGAAAAGACTTGTGATGGAGACGAACAGCCGTGGATTTAAGACTTATAAGGGCCGAATATGGGTACCATTGCTTGGTGGTAACCGAGAATTGATCCTTGAAGAAGCTCATAGGTCAAGATATTCAGTCCATCCAGGTATTACCAAGATGTATGCAGATTTGAAGCCCATCTATTGGTGGCCAAACATTAAGGGAGAAGTTGCTCATTTTGTTGAAAGATGTTTGACTTGTGCACGTGTGAAAGCTGATCACAAAAAGCCATATGGAATGTTGCATCAATTGGAGATTCCGGAATGGAAATGGGACCATATTACTATGGATTTTGTGACTAAACTACCAAAAACACCGAAAGGAAATGACATGGTATGGGTTATTGTGGATAGATTGACAAAGAGTGCTCATTTCTTGGCAACAAGACAAGATGTACCACTAACTAAGATGGCAAAGATGTATGTGGATGAGATCGTAGCAAAGCATGGTGTTCCTTATCCATTGTTTCAGACCGAGACACGAGATTTGTGTCTAACTTTTGGAAGGGTCTTCAGCGAGAGTTAGGTACCAGAATTAATTTGAGCACCGCCTATCACCCTCAAACTGATGGGCAAAGTGAAAGGACCATACAAACGTTGGAAGACATGTTGAGAGCTTGTGTATTAGAGTATGGTGGAGCATGGGATGAACACTTGAAATTGATCGAATTCACTTATAATAACAGCCACCATGCAAGTATCGGAATGCCACCATTTGAAATGCTTTATGGTAGGAGATGTAGGACTTCGAGTTGTTGGATGGAACCCGGTGAAAAGCAGTTTACGGGTCCTGAAATCATTGAAATCTCAGCTGAAAAAGTTAATGTGGCAAAGGAAGCACTTCGTGTGGCTAGAGAACGACAAAAGACTTATGCCGACAAGAAAAGGAAGCCAATTGAGTTCCAAGTTGGTGATTTGGTGATGCTGAAAGTTTCCCCATGGAAAGGAGTAATTCGTTTCGGAAGGAAGGGAAAGCTAAGCCCACGTTTCATAGGACCTTTCAAAATTCTGAAACGTATCAAGGATGTAGCTTATCAATTGGAACTACCCCCAGAATTGGATGGAATTCACCACACGTTTCATGTTTCGTATTTGAGGAAGTGTTTGGCCAATGAGTCAAGTGTTATTCCAATTGAGGATGTGAGCATTAATCCTCAGAAAAGAATAGTGGATGAACCAGTAGCGATACTCGAAGAAGAAAGCAAAAGAAACTTCGCCGAAAGTTGATTGATCTCGTGTTGATTAAATGGAAACATAACCACGGTGAAAGTTTAACGTGGGAGACCGAGTCAGTGATGAAAGAGAGAATATCCCACCTATTTGATCTGAGGCGATTCCGAGGATGGAATCCTCTTAAGGGGGAGGTAATTGTAACATCCCAAACGTTTTATGTTTGACTATTTGACTTTCCGTTAGTTAACGTTAAGTCTATTATGTTTATGTGCCCTATAGGGATTATGTGATTAAATGCTTATGTGTTTAATATGAAATGAAGTAAAGTGAATTAAATGAAAGTAATTTAAAGTAAAGTATGAAAGTTAAGTGCTTGTTAGATCGTTAAGTCTCCCGGTAGGTGAATTAAGCTACGAAAGTAAAGTTTAGGAAGTCGAGGGGCCTATGGGCACTAAAGGAAACTTATGGTCAGGAGTTTAAGGTCTAGTGAGACCCCAATAGCTGCACATTTCGTGATTAAGCCCTAGGAACAGATCCCCTCCCTCTCAAGACAAGTTTTCTCCAAGAATCAATCGTTTCGTGTCGTTTCGATCAAGTTTGATTAAGATTTCGAATCCTCGAATTCATCTACAGGTATTATGGCTGATCTTACTCTTAAATCTGATCATGTATGTCTTAGTAGTGATTTCGATCCAGGCCATAGGGTTTGGGTTGGGTTATTTGATCAAACGTTTATTGAATTCATGTCGTTCGGGTGTTTTAAAGATTGAATTATGATGTAAAGGATTAAGGGATTAATAGGATGGTTTAAGTTGATGAAAGTGCAATTGAAAGGATTAATTTTAAGTCCCCAGGTTGGATTTGGGGTATGGGTTCGTATGGAATTCGTTTGATCATAGAACAAAGATTAGGTTTCTGGTCGACACTCCAGGTGCGACGCACCAGTAGGGTGGTGCGGCGCACCACAGGCCATTTTGGAAAAATGGTGTTCAGCCAAAAGCCCGATATGCGACGCACCAAGGGTAGGTGCGGCGCACATTCGCATGTTCAGAATTTCTGATCATTTTATGCGGCGCACCAAAGGGGTAGGTGCGGCGCACCTGCATATGTTTAGAATTCCCTGTTGATTTTGTGCGACGCACCATGTGGGAGGTGCGACGCACCTCTTGCCCAGTTTTCACAAAACATTTCGTTTAGCTTATATTTCGATCTTATATTCATTCTAGGTTGTCGGGAGCACTTAGCAAGCACTATAAGATACTTTTAACTTGTTGGTAAGCTGTATCGAGGTAAGATAACATCTTTTGTCACCTGTTGGTACAACAAAACACGTTTCCATAAGTTAAACCTTCCAATTGAATATGTATGCACGTTTTATGTTTATGGGAGACTATGGGAGGTTGCAAAGGGATATACTACTTACCATTTATGATGTATAACATGCTTATGCAGGTTGCAAAGGTATGAGGTAAGTAAGTACACATGAAATGATGAGATGTTTAAATTATGTGACCATGAAATGATGAAATGTTATGATATGTGATTGCATGTGTGGCTTGATCACCTAGTCACTAGTCCTTTGATTAGGATTGCCATGTTCATGTGCACGTTAAGGGCCCTAAAGTAAAAGATGATATGTGATTAGCTTAGGTGAAAGAGTAGCCTAAACTAATTAAGCGATTAAAGTCTCGAGCATATGTAAAGTCTTGTGTTAAGCTTAACCCGTGCTAGCTCGTCGGGCTGGTGCGTACGTGGTCACTTGAGTTGCTCCTTGTGGCATAGTTACGTTTGAGTATTCCGGGTGAAGTAACTAACCACCAATGCGTAAAGGCATAAACGGTTTATTCAGTTGGATTGACTTTGTCATTCCTTAACGACGCCGATGGACCACCTTTTGGTTTACCCATCATGTCGGGTGTGAGGACTCCATGTATGGTCTATGACCGCCTACACACAACCCCACATCCCTATGCAAGTGGCATAAGTCACTAAGCCTACGTCTTGGCAAATAAAGAAAGAAAGATGAAGAAAGAAAGTATAGGCACACTTTAGGACATGTTGAACCTAATGTGTATCTTATGATGTTATGTATGTGTGTGATATTAACTTAAAATGCAGATTTTGTTAATATATGAAATTGGCAAACGTTTTCAAGTTATGTTATCTTACTTAGCTAATTTTATTAGCTAACACTTGTTCTTTGAAAATGTTGTGCCTTCAGGATAATCAAGTTTGAGCTAGGCGAGGATTAGCTTGGTGAGACTTGGGTAGACGAATAAAGAAGCTTAGCAAAGACATTAAACGCTTAGACTTCCTTTAGCCTCATGTTTGGCTATTTCATTTACGATTAAAGACTTGTATTAATGTGGCATTTATGTTGGTGCCAAAGCTTGGATTTACTTTTATTGTTTTGATGATGCTAGTAGTAACACCAAATTTTAAAGGTACCATCCGTTACGGATGGGGCAGATTTTGAAAGTGATCCTTTCCGCTTATTTAAACGCCGTTTGGCAAAGTTTTGAAAAAATCCAAGTTTTTAAACGACGGGTGTTACAATATACAACTTTCTCAAAGTTAAGGTCGCAATTTATGGGTGTTGTTTCCCTTTTCACAAGAGCTCCCCTGTCGTCCGGACCAATGATGGAATCATCCATATAAAAGAACCTACTTTTCCAACCCTTTACAGACTCTTTCACACCAAAGATACATTCAGGCACCCCGCAGCCTGGCCTTTTCTCTATTGTATACCAATTACCCGCATTACCCAATCGAAAGAACTTGCGGAAAGATCAAGCGTAGGCTCCTCATGCTGAGCCCTACAACACGCCTCAAACATAGTAATCCGTAAAGCACCATAAGGAGTGATTTGGGATATATGGCATCTAAAATACTTCAATACGCTTAGGAAAAACGGTGTGAACGGGAGGCGGACATTACCTAACTCAAACATACCAAAGTAAAGCCCAATCTTACCATCCGGAACCGCACTAATGGTTTCTGAAGGTCGCGGCAGGGTGTAACCATACCCGGGCGGAAACCTATACTCCGAAAGGAGCTCGGCTAGTTCGTCTTTGGTGGCCGTACAAAATTGAATATGTAAATCCGTCCTATTACCCATAGAAAAGAGAAGTAAAACAAAAAATATATACCTGTGCAAAAGGCTCCGGTTTCGGCGACAAATAAAAGGCTCTGGTTCGGTGGCAAGCGAAAAGGCTGCGGATTCTCTCCAAATTTTGAAGAGAGAGAAGTTGGGAAAGTGTAAAGTGAAAATAATGAGGAGAAGTTTGAGTATTTATAGGCAAGAGGCAATTCATGGACCGGCCTCCCAAAAACCCTAGATCGAGACACGTGTCATAATATCTTAAAAGATCCAACGGGCTCAAGGCTACGCACGCATCCCAAGGAAAGCCCAACAGTCACGGGCCCGCTTACCACTTGACATATTTAATATAATATTTAATTTTAAAACAAAAGAAAAGGAGGGGAAGGAACATATATGGAAGCAAACATTTAATGCTCAAGACCTCGAAATGTCTCGGATAATAAAGGTTGCGGATCATAAAAAATGTTAATGATAATAAAGGCTGCGGATCGAAAAACAAGAGTACAAAATAACTTGTACATAATTAAATAAGCAAGATTCATCTAACCTATCACCCTAAACGCTTAAGATGCTAGGCTGGGGGGCTTGATGATGTACCACCCTTAAAGGCTACGGATTAAGGAGCATAACCAACATTAAGGATGGAGCCTAATTATGCTCAGGCCTCCATCCGCAGCCTCCTTCAGAACCGAAGCCTCTCATGAGATCAGCCTAAAAGTACGCTGTACTACGAATGACGTATGAATTGGGACCATCATCAGACCACTTTGTCCAAGCTCGGCAATGGGACAAAGTTTGTTACACTACAGTCCACACCGAATAACGGCCTCCTGCCTCGCCAACGTCACCCTAAGGGGACCAGATTCTAGATCCCTCCATGAGGCACTATAAATACCCTTCATTGGCGACTTTAGAACCCAATGACAAATTCACCCAAACACCTCACTCTTACACTTGGTGGCGTGAAGCAACTGTGATACTTCACACCAATTGGGAACCGCCAACAAGTCTAAGAAATCCTACAACCATTTCCTAATACGAGATTAACCCCCAGTAATTAAGTGTAACTTTACCCTTAAACACTTCTTAATATTATCTATCTTAAAGATTATGTAACTTTATGCAAAAGCCATTGACTAGAATACATATGAGCGTCACATGCGCATTTTATAATGTTAAACTCACATCTACTTGAACATTTGTACAAGAAGATATTGTTGATATTCTTTATGCACAATTAGTGGATCAAAGAGATTTTTTTAACCGTAAAAGCTTTTTAAAAATAAAAAAGTTTGAATACGATATTACATAAAGAATCGTTTAAGGCATACATAGTCTCATATTAATTATTAATTTATTTGCCAAATAATTTAAAAGTAACTGAAGTTCACTTTAATAATTTTATATTTTTTCATATATGTATTAACACTTCCTCAAGGGGCCGAAGAAATACAACAGAATAAGATTATATCAGATAGTCTGGGTTCGAATCTCCTGGTGACTTATAGGCTCCAGATTCGAATACTCATTTTGTCAACTTTGAGATATAGGTAGTCCTTCTATGAGGCTTAACTTGGGTATATCCTAAGGAGACAGAGTTTAACTCTATTAATCGTCGTGCTTTTGGGCGGATTAGTAGGGGTTTCCCCCATTGGGTATTTGAAATAGACATTTCTACTTCGAGAGAGCTCTCTAGCACGGACCCCGTTAAAATAACGTATGTTAAACTCTCGCTGTCAAATTACGACACGAAATTTCAAGCGAAATTCACCTTTCCCAAAAAAAAAAAAAGATACTGCGCTAGTAAGTTATGGTTGCCACGAAAAATAACTTTTTTTCAAATCGACTAGCTAACCAAAGGAAGAAAGTAACTATTACTTTGAAATACTTCACTACCACTGCTACTACAGTTATGATTAAACAAAATACCATTCTTAGAACGTTTCGGAAAATGTGCCTATACAAGAATACCAAAACGCCATCTCATTGTTAAAACTTAAAAGGCGGTTCCCGAATAATGGAAAGAAATACCTTATTAAGTGTTAAATTGTAATGGGCAATTTAAACTTTTTCATATTAAAAAGGTAAATAATATTATATATTAAAAAGTTATTAAACTTTTTATAAAGATTCATCTATAATACTATATAAAAGTTATACCACATTATCGAAAAGTTACACATTTCAGTATGAAAATTATTACATTTCAGTATTTTAATTATCACTTACATGATATATTTACTTTAGTCAATTCTTACACTTTAAATATTAATTAATAATATTTAACAGGAGTCTCTTCTTTGTGGGCTTAGGATGCAGTTTCACTGTCGGTCATGCTTCTTTAAAAGCTGCTTCATGCAAAGTGGCCAAACACGAGAAGACGTGTCTTGACAACCAACACGTGTTTATACCCTTTGCATTTGATATCTTTGGGTTTCTTGCACCTAAGGCCGTCGAGTTATTTGGAAGGGTCCAACGGGTCATGCATAGTAATGTTATGACGCGACGATCGATGAATGTAGCTTTTAAACGTCTTAGTTTTGCTATTCGAAAAGGAGTAGCGACGCAGTTTGTTGGCCGTTTGCCTTCTATTTCTATGTAATTATTTGTCCATGATGTGAACAATGTTATTAAGTATAAGGGGAAAGTGAAGGTGGAGTTGTCTCGCATCCAAGTTGGATGAAAAACCCCTCACATCTTGTTTTTTTATTTCATAAAAATCATGGGGGCCCCATCATTTATTAATTATACAAAAGTATTTAAAAATAGTATGTGAGAGGTTTTTCACCTAAGTTAGGTGTGTGACAACCCCACACTCACTTTTCCCTAAGTATAAGGGGAAAGTGAAGGTGGAGTTGTCTCACATCCAAGTTGGGTGAAAAACCTTATGGATTAACAATGAGTTACCTTATGTATTTTATCAAATTTTCCATTTTTATAATTATTATATTAATAACTGGATTAACCCCACACTCACTTTTCCCTAATTATCTTATGTATTTTATCAAATTTTCCATTTTTATAATTATTATATTAATAACTGGATTACAATGAGTTAATACACGACATATTCAGGTCGCTCCATGCAGATACATTGTAGTAGATATTTAAAATTCCAAACACCAAAATAGGAGCCACCGTGCCCCACAAAGAAGATGTGATGCTAATTAAGCTCGACATTATACGAGACTCTTTTTTAGACGGTTTTATCCATGCATGTTTTTTTTGTGTGTGTTACGTTCGTAGGAATAACATTGGCTAGGCTTTTTTCTCTTTTGTCTCTTACGGGTGTATTCTGTTGCTATATTTGTTTGGATGTATGGTGTTTACATGTCATAACGTTTTGTTGAACATGATTTCTATTAAAGTATTAAATTTGTTGACCGTTCAAAAAAAACATCGTGCAGTGGAAACTCGGAAGAAATGATATCCTTCATTAGCTAGCTGAAAATATTAATTTTAATTTTAATTTTAATATATACTAAAAGACAACTGACCTAACCTCAATTGACCAATCACAACTTTCAATTTCTCAAAATTAATTAAATCAGCACATGTCTAAATTAATTTACACTTTTTGGTTTTCCATCACCAATTTACACTTTTAAACCTTTTTCTTAAAATAATAATTTTATTAAAATAAAATAGATAAAATATAAAACTCATGTTTATCCCAAATATCCAACTAATTAAATAATAAAAAAAAAACTTTTAATAAATAAAAATAACTTTGTTTACAATTAGTCCCCATCCAACTCTAATTATAACTTATCAAATTATCAATGATTTTATATAAAGAAAATAATATATCTAACAAATAACAACTATATAATCTAAATCTTTCATGAAAAACAAATACACAACAAAATCTACAAGAAGTTTTTTTTAATTGTATTATTAAGACAACTGTTACAACAACAAGCCATAACAGGATATTAAAAGATGAACAAGTTAAACGCTTTCGTGAATATTTCAGTATTACGTTATTTATTTTTGAATTTAGGTTTGTTCTTTCATAATTTTAATTACATTGTTTATATTTGAATTCACTGGTTTGTTCTTTCAAAACTTTTCTTGGATTACATATATATAATTTAGCTTTAATATGTCATAAACAATCCGTGTATTTGACACGGGCCTAAATAAGTCTTAATATATACTAAAAGACAACTGACCTAACCTCAATTGACCAATCACAACTTTCAATTTCTCAAAATTAATTAAATCAACACATGTCTAAATTAATTTACACTTTTTGATTTTCCATCACCAATTTACACTTTAACCCAATTTAAAAATAATTAATATTTTATTGCATAATGTCTATCTAATAAAAGGTTATAACAATTGGATGAATACAAATTAATATTTATATCAAATATTTTATTTTATATTATTAATTGTAATCAACTAATTGTATTGTTGTTATTAGTAATTGTAATCAGACTATAATTAGGATAATCATTGTTGTTATTAGTAATTGGATTTTAAACTAAATTAATTTACACTTTTTGATTTTCCATCACCAATTTACACTTTAACCCAATTTAAAAATAATTAATATTTTATTGCATAATGTCTATCTAATAACAAAATATAGCTAAAAGTTAAAGAGGTTACAACATTGATTAATACGAATTAATATTATATCAATATTTTATTTTTATATTATTAATTGTAATCAAATTAATTGTAATATTGTTGTTATTAGTAATTGTAATCAGACTATAATTAGGATAATCATTGTTGTTATTAGTAATTGGAATCAAACTATATTTAGGATACAAATTCTTCTTATATAAACTGAACTCTACAAATAAAATCACAACACACGAAATCATTGAAAACCCACGAACCAACTGCTACTTTTATTGTTCTTAAGAACCATGGCTAACGAAAATAAAATTACTTTTTTTGCAAGACATCAATGAAAACTCGGTCAATTGTGTAATCAAAGTTAAGATATTGTTTCTCTGAAAGAATTTGTATGAAAAAAAACCAGTGTACACCATCCAGCCTTGATATGATTTAGCATTCAGTATTAACATTTGAATATCTCAATTTCTTTTTGAGTATATTTTTACATTTAACGTATAAGTATTTTTTTTGTTTGATGTACGAATTTTTATATTGATAATATTGTAAGACTCGTGTATTTGACACGGGTTTTAAATCTATATATACTAAAAGGCAACTGACCTAACCTTAATTAATCAATCACAACCCCCAATTTTTCAAAATTAATTAAATCAACACATGTCTAAATTAATTTACACTTTTTGGTTTTCCATCATCAATTTACACTTTAACCCAATTTTAAAAAAAATAATTCACACTTTTTGGTTTTCCATCACCAATTTACACTCTAATCTAATTTTAAAATAATTAATACTTTATTGCATAATGTCTATCTAATAACAAAATATAGCTAAAAGTAATATTGTTGTTATTAGTAATTGTAATATAATTAGGATAATCATTGTTGTTATTAGTAATTGGAATAAAATTATATTTAGGATACAAGTTCTTCTTATATAAACCGAACCATACAAATAAAATCAAAACACACAAAATCATTGAAAACCCACGAACCAACTGCTACTTTTATTGTTATTAAGAACCATGGCTAACGAAAATAAATTACTTTTTTTAAGACATCAATGAGAACTCGGACAATTGTGTAATTATGGTTAAGATATTGCTTCTCTGAAAGAGTTTGTATTAAAGAAACCCTGCTACACATGCAGCCTTGATATGATTTAATATTTAGTATTTGCATTTGAATATCTCAATTTCTTTTTTAAATATATTTTTACATTTTAACGTATAAGTATTATTTTATTTCATATATATTAATTTCTATATTGGAAATGTTGTAAAACCCGTGTATTTAACAAAGGTCTAAAATCTAGTATACAACCAAATTGTTGGTCGAGAATAAGGCCGGTCCTTATAGGGGAAAATGTGGGGCGTCCGACGCCGGCATGGCGGAGGACGCTATTAGCACCGCCGGCGTCTAGGCGTGCGTCCGGCGTGTTTGTTCTAAGGTTAGACGCGGCTTGATGGAGGCAATGTGGGGCCCCTTCGTTTGAATATTGATACAAAATAAAAAAAAAGCTTTTTTTTTGAAAATAGCCGTTGGTTTCAACCAACACCCCCCGCTCCTCTTTTTTTTTTTTCTATTTAAACCTCCACCATTTCTTCACATTTCACTACCATTTTTCAATTTCTTACTCAAAAACTATACTTTCTCTCAACAATTCATCCACCAAAATGCCTAGAAGAATCAACCAAAACCAAAACCAATTCCCAAATCAACAATCACTACCCACGATAAACACTATCGATGCTGATTTTGACGCGCTTCTTCAAATGGGACCTCTTCCAGTGGGATGTCCCCCGTCCATGTCGTCTTCTAATATGATGGGGCATCTAGCAGCCTAGGTTCGATGAACCAGTCATTTTTGAATTTGTTAAATTCGCCCGTGTTTAATGAACAGTTTCAGCAGTTCATGTTAATGCAACAATTTCAACAATATCAAGCTACGAATCAACAATTCCAGAGGGCAGTAGGTAAGACTTCTTCTCAAGCGACACGAACTAGTGTCGCCTCTGCGGAGGAAGAAGTCGAAGAGGTTCCTGCACCTACCAAACGGTTGACAAAAAAAGGGGTTGATGTAGCGAAGAAAGCGAAGTGGTCCATGGAGGAGGCGGTTTTGTTGTCTCAGGCGTGGACACATGCTTCACAGGACTCAGTTGTAGGGATTAGCCAAGATGAGACAATGTTTTAGGCTAAAGTGGTCGAATGGTTCAACGATAGCCGCCCAGCGGGAGAGCGCAACAAGAGTCAAATACAAGGGAAATGGAACAAGATCAAGAAAACTTGTAAGCAGTTTGGAGCAATCTTGAAGAGACTGCTCGAGCAAGGACGACAGAGCGGCGCAGACGAAAGACAAGTGTACAATACCGCTCATGAGCAGTATATAAGGATTCATGGTCCGACCCGATTTCAGTATGAGGCGTGCTACGATGTACTGAAAGATTGTCCCGCCTTTTGGCAAGACCATAGTATTGCCAAACGAGGCGTAGCTGATTATGTTGATTTGGGTGATGATGAGGCACACTTTGGGGTGCATACGAGTGTCGACCTGGATGTGGCGATGGACCAGTTGTTTGGAGACGACCCAATTAGGAAACCACCGGGTCGTAATGTTAGTCGGAAATTGTCTAGTGGTTCAGATGCGACTTCTAGCCGTGGTAGTTCGAGTGGGTCAGAAATGGCGTTGAGCAAGCTTGATCAAATGCTCTTGATGCAAAAAGAGCAGATAAATTTTTTTGATGAGGATCGGATGAAGGTAGAGGAGGAGCGGAAGAAAAGAGAGGATCATCGCTTCCGAAAGAAGGTCATGGAGGCATTGAGGCTTCTGCAGCAACCAATTCCCTCCGGTATAGAGGACGGCGAGTTGGAGATGATCAAGGCTTCGCGTAAAAACCTGATGGATAAGTACGGGCCGTATTTTAAGGATATTTAAGTCCTTGTATTGTAGGTTAATGTGTTTTAATTCCTAGGTTTAATTTGTAGGTTAATGTGTTTTTAGGATGTAATGTTTTATTTTTAAGTATTGTAATCTTTATGTTTAATAATAAAAGGGAAAAGTGAGTATGGGGCTGTTATGCAACTAACTTGGGTGAAAAACTCCTCACATACTAATTTTTTAATATGTTGAATAAATGTTTGGGCCCCCATGTTTTTTTATGTTTTAAAAAATGGTATGTGAGGGGTTTTTCACCCAACTTAGGTGCCTAACAGCTTCATATTCTCTTCCCCCATAATAAAATATGTTTTAATAATAATAAAATGTGTTTGTTTAATTTTATGAAAAAGAAAAATGAAATAATAAAATAATGGATGAATAGTGGAAGAAGTGGGGAGTATAAAGAGGGGCCTAACCACATGCATTAGTTGACTAAATCGTTTCATTGAGGTTTCTTTTGGCATCGATCTATCCTAGCTACGAATCAAGACAGAATAGTTATTAGTCCATGAGCATCTTGTGCTCACTATTCACTAATGCACACTCATGGCGGCCATTGTCCTTTCTTTTCCAATTGTACGTAATTATCATTGACTCACTTCAAACGATCATTAACCAAACAACTTGGTCAATATGAGATTAATCCATTTGATAGAGACTTATGTCACTTTCGAAGAAGTTAAATGTTCAATCCTTAGTATGGGTTAATATGAGATTATTTGGGGTAGTTTAAGAGGTTTGTTTTGTTCGACTGCTAACAGGATAAGGTAACGTTACACAAATTTAGGCCTTTTTCGCACCAAGGCTTTTTCCAAAATTTAATGTCGTAATGATTTGATGTACTTCATCAGTTCATCTTTGCCAATGCCAACATTCATACCACATTGTCGAAAAAGTGTTAGCATTGCGCATATACAAGGATAACATACTTAATTATATTTATCTAAAAAAGTTTCGAAGATATGATATCTTGTAAAGAAATATGACTTGTGACTACAGCTTGATGCCTTTGATGGTAACTTGTAACTAATATTCATATTCATTATAGAGTATATCTATATATACTATCTATATAAACAAACTACCCCCCTCACAATTTAACACTCTACCTTTAAAATCTCTAATTTGCCCTTTTAATTTACACTACTATCAAACACTTTATCCCTGAAATTCCGAAAATACCCTTAAAAAAAAACCCTTACGCGTGCGTCTTATGCAAACCAACAAAACACACACACATTTGGTTTTCTCTGAGTCATGCCCCCCAAAACCGCCGCCTGATTCTATACAACCACCGTCGCCGGAAATGAAACCGGTGTCATAGCCACCAACCCCAGCCGCCGGGATCGATTCCTGTTTCATACCTCCAACCACTTTGTATTAATTTTTTTCTTCTAATTCTCGATTTTTTTTCGGATTTTGTTTCAAGATGATATGTACCCGTTATTACAGTTTTTTGTGTTGGTATTGTTATTTTTCACAGATCTTGATAATGGTTCATATTCCTATCCAATTTATAAAGGTATTATTGATATTAAATCTTTTTTTCTTTTATGCTTAAATTTGATGATGTGATTTTTTGTTATTATCATTTAGGTTTACTAGCAGTGTTTCACATATACTGGATTCCAAAGTGGATATCATCATCAATTGAGGTTGTTTCATTAGTACTATTTTAATTTTTGTTTAAAATGTAATATGAGTAACCTAGGACATTAAATAGTAAGAAACATATTGAAGAGATAATGAGATAATTAGGTGGTTTGTAATGGACATAGTGCTCAAGACCACTTATACGTCACAATATGACTTATCATACCTTATTCCCAACCTTTACTTTACCTTGTACTTTTATTAATAGTTAAATCTATTAACTAGGTAAAGGTATGTAAAGTAAAAAATATTCCTCGTAATCAGTGTAAAAGTGTGTAAGTACTTTTACACTAAGATGCTTCAGTATTCGATCAGGTAGAATCAGCTTCTGAGCTCCACATCTGAACTGATTCTCTTTATTCAGACTTCAGTCTTTGACTTCATTCTGAACGGTATTCTGATACGTTGATCTGAACTGAAGTGAAGCTTCAGTGAATTAATTCTGAACGACTTCAGAATTCTGTACAAGTATTCTTCACTGAGCTTCAGCTATTTCTGAACAAATTATACTTGGTCGATTTTCGACCTAACAATTATCATTTAGGTTTACTAGCAGTGTTTCACATATACTGGATTCCAAAGTGGATATCATCATCAATTGAGGTTGTTTCATTAGTACTATTTTAATTTTTGTTTAAAATGTAATATGAGTAACCTAGGACATTAAATAGTAAGAAACATATTGAAGAGATAATGAGATAATTAGGTGGTTTGTAATGGACATAGTGCTCAAGACCACTTATACGTCACAATATGGTTTCCTTTGAATTGGTGTGATGTAGGATTAGCTGAAAGTATATCTGGCTGCTCTTTAACCATGTAACTGCTTCCAGTGAGCACTAAACGTCATGGTACAAGGGTTGCTGTCAAGAATTTGAGCCAAGGTGCATTCAAGAAGGTTCTGGTGAAACTTGCGATGCCTTTTGATCATCCCTTTTATTGTTTTAAAATTTACAAATAGTTAGATGATTGTTAACCATACTTTGACAACAGGTAACGGCAATGGATTGAAGGGAAATTGACTCATTCCTATTCAAGAAAGGAGATGTTCGTATATCGTGTGAAAATCACCTGATTCAAGAAAGGAGATGTTTGCAACACTTCTTGATATCCACTTTCTCATTTCTTATGTTTTATATATATATATATATATATATATATATGTATATGTATTATATATGTATTATATATATGTCATGGGTACATTTGTTGTATTAATGTATAAGTGTATATTGATTTGTGTAATGCGAGGTGCTGTATGGATCATTATTCAGGATCGGGTTGCTTTTGAGGATGTTGTTAGGGTCACTTCTCTGGTCACTTACTGCTATTCTGTCACAAGATAAGGTCACATTTGGCTTATTTTATAAGAGTAAAATTTTCTACATGATTATTAGAATCTGGTATTTTATTCTAAGCCTTCTAACATAATATTTTAAAATATATTTTAAGAGACCATTTGGTTTATTTTAGCAGTCTAACCGTTAAATTTGAATGATTTGTAACTTCTTTTACATGTTTTTATGTACTTATATATGCAAGTGCAATAGAGAGCAATTCAAATGATTACGAGATGTGTGAAGTTCTTAGACTGATATATTGGATTAAGCAGTGCTTTGTTGATGGAGCAGATGAGTATTTGCAACTGGTGGATGCATGCAGTTCAATTATCACAACATTTAGTAACAACTAGAAGGATATTCCAATTAGATGTATGCCCTTTTCCTTTTATCATTTTTACTTGGAATGCACCCTTTTTTAACTATTGGTGAAATGGGATATTGAAATTTTGATTGTCATGCTTATCTAATGTCTTCATGTAATTTTCATAATCAATGATTAAATTAGAAATCGATTCAAGTATTTCAAAGAGTAGTTTAGTTTTATTAAAAACTTTTGAAACACCTGTATACATTTAAAACGACAAGCAAAATTCTAAATGCTTATCTACGTGTTTTACTTCCTTTTCAATTTTGAAGGTTATTTTTGCATTTTGACTTATTGGTACTAATTCATTGTTTAACTT
This sequence comes from Erigeron breviscapus, assembly GCA_034093135.1. Lineage (NCBI taxonomy): Eukaryota > Viridiplantae > Streptophyta > Magnoliopsida > Asterales > Asteraceae > Erigeron > Erigeron breviscapus. The sequence continues at coordinate 78,248,380 of CM067168.1, forward strand.
TTTGTCCGCATTTGCCTTACTTTTAGATAAACAATCGTTATGATGCTTGCTACCTAATAAAGATTATTATTTAGAAGATTTTGCGTTACTAAATTTAATAACCAATCAATATATATATATATATATATATATATATATATATATATATATATATATATATATATATATATATATATATATATATATATATATATATATATATATATATATATATATATATATATATATATATATATATATATATATATATATATATATATATATATATATATATATATATATATATATATATATATATATATATATATATATATATATATATATATATATATATATATATATATATATATATATATATATATATATATATATATATATATATATATATATATATATATATATATATATATATATATATATATATATATATATATATATATATATATATATATATATATATATATATATATATATATATATATATATATATATATATATATATATATATATATATATATATATATATATATATATATATATATATATATATATATATATATATATATATATATATATATATATATATATATATATATATATATATATATATATATATATATATATATATATATATATATATATATATATATATATATATATATATATATATATATATATATATATATATATATATATATATATATATATATATATATATATATATATATATATATATATATATATATATATATATATATATATATATATATATATATATATATATATATATATATATATATATATATATATATATATATATATATATATATATATATATATATATATATATATATATATATATATATATATATATATATATATATATATATATATATATATATATATATATATATATATATATATATATATATATATATATATATATATATATATATATATATATATATATATATATATATATATATATATATATATATATATATATATATATATATATATATATATATATATATATATATATATATATATATATATATATATATATATATATATATATATATATATATATATATATATATATATATATATATATATATATATATATATATATATATATATATATATATATATATATATATATATATATATATATATATATATATATATATATATATATATATATATATATATATATATATATATATATATATATATATATATATATATATATATATATATATATATATATATATATATATATATATATATATATATATATATATATATATATATATATATATATATATATATATATATATATATATATATATATATATATATATATATATATATATATATATATATATATATATATATATATATATATATATATATATATATATATATATATATATATATATATATATATATATATATATATATATATATATATATATATATATATATATATATATATATATATATATATATATATATATATATATATATATATATATATATATATATATATATATATATATATATATATATATATATATATATATATATATATATATATATATATATATATATATATATATATATATATATATATATATATATATATATATATATATATATATATATATATATATATATATATATATATATATATATATATATATATATATATATATATATATATATATATATATATATATATATATATATATATATATATATATATATATATATATATATATATATATATATATATATATATATATATATATATATATATATATATATATATATATATATATATATATATATATATATATATATATATATATATATATATATATATATATATATATATATATATATATATATATATATATATATATATATATATATATATATATATATATATATATATATATATATATATATATATATATATATATATATATATATATATATATATATATATATATATATATATATATGTGTTTTGGATATAAAGGGTATAAAAGAGGTAAATCAAGTTTTCATTTATTCAAACTCATTCGGTCGTTTTTGGATATAAAGTATAGTAAGTATAGATATTACTGATAAGTGTTTTTATTATTTTAGATGGATTGTTTGGAGGACATTTTCTTAAATCCAAATGCGCCGGAAGGTGTAAATGACGAGTTTGTGTACGAAGAGCCCGATGACGAATTTGAATCCCCAGATGTCTGTGCTGAATTTGATTACGATCACGGTGTTTTTTATACCAAGGAGGTATGTATATAATCCAACCTTTTCATTTTTTGTGTTGTTATTTTGTGAGTAATTGTATTTTGTTATTATTCATTAGATTTGTTGCTATAAAAGTATGTAAGAAAACTAATTATTAAAACTACGGATAAAAAATTGTATATAAAAACATATTAAAAAATGTACGTAAAAATGTAGATTAACAAAAGCTATTGAAAAATTGTTAAAAAAAAAGTGTATAAAAAAGTGTATTATAAAAAAGTGTATAAAAAGTGTATTATAAAAAAGTGTATAAAAGTGTATTATAAAAAGTGTATAAGAAAGTGGATTATAAAAAAGTGTATATAAAAAGTGTATTATAAAAAAGTATATAAAAAAGATAAAAAATGTATTATAAAAAAGTGCATATAAAATCTAATTATAAAAAAGTATATAAAAAAAGTAAAATAAAAGTGTATAAAAAGTGTATTAAAAAAGTGTATAAAAAAGTGCATAAAATAGTGAATTAAAAAAAAAGTATTATAAAAAAGTGCATATAAAATCTAATTATAAAAAAGTATATAAAAAAGTAAAATAAAAAGTGTATTATAAAAAAGTGCATATAAAATCTAATTATAAAAAAGTATATAAAAAGAGTATAAAAAGAGTATATAAAAAAGTAAAAAAAAAAATGTATTATAAAAAAGTGCATATAAAATCTAATTATAAAAAAGTATATAAAAAAGTAAAATAAAAAGTGTATAAAAAGTGTATTAAAAAAAAGTGTATAAAAGTTATTATAAAAAAGTGATTATAAAAAAGTATTATAAAAAAGTAATAAAAAGTGTATTATAAAAAAGTGTATAAAAAGTGTATTATAAAAAAGTGTATTAAAAAAGTGTATAAAAAGTGTATAAAAAGTGTATAAAAAGTGATTATAAAAAGTGTATTAAAAAAAATGTAAAAAAGTGTATAAAAAGTGTATTAAAAAAAAGTGTATAAAAAGTGTATTATAAAAAAGTGTATAAAAAGTGTATTATAAAAAAGTGTATAAAAAAGTGTATTTTAAAAAAGTGTATAAAAAGTGTATTATAAAAAAGTGTATAAGAAAGTGGATTATAAAAAAGTATATAAAATAGTGTATTAAAAAAAATGTATTATAAAAAAGTGCATATAAAATCTAATTATAAAAAAGTATATAAAAAAGTAAAATAAAAAGTGTATAAAAAGTGTATTAAAAAAAAGTGTATAAAAAAGTATATAAAAATGTATAAAAAGTGTATTATAAAAAGTGTATTAAAAAAAAGTGTATAAAAAGTGTATTAAAAAAAAGTGTATAAAAATGTATTATAAAAAGTATGTAAGAAAAATAATTATTAAAACTAGGTAAAAAATATAAAAAGTGCATATAAAATCTAATTATAAAAAAGTATATAAAAAAGTAAAATAAAAATGTATTATAAAAAAGTGCATATAAAATCTAATTAAAAAAAGTATATAAAAAAGTAAAATAAAAAGTGTATAAAAAGTGTATTAAAAAAAAGTGTATAAAAATGTATTAAAAAATGTATTATAAAAAAGTGCATATAAAATCTAATTATAAAAAGTGTATATAAAAAAAAGTATAAAAAGTGTATAAAAAGTGTATTAAAAAAAAGTGTATAAAAAGTGTATTAAAAAAAGTGTATAAAAATGTATAAAAATGTATTATAAAAAAGTGCATATAAAATCTAATTATAAAAAGTGTATAAAAAAGTAAAATAAAAAGTGTATTATAAAAAAGTGCATATAAAATCTAATTATAAAAAAGTGCATATAAAATCTAATTATAAAAAAGTATATAAAATTAATTATAAAAAAGTGCATATAAAATCTAATTATAAAAAAGTGCATATAAAATAATTATAAAAAAGTATTAAAAAAGTGTATTAAAAAAAAGTGTATAAAAAGTGTATTAAAAAAAAGTGTATAAAAAGTGTATAAAAAAGTGTATTATAAAAAAGTGTATAAAAAGTGTATTATAAAAAAGTGTATAAAAAATTATAAAAAAGTGCATATAAAATCTAATTATAAAAAAGTATATAAAATCTAATTATAAAAAAGTGCATATAAAATCTAATTATAAAAAGTGTATAAAAAGTGTATAAAAAGTGTATAAAAAGTGTATTATAAAAAAGTGATATAAAATCAATTATAAAAAAGTATATAAAATCTAATTATAAAAATGTATTATAAAAAAGTGCATATAAAATCTAATTATAAAAAGTATTATAAAAAAGTGCATATAAAATCTAATTATAAAAAGTGTATAAAAAGTGTATAAAAAGTGTATTATAAAAAAGTGATATAAAATCTAATTATAAAAAAGTGCATATAAAATCTAATTATAAAAAAGTGATATAAAATCTAATTAAAAAAGTTATAAAAAGTGTATAAAAATGTATTATAAAAAAGTGCATATAAAATCTAATTATAAAAAGGTATTATAAAAAAGTCATATAAAATCTAATTATAAAAAAGTGCATATAAAATCTAATTAAAAAAGTTAAAAAAGTATAAAAAGTGTATAAAAAGTGTATTAAAAAAAAGTGTATAAAAAGTGTATTTAAAAGTGTAAAAAATGTATTATAAAAAAGTGCATATAAAATCTAATTATAAAAAGTATATAAAAAAAGTAAAATAAAAGTGTATAAAAAGTGTATTAAAAAAAAATGTATAAAAAGTGTATAAAAATGTAAAAAATTATAAAATTATAAAAAGTTATAAAAAGTGTATAAAAATGTATTATAAAAAAGTGCATATAAAATCTAATTATAAAAAGTGTATTATAAAAAAGTATATAAAATTAATTATAAAAAAGTGCATATAAAATCTAATTATAAAAAAGTATATAAAAAAGTAAAATAAAAAATATAATATAAAAAAGTGCATATAAAATCTAATTACAAAAAAGTATATAAAAAAGTAAAATAAAAAGTGATATAAAAAGTGTATTAAAAAAAAGTGTATAAAAAGTGTATAAAAAGTGTATTATAAAAAAGTGCATATAAAATCTAATTATAAAAAGTGTATAAAAAGTGTATAAAAATGTATTATAAAAAAGTGATATAAAATCTAATTATAAAAAGTGTATAAAAAGTGTATTAAAAAAAAGTGTATAAAAAGTGTATAAAATGTATTAAAAAAGTATTATAAAAAAGTATATAAAATCTAATTATAAAAAAGTCATATAAAATCTAATTATAAAAAAGTGATATAAAATCTAATTATAAAAAAGTGTATAAAAAATTAAAAAATGTATTATAAAAAAGTGCATATAAAATCTAATTATAAAAAAGTATATAAAAAAAGTAAAATAAAAGTGTATAAAAAGTGTATTAAATAAAAGTGTATAAAAAGTGTATAAAAGTATGTAAGAAAAATAATTATTAAAAAGTGTATAAAAAAGTATATAAAAAGTGATAAAAAATATTATAAAAAAGTGCATATAAAATCTAATTATAAAAAAGTATATAAAAAAGTAAAATAAAAATTGTATTATAAAAAAGTGCATATAAAATCTATTACAAAAAACGTTTACAACATGCCGCTTGTTGAGATTGTGGGTGTCACTCCAACTGGCAAGACATTCAGCATTGCGCACGCACTAATTGAAAATGAGCAACATGCGGCATACACATGGGTGTTACAGTGCTTGAGGTCGACGCTCGAAGAAGGGTTCGTCGTGCGTGTGGCACTCACTGATCGGGATCTGGCCCTCATGAAAGCGGTTAAGGATGTGATGCCGGAAACGAAGCTGATACTGTGTAGAATACACATTTGGAGGAATATTGATTTACATGCCAACCCATCGTTTAGGACAAAAAAAGATTATGGTTCGTTTAAACATCGGTGGGATAAACTCGTAAAGTCAATCACGGTTAAAGAATACGCAGAGAATGAGCAGCGGCTAAAAGTATTCTTGGCAGATAAACCAAGTATATACATCCCGTCCCCATACTGTTTTTATGATAAAGCTTACGATGTAACCATGTAGCTAAATCACTTTTTATTTTCCTGCAGATCTTTATAAGTATCTACAAATACAGTGGCTTGCCTCGTACAAGGAGTTATTTGTGTCATGTTGGGTCGACCAACACCGCAACTATCGTAACTACACTACCAACAGGGTTGAGAGCGAGCATTCTTTGCTGAAGTCAGTTATGCATCAAAAGCGGCTTACGTTCCACAGGATCGTTGAATGTGTTAACTCTGTTGTCAGCGGGCAATACACCGAAATAAAGGGGTCACTGGAACATTGCAGGCAGTACAATCAAAATAAACACAACTATCCCTGTTTAAAGGATTTGCTCGGTAAAGCCTCCCATGTAGCCTTGCAAATTATGGTTGACGAAATTGATCGATTGAAAAATACCCTAAAAGGGGACGTGTCAAAGTGCGGGTGTACAGTATGGGCTAGCTGTGGCTTGCCATGTAGTTGTCGACTTCTAACATACATGCAGGAACGTAAGTACAGTTCATTCAAATACAAATGGTCCATTTTACTTAAAAATACTTAATGTAATATTTTTATTCCTGCAGGAAGGCGTGTTCAAGAATATGAGATAGATGCATTTTGGTGCAGGCTCGATATAAACCCGTCCACCTGCCTGCCTGGAAATGTGAAGAAAGACTCGGATGATGACGAGCCTGTTGAGGACTTTTGTGGTGAGGTTACTACTGCCTTGGAACGAAAACCCATAAAAGAAAGGAAAAGCTTGATGTCAAAAATAAAGGACATCCTCTATCCGGGTCGGTCCAAAATCAAGGATCCGGAGGTCCAAAAGAAAACACGTGGTAGACCTGTTGGGTCAAAGAAAAAGGTATATTATTATAGTCTAGCAAATTAGTAATTGTTAAATACTATACGGGTATACATCTAACTTAATTATTCATTCATTCATTGCAGATGCCAGACTGAAAGGTCTTCGATTTGTAATCGAAGTACATGGGTAACGGGCCTCCATTTTTCTTGAAGGCAGCCTCAAGGTTTAGATGTTTGGCTGCCCCTCTTGGTGGTGGTGGTGTTTTCTTCGACCCTACAAAACCAATAAGTAACAATAACATAAATAAGTTACTTTAAACGATAAGAATACAATTATTTCAATGCATAACTAAATTTAATGTAAAGTCAATTTTCTTACCGCTGTTTTTGCAGCCTGTTATTTTCTTCCACCACGATCGGTGCGGATCGTTTCCATCGCCGTCGCCGCCGTGAGCTCCTAGCATTTTTCTTAAATCTACATAAATAATACACGTATTATAATACTTTTTATATCAACTTTTTGAACTACTTTTTTTTTAACTTAATTTTTTATATACTATGTATACACTTTTTTACATTTTTTATAAACTTTTCTAATACAAACATTTTTATATTTTCTAATACAAACTTTTTATAGTACAAACTTTTTATAATTTCTAATACAAACATTTTTTATATTTTCTAATACAAACATTTTTATATTTTCTAATACAAACATTTTTATATTTTCTAATACAAACATTTTTATATTTTCTAATACAAACATTTTTATATTTTCTAATACAAACATTTTTATATTTTCTAATACAAACATTTTTATATTTTCTAATACAAACATTTTTATATTTTCTAATACAAACATTTTTATATTTTCTAATACAAACATTTTTATATTTTCTAATACAAACATTTTTATATTTTCTAATACAAACATTTTTATATTTTCTAATACAAACATTTTTATATTTTCTAATACAAACATTTTTATATTTTTAATACAAACATTTTTATATTTTCTAATACAAACATTTTTATATTTTCTAATACAAACATTTTTATATTTTCTAATACAAACATTTTTATATTTTCTAATACAAACATTTTTATATTTTCTAATACAAACATTTTTATATTTTCTAATACAAACATTTTTATATTTTCTAATACAAACATTTTTATATTTTCTAATACAAACATTTTTATATTTTCTAATACAAACATTTTTATATTTTCTAATACAAACATTTTTATATTTTCTAATACAAACATTTTTATATTTTCTAATACAAACATTTTTTATAAACTTTTCTAATACAAACATTTCTAATACAAACATTTTTATATGACTTTTGTACTACTACTTTTTCAGCTACTTTTTTTAAAATAATTTTTTATATACTATGTATACACTTTTTTACATTTTTTATAAACTTTTCTAATACAAACATTTTTATATTTTCTAATACAAACATTTATTTTCTAGTACAAACTTTTTATATTTTCTAATACAAACATTTTTTATATTTTCTAATACAAACATTTTTATATTTTCTAATACAAACATTTTTATATTTTCTAATACAAACATTTTTATATTTTCTAATACAAACATTTTTATATTTTCTAATACAAACATTTTTATATTTTCTAATACAAACATTTTTATATTTTCTAATACAAACATTTTTATATTTTCTAATACAAACATTTTTTATATTTTCTAATACAAACATTTTTATATTTTCTAATACAAACATTTTTATATTTTCTAATACAAACATTTTTATATTTTCTAATACAAACATTTTTATATTTTCTAATACAAACATTTTTATATTTTCTAATACAAACATTTTTATATTTTCTAATACAAACATTTTTATATTTTCTAATACAAACATTTTTATATTTTCTAATACAAACATTTTTATATTTTCTAATACAAACATTTTTATATTTTTAATACAAACATTTTTATATTTTCTAATACAAACATTTTTATATTTTCTAATACAAACATTTTTATATTTTCTAATACAAACATTTTTATATTTTCTAATACAAACATTTTTATATTTTCTAATACAAACATTTTTATATTTTCTAATACAAACATTTTTATATTTTCTAATACAAACATTTTTATATTTTCTAATACAAACATTTTTATATTTTCTAATACAAACATTTTTATATTTTCTAATACAAACATTTTTATATTTTCTAATACAAACATTTTTATATTTTCTAATACAAACATTTTTATATTTTCTAATACAAACATTTTTATATTTTCTAATACAAACATTTTTATATTTTCTAATACAAACATTTTTATATTTTCTAATACAAACATTTTTATATTTTCTAATACAAACATTTTTATATTTTCTAATACAAACATTTTTATATTTTCTAATACAAACATTTTTATATTTTCTAATACAAACATTTTTATATTTTCTAATACAAACATTTTTATATTTTCTAATACAAACATTTTTATATTTTCTAATACAAACATTTTTATATTTTCTAATACAAACATTTTTATATTTTCTAATACAAACATTTTTATATTTTTAATACAAACATTTTTATATTTTCTAATACAAACATTTTTATATTTTCTAATACAAACATTTTTATATTTTCTAATACAAACATTTTTATATTTTCTAATACAAACATTTTTATATTTTTAATACAAACTTTTTATATTTTTAATACAAACATTTTTATATTTTCTAATACAAACATTTTTATATTTTTAATACAAACATTTTTATATTTGGAATAATTGAGAATGAAGGATGGATCCAGAGAAAGAAGATATTAATCTTTTCGAGGTACCCCTTTAGGAGCGACTGTCGCTCCTAAAGGGGTGTTTGACGGGTCAACGGTTCTAACGGGTATAAGCATGGGGATCCGCGAGCAATAAATGGGTCACCCCTTTAGGAGCGACTGTCGCTCCTAAAGGGGGGTGGTCGGGTTACCCAACATTCCGTGGTCGGGGTATCTGGCCCGTTATTTTATTCATTGTAGTTTTGGTAGACTTTGACTGTACATATACATAGTTTTCAATTTAATTTCATGTGTTTGATTTTTTAAGATAATGAATATTAATGAAATTTCTGTTTTTTTACAGATCTAATTAAAGAATCTAATTAATGTGAATGATATTACATTTTAATATTCTAATCCTAGCTTAATTTTTAACGATGATTTTCGAATATAATATACTTCTACCAGTTAAAGGTGAGGTCCACTCAGCGAAAGAAGTCGGCTATCTTAACCAGATCTCGCTCCCTATTATACCAAGAAGGCATAAAAAAAACTTCACTAGGCTCCCCTTAACAACTATGATTTATAAAGTATGAATTAGCACATGACAATGTTCAAACCCCAATCTAGCTGGTAAAAGTGCAAAACCCAAATGACTCAACAAATTGAGCTGATATCATTGTCATTCAAATCTTATCCTATTCCAACACAACAAAATGATGCTAATATATGTATATTTTATACTCCAGTCTCTTATAAACTAAGAACATAAATGTATGCTAGTTTGGTTAATAAACCTGTCGTCCCTCAATTAGCATGATCAACGATCTTTGAGGATAAGTTTGACGCTGATAGGACTTTCTTCGACAACTTTGCCTTATCGACTATTTAGCAAGTGAAATTACGTTCACATGCTTTTTTACCGATGGCTTGCTAAACTCGAAGATGCCTTTCTTTGACAAGTTACCACAACATAATGATACGGGCTCCTATAGTGAATGATGTATATCGACAACGAAAATGTTTCCTTTTGAATATATATATATATATACATCAACATTCAATTTTATTTATATATATATATATATATATATATATATATATATATATATATATATATATATATATATATATATATATATATATATATATATATATATATATATATATATATATATATATATATATATATATATATATATATATATATATATATATATATATATATATATATATATATATATATATATATATATATATATATATATATATATATATATATATATATATATATATATATATATATATATATATATATATATATATATATATATATATATATATATATATATATATATATATATATATATATATATATATATATATATATATATATATATATATATATATATATATATATATATATATATATATATATATATATATATATATATATATATATATATATATATATATATATATATATATATATATATATATATATATATATATATATATATATATATATATATATATATATATATATATATATATATATATATATATATATATATATATATATATATATATATATATATATATATATATATATATATATATATATATATATATATATATATATATATATATATATATATATATATATATATATATATATATATATATATATATATATATATATATATATATATATATATATATATATATATATATATATATATATATATATATATATATATATATATATATATATATATATATATATATATATATATATATATATATATATATATATATATATATATATATATATATATATATATATATATATATATATATATATATATATATATATATATATATATATATATATATATATATATATATATATATATATATATATATATATATATATATATATATATATATATATATATATATATATATATATATATATATATATATATATATATATATATATATATATATATATATATATATATATATATATATATATATATATATATATATATATATATATATATATATATATATATATATATATATATATATATATATATATATATATATATATATATATATATATATATATATATATATATATATATATATATATATATATATATATATATATATATATATATATATATATATATATATATATATATATATATATATATATATATATATATATATATATATATATATATATATATATATATATATATATATATATATATATATATATATATATATATATATATATATATATATATATATATATATATATATATATATATATATATATATATATATATATATATATATATATATATATATATATATATATATATATATATATATATATATATATATATATATATATATATATATATATATATATATATATATATATATATATATATATATATATATATATATATATATATATATATATATATATATATATATATATATATATATATATATATATATATATATATATATATATATATATATATATATATATATATATATATATATATATATATATATATATATATATATATATATATATATATATATATATATATATATATATATATATATATATATATATATATATATATATATATATATATATATATATATATATATATATATATATATATATATATATATATATATATATATATATATATATATATATATATATATATATATATATATATATATATATATATATATATATATATATATATATATATATATATATATATATATATATATATATATATATATATATATATATATATATATATATATATATATATATATATATATATATATATATATATATATATATATATATATATATATATATATATATATATATATATATATATATATATATATATATATATATATATATATATATATATATATATATATATATATATATATATATATATATATATATATATATATATATATATATATATATATATATATATATATATATATATATATATATATATATATATATATATATATATATATATATATATATATATATATATATATATATATATATATATATATATATATATATATATATATATATATATATATATATATATATATATATATATATATATATATATATTTTATTGTTTTTACTGTATTTATATATATATATATATATATATATATATATGTTATGTTTTAATTCTGTATTAACTGTATGTGTCGTGGAGAATTTTATGGTAATGACAGGTTTTTTGTTTCAGTTTTTTGAGAAAGTGTTGGAAAATCATGAAAGTTTGGAGCATATTAAGAAGAAAACGGATAAACTGTCTCCTGAACAGGTTTGTCATGATTTATTGGAATTGCTTTTTAGTTGATTAATCTGTTTCGTCACAGTAGGAGAACGAGGGGATTCTGCAGTTTTTCTTTTACCTATGAAAATCTTTCTTAGATTAGGGCCTTTTGGATGGTTTTTAGTTGATTATTCTGTTCCGTCAGAGTAGGATAATGAAGGGATTTTGCCGCTTTTCTCTTACCTATGAAAATCTTTCTTAGCTTATGATTATGATATACTTGTAAGTAGGAAAACCAGGCTTTGGACTGTTTTCAGTTGATTAATCTGTTCTGCCAGAGTAGGAGAATGAGAGGATTCTGTGGTTTTTCTTTTACTTATGAAAATCTTTCTTAGATTATGATTTATGAATTATGATATACCTGTAAGTAGGAAACCGGGCTTTTGGATTGTTTAGGTCTTCATTGATGTTTAGATTGTGCTGGACCCGATGATAAACATTGTTGAATGGACACTAGTCACATTACTAGGCCATGTACAAATAATCTAACAAAGTTGCTTGTCGAACTTTTGATTTAGATAAATGCTAATAAGGCAATCCTGGTTGTATCTGCTGAGTGCAGGAGCTGGTGTACAAGACTATTGGTCATCCACAATATACATTAACTTATTCATTTCCAGTACATGAAGAGGTTTGTTGATATATATACTTTGAACTCTGATTTTGTATCTGTTAGTTATTTTAGTTTTATTGCATAAAAGTGAAAGCTTTTCTGAGTGTCAAACTATTTGGAGATTAACACAATAATGATTTGTATGGTTTATCATCTTCTCTAACTTACTGAAGTTAAAATAAGAAAAACTAAACCACCCTGTTTGTTAGTAGTTTAAACTTTTCTGACTGTCGGCGCAGGGGTGGTTAGTTACAAAGAGTAGAAAAAAAAATAAGGCAACGAGATCTAATACAATGATTGCTGTTGATTGTGAGATGGTACTCTGTGAAGATGGCACCGAGGCCTTGGTTAGGGTTTGTGTCGTTGACCGTGATTTACAGGTATTCCATACACTCTTAAGTTTATATTACTTTTGACTGCATGTCCCTTTGAAGTTTACGGGACGACTTTGTTTTGGGAGCTTTGTAGGTAAAACTTGATGAACTTGTTAAACCGGAGAAAGAGGTTACTGATTATCGCACTCATATAACTGGCGTTGCTGCTAAAGACTTAGAAAACGTAACTTGCTCATTACAAGATGTACAGGTGAAGTTTCCAAGCTTTGTGACTATTAGGTGATTTACATGAACAATTTCTGTTTTTTTTTTTTTTGTTGCTGATGAAAATTGGCACGTCTTTAATAGATATCTATGATGAAGTTGCTATCAAGAGGAACCATATTGGTTGGGCACAGTCTAAATAATGATCTACAAGGTAATTTTTAGTTACTTTGGTCTTTGGTAAAACGAGATGGCTTGTAAGAGATGAACATTGGCAATGTCCATCCATCTAATAAGTAATACGTTGGTTGTGGTTAGTTTTCATCTAAAGGCCATTAGGCCAAACAAAAAAAAAGAAGCTAAACTGCAAAACGGGTTGAAAGTTGCCCCAAGTGCATTATTAAACTCTCAAGTTATTTGAATATAGAAAATTTTAATCATCTTTAACACATTGACTTTACATATAATCAATGCAAATAAATTTTGGACAGTCAGGGACAAATTGGCCCAGCCTGTTTTATGCAAAGATCAAGTGATTGACCTGAACATATATCTGACGCGTGTGACTCACCCATTTTGCCAAGTCTAATCTCATCCATTGTTTGCTGTTAGTTATCTTCTATATATTGTAAATACTACTTTCTTTTTATGCAGCACTCAAGATTGAACACACAAGAATAATTGATACCTCCCTCATCTTCAAGTTTTGGAGTGGCTCCAATTTTAGGAGACCCTCTTTAAATGATCTGTGTAAGGCAAGTTTCGAATGCCTGAATCTTGTAAACGCTATACCACTTTTATATTGTTTCAACGAGAACTTATATGTCTGATATCCCGTTGCATTTGCTAAAATTGAAAGCAATAAAAGTTATTCTAGCTCCATCTTTAATTGTTTCACAATTACAGTCTGTTTTGAAGTATGAACTTCGGAAGGAAGGTGCTCCTCATGATTGTCTGGAGGATGCACGTGCAGCAATGAAACTTGCTCTTGCTAAAATACAAGGGGTAGATGATAACGCTATTCCGTTGACTCAGAATGAAGTGAGTTTGAAATTTTTGGTACATATTATTTATTGCTGTCAAAAGCCATTCCCTTGATTGGTTATATATACGGAATTTCAGGTACCTGAAGCAGATACAATGAAGCTACTTTGCCACCGCATACCTATCGGCATTCCTGGAGAAAAGTTACTTGAAATTATTCCTGGAGATTTCACAGTTGAATTGAAGGTTAGTTTTCTTTTTCGCATTATGATTTCACCGTATGGTTATAACACTTGTGTAAAAGTTATGTTGCATAGCTGACATAGACTTTATGTGAATCTCATACCCTTGTTGGGATGACAACTATGAAATAGCTGTTCGTGTCAATAAAGATTTAAGTTTCTGTAAGAAAATCCATGTTATCTGTGATTGTACAACATACTTTATATATTGTGTTTCTCATCTGTAAACAATTTGGTGACAGCCAAATAAGAAAGCTGGAGGAGACAGATATACAGCTTTAGCAGTTTTTAAGAGCAAACAGGAGGCGGATGACGCTTTCGAGGGGCTTGTTGGTGACCTAGCTAAAGTATGTTACACATTTTTTAATTTCTTATTGGAATAAATTAAATCAAAACTATCCACTTATTAAAAGCAATTATCCTCTTCAAAATATGGGTAAAATCCTGGAGCCATTCCTTTTCTTTTTGAGGTAGCAGTATTGGTAAGCATGGCTTTACTTTTGCCTCTAATGGGTTAAAGCAGTACAATCTCAAAGTTTAGTTATTGAAACGGTTTGAATTTTTCACTCGAAGTGTATATTAAATGCATAAAGCTCCCACAGTTGTATTATTTCAAGAAAAAGTTACCCTCTTTATATATCTTTATCTTTATATATACTGTACTAAAAGAGAATTAATCTAACCACTTATTGACCAATCACAACTCTTTATTCTTCCAAGTTAAACCTTGCTTATGTGATAAATATATTAGTACTTATAGAAAGTCTCACTAATTTACACTTTTTTGTTCTCCACCATTAAGTTACACTTTTTAAGCCATAAAAGAAAAAAATCACACTAAATACTTAATTTATAATTGTTACACTTTGTAGCCATCAACTTGAGAAAACTTTTCTTTTTATTTATTTTCCACGTTTTAGTTATTGATTATATAAATCAATATGTATGGAAATATGTTAAAATATTTAATATGAAGTTCATAACGAAATATTAATTTTGCATGCATCCATATATGTACACGGGTCAAAAATCTAGTAATATGTAATAACATTTGTTTCACATCAATTTTAAAGCATTAATTATTAATCTAGAAAAAAAAATGTTTTTATGGCTGCTCCACATTTTTTTTCCGTATATGTGGAAAATGTACCTTTATTCCATACAAAACAAAGCTCAACCCATTTCATTCGCACTTAAATTAACCGCTACTTTGGCCTACTCGGTTTTCAACCTTTACTTTTCATGAACATCAGCTTGGAGTATTGGTTAGCATCATAAGACCACATAAAATAAATTCGACTTTATTTCCAATTAATGATTTGCTTACCTTTTGTAATTGTGTCCTTCCTATCAGGATTCATCTGGGCGGCCACAGAAGTTAATTTACTTTAAACTGAATTCGGGTGTAGCTGGCAGTATTTATGTTCGGAAGATGGTCCAAGATGGCGATAAGGTCCAAATAGTATCAAATAAGAGGCCATCTGAAGATGAGATGCCTACTCAGCCAAAGAAGTTAAAGACAGATGAGACGCTGAAAAGTTCAACGACAGATGAGTTACTGAACCATTTGAATACTGAGAAACCAGAATCAAAAGAAAGTGTTCAATGTAATAGTTGTGACGGTTATTTGAGAGAAATCGAGAGCCTAAAGAAAAAATTGAGTGAACGAGAGCAAGAAATATCAATGTTACACAAGATCATAGTTTCTCAGGTAAGGAAACAGTCTGATCTTTGACTATAGATTTCTTAGCATCAGCTATCACATGGGATTCAAAATTGGGTCAGGTGCCTCCAAAAGCTCGACATAAAAGATCATGGAGGTGCTACTGTATTGCTAGAAATCAAGTTACCCACAAAGGTGTAATTACCCTCAAAATTTTGGAACCCATATTTCTATTTTTGTTTTGTAGCATGTTTACACTAGTTAATTGCAGCCAAGGCTCGCTATTGTAGGTTTTTCATACTTAATTCTTTTTACTTTTTAGATACGAGGAGATACTAAGACCTTTACGAAGCATGTGTATTATGAGCTTGCAAGTGTAATTACTTGGTGCTCTTATTTTTTGTCAAGCTAAAACAGTTTGTTGAGATGATCTTTGTGTCATATTTGATCTTTGTTTTTCCTCTTTCTTGCATTGAACCAATCTTAGCTATTTTATTGTAAACATAGACCAGTCTAAGGAACAATATGGTATGGTGCGTTCAACATTTAAAAGTTTAGGTTTTTAGTATTCATTAAAGGGTATCCAAGTTTGATATTAACATTAGAAGTGTGTGATCTGCGAGGATCTGATGTTCATATAGCTAGTTAAAATGATAACATCGCGTTTGTTTGGTTGAACGGAGAAGAATAGACAAGGTGTGATGATCGATCCAACCCTTTACTTGTGTTTAGGTTACTTATTATCGGGTTTAAGTAGAGCGACAAAGTTTCAAAATCTTGCTTTTAGCAAACATTAATAGTACTAAAACATAATTTTACCCTTTTTGAAGAATGTCTTACAGGGAACTAGGGAAGAGAGTACACAATCATATAAAAACGTTTGTAATGAGTTTAACACTAATCTTATAATCAATTGTAGTATCCTCAAAAAAATCTACATCACTCCCAAAACTTCTAACATATGTATGACAGATAAACAAAATCCAACTTTGAATTCTTAAGAAAAACTGAGGTCGACTCCACGAAAAGGTTAAAACAAACAAATGAAAATGTTAAGACTACACTTGTACTTCTCATTAAAGGTTACTCGCTTTCCTCGTCTTCATCATCTCCAAATGAGAAAACAGAAGCATCAGCAGCAATGGCCTTGATATCACCAGAATTCAGATTAGGAATTGATCTCTCAACTTGTTCATTTTGTATATTCTTTGAACTTTGAACATTTGAGGTGGACTGTTGGCTGGTGTTTAAGGAAAATTGCTGGGTGTTTTTCCTTAAAGTTGTTACTTCTGCTTCTATTTTTCCAGACTCTAATGGCTGCGCAGGCCCTGGTCCAGAGGTCACTTTAAGTGAACTCTTGTTAGAAGCAGCTTTGTGTTCATCATCACTGTCGGAGAATACATCATCATTTTCTTGGTCTCCAGATGTTTTGTTTTGATTGGAGTTAGCAGGATCCTTGTACGACGGTGAAGAATCATTGGAACTTATACTAGGATTTTCATTAGCTTTGTACTTTTTGGGAATCGTACCATCATAATCAATCATCACTATCTCAACTTTGAATCCTGGAACGGGTAATTTTCTCTGCAAACAGTGGTTGGTCAGCCATTGAAAAGAACAGCAAAATGAAATGAATTCAGGTTCGAATAATGACACATTTCCGAAAAAATGGGTCGATTTGGACGCTAAAGGGTCAAAATGAGCAAATTAACATGAAAAAATTCAAACGGGGTCAAAGCTGTCTAAAGTTAAACCTCCTAAATCAGTAAAGCTTCTCATTAAAAAAATTGCAATTTTATTATCCCCAACGAGTTGATGATACTTACACATCCATTTTTTACAAAATCTGGAAAAGAGAAAACAAAAAGTTGTTTGTAGGTCGGACCAACCTGGCCTGGCTTGTCTTTAAGTTCTAAAAAGGCCACCCTTTCTGACCCAAACTGTTCTACCTGTTACTCATTAACATATGATATCTGTTATACATATGATATATGACCCGTGTTATCGTTTTCTACGATGAAAGGTTTCATTAACACAAAAGACGCCTCCCACAGCATGATCTTATTGCCCAGCCTAGGAATTTTAACTCGATTATGAACTACCATTACATATATGATTTGCATAAAAAAGTTCCTTTCAAGCAGTGATGAAAACGATGATTATCGCCTTATAGTGTTAACAATTCAGATAGACGAATGCAAACCAGCAACTGTTCTACCAGCACAAGAGAAAGAGGGAGAAAATGCAGGGGAGAAGTTAGGCAGATTTGATAAAGGAGCAGAACCTATCTGCAGCCACAATGCTATATACTTAGCACACCTAAGATCTAAATACTTTTTGGAACAAGAATAAATGAAGCGTGTGGACCAATGGTTTTTGTAACTTGCTATCCTCTTGTGTGAGACTCTTTTCTAAAATCCGAATGGATTCTGTCTTATACATGCACAAGGAAGGTAATTATAACCATCAACTACTTCATTTATGAAAGTCATAGTATAGAGATACATGTCCTACTGGGACCATTTGTAACTTACTATCCTCTATTATAGTAGAGATTTCGTTTATGCACATGCATACCGAATCGCTCATCTAGATATGCCGCTGATGCCTCAGGACGCAAGTTTATCATAAATCTATCTACTAGATATCCTCAAACGACACGTGATATATTCTTTTACAGTAAAGAATTTTTTTTATGCAATGAAAACCAAGTTACCCATTTCAATCTGTCCCTAATGTATCCTGACAAAAGATTATACAAATTATAAACCTAGTTTACCAGATATAACTTCAATAAAAACTGTATTAAGAAAGAGCTACATGATGGAACATGATTACTTGAGGTTTAAGCTGCATGATCCTCAGATATGAGTATATGACAAATTGCTTTTATTAATATGTACACTTGTCCAAAGTGTAGTGAATTTAATCCTTAATTTCCCAAAGGTAGAGGGTGCTAAAAAGAACCAGTGAACACAATTGGAAAAGAGGTAAATACAAAACGTGGTTCGGTTTCTGCTCCGGAAATTGTTCCATACACAGTTGGTTACCTTCAGTATTCAGAAAAAGGCAGTTAACTGAACTTACCGTTTTAATTAGTATATTTTAATTTACAACCACCTTATATCAAAGGTGAATCTCTTTGCAAAATGCAAGTAAAAGGACACATAGAGAGCAGCCAGGTATACAGATGCACTGCGTCTCTTGTATCCGATTCTAACACCTAGATTTCTCAGCATTCCTATGATTCTGTGAGTTTAAAAAAATAGAAGGAAAACGGAGTTTTAATAAATGAGGCGCATTACATACCTTGTCAAAATCATCAAAATCAGAACCTGTCAACATAACCCTATTTTCCACCATTGTTGTATTCAGCCAACTGAAGATACAAGATCATGAATTAGTAAATAACTAAACAAAAAAAGTATCTTTTGTAGACAATGAAACATTAACCAATTATTTGCCGTGTCATCATATCAAGCAAATTTCAGATATTTTATGGGAAGATGTCAGATATTCAGATAATGGCTGATGAATAAGAACAATTAAGGAAGCAGGTCTGATATTTCGATCCTTGATAAAACATATATATATATATATATCTGTCATCATATCAAGCAAATTTCAGATATTTTATGGGAAGATGTCAGATATTCAGATAATGGCTGATGAATAAGAACAATTAAGGAAGCAGGTCTGATATTTCGATCCTTGATAAAACATATATATATATATATATATATATATATAGTGCCCACGGAGAAGAACTAGTAATCATTAGTGATCATGAAAATGGATTCACCAGTGAAAAGTAAACAGGTTGAATTTACCAGTAGAAATCTCCTTGGCGATCATGAAATTGGATCTTAAAATCCCCTGTTAACTCTGTCAGACCATGCTCCCCAGGAAGAGCAAAAATCACAATCCCTTTTTTTGGTGCTCGAATCCAAAAATCTTCAGGCTAAAATATTGGTTGCAATTCTTAAGAATTCAAATATGCAATTTACTTATGTTTACATTATAGAGAAGAAAAAAACTAAAGCACAAATCATTACCATAAGATTCTTCGTCTTTGGATGCTTCTTTGTTGTAAATAAGATTCCTGTAATGAACTTTATATATCAAAGCCCAGATAGTGGAGACACTATCACAAAAGAAAACCTGAAGCATTTCCTAAGCTTAATTTATAGTTAAGCCAAGGCAAAATAATTGTGAAAACAGCAATACACATTAAACATGTTAAGGTACCATTATGATCAGAAACGGTAATTGAAGGTCTGACCCAATAAGGGCATTCATGTAGCCGAAATCCCCTTAGCATGCACCTGAAATAATAACTTCAGTACTGACTGAATAGAGTTGGTTAATTCAACCTGTTTAGTCTTGAGTGGGTTGATTTGGGCTCTGTTTATATCAGATTGATCAAATCATACAATTATGGTAAAATGAATAGGTCAAATGGATCAAGCAGGTCAAACTGATTGTAAATCACACAAAGTTTAACTTACTTGTATGCAACCTCTCATATTATTTTATTCAAAGTCATTATTATCATCAAAGTATTTATAATTGTATTGATATATAATCATGACTAACGGAATGAGTATCGATTATAAATCTCAAAAATGGACAAAACATTGTTTGCAGTTCAGCCCAACATGCCTGTGCGTCGTGTACTAAGAAGAAATGATTGTTTCAGCCCAGACTCCTTTTCACCCATTACCCAACCTGCCCATCTTGTCACCCCTAGCACTGAAGAATGAGCTCAACAATAGTAGAAATAGAAATTACCTCCTGCCAGGTGGACTTTCACCATTGAAATCTGCCAAGATACGCTCAAAGTATTTTACATACCGCTGGAAAACGAGATACCAATAGTTAGTCATCATTCTCATGCATTTTTTTAAGCAAGGTAAAAGTTTTGTAGTAAGTAGGTAACTGACAATCTGGCTCGGAAGTATCAGTCCCTTCCCATCTACACATCTTCTTTGATTATAGTAATCAATACACTCCTGCGCTGTTGGGAAAAACTGCCAAATGATATGAGGGATCAGTTAGATAATGACTAACTACGATTACTCCAGTAAGAGATATTTGGTGATGTAACTTACCTTTAAAAACAAAAGAAAGCTACAAATCATCAAACCCGTCCTTGCTTTACCAGCTTTGCAATGAACAACCACGACATTCTGGATATCCTCCTTTAACCATGAATAAGCACTTTGACAGAATGATGGTATTAGGTGAATTGGGGGACAGTTGTGGTCATTGAATGGGAAACATGCAACCTGCAGTCAGATAAAGATGGAAAAACCTGCAAGATCAGTTTTCTGCTTTAGTTAAAGATTTCATGTCTTGTTTTCTTTTAACAGAATTCCCGAGCTCACAAATTCCGGACTATCTATTTACTACATGTAAATGAAATTTGAAACTTCATCTACATGCACAAAAGCTATCCCCTATATTTTCTATAATTCAAACTGCTGCTTCCTAACATAATATTTTAATTAAGAGATCGTTTTTGGTTGTTGTTTGATGAACAAAATCAGAAGTAGCATACCTTTCCTGCAAAGAGTGAAGCATCATACAATCTTTCTGCACAAAGATTATATACTTTGTATCTCTCCTGCAGAAGCAAAAAAGATATCAACTTCCCATCAACTAAAGCATATCAAGGTTACTAGAGATAACTTAGAAAATGGTATCAGTCGAAAGTAAGAATTGATCATGTCATAGCAAGATAGAAGACTAGGTGATGGGCAGTCATATTCCTGGAGATACAACATGCACATGAAAATCTTTTTCATTTTACTTTTTAATCAGTATTATATTAGGCAAACATGCCAAATTCTAGGCTTCTAACACACTATCCTGAAAGGCTCCTCTGAGCCCATTCCTTACATAAAGATCTACGTAACATTAATTATAAAGTCATGTTTGAGTGATCTGTTTTTATCTATGTTTATCCTTATTACATTCACATATGTTTTGTAGTAATGGAGGCATGGCGCAAATGATAGGTTACCTTATGATGAGTTTCAAAAAATTTGATTACTTCTTCCATATGATTTCTGTAGAATCCCTGCATATTTGCTTAAAGACATACATGAGAAAGACAATGAGGTAACTAGACTTGCTTGTACACATTTGTTGTTGAGTTACAATTGTTTACCTCAAAATATCCGAAAAGCCCAGAACTCATGTCACCAGCAGGAAAACCCATTGCAATTATATTATCAGTGATATAAGTCAAATCCAAGTCAAACCCTCCCTCCTGAGATCAAAAATAACATAAGACAAAATTCTACATGACTTTCTTTATAAAATCATATCTCATTTGACCAGTAAAGAGAAGGAATAGGAAGATTAGAAAAGGATCGCTATTAGGTTAAAAAACTACCAGACTAATATTTAGTTGCAAGCTAATTTGATATCAAAGTACCAAAACATAAACAATTTAGTTTATATTATTTGAAAACTACAGAAGTACCACAGCATTGACCTACACAAACATCTGTAGAAATAACAAATATAAATATAGTATCAGATGGTGTAAAGTTGAATCTTTTATGAGGGTCCTTGCTGGAAACTTTCTAGGAGGGACCATGTAATCATCAACTTTTGCTGTTCATTTGTTTAGTGTGCTTTCCTTACAGGATAACCAGTACCTACACACTTTTTTGCATAATGTTCAGTTACTGCTTTCTAGCTGTGTAAACACGAAGAATCTATCATAGCAGATGTAAAAATGTAAGCATGAGCTACATAAGTCGAGGCCATTCAAAAAGATGTCCATCAACCATCATAAGCTAAAGCTTTACTTAATAGTTACAATTTAGTACTTAAGTTTACGACCTCGACAACTGCTCTACATATAACGAATATATTCCAAAGTGATTAAAGTTAAGCAACCTGGAATCTTCGTTTATTTTGGGAGACCATATGGCGTGCCCGAACTTGCACTGCCTTAATTGCACCCAAAGATGTGTCAACTAAGCCCTTTCCAACAGACTGAAAAACGGTTGATGGAGAATTTGAAGATACACCACCAGCATTATTTTTTTCTTTAGCCAAATGTAAACCAAACCCGCTGGCAATTCGTGCAATTCCCCATTTTCCAGTATTTCCAGACTGTGAACTGTTTGGTGGTGGCACTGTAGGTTTGGGAAGATTAGGAACTGCATCTGGCGATGATACAAAAGGTTTAGATTCCACAGAAGAGGGCTCAACTGCAGAACTATTAGTCTGCTCAGAGACGGTGGATGCAGAAGTTCTAGTATCATTGACTTCAGTAGGAGACTGTGAAATTGAGCCAGATTCTGAAGCCATTCTGCACACGCGAAAGGTCCACAAATGATATATGGTTTCCAATTAAAACAAATAAAAACTGATAGCTACTTTCTCAGTTATGCATGGCTAATTGGCTATACTTATTCTTAATGATCAAACACCCATTCTTTCTGTATGTATTTCTCATACATTTTGATTCCGTTGTGAGATTTTAGTCAAGAATTACACGCCAGAAGTCAGAATACAAAGAGTTTTAAAGTATTGTATATATCATAAGATAACAAACAGTAGCCTCCACAAAAACCGTAATCAATGAACTAGGATATGTACCGGGACTACGTAGACCAAAATGTATCAAAATTGCCAAGTTCTGTTATTATATACATCCAACTTTATAACTGTATACTATGTGTATCAGTTTCCTATTAATCAGGTAGCCGGTAACTTGTTTTCTGATATGTCAAAGCCATATAAGTTGCCATGTCATCAAAACCAGGACCGACGACTTCACATAAAATATCAGATACATACGGCACTAATAAATTGAAAATTTGATACACAAAATGGGCTATTTGGAAGTTCGATACACACAATAGCAAAACGCGGAAAATTAGATACATTACGGTGCACTTTACCCTAATCCCTATAAATTATATTTCGGAGGAAATAGCATAGCAATCAGCCAATCAGTCACACTAGTGCATTAAATTACAGGCAGTAACTATATATGTGTGCATATCTACCAATAAACTAAAACAGGATTGTGGTATTGTTTAAACGACAAATGGCGTATTACTTGAGTGACAGTCCC
This sequence comes from Erigeron breviscapus, assembly GCA_034093135.1. NCBI lineage: Eukaryota > Viridiplantae > Streptophyta > Magnoliopsida > Asterales > Asteraceae > Erigeron > Erigeron breviscapus. The sequence goes on from CM067168.1 coordinate 78,273,794, forward strand.
TTTTAATATTTTTAATTAAATCAAATTAAATCCTAATTGATTTCTAATTATATCTTCTATCCACTCATTATATATAAAATCAAATAACTTCTAATACCAAAAAAAAAAGTGCCGCTCCAAAAAAAAATTACGCTTATCAAATACTCTCCAAAAAAGTAATCATGATTATTTTTTTTTATTGTTTAAATCTATCAAAACATCTTTTGTAAACCACGAAAACCTTTTTTAATAAACTTTAGATAACTTAAAGCTTTAATATGATACCTAAACCATTCAAATTAACTTGCCTTGATTTTTTATTTTTTTTTAACATTAACTTGCCTAAATTATGTTAACACTATATATTTTCAGTTTTTTTTTAACTTCATATAAAAGCTATCATTTACAATATATATACATAACAAATCCGTACATCGTACGGGTATTAGGACTAGTATATACTATATAATGTGTATATATAATGTGTGTTTCATGTTTGTATAACCAAAATAACACAACATAATATATTAAGGGAAATTGGAACATTAGAAATGAATGTGATAAAGGGATCTGATCACTCACATTGGATCCAATAAATCGATTTCGGGACCGCTTTTTGGTTATTTTATCCCGATTTGCATATCAAATTGGGTGAAGATTGAACGGAACACTGGCGAGAACGGTGGTTTCCGGTGACAGTTTGAGATCTTTCCGCTTTTACCGCTTTTTATTATACTCCGTATATCGTTAACGAAATGCAATTAAAAGAGAAAAAAAATATCAGTGGGGGGAAATTTGATTTTATTGTTAACCACTTTGGTTATTTGGTATTATAATATTTTATACATTTTATAATCGTATAATTAGAACTAAAATTATTCTTCTGTAAACGGGAAAATTTTCTCGCTAAGTGGATGTGAAATTGATTGAGATCCTGTATTTTTTTTACTTAATAAACTTAATGTATTCAGTAAAATTTTACGTTTTTTTTACTTAATAAATAAAAATAACCGTCAATTACCTATTTTTTACTTAATACATACAGATATTATTTATACATTCAGACACTTAATATATTCAGCACTTAATGAGTAAAAAAAAAAGGCCCTAAGATATATACTAGCACAGTACCCATGTAATGCGGCAATGTTCGTGGCGGCGACGATGTGGTGGAGGGACGACTGTTGGTGGTAGAGGCGGCATCGAGTGGTGTAGATAATTGATGTAAAAGTAATTGATGTAAATGGTTAATGGAGATATTTTAAAAGATAAAGGACTGATAGTATAATATAATCATTAAGGGTATTTTAAACATTTTCCCTCATGTAACTTTGAACATGATAGTTATTCTTTTTATAAGATAGTATAAATAGGCCAAATAATATCATGACATCTTATAGTTGTTTTGATTTTTTAACATTTTTCTTAACTCGGTCGATTTGAATAAATAAAGCGGCGGAGCTATGTAGTAGTGAAGAGTGATCATGACAACCCACGATGTCTATAAAAACTTTATATTTCAAAACCTATCATTATGTATATTTTAGTTATAAAGGTAATTGGCAATCATATCCCAAAACTGACATAATTTAATTTTATAATTTAATTTTACGCTTGTTAGTATCTTGAAAACTATTCGCAACTCCAAAATGAAATAAATGTCTATAAAAATTAGAGTTAATTGCAAATTTGGTCCCTGTGGTTTGTTCAATTTTGCAAGGGGGGTCCCTTTTCAACTATCGTTGCAAGGGGGGTCCCTGTTTTGACTATTTTTTGCAATTTTGGTCCATTTTGGACGGAGCCGTTTGTAGAAGACGTTAACTAGGCACGTGAATGACGCGTGCGTGGGCAAAAACGTAATAACCCACCCAGCTACCCCCACACCCAGGTTTTCCCCCTTTTTATACCCGTAAATCTCCATTTTTGATCAAACAAAAACCCCTAATTTTCCCCCAAACCAAAATAAGAACCCTAAATCGTAAATTAAGTAAATTAAATCAATTAGATGCAAAATCAAAGAATGTTGGTATGTCGGTGTGGTTCTCATTCTGTTATTCTCACTTCTTGGACATGTAACAATCCTGGAAGAAGATTTTATTCGTGTGGGAAAAAGGTAAGATTTTTACATGGTATTTACCCACTTTTTAATTAAAAAATTGATTTTCCCGTTTATTTCAGGGATCAAGTTGTGGGTTTATCAATTGGTATGATCCACCAATGTGTGCAAGAGCTAAAGAAATTATTCCAGGTTTGTTAAAATCTTTGAACAAGAAAGAAGATTGTGCTAGAGCAAAGGAGAATCAAGCAAGAAGATACAAAAGGATGTTGGTCATAAGTTGGGTATTTTTCATTGTATGGGTTATCTTTCTAGGTTGATTAAGAGAAATTTTAAGTAGTTCTGTACTTGTGGGATACCTTGGATGGTGATTGTAGGTGACCGTGGAGTTGAAAAAGGAATGGTCAAGCTAAAAGATATGGAGGCCAAAACAGATTATAAGGTTCCTGCAAGCAGGTTTCTTGATGAGCTAATCGGACTTATGAATGCTCCTATGCCCAAGTTACCTTAGATGATTGTTACTAATTGTGAACTTATCATGTTTCTGTACTTGTGGCTGTTTTGTAAGTATAATTTGTTGTTTGTAAGGTATTTGTTGTAATATATGTATGTTTTTGCACTTCTGCAGACTAATGATAATGGTTGTTTGAAAAGGTTGTTTCAAATGGTTGTTGGCAAGTGCATTTTGTATTCAATGGTATTGAATGGTTTCAACCAATATTGCAGTTTTTTTGAATTGTAAATTGTGCCTTTCCTAAATTCCTGCACTCTTATGGTTACAAACACAAAACACATGCCTGCACTAAACACAAAACACAAAACAACTTCTGGTACAAAACACAAAACAACTTCTGGTACAAAACACAAAACAACTTCTGGTACAGAAAATTGTGCACTTGCCTGCACTAATTTCATTATAATTCATGCAAATACTAAAAGTCAGACATGTCTACCTCAACATCATCCATTCTATGTTCCTCATCAACTATAAAATCAGAGTCTTCACTTTCCCCATCACTGTCATTACCAGGCTCATCTGCATTATCATCCTCTTCAACATCACCCACCTCCTCATTACTTGGCTCATCAAAGTGTGTATTACCTATATGTTCATGACTGGCCTCATTCCCCATATTAAGCCCACTACCCTGCCCAACCTCTTTTTGAACTTGCACATTGAAAAAGGTTTCAGTAAAAACAGTCTCATTATTCAACATTTCATTACCACCCTCCCCAGTTTGTGTTTCAACTTCCATTGACACATTTGTTACCATTGCTTCATTTTTACCCTGCCCATTATGTGTTTCATCTTCCATTGGTTCAGTAAATAATTTCTTTTTAGGTTTCAGCTTTTTTGCTGGAAAGACAACTGGTTGTGTTAGGGCATCATCCTTATTGACATCCCTGCTTTCCTGCACACGTTCTATATACACTTCTATAACCTTAAATTTGGTCACATACTTCATCAAATGCCTAACATCATCATCACTAACTAAAGCATGCAAACCATTATCTAAATCACTGTCTGGTTCCTTAAAATGGTACCACATTGGAATTTTAACAGCATACCCTATTTCTTTAAGCATTGCTTCAAGCTCTAGAACAGAAAACTCATCTCCATCGACGGAGTCCACATAATTGACTTGACCATGGATGAATTGCCTCCTTGGACCCTTAGTGAACCACCCACCGTGATGGATTTTCAAAGAAAAGTGGGTAGGGTTTCCACCTATATAAAAATAGAAGTATGATTTAAAATTTAGCTATAAACAATCACATATATATATATATAGATACAATATATTAAATCACATATATATATATATAGATACAATATATTATATACGAACACATACATTATGAAATATTTATTCAAAATAAAAATAAAAAACAAATTCACTTACGATATATCCAATCCACATTCAATGAATCAGTAGTTGTTCGAAGTACCCACGGCATTTTTGGTCATTAATCGAAAAATATTTGATTTTGGGGATGTTGATTTGAGAGGATATGGAGAGGATTTTGGATTTTGTTGAACGAATTTTTTTTTATATGAAATTAGGGTTTTGGTTCACGTTTTTTTTTTTTTTTTTTTTTTTTTTTTTTTTTTTTTTTTTTTTTTTTTTTTTTTTTTTTTTTTTTTTTTTTTTTTTTTTTTTTTTTTTTTTTTTTTTTTTTTTTTTTTTTTTTTTTTTTTTTTTTTTTTTTTTTTTTTTTTTTTTTTTTTTTTTTTTTTTTTTTTTTTTTTTTTTTTTTTTTTTTTTTTTTTTTTTTTTTTTTTTTTTTTTTTTTTTTTTTTTTTTTTTTTTTTTTTTTTTTTTTTTTTTTTTTTTTTTTTTTTTTTTTTTTTTTTTTTTTTTTTTTTTTTTTTTTTTTTTTTTTTTTTTTTTTTTTTTTTTTTTTTTTTTTTTTTTTTTTTTTTTTTTTTTTTTTTTTTTTTTTTTTTTTTTTTTTTTTTTTTTTTTTTTTTTTTTTTTTTTTTTTTTTTTTTTTTTTTTTTTTTTTTTTTTTTTTTTTTTTTTTTTTTTTTTTTTTTTTTTTTTTTTTTTTTTTTTTTTTTTTTTTTTTTTTTTTTTTTTTTTTTTTTTTTTTTTTTTTTTTTTTTTTTTTTTTTTTTTTTTTTTTTTTTTTTTTTTTTTTTTTTTTTTTTTTTTTTTTTTTTTTTTTTTTTTTTTTTTTTTTTTTTTTTTTTTTTTTTTTTTTTTTTTTTTTTTTTTTTTTTTTTTTTTTTTTTTTTTTTTTTTTTTTTTTTTTTTTTTTTTTTTTTTTTTTTTTTTTTTTTTTTTTTTTTTTTTTTTTTTTTTCTTCCTTTGTCCCAAACACTTGTCCAAGGAAAAAATGTGCTTTTTTTTCAGGATTGGTGGTATGTTGAATTCTTAAATTATGCAAAGCCTGTTTCCTAGCTGCATCATCATCATTATCACTTCCACTTTCAAGTGTTTCAAAATTCAAAGTTTCAGTATCACCATCTATACCCTTCTCTGTCGTACTTGTTGCATCAGGATTCTCACCACCTCCTACCCATTCTACTTCAGTGTCTATGTTATCCCTAAAGTCAGACATGTCTACCTCAACATCATCCATTCTATGTTCCTCATCAACTATAAAATCAGAGTCTTCACTTTCCCCATCACTGTCATTACCAGGCTCATCTGCATTATCATCCTCTTCAACATCACCCACCTCCTCATTACTTGGCTCATCAAAGTGTGTATTACCTATATGTTCATGACTGGCCTCATTCCCCATATTAAGCCCACTACCCTGCCCAACCTCTTTTTGAACTTGCACATTGAAAAAGGTTTCAGTAAAAACAGTCTCATTATTCAACATTTCATTACCACCCTCCCCAGTTTGTGTTTCAACTTCCATTGACACATTTGTTACCATTGCTTCATTTTTACCCTGCCCATTATGTGTTTCATCTTCCATTGGTTCAGTAAATAATTTCTTTTTAGGTTTCAACTTTTTTGCTGGAAAGACAACTGGTTGTGTTAGGGCATCATCCTTATTGACATCCCTGCTTTCCTGCACACGTTCTATATACACTTCTATAACCTTAAATTTGGTCACATACTTCATCAAATGCCTAACATCATCATCACTAACTAAAGCATGCAAACCATTATCTAAATCACTGTCTGGTTCCTTAAAATGGTACCACATTGGAATTTTAACAGCATACCCTATTTCTTTAAGCATTGCTTCAAGCTCTAGAACAGAAAACTCATCTCCATCGACGGAGTCCACATAATTGACTTGACCATGGATGAATTGCCTCCTTGGACCCTTAGTGAACCACCCACCGTGATGGATTTTCAAAGAAAAGTGGGTAGGGTTTCCACCTATATAAAAATAGAAGTATGATTTAAAATTTAGCTATAAACAATCACATATATATATATAGATACAATATATTATATACGAACACATACATTATGAAATATTTATTCAAAATAAAAATAAAAAACAAATTCACTTACGATATATCCAATCCACATTCAATGAATCAGTAGTTGTTCGAAGTACCCACGGCATTTTTGGTCATTAATCGAAAAATATTTGATTTTGGGGATGTTGATTTGAGAGGATATGGAGAGGATTTTGGATTTTGTTGAACGAATTTTTTTTTATATGAAATTAGGGTTTTCACGTATAAAAATGGGGGGGAAAGGGAGTGTGAGCTGGGTGTGGGGGTAGCTGGGTGGTTTATTACGTTTTTGCCCACGCACGCGTCATTCACGTGCCTAGTTAACGTCTTCTACAAACGGCTCCGTCCAAAATGGACCAAAATTGCAAAAAATAGTCAAAACAGGGACCCCCCTTGCAACGATAGTTGAAAAGGGACCCCCCTTGCAAAATTGAACAAACCACAGGGACCAAATTTGCAATTAACTCAAAACTCTATATTTCAAAAACTATTATTATGTATTTTTTAGTTTTAAAAGTAAAATTGACAACCCCAATACTGATGTAATCTAATTTTATAGTTTAATTTTACGCTTGTTAGTATTATGAAAACTATTCGGCAACTCCAAAATGAAAATTCTGGGTCAGCCACTCAATAAATGTGTCTTGATTTTATACCGATTTTTTTTCTTTTCTGATCAATGTCTTAAAATCGATTTTTTTGGCGCCAAGTCATTTGCAACTCTAAAGCGAAAGCTTATAACGGGGCTTAGTTAACAAAGTTGTCGATATTTTCTATCACGTTTACTTTCTTATTTATGAAACATGCAACATCATTGATTAAACTTTTATATTCAGTCGATAATTCATTCTCACCTCAAATGATACAATTGTCAATCCGTTTAATTTTTTTTATAGTACGACATAAGAAGTTAGAAGAATATTTCATGGAAGGAGCAAAAATTTTCTATCTTATTCAGTGGACTTCAATAGGATTATAATAATTATGTTATAACACAATGTTTTGCAAACCTTGAGCTAACAACTAATTAGTTTTACATGTCACAAGACAAAAACATTTCCAGATTTCCTTAACCATTGGTAGTTCTAAAAGAGTGTATGTAGTGTTGTTTATAACAAACTTAACATACTTCTAAACCATGCTACATATATCTCAATATGTTCCATTAATAAGTTTGTTTAGTACCGCAATGTTAACCATATATCAACAATCAAAGCATATATGATATTTATAAATGACTTTGCCAAGAAAAAAGTACACAATCATCTTCTAAAAGACATAATAGAACAATCAAACCATCAAAATACATTAAAGGGTAAATTTAGGCCACCAAGAGAGAATATAAGATCGCCCTCTCCATAGCTCATTTGCTCCGTTTGTGGTATTCCGGTTGGATCAATAATGTAACGAATTAGACACTGCTTATCGGGTCAATATTAACATTGTTTGAGATACGCGGTTCCTTGTTTGCAAACTTGACAGGGTAAGAAGCCATCATTGTGATCCCACACTTGCCGGCTTGTGAATCAACCAAATTACGCTCCATTTTAACGTACCCTTCCTCGCCCCACTTGGGTCCCCATGAATTCCTAACGATCCAATAATCCTTGCCGTTTTCTGAACCGTATCCCACCACAACCACACCATGGTCTAATTCAGTCCCACATGGAGCAGTGTATACACCCTGAACACAAAATTCTTGTTTATTAGATATTGTTCATTAAAAAACTTAATTTGCATAAGTAAAATTGGGTAACAGTTTTTTTTTTCTTACCTCCTAATATGGGCTTTTGATGTTATTAAAATAATACTGTAATACAGTAAAAATTTGCTATTCATAAAGAAAAAAGTATTGTACATGATGGTTGAAAATTGATTTAAGGGACATTTTTTTTAATACAGTAAAAATTTGGTATTCATAGCCTTTAGCCTTTAGATACAACATTTTATTGTGTTAGTGTTACGAATATCAAAATCCAAAATAAATAGACGTGTGTATAACTGTTTAAACAGGCAAATGGACAAAACTTACGGATTCATATAACTGAAAAGCCTTTCCAGAAGCTTCAATTCCAACACTGACTGGCTGGTGTGCAACTGCCTTCATCAGTGCTCTCTCATTCATTTGTGGCACATCTTCATATCCATCTATGCTAACAACTTTTGCATTAGTCTGCACATACCATATATTATATTATTATTTCATATTAATATAAGGGGATGGGAATATAAGACTGTGAAACACTCACATATTGTTTTTTAAATCCAAAAAATTCATGGGGGCTTAAGCATTTATTCATTAATCAAAAAATATTAAAAATTTTGTATGTGAGGGGTTTCACGCCTAAGCTTAGGTGCCGGACAGCCTTATATTCACAAATATTAATGTGTATCTAAGTGGGTCGTTATTTGAGTTGTAATATTCTGACACCTTACTAGTTGTTTTTAATGGAAAGTATTTTGAAAAGAAAAAAAAAACTTATGGTTTGAAGTACTTACTGATCGAATGGGATCGCAAACGTTTCCGACACCCTTGTAAGGGTAGTCGGATTCTGTGTCGATCCCACCAGTAGACATGATGTATTGGAAGGCGTAATCCATCTCCCCACCATTGCAGCCGTTGTTGTATTTATTGTCACAATCAACTAGTTCTTGCTCCGAAAGACTGATCAATTCTCCCGTTACGATTTTGTTGATTCCTTCTACTGCGGCCACAGTCGAAAAAGCCCAACAACTTCCTATATATAGCATCATCATTGTAAAACATATATATTAGCTCATCATTTCAAAACATATATATTAGTGCTAAAACACCAACAAATAAGCCAAAAGCCCAAAAGTATGGAATGCATCTTTCTACAAAGAATATTTTTTTCCGAACGATTACACTATGTTGTAAAAACAATACATAGAAAACCTTAAGCATTAAGTTGTCGGCGCGTAGCCAGGATCAGGAATATGTGTCTATGGAGGCCAAATAGATATGGGACACCACCAGATTTTACAATACACCACCAAACAATAACACTGTAAAGAATGTTTGGTGGTACATTGCCGAAATCTAGTGGTGCACAGATCACATCCGAGATATTTATGTGTTTATGGGTGGCCTAAATAACTTTAAACTAAACTAATACATAAACATATAAATTTTACTAAAAATATAAAGTTTTATAAACATCATAAAGAACTGTTGCCATATGGCATATATCATAAGCTATGAATAATTGCATACCTTAGACCAAGTTATATAGAAGGTTGTTACCCTTAGATTTGTAAGTACAAATATTCGTACATGCCAAAATAATAATCTTGTGGAGTTGTGGTGGTTATTAGAAAAAACCAATTGTTAAGAGTTCTTGACCCTTAACAATAATAAATCTATACTATGAGCTTCTTAGAGTATTATTATGTTAATATTTGATTCGAAAATAAACTTGATTAAAACATGTATATATTTATGAAACCATATTGTAACATACCACAACTTCCTTGATTTTTGACAGGGGTAACAGCACCTCTTTGTCTCCAGTCAACATTCAAAGGCAACATATCGTTCTCCCGAGACGCATACCGCTGACTAAAATCGCCGCGTTGCTGCTTAGCAATGCGACGATTAACGTCAGCTTTGTTTCCTAAAAACATGGAACGAAATTCTTCATCGGTGATATCAGCAAACTGGTTTAACCCAACAGTATAAGTCCTGTTACCATTGGAATTATGTTCATCAATAAACTTTAGATTATCTTTAAAGATTTGAAACCTCTTCTCCTTTTCACCCAGTGCATTATTATTATTATTATTATTATTGTCGTATGTTTTCTTATGGGTAACCAACCACAACTCATACAACTTGTTAACCTCGTCTTCTGTCCGCTCAACAGAGATATGATTTGATGTTGCATATGTCTGCTGAGAGATCATAATGAGACAGAAGAAAAGGATGATGGCAGATGTAGTTGTAGACGTTGCCATTGGTATGTATCGATGGGGAAAAGAAGAGGTTTGAAGAAGTTGAGAGATCTTGTTGGGGTTTATATAGACTAGAATATGGTAACATGTTATTCACCCACACGGTAAAATTAATATGTGAAACTTTTTCTTTTTTTGGTTTTGGGTTAGAATTAGGATTTTGAGATTTTGGCGTTCGAATTTATGTATGGGTAAAAACATATCTCCGTTAATTGATATAAATATTTTTTCGGAATGAATTTCTTCAAAACTAGACTATATTCCCGCGTAATACGCGAGCTAAACATATTAAGATTTTCAAAATTATATAATTAGTAGTTATAGATAAGCCATGTTTGAAGTTGTTTAGTAGGATACATGTTGAGTCCTAGTGTAACTGATTAGATTTGTTGATAACAAAAGGTATAAAAGAATGTTTCTAACATATTTCAACATTTGCATAATATATAACTGAGATTAATCACTGGTGAACAAATATTTTTTTCCAGTTGTACGTAGTTGCATCATAATTGTTTTTTTTTTTTGAATTGGTTGTCTAATATACTTTCAAAATTTGTATACGGTTGCACCATAAACTTTTTTATTGCACTGGATTTTCATCTAAATTTTAAATTTTGCTTTAAAATGGTTGCAAATTTTTAAAATGTGTCACATATTGTCGTTAGAAAGTCATCAAAGTTTAAATTGTCTAATGACCATATATGTAAAAATATTAAGAGTTTAATTACCATATTTGAACAACTTTGAAAGTTATACGAGGAACCACTGCAATAAAAAAGTCTATGATGCAACCGTGTACAAATGAAAAAGTACATTTGTGCACCAATGATATTAGAAAGAATATATTAGGGGTGTTATACGGTCGAGTTAATTAAGTTTCGGGTTATGCGGATCGGGTTATTCAGGTGCTAATGATTATAATTTAACCCGTAACACAAACTAAATAAGAATTATAAATAAACATGTATAAACAAAGTTCTTAGAAATTATAAATAAACTTCCAAACCTAGTCTACAAGGAAATGAAAATAAACAAAACCTCTTTTTTTATGTTCTTGGTTTGCGACGGCTAAAGGAAAAAAAAAACCAAAAACTTTGGTTTAACTTTTTGAAAAGTCGAAGGCAAAAAATACATGGTTTAATTATATAAAGTATAAGGACTAATGTTGTGTTTTCTCAATAGTAAAATTAAAAATAACATTATTAGTTCTAAGGGTTGTGCTTAAAAGTTAGAACTCATCTAGACTCCTTGCTTTTTTATAAAAGAATTTGAGACAATGTTATATAAAATATATATAAATATAAATAAAATATTTTTTCTAATAAGTTATTTTTTTTTTCCAAAAAATATATACAAATTAAATGACTATAAAATACTCCGGAAAAAAGTAATAATAATAATAGTAATAGTTATATTAAAATGTAAACTAATTAAAAAATATGGATTTCATTATTATATCAAATATAATTATGAATTAAGTTATACATAAAGTATTTGTAGGTAAAAAAATATTAGAATAATAAGAAATTATGAATTAATATTCGCTGGTTTACAACATTGTTTGTGAATACTTTAAATTTACTTCCATTCTGAAAATAGCTACTCATAACTCGCTACATTCTTCATTAAGTATATATATATAAAGTTAAATATACAAGGTTTAATTATACAAAGTACAAGGACTAATGATGTGTTTCCTGCATAATAAATTTGGTAATGCTACTATTATTTTGATCTAAAGGTTGTAATTAAAAGTTTAAACTCATCTAACGGTTCCTACTTTTCATAAAGGAATTTAAGACCTTGTTATATATATATTGGTAGATTGACGTTTAAATATATGAAAAGATAATATTACTTGATTCTTTAAAAAAAAGTTATAATATTAAACAATGAATGAAATTTTTTATTTGTACTTTTTAAATGAATGAAATTTTATGATAACTTGATTAATGAAAAATTGAAAAACGGTTACGTTATGATACAAGAAAATGTATAATATTTGGTTTAATTGATGGAAGTAAAGTTTGTAAAAATTTGTTTGTAAAAGGTTTGTGAACCTATAATTACTCATAATATTTATGGCCTAATATAAAAGAGGTGAGGGTATTTTTATCAAATACCCAATGTAGGGTCTGTTCTTTTTTTAGCCGTTAAGTGCTGAACGTATTAAGTGGTTGAATGTATAAATAATATATGTATGTATTAAGTAAAATATAGGTAACTGACGGTTATTTTTGTTTATTAAATCAAAAAAAAACATAAAACTTGACTGAATGATTAAGTTTTTAATTATTAAGTTTATTAAGTAAAAAATAAACGGGGCCTTATACTTATTTTCATATCAATTTTAATATATTTATTATAATAAAACTAGAAAGGATAACATAGTTTAAAAAAAAACAATTATGTCACTTATATAATATTTACATAAAATTTAATACACTGGAGTTAGGGGTGTAAACGGTTCGGTCCGGTTCGGTTAGCTAGAAGTTTTGAACCATTTCTTCGGGTTCGGTTCCGTTCCGTTATCTTGAAATTTTGAACCATTAATTTCGGTTACACGCAAATTGGTTACCCGAAAAAGTCGGTTAATTTCGGTTTGATTTTCGGTTAACCATTTACTAAAATCATGCTAATATAAAGTTCAAGTTTTTAATTATAATAGTCCATTTACATTGTAATTAATTAATTTTTCTATGTATAACAATCATTTAACTATATTAATATTTTGTTTGATAAATAAATATACATTACATCTAATTTTGAAATACTTTTTTCAAATGTTATATTTATGTAATGCAAGTTTCTATCTAAGAGTATCATGATTTACTACTTAAAATGTCATCTGTATGATATTACTAATATTTTTGATAAATATTTTAAACAAAGTTAACAACTTTTCTTAAAAAGATGTTGTATATATAAGAAAATTACTTAGAATATCCAAAGCTAATCATAGATTGCGAAAGAAAGTTAGTAAAATTGTTAGAATTTTAGGCAACAAATATAAAAATTAGCTAAATAGATATGTAAATGATGTATTCATGTAATACATATATGTGTAAATATACATATATATGATTATATGTAGACATATATCAAAATTCGGTTCGGTTCGGTTAACTGCGGGTAATGAATATTAAAAACCGTAACCGAACCGTTATACATCGGTTTTTTATTTTCGGTTTTTTCGGGTTTCGTTTTTTTCGGTTTCGGATCACGCAGTTCGGCCTGGTTTTTCGGTTTTCCGGTTCATTTTTACACCCCTAACTAGAGTGCTATCGTATTCTTATAAAATATTCATTGAGTCACTCAATTATTAAATTTTTAACTCAAGAAAAATCACTACATTTGGAAAAAAAATACTTTTAAAGCTTTTTTTTAAATATGGCTAGCCTTTTCATTTTAAACGACAATAGCTAATAATGAAACACCAATGCTCGAATTTGAAACTAACATATTTTAAAATCAAATTCTCACATCATCCCTTTACACTACTAAAACAAAGGCTTATTAATGTTACGTATGCTTAGCTTGATATCAAAAAATAATTGAGTTACTCAAATGAACATTTTATAAGAGTACGATGATCCTCCAATGAAATAACCCATTAATTATTATATTATATTTTAACTCTTGTTTTATAAAACTATCGATCAACTAACATACGCTAATCTTGTTTATACATTTTTGAGTTAGATAAGTTAAATGATCTTGCTTAACAACTATGCAGTTGGTGTAAAAGATTCTTGATTGTTTAGATTCGAGTTAAAGTTCTAAAATCCGACCTGTTGAACTGGATAAGAGTTTAGGATTTGGGATTTGGGTTTATGTAAACCCGTTGAAGTGGGTTAACTTGGAACCCGTTTGGTGATCGGTTCAACGACAACTGATTTTTTTGAATCGATCCATTTGCAAAGACTCCTCAAATTTCCGTTGAGCAGGACTGACCGCGTTATTGCATCCGCATTCAACAGGTTTCTCCATTATGATTTTATACTAACTTTTGGTGTACTTAGTTATTTACATTTAATATATAGTTTGTGTAATATTTTTAGTATTGTTTTGAAGTTAAAATTTGTATTATGGTAGGATTGTTGTTATTTGTTATTGTGTTTTAGTGGATTATAATTGTTTGACATTTGAATACGACGTTTCGTTGCTTTATATTTTACCATTTCATTTTAATCCATGTTTGCAATCAGTTATACATGTTTAATTTTATATGTAAAATTTAAAAACCAGTATGAAATAAATGATCTAAGAGGCAAGGGTGTAATGACAGTAGTAACAATATTTGTCAAATTGACAAGTTTTGACACAACTTTAAGCGAATAAAAATTTGCCATGTGGCCTCTTGATTTTTTTTCTTCCAAAATGTGCTAAATTTTGCCAAATTTAAGGGTGTAGTGGCCATTCTTGCCAAAGTGCCAAATACTAAGTGATCCCACACTTAGCCAAAACTTACCAACGTTCACTTCGATCGGCTGCATAGGGCCACTTGTACTTGCCAAGATAATCTGCCAAAAGATGGGGCACAATGGAACCAACAAACCAAAAAGTTACAACCGATGTGAGAAACCGATAAATTTAGCCGATTGTACCCTTGTCCTGTCAACCAATCTATAAAATACCCCTTAAAAACCCAAACCGAACAAGTTGGCCATCTTAAGAAAACGATACTTGTACCTTAAGTCTGTGAAAGTAAACAGAATGAACCTGGTTGCGATATTGGTTCAGGAAACAAAATTATATCCACTTCTGTTATTTTCGGTTTTTAGTTATGTCAAACTTTGACATTCTATTCAAAATGTCACGTACATAAAAAGATTCTATGGTAAAACAGGCAGCAGCTCACGAGGATTGAAAACAAGTTTTCTGTGGGCTGAAGGTTGGTTCCCGAATGGATGGTTGAAACGTGGCAGAAGTTGAAGGTGACAGCGTGTCAGTCAAATAAAGATTGGTTGGAAATTGAAGGGGTCCTATTATGGAGGAGCAGAAGAGCATATTGGCGCCAGGTAGTCCGACCAAATAAAGGGTAACCGGACCAGACTTTCCGCGGCGATATCGCCGCGGAAAGAGGGGGCCCGCTAAATTTCTGTCAGAGTAACCATTAATGACATGGGGGCCCGCACTTTCCGCGGCGATATCGCCGCGGAAAGTTTTGTCTTATTCGACTTTCCGCGGCGATATCGCCGCGGAAAGTTTCTGGTCGGCTTACCCCTTATTCCATGGTCGGGGCACGCGGGGCTTTTTTAATTTAAATGTATGTATTCCTTTACGAGGACACCTTGTTATTTGCACCTTATCTTCAAGGGCTAAGTTTAGGTAATGGGGTTCTGTGAAAGATCTCGCCGCCATGCTCAACCAATCCGTTCAATAATATCAAATATAATAGAGTCACGAAAGCCTGCCCAACATATTTAATGCGATTAACTTTTTCTCTTAGACTATTTTATTCGGATAAAAAGGGGTAAAAATCGCATAAAATGAATGATGCTATGTTCTTTTTTCTTCAAGAGTCATGATAAGAAGTTGAATCAGGGTATCTCTGATTTTCCGAACATTTTTTAGTCATGTTCAAACTTGATGTCATTTTATAAAGAAGTGAAAGATGTTAACTACTACGGTTATGTTTCACATAAATTTTTCAAGAGCTTTTCAGGAGTTTTAGTTTTTTAGTTTAAACTACAAACTCCTAAAGTGTTAAAAGCTTTGTTTGAATGCAACTAGCTTTAACTTTTATTTGAAAGAAAAAGTTTCTATGAAAGCGTCTCAAGTAGCGTTTCAGGAGCTTTAGCTTTTCGATGAAACTTCTAATTCATTAAAAGTTACACAAATGCCTGTTGAAGTTGCAGCTACAACTATCATACTAAACACTATTAAAAAATAAAAGCTCTAGCTAACAACTTTGCTTAAAAGCAACAACTTATAACTTCAACAAAAGTTACAGCAACCAGTTACAGCTACTTTTTCCAAACATACCCTACGTCACATTATATATGATTTTATTCGAATAAAATATGAAATTTCTCTTAGGTTTATCACGAAATTACAAATGTTTGTTTCAAATATTTGTAATTTAATAACTTATAACAATATAATACCATTTAGAACCATTTTGCTAGCGGTTTTTGAAATATTTATCTTCAAAGATTAAAATTTAGTAACATTTTGTAATGACATTAGAACAATCATCAATAACGGTTTGATTTGTGTTTGGGTCTAATGACTAGTCAATTGTTGTATTGTTTTCTTGCATCTATTTTGTGATTTTTCAAATGCAATTATAGTCCTATAAGTTGGTTTTTTTCTTTAAGTATTTTTATTTTGTATTTAATCACATTGGACTACTATAACAACTCATTGGATTATAAGTTGGTTTTTTTCTTAAATATTTTTATGTTGTATATAATCACATTGGACGATTATAACAGATTAACAACTCATTTAGTTATCGTAACAGACCAGACCTATCTGGTAAATACAAATCTTAAACCCACCTAAAGTGGCATGAGTGTAACTCATACAACTTCATGCTATTGTTTTATCGATGATGAATAGTGTTCACAATGATTATTAAATTAATAATTGACTGTGAAACAATTTAGTACTCTAAGTTTATGAGTTAGTTACATGTTCGAATAATCGAATGGAATCTAACATTTAGAAGTCTCGTACTTCAAATGGTTCCGGCCATAGTTGTCGACTCGTAACTTTTGACTCGACTCGAAAACATGATTTTTGACTCGTGACTCGAAACGTGACTCGACTCGTAAGAGTTTGGACATTTTTATATACTACTACATAATATTGTATAATTATATATATGTGACGTATTTATAAACAAAATATAAGTTGATTTTCTAAATACATTACCAGAATATTACATATTCGATACTTTTGAATTATAAACTTACAGTTTATCTTCAAATTCATACTAAAAGGATCAAAAATACATATATAACATACAAAATAATGTAACAATAAATATGATATATAATATATAACCATATTATCAAACTACAACAATCATAAGTTAGCGACTCGTATTGACTCGTTCCAAATCCACACCGCGACTCGTAAGAGTCAGGAGAAAAAAGAGTCACCCAGCGAGTCGCCTCGTTTTTGGTATAAATCGACTCGACTCGTAAGAGTCGACTCATGACCCGTAAGAGTCTAACAGCTATGGTTCCGACCCCTTCAAAAGAGATGTTCAAAGTCTGCCACTGATTGAAAGTATTTATTAGACGAGACTTGTCCGTGACACCCAGTGGTTGTGATATATATACAAAGGCTTAAGATATCAAATTTCAAACTCCAATAGGTAAAACTAGATACAAAATTATACCACCAGTTCACTCATAAGGCTCTTCCGAATAGGTAATAAGATACATAATTCACCACCCAAAACCTATTTAGACTCGAAAGAACACCTTTCTATTTAGCCAAAATAGGAATAATAATGGAAATGATAACTAATGATCAGCCCAAATGATCTGGTCTTGCCAATACAAAAACGAAAATAATAACTACCTTACCAGTTACCACCTCTACTCATATTACGGAAAACATGCTAGAATTAACTTCATTTGAATTTGGACTAATGGGTTTATCCGGTTTGGAACCAAATTAATTTTTAGCTGTCTTTTACTTTTTAACAAGTTAATGCAACACAATTTAGGGTTATTTTCATGTCATCAACATTTAAAAAAAAATGTTATAAATTCAAACTATTATTTTAGTCGGCAATTTACCATGTCAGGAACTCAGGCACATTAGAACATAGTTTGAAAGTTTGCATTATATAACTATTTTTAATTTGACCAATTTTATTAATAAACTAGTTTTTAACCGGCGTTGCCCCGGAAAACTTAACGATACGTAAAATTTGTAATGTGTATAAGGTAGTTAATACATACAAACGATAAACGTATAACATATCATAAATCTATAACATATCATAAATCTAAAAAAGTACAACACAAAAAAGAAAAAGTAGTGTAAAAGTCTATTTAAAAGGTATACATTAACTTTTAAAATAATTACACTACCATTGATCTTTTACATCATTTAACTTTACATTAATAATAACCTATATCACTCGCCGTCGCCGCCATCACCACACCACTACCACTATCGTTCGCCTTTTCATGCAAACATACATCTAGCATTATCCAAAAGTTTGGTGCTAAAAGTTAGAATTACCTAAAGTTACTATATGAGGTAGAAAGTAAAAAAAGAAAAAAAAAACGTGGCCAAAGTTGGAAAATCTAAAAGTTTGATGATAAAAGTTAAAAAACTCTAAAAGTTTATATAGAACATAAATAAAAAAATTTGGTGGCCAAAGTTGAAAAACCCAAAAAATTGATGGTAAAAATTAAAAACCTTAAAAGTATACTATAGCTAAGCATGTCTTAAAATGTTATATATAATAATTAGAACAACATTAATTCTTGGATTAAAACCAAGAGTCAAAATTCAAAAATAAAGTTTAAATCGTGATTCTTGATTTTAATACAAAAATTAAAAATTATCCAAATTTATTTCTATAAGTTGAAAACAACTTTAGAGAATTATCATCCGTTTTTAATAGTATATTAGATTATTACTTACCTTGTGACAAGAATATGAAATAATGAGATTGCTAGTTGATGCTTTATTTTCCTTTCTTAAATATGTTATGTAACAAAAAAATTGAAGATGAAACATGATAATCTATGTTATAACTAAAAGAGGAGGTTGTGAGTACATTTGTTACTATTTAAAAATTCTTTTTGGGTCTAAAACTTCCCCTAATTATTCTAGCTCTTTTTTTTTCTACATTTTTTTTTCTTTTTTTGTTTATTAAATAGATAATTGTATTTAAAATCTATCATAAATATTTTCCTATCAAAACAAATCTTTTAAAATTTTAAAGATATATACTATCTTTAAAACTATCTGAAGAAGTTATTATATATACAACCTAAATTTTTATTAATCATTTTTCATCATTCATCTCCTTTCTATTTTTAAAAAAAAATCATGTTCATATAGCTTCTCAACAAAAGAAACATACGTTTATTTTATATCACTTTAATTTAGTTTTTGGTATTTTGTTCATGTTTGTTCATTATTTGATATTGAATTGTTAAGTTATTGTTATATTTCAACTCTTTTAATTTATTTTGTTGTCAATTGTAAGTTGATCATGACTTCTTCTTCTACAAAATGTTTTATTCTTTTAAGTTTATTTTGCTCATTAATTCTTTTTTCTCACTATTTATATCTTTTTGTTTTAAATTTAGAATATGACTTATATTTTGTTATTTTTCGTTAGATGAAAAGAAGACAACGTTGGTTCATGTTGAAGATTTGAACCCAACATATGTTAATCATCATCTAACACATGTTATCATTTTGATATTTACCTTTGTGATATATATTTTGAGACTACCCATCTATCGGACGGGGTTGAAGACTAGTAAAATACAAATTCGATGACATGAGAAAATTTTATAACATGCTGACGTCAAAACTATTTTTTTCTTAAACGTAATTTTTTTTTAGTTTTATTATTTATAGTCATATACTAGATTTTAGACCCGTATCAAATATACGGGTTTAACAATATTATCAATATAAGAATTAGTATATGAAACAAAATAATACTTCTACGTTAAATGTAAAAGTATACTTAAAAAGAATTGAAATATTCAAATGTAATGCTAAACCATATCAAGCCTGAATGGTGTAGCAGCGTTTCTTTTATACAAGTTATTCCAAAGAAAGCAATATATTAACCTTGATTACACAATTGACCGAGTTCTCATTGATGTCTAACAAAAAAGTAATTTTATTTTCGTTAGTCATGGTTGTTAAGAACAATAAAAGTAGCGTGAGGTTTTTAATGATTTCAGGTGTTGTGATTTTATTTGTAAGGTCCGGTTTATATACGAAGAATTTGTATTTTAAATATAGTTTGATTCCAATTACTAAAATGATTATCCAGATTATAGTCTGATTACAATTACTAATAACAACAATATTACAATTAGTTTGATTACAATTAATAATATAAAATAAATGTTGATATAAATGTTAATTCGTATTAATCCAAATGTTGTAACATCTCTAACTTTTAGCTATATTTTGTTATTAAATAGACATTATGCAATACAATATTAATTATTTGTAAATTGGGTTAAAGTGTAAATTGATGATGAAAAACCAAAAAGTGTATATTAATTTTGACATGTGTTGAATTAATTAATTTTGAGAAATTGAGGGTTGTGATTGGTCAATTGAGATTAAGTCAATTGTCTTTTAGTATGCTCGTGTTAAATACACGGACCGCTTATGACATTTTTAAGATATAATAAATTGTTTAAGAGTTGTGATTGGTTAATAAGCTATTATGTAGTTGTCTTTTAATATATATAAAGATTTAAAAATTGTAGGTATAATCAAATTTAAATAAATATAATATTAAACCATTGAACGCATATGTTGTATTTTTTTTTTGTACATAATATCTGTTTATTTTTTTATCTGATATTTATCGCTTATTATTAGCTTAAGATACTTTCCGATTTAATTCAAAAATTGTAGGTAAAATAAAATTAAACATATATAATTTTAAACGATTAAACGCGTATATTGTATTTCATATTTTGAAATTTTTTTTGTACACAATAGTTTTTGTAATTATTTGTACTTAAAAATTAGATGTTGTAACTACAAAACAACTTTTGATAAAAAATAGTTAATAACAACATAAACATTTCATCTTTTATACTATGTCAATCATCTTCTAAATTAATTACATACTCTGATAAGAAGGTGTTTATTTTAGCTTTTTTTAGGTAACTTGTAGCAATATAGCATTACTTTAGCTTTTTTTAGGTAGCTTATACAGTAGCAAATATTCAAATGAGAACTTTGAAGGCCGAATAAAAATCTACTCTCTCTCTCTTCTCTCTCTCTACTCTCTTTCTCTCTCAATTCTAACGGTTTTTTTTCTCCGATCTAAATCTGAGATTGAAAATCTTTTATTCTTGAGATCGAGATGAGAACGTGAGATCGAGAGTTGAGATTGAGATCTGGTTTAGACCTCAAATCCGGTGGATCTAACCCTATTTTTTACTTTCGGGCCGGAGGTCCCTTCCACTTCGGTGGATCTGGAAGCAGCCTCCCTACCTTTGAGTAGGGGTAAGGTCTGTCTACATCATACCTCCCCATAGCCCGGCTTATGCTGGGATTGGGTACCCTTGTTGTTGTTCAGTAGCATTACTTTCCCACGTTCTCACCGGAGGAAAATATAGTAGCCCCAATGTATGAATTATGATGCCTCTAAACTTACACACCTATGTTTTACTCCCGCACCTTTGCCCAGAGTCAAAAGTCTCGCTCCAGGGAATTCACTACCTGTAAGGTACATCATATATATCTGTACGACTTTTGCAATACTTTGTATTAATTTTAATTTAAGGTTAATATGGGGAAACTTAGTTAAATTTACGTTTATGAACTTCAGTCGGAAATGATTTTAATTAGTATATATACGTATCCAGTGGGGGAGCCAGGGTTTTTATCCTGGGTCGCCGAACAGTTCATACTAATAAGGGTAAAATTAAACTACAAAATTCAATTACACTGGTATGAGATTGCCGATTATCTTAAAACTGAATAAATACTTAGAAATAGTACTAGAAATATAAAGTTTTATAGATATTATGGGGTTGTCATGGTCACCCTTGGCCACCACATAGCTCCTCCAGTGTACGTATCTGTTTTTAGTAGCGGACAATGATTTTAGTAGTAACTTAGATGGTATGATGGACAATGATTATGGCAGAGGAAGTATAATGATTGTTATCTATATCTATATCTATACTATATTATAAAGCAAATCTACTTTTGATTTTCAACATTGAACTTAAAATTTCAATATTGATTTTAAGTTTCAACAATGTACACATTCTAATGCATGATGTACCATACATCATAGCCACATTACATCAATAACTTCCACTACTCACCGGCGCCACCGCCACCACCACCAATCTCCGCCGCCACCACCGCTCGCCACCACCACCCGTCACCGCCGCCGCCGCAACGCGCGGGTACCTTTCTCTCGTTATAAAAATATAATTATTTTTTACAATTGCACGACATTTGTGTTTGGTCAAACATTGATTTCAAGGAATTCTAGACTTCTAGTTCAGTATAAGTTTGTAGTATGAAAAAAAAAAGAAAAAAAAAAAGTTTGTAGTATGAAGTTTTTTAGTATGAAAAGTGAAGCGAGTCATCAACCAAGAGTTTGTCGAACCTAGTCCTATTGTGGGCAAATTGTAAGTATTTGTGTGGTCTTTTTGAAACTATATTACTCTTTCGTGGAAGATTTTGATGCTGACATGTGAATACTTTCTTTCTTAACCTTACTAAGGTAACTTAATTTACCAATTTTTGATAATGTGAGTTATGACAAAGTTTCCGTCTCTTAGAAATGGTTAAATAAACTTAATTTCTTACATTTAAGGGAACATAGACCGACAAGTTGCAATTTTATGTACATATATTGTCATAATCTGTATATTATGTTACATTTCTTGGCAAGTTTCCCTTTTGATGTTCATGTTTCCAGTAAATGTGATAATTTTACCCATTCACCAAATATAATCTTTATTTACAATTGCACATAATTCTGCTAGCTAAAAACCTAAGTTTACTGGATTTCTAGTTTCAATAGTTCCCATAACCAAACGGCCTTTGCCCTAGGAGTACTCAAGGTGACCCATTAAGTAAGAGGTTGTGAGTTTTAGCCCCACGATAACCTAGTTGTAAATATGCATGGATGTCTGTAGATAGTTTTCTTTCTAAAAAATGTATTGCCAGGACCTGAAACTATGGTGCATTTCTTATGGATGATCTTCCACTTGTTAAATCTATCATTGAAAAACTTGCAACCAATCTTAGTGTCCCTGTATCCTGTAAAATTCGCAAATTTCCAGCACTGCAAGACACAATAAACTACGCCAAGTTACTTGAAGATTCCGGTTGTTCACTGATAGCTGTCCATGGTCGGACGAGAGATGGAAGAACTAAGGAAAGACAGACTGGGATGCCATTAAATCAGTAAAAGATCTGTCAAAATCCCTGTTCTTGCAAATGGGAATATCGTCACATGGATGATGTTCAAAGCTGTTAAACAATTACAGGTACATGTGGAAAAATGGATGGGTTGGGTGGGTTTGGTCATGGATTCGTGCTGGATTGGACCAGTCCACATACTTATTTGTCCTCTTTTTCTTGATTTATATCAACTATCGATAATATGATAGATAAGATTATAAAAGCATATTAATACACTAATTATTCAAGATTTGATTTATTAAAATGATCTAGGAGGTTTTGTGCATTTTAAATACCTAGGCGACTTTGGACCCACTTGACCCGTTTACCTCTTTTTCATTTTATTTGTTTTTTTTTCAATTTTTCCCGTTAGAGAGAATAAACCATGAGCAACCCATTAACCGATGAATGGGCCAAACTACCATATGTAACTCAGGCGTTGAAGGATTAATGTCAGCAGAGTCTCTTCTTAATAACCCAGCACTGTTTGCTGGATTCAGAAGTGGTGAATGGGTGTTAGATGGTGATGACGGGTTTGAAGATGGAAAACTGGATTGTGCGAGCTTAGTGGTGGAGTATTGAAGCTTTGTGAGCAGTACCCCCCCCCCCCCCCCCCCCCCCCCCCCCCCCCCCCCCCCCCCCCCCCCCCCCCCCCCCCCCCCCCCCCCCCCCCCCCCCCCCCCCCCCCCCCCCCCCCCCCCCCCCCCCCCCCCCCCCCCCCCCCCCCCCCCCCCCCCCCCCCCCCCCCCCCCCCCCCCCCCCCCCCCCCCCCCCCCCCCCCCCCCCCCCCCCCCCCCCCCCCCCCCCCCCCCCCCCCCCCCCCCCCCCCCCCCCCCCCCCCCCCCCCCCCCCCCCCCCCCCCCCCCCCCCCCCCCCCCCCCCCCCCCCCCCCCCCCCCCCCCCCCCCCCCCCCCCCCCCCCCCCCCCCCCCCCCCCCCCCCCCCCCCCCCCCCCCCCCCCCCCCCCCCCCCCCCCCCCCCCCCCCCCCCCCCCCCCCCCCCCCCCCCCCCCCCCCCCCCCCCCCCCCCCCCCCCCCCCCCCCCCCCCCCCCCCCCCCCCCCCCCCCCCCCCCCCCCCCCCCCCCCCCCCCCCCCCCCCCCCCCCCCCCCCCCCCCCCCCCCCCCCCCCCCCCCCCCCCCCCCCCCCCCCCCCCCCCCCCCCCCCCCCCCCCCCCCCCCCCCCCCCCCCCCCCCCCCCCCCCCCCCCCCCCCCCCCCCCCCCCCCCCCCCCCCCCCCCCCCCCCCCCCCCCCCCCCCCCCCCCCCCCCCCCCCCCCCCCCCCCCCCCCCCCCCCCCCCCCCCCCCCCCCCCCCCCCCCCCCCCCCCCCCCCCCCCCCCCCCCCCCCCCCCCCCCCCCCCCCCCCCCCCCCCCCCCCCCCCCCCCCCCCCCCCCCCCCCCCCCCCCCCCCCCCCCCCCCCCCCCCCCCCCCCCCCCCCCCCCCCCCCCCCCCCCCCCCCCCCCCCCCCCCCCCCCCCCCCCCCCCCCCCCCCCCCCCCCCCCCCCCCCCCCCCCCCCCCCCCCCCCCCCCCCCCCCCCCCCCCCCCCCCCCCCCCCCCCCCCCCCCCCCCCCCCCCCCCCCCCCCCCCCCCCCCCCCTGTCAGCAGAGTCTCTTCTTAATAACCCAGCACTGTTTGCTGGATTCAGAAGTGGTGAATGGGTGTTAGATAGTGATGACGGGTTTGAAGATGGAAAACTGGACTCTGCGAGCTTAGTGGTGGAGTAATTGAAGCTTTGTGAGCAGTACCCCGTTGGATGGAAGATAATAGTTTCGCATATGTATGGAATGTTGAAGAAATGGTTTGAGGTGCATCCGGATATAAGGGATGATTTTAATAAAAAAAGAAAGCTTAGCTTTGAGTATCTTTACAGTTTGGTTGATCGGCTTCGGGATCGTGGTGTTCAGTTCCAGCGTTATTTGAAAAACTCGGCCGTAAACTTGACATCTTTCCTACTTGAACGTTTATACATATGTAAACTTAGTTTAGAAGTTACCATTTTTTCCACTTATCCTCACTTAATATACATACGATAAGAACTAAGAAGAAAAAAGATACAACATAAGCTAATCCAAACACTTTTTCATATATTGTGTTATGGGAAAGTATAAGCTAAAAAGCCATTATGCATAAACACTTTCCTAAGCTAAAGCCAAACACCCCTTATATGTATATCACTACATATTCTTCTGAATGACATGATTTATTAAGATGGAGTTAATGTGATTGTGAGGTTATGATGAATGTTTTGTATATGAGCACTTATGAATGTTTGGTGGGAATAAAGATTCCATCTTTTGTAAAATTAGTGGCTGTGGGACAAATAATCCACCAAAAAGTCATCGGATTGTGATGTTTAGTCGTGAAAGGAAGTTTCCTTTTAAGTAGAAATGATATGCATTTGGTCTCACTAGTTTACATGATGGTGCATATAATACATTTTAATACTTGAAAAAGAGTTTACAGAGGAATATGAGTTGACTAAAAAAGATACAGTATAGGAATTTTACAAGTTTTAACACATGGTCAACATTGAGGAACTCTTTTTGTTTCAAATACATTTGGTGCCTTTAAATATCCTTTTTGATAGTTTTCATAATTGGATGTTTTTTCTCTCTAAAGTTAAGCACATAATATGAAATCTTACACTCGCATTTGGATTTTAATTTTTCCGATATTATGCACTATTTGTCTGTCTAATGCCAACCTGAACCGGGTTCTGTGTGTTGAGAACGAGAGACAGGCACTTCTGCAGTTTAAGCATGCTATTATAGATGTTGCCAACCGGCTCTCTTCATGGAACAATGCTACCATTGACTGTTGTAGATGGTCTGGAATCGTCTGCGATAACTTTACCGGTCATGTCCAAGAGCTTCATCTCCGAGGACCTGATCCTGAACTCGAAGATGCATTAACTCAGGTGCTAGGAGGAAACATAAATCCTTCTCTGCTGTTGTTGAAACAACTTAAGCACCTAGACCTTAGCTGCAATGATTTTGAAGCTACCGAAATTCCCAGTTTCATAGCCTCTCTTAGGAATTTGAGATACCTTAATCTCTCGAAGTCACAGTTCTACGGTCAAATCCCTCCCCAAATTGGAAATTTGTCCAGGTTGGTTGTTCTTGATCTTGGGAATGGGCCATGGCTAACTAATGTTCCTGTGAACAGTCTGCATTGGTTGTCAGGTCTTCCTTTGTTGCAGTATCTTGGTATGTCTGGCTATGACCTTAGTACCGCATCCGATTGGCTTCAAGAGATCAACACTCTCCCATCTTTGGTGGAACTGCACTTGTCATCATGTAATTTGACTCGAGTTCCTCATAATCTTACCAAGGTTAATATTACTTCACTAACCGTCCTTGATCTTTCATACAACATTTTTGACAGTTTAATGCCTATGTGGATTTTTAGTCTAACTAAGCTAGTTTCCTTGGATTTGACTAGATGCCTTTTCCATGGTCCAGTTTCTGAAAGGATCAGGGGTTTTCATAACATGACTGAACTAAAAATTGTTCACGTGTCTGAAAATGATTTTATGAATTCAACATCTGTATTGAGCGGGTTATTGAGCGTATCGAGTCTTGTTTCTATAGATATTAGTACTTGCAATCTTTCTTTTTCAATTCTTGGTGGTCTGCAGAACATGGCTTCTCTTGTTAGCATCGACATATCTCAAAATCAAATCAAGGAGGTCTTGCCAAACTCATTTGGAAACCTTTGCAATATGAGATATGTTGATCTCCGTGCTAATTATTTCGAAGGAAGTGTATCAGAGCTTCTGAATAACTTCTGTGAATGCAGTTCGCCTAAGTTGGAGTATTTGGCTCTCACTGCAAACATCCTTTCTGGCCATTTACCAGATAGACTAGGACAACTTCAAAATCTACTCACTCTTGATCTTGCATTCAATTACATTTCTGGTACAATTCCAGATTCTTTAGGAAGATTGTCATTCTTAAAGGAGTTGATGCTCAATGTTAACTCCCTCTCTGGCCAGCTCCCTGATACAATTGGGTACTTAACATCATTGGAACGGTTAGAGATTTCTTTCAACAACTTCACTGGAAGTCTACCTGTAACTCTTGGAAAGCTATGGAATTTGAAGTATTTGAGTGTGCATCACAATTTTCTGACAGGAGATGTAACTGAAGATCACTTTGCCAATCTCACCGCATTGAACAATTTATGGGCAGAGGCAAATATGTTAATGCTAAAACTAAGTGACAATATATGGGTGCCCCCTTTCAAACTTGATGTCTTGAGAATAGGTTCTTGGAATTTAGGTCCTCGATTTCCTTCATGGCTTCAGTCACAAGGTAACTTGACAGAGTTGGACATAGCCAACACGGGAATTTCAGATATCATGCCTAGTTGGTTTTGGAGCGCCTTTTCTAATATTGTTTTCTTGAATATATCTCACAATAAAATTCGAGGGACGTTGGTAGGAGATATTAGAATCCTTGCACCAAATGCAGTTGTAGATTTAAGCCACAACCATTTTGAAGGTCCAATACCTGACAATTTCAACCAAGCTGACTTTGCTCTTCTAGATTTATCGAGTAATAATCTTTCAGGATCTCTAGAGCAATTATTGTGTTCGAGTTTAGGAGATAGACAACTACAAGTTCTTGATCTTGCCAATAATAACCTGTCAGGTGTTATTCCGGATTGTTGGATGAAATGGCAAGCTTTGTCAGTAGCTAACTTTCAGAATAATAATCTTTCTGGCAGAATTCCACAATCCGTAGGAAACTTATCTTCCCTACAATCATTCAATATCCGTAGTAACAAGCTCTCTGGAAAAATACCTGCATCTCTATTAAATTCAAAAAGCTTACAAATTATTGAGCTTGCTGAGAATGAATTCACTGGAAGCATACCATCGTTGATAGAGGGAGAAGAAACAAAGTTGAAACTACTCAGTCTTAGGTCAAACAAGCTGGAAGGTGAAATCCCAGATGAACTCTGTCGTCTCACATCTATCCAGATCTTGGATCTTGCTCATAACAATCTTTCAGGGACCGTGCCAACATGTTTTAATAACTTTAGCATCATGTCTGGAAGGCAACAATCAAGTGCTATTGTGTTATATGATGTGCCATTTCAGGTGCAAGTTCTTGGCAGTGCGTTGTTGGTGACTAAAGGAAGAGTGTTTGAATATAGCACAATTCTGTATTTGGTTACAACTTTGGATCTTTCAGGTAACAAATTATCCGGTCCCATTCCCAGAGAACTTATGGGCATCGTAGGCTTGCGCTATATGAATTTGTCAGAAAATAATTTAACAGGAAGAATTCCAGACGAGATTGGTAGGATGACATTGCTTGAATCTCTGGATTTGTCTGTTAACCAGATTGATGGGAGGATTCCATGGAGCATGTCGAGATTGACGTCCTTAAATTCCTTGAACTTTTCTTTCAACAAATTGACAGGAGAAATTCCAACAAGTACTCAGCTGCAGAGTTTAAACGGGTCAAGCTTCATGGGCAACGCACTTTGTGGGCTTCCACTTGCAGAGCCATGCAACAAGAAACGGGTCTCACATGATGCAAACACTCAGAATTTTTCAGAAGGACAGGAATGGGGATTCATAGTCAGCATTGTGATTGGCTTTGTTATCGGTTTTTGGGTTGTGATTGCTCCTCTTATTGCTAGCAAAGTATGGAGAAATGCTTATTTCAATTATCTCTGCAAAGTGTGGTTAAAGATATGTATTGCTTGTTGCAAGTATTTCTGAAGCATGCCACACACTCAGTTGAGCAGCTAATTTTTAAACTTTCTACCTTTTCTTTTTGTGAACCATAATCATAGGCCTATAAGTTGTTTTCCACTTTTCCATGACTTAAACCCTCACAACTTTTTCTTATTGTTTTATCTATGATGGATATTGTTCATAAATGATTATTATTTACTTTATTTTTCTTTATTATATGTATAGAAAAAGAAAAGAAATTGAAGATGAAATTTGATAATGACAAATTTATCTATATAAGAAAATACTGACCTCATGACAATTTAGTCCGTAACTTGTTGGTGGATTTGGAAAATCCGTAAGGAAAGAAGATTTGATAAAGGTAAGGTGTGTATCGAGAAGATTTTCCACGACATTAAAATTATAGGTTTTTTGTGGTATAGGACTAGAAATGAGTGTTGTTCTATACTTCTATTAATTGGGAAGATTAACGTAAGTTTCGGTTGTTGTAATCTTGCTTATGTAAAGTTTTGTCTCAACAATAATTGGTGGTTGTAGGCAAGTGCGAATAATAGTAACATTTACTCGTAAAAAGGAAAAAAATAACAAGTTTGTCATAAATTTTAAAATATTATGGTAGGGAAAAACATATATGCTACTAGTTATGCTCATAGCTGTTAGACTCTTATGAGTCACGGGTTCACTCTAATCGAGTCGATTTACACCAAAAACGAGACGACTCGCTATGTGATTTTTTTTCCTCCCTGATTCTTACGAGTCACGGTATGAACTTGGACCGAGTCAATGCAAGTCACAAACTTTTGATTGTTGTATTTTGATACTATGGTTATATATTATATATATGGTTACATTATTTTGTATGTTATATTATGCACTTTCGATCCTTTTAATATGAATTTGGAGATAACCTGAAAGTTTATGGCTCGTAAGTATCTAATATGTAATATTTTGATAAATATATTAAGATAATCAACTTATATTTAGTTTGACACCACGCATATATAAACTAGAATATTGATGTGTTATAGTCATAAGTAATTAATTATGTATATATAAATATGTTATGACTTTTACTAGTCGAATTCACAAGTTAAAAAAAAATGTTCTCGTCGATTTGAAATTTACGGGTCGGCAACTATAGTTATAATTGCTCTCGCATCCATTTCTGTGAATTAGAAAAGAAAATTAACGATTGTGATCTAAAATGAAGTATTTACGGGTCGATAAAGCTAATCTTAATCTTAAATAAAGATAAAAGAACATTTGGAGAGGAAATAGTGTTGGCAACTTGGCAAGTCAAATGAGATCAACCACAACAACAAACGGTTTATCCACTAATTTTGCAACCCAAAATCATTCCCACCGTCTCCTCCGTCATCTACCCACCGCCACACCACCATTTTATGGGTTGGTTCTCCAAAGCAAATTGGCTGCCGAAAACCAAGAAACATCATCGGACAGAGACAGAAGGGCATGGTCTCACTGGAGGAAAATAAAGCAGCCGAAAGTGATAGTAGCCCCAATGTATGATGCCTCTGAACTTCCCTTCATAATGTTGTGCCGGAAGTATGGTAGGCTGCTCACACACCTATGCTTCACTCTCGTACCTTTGCCCAGAGTCACAAGTTTCGCTCCAGAGAAATATTTGACACACAAACATTTAATACTATCAATATCATGATACGTTTTCTAAGTATATATAATCATGATATAATTTTGTTGTAACTTTATTTATGCAACCCAATTAGCCATGTTGTATCTCGGGCGGCTTTAGTTAACACAATAGCATAAATTTTTACTCCACCAAGCCTGTTCCTAATAACATGTTTCATTCTAATTATTTTACCTACAAAGATGTGGCTTTCAGGTTCTAGAACAAACGTACCATAAACGGATCTACTGTTAAAATTTAAGATAAAAACTTCAGATGATTGTAGTCTTTGTTGATGTATACGCTTGCGGAATGGTTTTACTAAGATTCACATATATTACATGGTTATGTACCTTTTTCTGTCCTACATGTTAACAAACTCCTTAAGTGGATCTCTATGTTGTGTAATGTAGAATGATTTATCTGGTTTGTCTAACTTTATTACTTAACTTTAGGCTTTCTTTTTTAAATATACTAGGTAGTTGCTCGCGCAATGCGGCGGTGACGACAGGTGGTTGTGGCGTAGTGGTATAGTTATTAATGTAAAACGTAAAAGCAGTTAACATAGTAAATGTTTAGGTAATGCAGTCACCTAAACTAAATGAGATGCAGGTTCGAGCTCGTTAAAATGAGATGCAGAAAGTGTTAAGCTTAACCCGTACTTGCCCTAGCCCGGCTAAGTGCGTAGATGCAGGTTGCTCGGGTGGCTCCTTGCAACACGGTCATTGAGATGCAGTTGAGTAATACGGGAGGTCTGACCCGCCCCCATTTGTCTTGTACACACGGATTACTCCGGGATTGGCTTGCCATTCCTTAACGACGTTTGATGTTCATCCGTAAGGTTGTCATCTAGTCGGGTGTGACATATGTTACACTTTAATGTAGTTAAAATGTAGTAATGCAGTTAAACGTAACAAAGTAGCCAAAACGTAGAGAAAGCAGTCATGTGGTTATATGTGTGAAATGCAGAATGAAGGATAGGCACACTTAGGGTGTTACATCCTATTATGTAGTATTGATGTTGTGATATGTTTGATGAGTGTGTGGTGCCTAAATGGCATTTTATAAATTGCTAATATTTGAAATGGATAAATGGTTTATAATTTAAGTGTTATCTTACTTAGCTAATTCGTTAGCTAACACTTGTCTTTTGAAATGTGTTGCTCCCTCAGGTTTAGCTTAGCCGAGGTAGACGTTGAATGAAGAGTGAGGAAGTGGGTAGATTGCTTGATGAAGACCATAGCTACCCATAGTTGCTACATATTTCTAGACTTTGGTTTATGTTTAGACATTTATGAAGTTCGCATGTTTTGTAGTCGGTTGTTTTGTGTTGGGCAGCCGACGGGTTTTCCATTTGGACTTGTTTTGATGATATGACTAAGTAACACCATTGAATAAGGAAACCAAACAGATTTTAATTGGTTTGGACTTTTAAAGTTTCTTCCGCTTACTTTTAACGCCGTTAGGCGAAAATTTCTGGAAACCCATATTTTTAAAAGAAGGGTGTTACAAGTTGGTATCAGAGAAATGGTTTAAGTGAACCAAAGTTCGACCATGACCGTAGGATTTTGGACTTAAACCGATGAAGGATAAGTTAGGATTATGTAGGTGTGCCTAGCTTTGAGATGAAGTACACTAGGACGGGTTGGGATTGAGTGAGAGTGTAGGTTGAGGCTGGTTTATGTTTATATGCAGCTTAAATAGATGTTGTGTAGCCTTAATCACCTTGTTCTCACTTTAATTCTTGCTAACTGTCGTCATTGTGTTGTAGACAACATGGTTAACACCCGTACTAATAGTCTACGTGATGGAGCTACCGCTAGTAATGCTCCTGCAAATCGGAATGGAGCTGGAAATGTGAATAATCAAGGGCCTCCTCGAAGGCCACTTCCGGGTGCACAGCCCACAAGGTCAGAAATTGATAGGGCAAACCCAGTGATTGAACAGGTCCCTAATCAAGCTGAAATGTTTGAAGAGTTGAGGGCTATTCGAGCTCGATTGAGAAGGACTGAAGAGGAGCTGGCTCAAGTAAGGGCCGAAAGGGAGGCTGAAAGGGAAGCTAACTTGCGTCGGGATGAGCAAACCGATGAGAACTATTCAAATCCCTCTAATGACGCTGAGCCATCTAATGTGAGGTCACAAGTCGCTCCTGAGAATGTTGTTGCAGGTGTGAATGGTGGGGATAACGTGGTGGAACCTCATGTGGTGGTTGCTCCTCGAACTACTAACTTCAAGTATGAGAGTTTTCAGAAATGTGGTGCTAAAGACTTTGATGGTACACCGAATGCAGTTGGTGCCATGGAATGGTTAGAAGACATTGAGGTGGTCTTCGCTTCATGTTATTGTCCTGATGACATGAAGGTATTGTGTGCAAGCCGTATGTTGAAGAAGAATGCCCGCAATTGGTGGAGGGCTACTACAGTTTCAATGGCACCAGAGGTACTAGCTGTGATGCCTTGGGGTACTTTTAAGGAGAAGTTTTTGGAAGAGTATGTTGGAACTCGAGAGTTGAGACTAATCGAGAAGGAGTTTAGGGCTTTGACTGCTAAGCCCGGTGCTATAATGGAGTATGCTCATTCGTTCATGGAGAAACTCAAGTTTGTAGGTCATATAGTCCGTAGGGAGGTGGATCAGATTGAAGCATATTGTGATGGCCTTCCGGCTAATTATCGTGGTCTTTGTAGGCAACATACTACATTGTCTGCAGCCATTAAGGAGTCTAAGAGGTTGGATGATAACCTCAAAACTGAAAAAGTTGGTGGAGAAAGCCGATGACAAGAAGTCGGGATTCAAGAGGAGATCTAATTGGTCTTCGAATTCTAATAAGAAGTTCAAAGGTGGTTTTACCTCGAATGGAGGTAAGGATAAGAAGAAGAGTGGCACATGGTGTCCAGCTTGCAAGACCATTCATGATGGTCCATGTTCTGACAAGACCAAGAGGTGCCATAAGTGTGGCTCATCGGGGCACATCGCAGCTGATTGTAAGGATAAGTTTCGTTGCTATAAGTGTCAAGAAACAGGTCACCTGATTGCCGATTGTCCTCAGATGAAGAATGATGGAAAGAAGGCGGCTGCTCAAAAGACAAGAGTTCAGGCTCTTCAAATGACGGTGGAAGCGGCTAAGGACAACGACGAGGTAGTAAGCGGTACCTTTCTTGTAAATTCAAAACCTGCTTCTGTTCTATTTGATTCTGGTGCAAATAGGTCTTTTGTGTCTACCTTGTTTGCTCCTAAACTCGAAAGAGTCACTACTCCCTTAGATTGTTCTATAGAGGTAGAGATTGCTAATGGTACTATTAGTGACATACGTGAAGGCTATGATGATTGTAATATTGAGATTGAGGGCCGTACTTTCCGGTCCAATTATTGCCTACTACTCTTGCTGGTTTTGATATAGTGATAGGTATGGATTGGTTGTCTCAAAATGATGCCACAATTATATGTTCTCAAAAGGTAGTTCGTTTCACTACCCCAGACGGTGTAGTCATTTCTGTTTATGGAGATAAGAAGAAGGGGGGCTTAAAGATCATTAATTTGATGAAGGCTCTCAATTGTATTCGGCATAATAAGAAGCACTTCCTTGCTTATGTGATCGATACACGAAAAGGAGAAATCTTCTATTTCTAACGTTGATGTGGTTTCTGAATTTTCTGACGTCTTTCCGGATGATCTTCCCGGTATTCCTCCCGACCGAGAGGTCACTTTTCAGATTGATCTTGTACCCGGTGCTACTCCTGTTGGGTGGGGGGGGGGGGGGGGGGGGGGGGGGGGGGGGGGGGGTTGGTGGTGTGGGGGGTGGATGGGTGTTTTCCTCCCGACCGAGAGGTCACTTTTCAGATTGATCTGATTCCCGGTGCTACTCCAGTTGCAAAGGCACCATATCGGTTGGCTCCTACTGAGATGAAAGAGTTGATGCCCCAACTCCAAGAGTTACTTGACAAGGGTTTTATACAACCTAGTTCCTCGTCCTGGGGAGCTCCGGTTCTTTTTGTCAAAAAAGAAGGATGGTTCTATGCGCATGTGCATAGACTACCGTGAGCTGAATAAGCGAACGGTTAAGAATAAGTATCCTCTTCCGCGTATTGATGATCTTTTCGATCAACTTCATGGTGCTTCATACTTTTCTAAAATTGATTTGCGGTCTGGTTATCATCAATTGAAGGTTAAAAAGGAGGATGTGGCAAAAACAGCTTTCCGTACACGTTATGGACACTATGAGTTCTTGGTCATGCCATTTGGTTTGACTAATGCGCCGGCTGCCTTTATGGATCTTATGAATCGTGTTTGTCGCCCATTTCTGGACCATTTTGTGATTGTTTTCATAGATGATATCCTGATTTATTCTAAGTCTGAAGCCGAGCATCGTGAACATTTAAGGGCTGTCCTTGAAGTCCTTAGAGAGAAGAAGTTATATGCAAAGTTCTCTAAATGTGAGTTTTGGCTTAGAGAAGTTCAGTTTCTTGGGCATGTCATTTCTACTGAAGGTATTAAAGTAGATCCCATGAAGATCGAGGCTGTTTCTAAATGGGAGCAGCCAAAGACTTCCACGGAGATCAAAAGTTTTCTTGGTTTAGCTGGCTACTACCGAAGGTTCATTCAAGATTTTTCTCGTATAGCTAAACCAATGACTGAATTGACGAAGAAAGGAGTGAAGTTTGTGTGGTCTGAAGCTCAGGAGAAGGCCTTTCAAACGTTGAAGACAAAGTTATGTGAAGCTCCTATCCTTGCCTTACCCGAAGGTACGGATGATCTTGTTGTTTATAGTGATGCTTCCATTACAGGTTTGGGTTGTGTTCTTATGCAGAGGGATAAGGTTATTGCCTACGCTTCACGCCAGTTGAAGCCTCATGAAAAGAACTACCCGACCCATGATCTTGAGTTAGCGGCTGTGGTATTTGCCTTGAAGTTATGGAGGCACTATTTATATGGCACTAAGTGTACCTTGTACACCGATCATAAGAGCTTACAATATGTATTTACCCAGAAGGAAATGAATGTGAGACAAAGGAGATGGATGGAACTGTTGAAGGATTATGATTGTGAAATTAAGTATCATCCCGGTAAAGCTAATGTGGTGGCTGATGCATTAAGTAGGAAAGTGCAGAACTTCACATGTAGATTGATGAGTATGGTCGTACAAGCAAAGTCGGGATTGCTTGACCGCATCAAGGAGGCTCAAGTTAAAGCGTTATTGAAGGATAACATTGACAAAGAAAGTATTGGAAAGAAGAAAAGATTAGTGATGGAGATGAACAGCCGTGGATTTCGGACTTATAAGGGCCGAATTTGGGTGCCATTACTTGAGGTAAACTGATTATCTTGAAGAAGCTCATAGGTCGAGATATTCAGTTCATCCCGGTGCTACAAAGATGTATGCAGATTTGAAGCCCATCTATTGGTGGCCGAATATTAAAGGAGAAGTAGCACATTTTGTGGAAAGACGTTTGACTTGTGCACGGGTTAAAGCTGATCACAAAAAGCCATATGGAATGTTGCATCAATTGGAGATTCCCGAATGGAAATGGGATCATATAACTATGGATTTTGTGACCAAGTTGCCTAGGACTCCAAAAGGAAATGATATGGTATGGGTTATTGTGGATAGATTGACGAAGAGTGCTCATTTCTTATCAACACGACAAGACGTACCCTTGACCAAGATGGCCAAAATGTATATAGATGAAGTTGTCTCAAAGCATGGTGTTCCTTTATCTATTGTGTCAGATCGAGACACGAGATTTGTATCTAGCTTTTGGAAAGGTCTCCAACGAGCATTAGGTACTAGAGTGAACTTGAACACCGCTTATCATCCTCAAACTGACGGGCAAAGTGAAAGAACAATTCAAACATTGGAGGATATGCTAAGGGCTTGTGTATTGGAGTATGGTGGAGCGTGGGACGATCATTTGAAGTTGATTGAGTTTGCTTATAATAATAGCTATCATGCAAGTATTGGAATGCCACCATTTGAAATGTTGTATGGTAGAAGGTGTAGGACTCCAAGTTGTTGGATGGAGCCCGGTGAAAAGCAAATTACGGGCCCTGAAATTATAGAGCTCACAGCTGAAAAAGTTAACATTGCGAAAGAAGCGCTTCGTGTAGCTAGAGAACGACAGAAAACGTATGCCGACAAGAAAAGAAGACCGATTGAATTTGAAGTCGGTGACATGGTGATGCTGAAAGTTTCCCCATGGAAAGGAGTCATTCGCTTTGGAAAGAAAGGAAAGTTAAGTTCAAGATTTATTGGACCATTTAAAGTGCTGAAGCGTATCAAAGATGTGGCGTATCAGTTGGAGTTGCCTCCAGAATTGGATGGAATTCACAACACATTTCATGTATCCTATTTGAGGAAATGTTTAGCGGAGGAGTCTAGTGTGATTCCTATTGAAGATGTGAGTATTGATCCAAGTAAAAGAATGATCGAGGAACCGATAGCAATACTTGGAAGGAAGCAAAAGAAGCTACGCAGGAAAATCATTGACCTTGTATTGATCAAGTGGAAGCACAACCATGGTGAAAGTCTTACTTGGGAAACCGAATCCGTGATGAAAGAGAAGTATCCAGAGTTGTTCATTTCGGATGAGATTCCGGGGACGGAATCCTCTTAAGGGGGAGGTAATTGTAACATCTCAATCTTTTTAATTAACGGTTGACTCGAGTCGTTAAGTCAACATAACGTGTCTGTTAAGCTTATGGTAGATTTAATGTTTAAATGTAGTTAATGTGTTATACGTGCGAGACTTGAATGTCTTATTAATTGATGTAGTAATGTGTTTAAAGATGTAGTTATGTGCCTTTTGAGGTACTTGAAGGGTTCATTGAGTTGTATATAGTCCATAGAGGTGTTTTGGGCTAATAATGTGATGTTTGGAAGTCTAGGGACCAATTTTGACCTAGTGGGAAAGTCAAAAACGGGTTTAGAGCCCTAAGGGTGATCATTAGTTCCTCATAACTGATATTATCACTTTTCTCCCAAGCCCTAGACCACCCCTTGATCCCCAATCGATTTCTAAGCCGAAAATCCTTCGAAACGTGTGATTACGGAGTGTTTGATCGAGTCTTCTACATCCTCGTTGTGATCTACAGGTAGAAAAGGTATAGTAGCATGGATTTAACATCTTTTCAATCTTATGAGTCATTAGAATGTGGATCTAGGTCATTGGAGGGTCAATTGATGTCGAAATGATGCTTGTTTTAATGTTGCAAACTATGTATGGTTTAATCAAAGGTTGTAATGCATCATTATGGTCTAAATATGAAGGATTTTGATGTATAAAAGTCTTGTAATTGATTTGGAGTCATTTGGATCTGGTTTGGGGGTTTAATCGATCGAAGTTGTGCTAGAATCGGGGCTAGTTGCGGCGCAACTAGCTAGCTGCGGCGCAACTAGTTTCCAGAAACATAAGTTGCGGCGCAACATGTAGGTTGCGGCGCAATTGAGGTAAGTTGCGGCGCAACTGTATGCAGAAAGATAAGTTGCGGCGCAACTGTTGAGAAAGATAAGTTGCGGCGCAACGTGTGGGTTGCGGCGCAACTGTAATGCAGAAAGATAAGTTGCGGCGCAATAAGGGCATTGCGGCGCAACAGTGTCTGAGTTTTTAAATGTTATAACTTTTGAACATCCAATGCATATGTCGTTGTCGTGGGTCATGTTTGTAGGTGGTTAGGTCGGAGTAATAATAACGTGAGAATTGGCGTGTCTAATGGTCGTTTACTAATTATAGGTAGACGAGACTAGTTGCTTTGCACGGTAACGTAGTTGTCTATTGTCGTGCGCTTCCTCGAGGTAAGATACACTACTTTGACACGCCGAGGGTTCAATAAAAGATGGTTTCATATAATAACTTCCCAATTGGTACCTTGAATTGCTTGTGAGTATACGGGGTTACACGGTAGGTGATATGGGTTACGTAGTTGACCAATGAGACCTGAAATGCAGTCCCAAATGATATGTAATGTAGTGCATGTTATGAAATGATGTATAATGTAGTGTTATGTTATGAAGTGATATGTAGTATCTTGTGATGTATTGAGATGTAGTATATGTGGTATATGTTGTTTGTGCATGTTTGTATGGCTTGCTCATCTAGTTCACTAGACTTGTTAAGTTGCCATGACATGTGCACGTTTAAGGGCCCAAAACGTAAAAGCAGTTAACGTAGTAAATGTTTAGGTAATGCAGTCACCTAAACTAAATGAGATGCAGGTTCGAGCTCGTTAAAATGAGATGCAGAAAGTGTTAAGCTTAACCCGTACTTGCCCTAGCCCGGCTAAGTGCGTAGATGCAGGTTGCTCGGGTGGCTCCTTGCAACACGGTCATTGAGATGCAGTTGAGTAATACGGGAGGTCTGACCCGCCCCCATTTGTCTTGTACATACGGATTACTCCGGATTGGCTTGCCATTCCTTAACGACGTTTGATGTTCATCCGTAAGGTTGTCATCTAGTCGGGTGTGACATATGTTACACTTTAATGTAGTTAAAATGTAGTAATGCAGTTAAACGTAGCAAAGTAGCCAAAACGTAGAGAAAGCAGTCATGTGGTTATATGTGTGAAATGCAGAATGAAGGATAGGCACACTTAGGGTGTTACATCCTATTATGTAGTATTGATGTTGTGATATGTTTGATGAGTGTGTGGTGCCTAAATGGCATTTTATAAATTGCTAATATTTGAAATGGATAAATGGTTTATAATTTAAGTGTTATCTTACTTAGCTAATTCGTTAGCTAACACTTGTCTTTTGAAATGTGTTGCTCCCTCAGGTTTAGCTTAGCCGAGGTAGACGTTGAATGAAGAGTGAGGAAGTGGGTAGATTGCTTGATGAAGACCATAGCTACCCATAGTTGCTACATATTTCTAGACTTTTGTTTATGTTTAGACATTTATGAAGTTCACATGTTTTGTAGTCGGTTGTTTTGTGTTGGGCAGCCGACGGGTTTCCATTTGGACTTGTTTTGATGATATGACTAAGTAACACCATTGAATAAGGAAACCAAACAGATTTTAATTGGTTTGGACTTTTAAAGTTTCTTCCGCTTACTTTTAACGCCGTTAGGCGAAAATTTCTGGAAACCCATATTTTTAAAAGAAGGGTGTTACACAAATCATAAATATTAACCCAGAGGGCAACCTTATCATTAGCTGGTTTGTCAAACCAGATTTCAGGTTCCCATTTTCTAAGCATGATGGGAATATCATTAAATAACCATGGCCCATTCTCAAACACATGCAATTGACCCTGTTCAGATTTGAACTTAAACAAAAAGAAATCCTGGTCATTCAAGATCACATCCTCCAAACCAAACTTTTTCCACAAACGATTAGCATGAAATTGCACAAAAGGGAAAGCAGGACGTTTACCAATGAAATGACCAACTAAAGTATTATTCCAGCACTCACTTTGTTGCAACAAAAGATCACGTGGAATAACAGCTCCAGGAACACCAGAAGTAATAACAGGGGGAATGAATCTCAATGTACCTTTTTTGCGAATGTTTGCAGCATCCTGAAAAATAGAGGCATAAGTGCGAGGCTGCTGTGTCTTGGGACTGTCCGGGTGTCCACCAAGATCATTTGGGGTGACATCATTCTTTGGTGCATCTTCTGTAGTGGTATGAATGTCATTAGCATGACATGTAACTGGCTTGAAATAAGTAGCATCGGGAGGAAACTTCGGAGGATCCGGCATAGGAGGCATATGAGAACCACCAACATTTGCATGCAAACCATGCCAAGTTGGGTCAGCAGTCGACTTCAAACCATCACCATGCAAATCATTCAAGTCTCTACCTTCATCAACTTGCGAAACAACATCTTTATCCATGTATTTGTTTTTGGATAGAGAATCTATCAAATCATTAGCAGCTCGAATAGCAGAAACATAAGAACAGGCAGATTGTGTAACAGAGGTAGACTCAACAACACGTAACTTCCCCATAGGATCTAAACCAGTAACAACAAACAAGGGAGTACATGGCGTTGTTTTCTCGAACATAGGATTTGTGTTTCAATTATTATGCTCGAACCTGTATTCTTTTCATCATGCAAGGTGACATTTGAATCCTTCAAGCCATCAAAATTAGGGTTTATAGCATCAGTCTGTCCTTTATCAAGCAAATTCAGCCTCTCCCCGTAAAAAGAAGGTGGCATCGGATCATCAAAAGCAAATCTGGATGTTTGTTTATCAATATTAGGGTTTTCAATATGTGAGTTGACCCGTTTTGTATCCATCTCTGACCCAAGA
Organism: Erigeron breviscapus; assembly: GCA_034093135.1. NCBI lineage: Eukaryota > Viridiplantae > Streptophyta > Magnoliopsida > Asterales > Asteraceae > Erigeron > Erigeron breviscapus. The sequence continues at coordinate 78,314,460 of CM067168.1, forward strand.
CCCGACCCAGCAGCCACCTGGGATTCATCAAGCGCACCACCAGGGGTCCCCTGGTGGCTGGCCGGAATCTGTACAGTAGCAGCAACAGCCATGAGCGGTGGGACAGAAAATAGAGGGCGGCTAAGGTTTTCAGGATTTTCAGGGTTTTTGATCAATCCCCCAGCCCCTAAATCTTGAATCCGCTCAGAATCCAACACTGGACTCCCAACCCCATCGATAATCGCTGCCATGGCCACCCTATTTAATCTTTTTGATGATTTAAGTGGAGTGAAATTTGTTTGAAGATTTTATAAAGTTGAGTTTATATATTAAAAAATTGATTTTGGTTGGGTTGTTGATGGGAGTGTAGAAATTGGTTTTAGTGGGTTGGGTAGATATAAGAGAGAGAAATAAATATTTTAATGAATAATATTGTTGGGTTGGGTTGTCAATGTGAATAGTCTAATGGGGATGTAAAAGTTAGATTTTGTTGGGTTGGATAAAGTAAGAGAGAGAAATTAGTTTTTTAATAAATAGTTAGTTGGTTGGGTTGTGAATGAGGATGGCCTAAAGATATTGAACATAGTTGAAAGTACTGTACATATTAATGATAAAAAAAGAGGCAAATTTTAAAAACTATAATCAGATTCAAACCCATGTAAGACCATCACCGACGATAAACACCAATTTGGTGTAGTTTCCATCCTCAACAAGTATATATATATATATATATGTGTCTATTAAATACCTAATTTTGGGTATAGAACTACTTTTCACATCTTGATTTTTTTAATCATAAAAAACATGGGTGGTCAATCATTTATCTATTATACAATAAATATTAAAAAATTAGTATGTGAGGGGTTCAACATTAGGTATCTAACAGCACATATTCATTTTATATATATAATATATATATATATTATATATAAACACTAAAATTAAAGAGTTACACTAAGCCTAACACTATATAATACTTATAAAAGTTTTTTTAAGTAGGGCTGTAAACGGTTCAGTTCGGTTAGGTTAGCTAGAAATTTCGAACCGTTTTTTCGGATTCGGTTCGGTTCGGTTAGCTAGAAATTTTGAACCGTTAATTTTGGTTACCCGTAAATCGGTTAATTTCGGTTAACCATTTATTAAAGTCATGCTAATATAAAGTTCAAGTTTTCAATTATAATAGTCAATTTACATTGTAATTAATTAATTTTTCTATGTATAATAGTCATTTAACTACATTAATATCTTGTTTTATAAATAAATATAGATTACATCTAATTTTGAAATACTTTTTTCCGATGTTATATTTATACAATGCAAGTTTCTATCTAAAAGTATCATGATTTACTACTTAAAATGTCTTTTATATGATATTACTAATAATTTTGATAAATATTTTAAACAAAGTTAACAACTTTTCTTAAAAAGATGTTGTATATATAAGAAAATTACTTAAAATATCCAAAGCTAATCATAGATTGTGAAAGAAAGTTAGTAAAATTGTTAGAATTTAACAACAAATATAGAAATTAGCTAAATAGATATGCTAATAATGTATTCATGTGATACATATATCTGTAATTATACATATATATGATTATATGTAGGATTATAGGCATATATCAAAATTCGGTTCGGTTAATCGCGGGTAATGAATATTAAAAACTGTAACCGAATCGTTATACATCGGTTTTTTTGTTTTCGGTTTTTTTCGGTTTCGGATCGCGTGGTTCGGTCCAACTATTCAACAAAAAAAAGGCTCCACATATATAGTTTGTTTCAAGTTTTCTTGCATGCAAACCGAACATGCGAAGTGTAAAACAAATTAATCGAGACTCCTAACGACAACTGAAATCCGGTTTGTCCATCACTTTGTATACTGGCATGGGGCGTCCATTAGAGATAACCTTATACTTTGAAATGAACATTGCTAGTTTTGTGCCAACAGGCAACCCAAACTATCACATTCTAAGTTGTCATATTGATGCCTTATATTTTTAACTTTCAGAATTTATTCAGAAATTCACCCTACCCTTAATAACACCATTTTTATCAAATTCCTGACTTTTCACTGCCATAACATCGCCACATCATGCTTATTTATTTTAAAATACAAAATTAATTAAAATAACGCTACATTAAGTAAATAAAAAACATCACAAAATCTAAAAATAATTAACTGAAAATCCTAAATATTAGAAGGTGCAAATCCTAAAAACTTGCAACAGATATCCATTACAAATAAATGGTTATAAACAATATGCTTTTTAAAAAAAATATATACACATAAAGTCCATAATCATAAATACTTTTTGGAGAGGATTTGATATAAAAGAGATAAAAATTTCGAGCGGCACCTTTTTTTTAAAAAAAATTTAGAATTGTAATTTATTTGATTTAATATATAATAACTAAATATCCAATAGATATATCTAAGTGGAAATTAATTAGAATTTTTAACTTGATTTAGTTACGTATATTAAAAGGGATACTTGTGTTAAAAACACAAAATAAGATATTGACATATACAAAAAATATTTAAACTTTAATCTGAAAAAAGAGAAAATTACATTTTTGGTCCCTCAAATTGGCAGGATTTCAGTTATTGCCCTTAAGTGAATTAATTACAGAAAAAACCCTGAAGTTGGTCAATTTTTCACTTTTCACTCCGTAACTACCAGCCGTCTATTAGGTCCGTTAAGTGAGGGGCATATTCGTCATTTCACCATGATCCCTTCTCCGTTAAGTGAGGGGCATATACGTACATCACTTTGTCGATTAGTTCTTTTTTGTTGACGGTTACAATTTTCCGGCGAGTCAAGTTTTTTCGGCGAAATCTCGATCGGATTTATTTTGGCTAGGGTTCGTGCGCGATTAATTTCTGAGTCGATTGCAACATGTTTCGTGTTCTGATTCGAAGAAACAAGAGATAAATCTAGATTTTAATTTTTCCGGCATGATTTTCAAATTTCCGGCCGCCGTGATTTCAGTTGACATTCGTTTTCTGGAAAACCTTACGAATGTGGGTTTGTGTTTGAGTATGGAAGAAGAGGAAGAAAAAATCATGGTGAAATGACGAATCTGCCCCTCACTTAACGGACCTAATAGATGGTTGTTAGTCACTGAGTGAAAAATGAAAAAATTGACCAAATTCAGAGTTTTTTCTGTAATTAATTCACTTAAGACCAATAATTGAAAATCCTGCCAAATTAAGGGACCAAAAGTGTAATTTTCTCAGAAAAAAATGAGCGGGCCTTTTTTTTAGTTTCCTTCTTTTTCTCTTTTGATATTTCCTTCTATTGGTACTCCAAACCATCATTTAATTTACTTTTTGGTTGCATGAAAAAAAGTCTGAACTCTATTCTGCTTTTACTACCACAGTACCACCCCTCCCTCGTTGTCTTGTCCACATCCTTCTTTCTTTTTTAGCCTGTAATGATTAATCACCATCCACCTCCCTTCCCTTCCTCTCCATTACTCTCATTTAATTTCACTCCACCAACTAGAATTGATTTCTAGTTATAACTTCTTAATTCCCAAAAATTCCATCACAAAAAATATGATGAATTCACTACTCACTTTCTTACTAATTTTCCTCTTCATTTCAATATCTTTCTATTCAACAACACCACCACACTTAAACTTCATAGAAACATCACGATTTTGCACATACTTAGTATGTTCGACGTCACCCCCAAAGATATCACCTCTTAATTAAAAAAAACTGTTCGTGCTGCTGGCGGGTGTTCAAGTGGGCTGTGGAATTACTTGATGAGTTATGTGATGAAAGATGGAGATAGCATTGAATTGTTGGCGAGTATGTTTTGCTAATCCTGATAATATGTTACCTTTAGTTGGTGCTCTTTATTACATTCCTTACTGATTTTCATTGGCATAAAAGTTGGTTTTGTATTTTTTTTTTGTTTTTTGTTGATTTATTTATTTATTTAGTTTTTAATTTTTTTATTAAATGTAGTTTCGGGCAAAGCAATATCGATGAGAATAGGTCGCTGATATAGTGCCGGCCCCATCGCCGGTTCTTGATGCAGGTGTTTCAGGTAAATTATGTACTGTACCATTACCAATGTCATTTAGTTGTTACTTAGGGATGTTTGGGATTGATTATGTAAAATAGATTTTGCGTTTAAAAAATCGTGTTTTGCAAAAGCATACATAATTTAGATTTTAGTTCTTTCTTTCACACTCCAATCATCTTCAAAAGATACTTATATGTATATTAACCGGATGAACTTTAAACCAAACATTTAACTTTAAATGATATACTATATTACTATATTTAAATTCAATTGCAATGTATTCAGCTAATGAGCATCAAATTGATGTTTGGATAATCTAAGATCTAAAGTTTTTTGCAAACGATAAATATTACCAAGTTATTGGATAGTAATTGCTAAGAACTTGAAAATTATCCATGGGCTGATTCTCCTTCAATAATAGTACAAAGCTCCTTCAAAAATACAACCAACACAAGTCATTGGCACCTAGAAGTCCTCCAAGAAGCAATGAGGTGAGGTATTTCAGTTCCTAATTATATGGAAACATTAGCTACACTAAAGTATTTTAGCTGTTTAAAACAACACCCTACCAAAAAAATCAAAAATAAATGTATGCAAGTAAACCTTTAATACTAATCCAAGAAATCTATATAATCAAATATATATATATATATATATATGAGAGAGATCAAATAAGAAGGTGTCTTAAGGAGAGAAGGTCCTATGAACCAATCAGAACGTGACATGTGGCTTTTTAAAAAAAAACGCGGTGACATTTTTGTAAATAATTTGACTTCAAACCCAAGCTGACCCAACCCACCCCAAGCTGACCTCCCAAGCTGACCCAAAATCTCTCAAGCTGACCCAACCCCAAGCTGACCGCCCAAGCTTTTGTGAAGCTTGGTCAGCCTGGGTTCTGGGTCAGCTTGGGTTCTGGGTCAGCTTGGGTTCTGATCAGCTTGGTTGGTCAGCTTGGTTGGGTCAGCTTGGTCAGCCTGGGTTCTGGGTCAGCTTGGTTGGTCAGCCTGGGTTCTGGGTCAGCTTGGGTTCTGGGTCAGCTTGGGTTCTACATTTGTGTAGATTAATCTACATTTGTGTAGATTATGTGTAGATTGTGTCAAGCTGACCCAACCTGACCCAGACCCCAAGCTGACCCAACCCAACCCCAAGCTGACCCCAAGCTGACCCAAAACCCATAATCTACATTTGTGTAGATTAATTTACATTTGTGTAGATTATGTGTAGATTGTGTCAAGCTGACCCAACCCAAGCTAACCAAGCTGACCCAACCTGACCCAGAACCCAAGCTGACCCAACCCAACCCCAAACTGACCCAACCTGACCCCAACCTGATCCCAAGCTTACCCAAAACCCATAATCTACATTTGTGTAGATTGTGTCAAGCTGACCCAACCCAAGCTAACCAAGCTGACCCAACCCAACCCCAAGCTGACCCAACCTGACCCCAAGCTGACCCAAAACCCATAATCTACATTTGTGTAGATTGTGTCAAGCTGACCCAACCCAAGCTAACCAAGCTGACCCAACCTGACCCAGACCCCAAGCTGACCCAACCCCAAGTTGACCCAACCTAACCCCAAGCTGACCCAACCTGACCCCAAGCTGACCCAACCCCAAGCTAACCCAACCTGACCCAACCTAAACCCAAGCTGACCCAATCTGACCTAACCCCAAGCTAACCCAACCTAACCCCAAGCTGACACAATCTGACCTAACCCCAAGCTGACCCCAATCTGACCCAGACCCCAAGCTGACCAAACTGATCATGCTGACCAACCAAGCTGATCTTTCCCAAGCTGACCCAGAACCCAGGCTGACCAACCAAGCTGACCAACCAAGCTGACCCAGAACCCAAGCTGACCAAGCTGACCAACCAAGCTGATCAGAACCCAAGCTGACCCAGAACCCAAGCTGACCCAGAACCAGGCTGACCAAGCTTCAGAAAAATTTGATTTATTTACCAAAATGCACCGCGCATTTTTTTCCATTTTGACACATGTCGCGTTCTAATTGGCCCATAGGACCTTCTCTCCTTAAGACACCTTCTTCCAGGATCTCTACCCTATATATATATATAGGGTTAGTTATTGTAAAACAAAATTAAAGTAAAACAAATAAGAAGATCTTGACCTTGATCATAAATTGATGCACAGAGACGAGATATATTATTTATTAACATAAAATTAGATTATTGTCACGCGTAATATGCGGGTAAATATATATTACTACTTTTATATTTATATTTCATAATAGTATATATATTGATATTATATACGGTATATGTTTAAAAACGATAATAGTACAAATGAAATAAAAATGTATCTCGTCCAATCATATATAAATTAAAGAGATACGATATATCAATGAGACATGGTCGTATCAATATCAACCAATATGTTGTGGGCTTATATCTCTTTATGAACATATCTATACTATCTAATAAAACAAATCATTTCTTTTTTTCCTTAAACTTTCAGCCTTTGAAAAACCAAAAATACACCTCTCCTTTATTCATTAATTTAAACATCTTCAACTAATACCTATAATACCCTTAATGAAATAATTTACAATATAGATCCCTCAACACTTAAAATAACTACACTACCACCTTTAACATCAATTACTTTTATAATCATCACCATCGTCGCCCCACCGTCGTCCCCACCGTCACCACCACCACCTCTGCCATCACTCCCTCCATCGCTGTCACATTGCGCGAACATAAGTCTAGTATTGTTAATAGGTATGGAGATGTGATGTTAGTATACATTTAAAAACTATTGAAAGTCTACCGAATGCTTTATTATATTTAGTGATTACAGACACCTTAATGTTCCTGTCATCATATATGTTTAACTCCCTTCTAACTTGTGTATATTTGTGCTGTTTTATTCCGTTCATATTCCATAGTTTATGTCTTTCTCAATCATTGCTAGTTTATTTGTATGTATTATTTTAGCTATTGTGTTATTATTAATATATATTTTGATATAGGAAAAAAGTTCAAGTAAGAACTATTTTAATTAAAGAAACCACGTGAACCTTTGATATAACTTGAATGAATTCATATGTGAATGGTATATATGAACAAATTTGTTCACATATGAACATATAAAGTTATATATAATATTATTGTTTATATATTAATGATTTTCGCATAAATGGATGACCTTATTATTGTCTCTAACTAATGAGTTTATAAAACCTTGGTTGTAAAGAAAATATGAAGAACAATATGATATAGTATATACCGAAAATACCCTTAGTATTAGTTATGTAACATTTAATCCTTCCATGCCACGTGTCACAATCTGATTGTGTCTTATTTATTTTATGTTAATAATTGTTTTATAAATACCAAATCCTACTTAATAAATCTTATACTTAAGAACCATAATACTATAAATATATATACTAGCTTAGTAACTCGCGTATTGATTAAGAAAAAATTTACTTTAATTTACTTTAAAGTTCATCTGATTTACCGACTTTCAAAACAGGTATTTCATCCACCCTTTTAGACCGTTTTGCTGTGTGGTTGTTTGTGTGTTTCGAAATCTAATACTGGTTTACACCAAAACCGGTATTAGTACTGTTCTCATTGATTTCGCAAACACAAACTCTGTCCGTTTCATTTCTCAAAAATCGGTATTTGTTAAGATTTACCGAATACCGGTATTTATTTTGATAGTCATATTTTGTTCTGTGTGGCTGTGCGGTTGTGGTTATTTGAAATCTAATCCTGGTTTACACCAAAACCGGTTTTAGTACATGTTCTCGTGTATTTCCTAAACCACACTCTGTCCATTTTAGTTCTCAAATACCGGTTTTTTCAACCAATACCGGTATTTCTTCTTTGTTCTTCATCAATACCGGTTTTTGTTCTAATACCGGTATTAGTTCATCAAAACTCAAAAACCCATATTTTCAACTTCTTTCTTTCAGGCTGTCCTTTTTTTTACTCGAAAACCGGTTTTAACAACTTAAAACCGGTATTTGTTCAACTTCTTACACCATAATACCAAATTCCCTTTCCATATAAATACCGAAGAGTTGACTCGGTATTTGTAATATTTCATTTTTAATTTTTTTTCTTTTTTTACCGAAGTCTTACTTGTTAGCATCACCATTCTAAAGTATCAAAAATAAGGCCTGCCAGGATCTACATTGAATCAATATTTCTAAGTTTTTAGATAGACTACTTTCTAGAAGACTAGTGATGTGTGAAATCAAGTCTTAAAATTAATTTATAAACACGAATCACCTAGCGACTGACTACAACACACTCACAAGCAGTGAACCCGTTCGTATGCAGTATAGTTAGCTTGGTAAATCTGAAGTCGATCACAAGGACTAAAGTAAAGTAATTGTTAAAATAAAGCAGTTCAAGTAAAAAATGGGGTTTTTGTGACCGAATTGTCACTTTGCAAAAAGTTAGTTGCAAGAAATTAAACAAGTTAGTAATCCTTCAGGATTAATCGCAAAGAGAGTTTGTAATTGAAAACAATAATTTAAAAGGCATCCATCTCGAATCTGCTCAACGACATGTTCAGATTGCACATAATTAAGCTCAGATCCAATTAATTTGACAATGATAATCGTGATCAAATAAAGACACAAACTGGTACCACCAACGTTTGTAAAATCATTTCAATCACCTAAATAATCAGTTCCTTTGTAAAAGCCAGTACCACCAGTCCTTAAAACAATTTCCCTAACCAACTAGTTTGTTTGATTACCGAATTAACACTTGTATCTATGTGAAGACAACGTGGTACCACCAACCGTTAATCAACACGTTAACAAAATAATTTTTTTTATTAAAATGACATTCACTATTATACCATGAACTAATAACAATTGATTAAAGATAATTATTTGAAATCACATATATATTCAACTAGTACCACTAACGAAGAATATGTATATCACCAATATCATAATAATGATTAATAAAGAATCAAATCATCAAGATCTCGACACAACGATAATTAAAATCAACTTTGAATTAATAAAAGAGTGCAATCCTTACATATCATCTCACTGCATCAAGATGGATGATGAAATGATTAGCTACTCATTATTGAAACGAAATAACAAATCAAAATAGAAGAATTCATCGTTACCGAATACAAATAAATGAACACCAATAATGGAAATCGTCCAATCTCGTTCTTGATCTTCTCCAAATGATAAACTGATGAAAAACCTCTTGAAAAAGGCTCAAAAACGGCTGGGAAAGTAAAGATAGGGTTTTGAAATGTATTTACAAGCTTTATTTACTTCCCCTAAAAATTATCCAAATCCCGTCACCAACTGCGGCGCAGCTAAAGACCGTGGCGCAGTGCAGCTCCAAGTTGTTGACTTTCGTTGACTTGGTGACCAGCATGAACTATTGGGCTGCGGCGCAGTTTCCCTCACTGCGTCGCAACTTAACTCTCGAATCAATAGATGTGGCGCAGTTATACACTGCAGCACAGTGTCTTCTAAGTTGTCATGCTGCGATGCAGTTAACGTGGCTGCGGCGCAACTAGTGTTGTTCAGACCCCAAATCTTGACTTCATGTCTTGTGAACCTTCCGTAAGCGTTCTTTTACTCCAAAATATCGTTTTCTTCAGAAATTATGCTCAAGTACCTGTTAATATCCTGAAACACTAACAAATACCATAAACGCACCAAATGTATACGAAAACGACTGAAAAAACACTTAAAAACTACTAATTAAGACGTGGGAAAATGGTATAGAAACCACCAGATGGAAGTGGTGGTAATATTTGAATTCACTGGAACACTATCATTCTTTCTCATAAAAAGGCTTGAGCTTAGGTTGGATGTGTAAGTTCTGACTTTTTACTTCATCGTACAGCTCTACCAGCAAACAAGGAAATGGCCGGCGAAGTAGTCGTTCCAGATCTTCAATTGTATCACCAAGATCTTTATAATTCAGATTCTGCATATCTCTTCCAAAATGGTGCCCATACAGATTTCTCACAAATCGTATAAGTTCAACCGCACTCTTAGTATCATATTTTAGGGCTTGTTTATTGTAGTTATATTGATTCTTCTCAATCATAAGCAGGTCGTCGAAACAGTCACCCCAGCCATCCGGATTGGCCGAGCACCAACACTTGGACAACTTAAGTTCTAAGTCAGCAAACTTCACTGAGTATCTCATATGCTTATCATATAGAATTTCTTGAATTTCTTTAAAGAAAATAATCCTCCATTCTGCCTTCCACAACCACGTCTCCAACAAAATACGATCCAGCAAACCAGCATTTCTATTTCCTGTCATCAGCAATTGTACTACTTTTTGTGCTTCTTGGGCTTGTGGATGCATGCTTATGCTTATCATATAAATTTTCTTGAATTTCTTTAAAGAAAATAATCCCCTATTCTGCCTTCCACAACCACGTCTCCAACAAAATACGATCCAGCAAACCAGCATTTCTATTTCCTGTCATCAGCAATTGTACTACTTTTTGTGCTTCTTGGGCTTGTGGATGCATGTTAGCATGGAAATTCCTTATCCCGAGAGACACGTAGTGACCCTTGTTGTTTATTTGAACTTGATGACAATTGAAGATGTATGCTATGAGCTTAGAAATCCCGTTATAGTATGACTCTCTAGATATAGGTGTTAACGCCCTCCAATCATTGTATCCCCTGAATTTGTAGATACCATTCTCAATAAAGGTATTCCACGGGTTAATATCCCCGTGAGATAAACCTAGCTTGTGAATGTGTTTGATTCCTTCAATTATGCCCCTCAAGATGTCTAAGAATTGTGGTTTGAAACTTTCCACATTCACGGTCCGCATATAATCAGCTAAACAATTATAGAACGACTCAAATACGAACAGGTAACGGTCGTCCCCATCCTTGTTCATTCCAAAGAAAGCCTGAATGTTTCCATGGGGTGAGGTGCTCATCTTTCGAAGATAATCATATCTTCGAAACACATTCACATTGTTTCGGAGAATTGAGATAGAGGCGGGAGTTTGACAGTTCAACCCTGGAACGAGCTCATTACTAACTAGGGGATTAAGCTTCATGGGAAGTAGCTTGATCTCGTCCCTCTATCGATGCAAGTTAAGATCCATCAATGACGCACCCTCTGATGTTTTAAAATCCTTACACTCTCGGCATAGATTCCAATATATTTTGTGGCTTAGGGTATTTCTCACATGCATTGTTTCATCAGGAACTTCAAAGATTGGACAAATCAACTCCCAACCCGATGAACGGATGAAGTGGGTCGTCCTTTTAAAGTCCACCAAAGGATCGCCCGATTGCGGTGTAAACTTAATGCCAGCTTCGGATGTTTGATAATTCACTTTCATTTGCTCTTTTACCTCATCCATGGAAAAGATCCGAAGCTTATCAAACATCCGAAGCTAGCATAAAGTTTACACCGCAATCGGGCGATCCTTTGGTGGACTTTAAAAGGACGACCCACTTCATCCGTTCATCGGGTTGGGAGTTGATTTGTCCAATCTTTGAAGTTCCTGATGAAACAATGCATGTGAGAAATACCTTAAGCCACAAATTTTTTTTAAATCTATGCCGAGAGTGTAAGGATTTTAAAACATCAGAGGGTGCATCAGTGATGGATCTTAACTTGCATCGATGGAGGGACGAGATCAAGCTACTTCCCATGAAGCTTAATCCCCCAGTTAGTAATGAGCTCGTTCCAGGGTTGTACTGTCAAAATCCCGCCTCTATCTCAATTCTAGAATGTGAATGTGCTTCGAAGATATGATTATCTTCGAAAGATGAGAAACTCACCCCATGGAAACATTCAGGCTTTCTTTGGAATGACCAAGGATGGGGACGACCGTTACCTGTTCGCATTTGAGTCGGTCTCTAATTGTTTACCTTATTATATGCGGGCCGTGAATGTGGAACGTTTCAAACCACAATTCTTAGACATCTTGAGGGGTATAATTGAAGGAATCAAACACATTCTCAAGCTAGGTTTATCTCACGGGGATATTAACCCGTGGAATACCTTTATTGAGACTGGTATCTTCAAATTCGGGGGATACAATGATTGGAGGTCGTTAACACCTATATCTAGAGAGTCATACTATAACGGGATTTCTAAGCTCATAGCATACATCTTCAGTTGTTATGAAGTTCAGACAAACAACAAGGGTCACTACTTGTCTCTCGGGATAAGGAATTTCCATGCTAACATGCATCCACAAGCACAAAAAGTAGTACAATTGCTGATGACAAGAAATAGAAAACTGATATTCGTGAATGTTGAATGATAGATATGTTTCTTTCGGAGTTTTGGAAGAAACGAAAAGATTGAATAGGTATCTTTATTTCTTAATCTATATATGATGATATTGTTTTTTTATTTTTTCATTTAATTACATTAGTTTTTTTTTTCTTTATCACAACGTGTTGAAGGTTTTATGGAAAATCATTAGGTTTCTTTTTCTTCATATAACTATTTTAACTCTTTTTTTTCCCCGAACTTTTAGTCAGGATATGACATTAGGAAAACATCACCTCATAACGGTAAAGCCTTGCACGTAACGAGATGTTGATCATGAGCAGTTACAAATATTCAGAGAGAAAAACCCCAAGACTTGTCATCCTTGTGGATCAAACTTAAGACCTTGGGTAAAACCGGAAGTGTTTTTGACCAGTTGGACTGACCATCATTGGCAAAATACTGTAACTCTTAATGCGGACTTTTGAGATACCTACCCAACTTATGTATTACAAAGCATCATCAAATACTCTTTCACTACATAGATTGAACATCTGTGTTTTGGTTTAGAGTTATTCAGGTGGACGTGAAAAAGAATGCAGAGGAAGGTGACTTAACCACCTTTAGTTGCAAAAGAATGTAGAGAAAAGTGATTTAACCAACTTTTGTGGGATTACATTGTCTATTTTGTGATAACTTTGAGGTTAGAAATCGAAAATTGATGACAAAAAAATATTTGGTTTTGCCATATGTGTACAACAGTCAGTAAGTATGGTTTGTGTTAGAAATCCAAGTTGCATTACAAGGTATTAATAAAATATGGTTACATAGCGATGAACTTAATTACATTTCAAATTAAAACCTCAATTGGTTTTCATTTTGTTGTCATTTTTATTTGAATATATATGAATGTCTGTTTTATGATGTATAACCATTTACTTAAATTTCTACAGTTGTTTTTATTATATAATAATTTATGAGAAATTAATGAGAAATAACTAATAGATGTGCAACCACGGGAATAACCTAGTTATATATATATATATAGGGTGAGGATCCTGGAAGAAGGTGTCTTAAGGAGAGAAGAGAGAGAAGTTCCTATTGGCCAATCAAAACGCGACATGTGTCAAAATAAAAAAATTGCGCGGTGGCATAATCGTAAATAAATTAAAATTTTGTGAAGCTTGGTCAGCTTGGGTTCTGGGTCAGCTTGGTCAGCTTGGGTTGAGTCAGCTTGGTCAGCTGGGTTGGGTCAGCTTGGGGTTGGGTTGGGTCAGCTTGGGGTTCGGTTGGGTCAGCTTGGGTAGGGTCAACTTGGTCAGTTTGGTCAGCTTGGTCAGCTGGGTTGGGTCAGCTTGGTTAGCTTGGGTTGGGTCAGCTTGACACAATCTACACATAATCTACACAAATGTAGATTAATCTACAAATGTAGATTATGGGTTTTGGGTCAGCTTGGGTTGGTCAGCTTGGGGTTGGGTCAGCTTGGTCAGTTTGGGTTGGGTCAGCTGGGTTGGGTCAGCTTGGTTAGCTTGGTTGGGTCAGCTTGACACAATCTACACATAATCTACACAAATATAGATTAATCTACACAAATGTAGATTAATTACACAAATGTAGATTATGGGTTTTGGGTCAACTTGGGGTTGGGTTGGGTCAGCTTGGGGTTGGGTCAGCTTGGGGTTGGGTCAGCTTGGGATGGGTCAGCTTGGGATGGGTCAGCTTGGGTTGGGTCAGCTTGGGTTGGGTCAGCTTGGGGTTGGGTCAGCTTGGGGTGGGTTGGGTCAGCTTGGGTTTGAAGTCAAATTATTTACAAAATGCCACCGCGTTTTTTTTTTAAAAGCCACATGTAACGTTCTGATTGGTTCAAGACCTTCTCTCCGACACCGGCGCAGGTGGGGGGGGGGAGCCCGCGCCGATAGAGAGAGAGAGAGAGAGAGAGAGAGAGAGGAGAGATAGGAGTATAATAGAGATCGATAGATAGAGAAATAGGACCAGCTTGGATACAAACTGGCTGGACTTGCAATCTTTCATGAAATGACCTTTTTGCCACACTTAAAGCATGTCAGATTGGTCTTATCAGTTGAAGAACTGGATGCAAATTGTCCAGATGGCCTATTTGCTCTTGCTTTGAAACGGTTGAACGTTTTAGCAATCATTGCAACCAGGTCATCATTTTCAGATTCATCACAGTCTGGAGAGATTTGACTAGATTCTCCAGATTCCATGAGTTCAGACACCATCTTTTTCATAGAAAATACATTCTCAGAAGATATCAGTGCTGTACTTTGTGGTTCAGTATGACTAACCACAATAGGAGTACTGGAGGCATGGTTATAGGCATCTTGTTCTGCCACAACTCTCTGAGCTTGATTTTCCTCAGTGTATCTGAAAGCTCCATATAGAGTTGACAGAGTGTGAGTGTGCAGAGTTTTACCTTGTCGTAAGACCAGGATCATGTGAGACCATTTGGTGGGTAGAATATCACAAAATTTCTCCAGAAGTATATCCTTGTCCTTCTCAACTCCGAGACCTCTCAACTGGTTTATGATACTCATAAATCTGGTGTAAGTACGAGTGAGAGACTCATTTGGCTGAGCAAAAAATGACTCATACCTCTTATTTAAGGAGACTTTTCTGGTGACAATGGTGTCATCTCCTCCTTCATGCTGGTTCAATAGTTCATCCCACATGGTTTTAGCACTGGGAAAAAGAACTAGTGTGGGAATTAGGGTTTCAGGAACAACCAGAGGTGGTATTTTTATTAATCAGGAAAAATATGTTAGAGATCTTTTAAAGAAATATGATATGAACTCTTCACCATCTAAACCCTCTCCAATTTCTGCACCATTAACACTGGACTCAGATCCAGATGGTAAACCAGTGAACACCACTGTCTATAGAGGCATGGTTGGTTCACTGATGTACTTAACTGCCAGTAGACCAGATATTATGTTTTCAACATGTTTATGTGCCAGATATCAGTCTAATCCAAAAGAATCTCATATGCTTGCTGTAAAGCGCATACTGAAATACCTTAAGGGTGTCCCCAGTTTGGGTCTTTGGTATCCCAAAGGCTCAGGCATGGATCTAATGGGTTATTCAGATTCAGATCATGCAGGTTGTAAGATAGACAGGAAATCCACTACTGGTGGATGTCATTTCCTTGGTGGCAAACTGGTCAGCTGGACCAGTAAAAAGCAAACTTCAGTTTCATTGTCCACTGCTGAAGCTGAATACGTGTCTGCAGCCAGTTGTTGTGCTCAGATACTCTGGATGAAGAACCAGTTGCTTGATTATGGTATTAAGTATTCAAAGACCCCAATCTTTTGTGATAATACCAGTGCCATTGCTATCTCGAACAATCCAGTCATGCACTCTAAGACGAAGCACATTGATCTCAGGTATCACTTCATTCGTGATAATATTGTGAAAGGCAACATTGAACTCCATTTTATTCCCACTGACAAACAACTCGCTGACATTTTTACCAAACCTCTGGATGTCAAAACTTTTGAATATCTTGTTGGTGAGTTGGGAATGTTAAACCCTTAAATCTGGAACCTTGGTATTGAACGCCTATGTGTACTATCAGGGATCCTTGATTTAAGATTTATAAATCTATGACTGTTTAGATATCGAACGCCTTAGTGTACTATCTTTGCATTAATAGATTTCTGGATCAACATTCCAGGGGGAAGACTTTGAAAGATATATTTTTGTTCTTAAAAATGTTTTAAGTTCAGGGGGAATTTATTAATTTATTTTCTCACTGGACAAATTTTCCAGAAAATATTACTGGTACTTTGTAAATGTGTCCCTCTCACTGGTAATTAGATAGGTTGAAGTGCATGTTTGAGGTGACTTTTTGTCTCCTTGTAAATGTGTCCCTCTCATTTGTCTGTATTAGTTGACGTACATGTTTGAGGTTACCAGTCTCTTTCAAATGGTTTTCACTGGTACTTTACTGGAGTGTCCCTCCAGTGTACCATCAGTGCATGCTTCACTGGACTAGGGATGTGCACGGGTCAAAACCCGACCCGACCCGAACCGGTATGACCCGTGACCTGTAAATCATGAAAATGGAACCGTGACCCGGCCCGTTAACCTCCCGGGCGGGTCGGTTCGGGCCCGGGTTTAACCGGGTCGGGCTCGGGTTTTGAAGGTTGAACCGAAAATGGACTTTTGTTGCTACAATGGGTTGAAGTCGATAATGATCCTGTTGTAGAAAACTTGTTGTATGTTTAAATGCTAAGTGAAAATCTGTTGCACAATGGGTTTTTAATGAAATGATGGAGAAGAAAATAGAAGATATATTTATGATAATTAAAAACTTCATCGGAATATGGAGAGTTTTGCAGAAAAGGTGATGTATGTGACTATATATGTGAATGTAGAAAAGTAAATGCATATCGATTTTTGAGTGTTAAATATACACATGAAACATTTTCAGCCGTTAGATCAATCCCATATTTAAAATCCACACTCCATTATACGTTGGATTCATAATACAACATGTGCTCCTTATTTCTCCACGTAATCATCTTATCCACCTATCTAGCTGTATTCCATATCACTCACATGAATTTATGTATAGATAAATATAGGTATTATATTAAATTAAATTAATGTACATAAATACATATCACACCCAACCCCACGGCCCACCTCACCCCACCCCACCCCACGTTCAAACTACAACAAAATGAGAATCTTTATTCCTACTCCTTCCTTCTTTGGTTCTTCACTTTTATATATATATATATTATATATATATATATAACGGAGTATATAATTGTCATGAATATAATCCTTCTTCAACGTACGAATCAAAGATCAAAGTACCCCATTAAAAAATTCCAATTTACCATACATACCTTTTACACTCAGATACATCTTCCTCTTTTTAATTTCTGGATCGACATTATTGTGATAATGTAGTAGAATTTTGGAAGAAAAAAAACCAGAGAAGATGAAGACATATAAGTTCTTGAAGCTTTGAAGATGAAATAAAATCAAAATATAGTATATTTCAGGTCTAACGGGTCAAACCGGCAAACCGCGGGTTTTTACCCGGCCCGAACCGAACCCGGGAAACCATTGAAATCATGAACCGAGAACCGGCCCGTCTGGTGTCCGGGCGGGTCGGTTACGGGCGGGTTCCGGGTCGGGTTCTGGTTTACGGGTCTTTTGCTCATCCCTACACTGGACTAATCCACCAGTGATACTGGAGTGTCCAGTCAACCTCCAGATGTACTGATATGTCAGTCATAATACTTTTTATACTTGGTCATTGTGCGTGCCACGTATATGCAAAATCTTTGAAAAGATATTTATCTTATTATCCTACGTGGCATGTCATTTTTTCAAAGAAATGATGGTATTTTTACCTTGGGAAGACAAAAAGTGCAAGTTGGTACTGTTTGTGGGCTGTAAACCGTCACACATTTATGTGTGATGTGATTTAATGCGGATCTCAGAACCTGATCAAAATTATATTTGATAATTTCAAAATTAACCGTTTGAGTTCCACATTCTCTCTCCTATATAATACCTACTTTCACTTTCATTTGCATTTACTTCGAACATATTTACTCCCAAATTCTTCAAATTCCTTCATTTAATTCTTCCTTATCTTTTAACGTCCATCTGGTAGACCTTGAACTGATGATGAGCAGCGAATGCTAAGAAAATTCTGATCGCTTCAAGTCTAGCCACTGGAGCAAAAGATTCATCAAAATCGACATCTGACTGGCAGTAGCCTTGTGCTACCAGTCTGGCCTTGTTTCTGATTACGTGACCATCTTCATCTACCTTGTTCCTGAAGACCCATCTAGTTCCAATTGGTTCTTTCTTTCCAACTGGGAAAGGGACCAGGTACCAAACCTTGTTCCTTTCAAACTGGTGAAGCTCTTCTTGCATAGCAGTCACCCAGCTTGGATCTTCCATAGCCTCGTCAATCTTCTTTGGTTCTATCAATGATAAGAAACTGACATATAAGCATTGATTACTGGAGGCTCTTTTGGTCAGAACCCCTCGACTGGAGTCACCTATGATCTGATCGATAGGATGAGCTTTTGTCCATCTGGAGTATTGACCAGGATTGTTACTGACAACAATATCAGTGCAAGAATTCAGTTGAGTCTCCTCTGGTGTTGCTTCTGGAGGAGGATCTTGCCAGACTACTTCAACATCTTCATCTGAGTCATTTAAATCACGATTTGCATCATGAAATTCTTCCATTGAAGGCATTTCTTGAAGTACTGGTTCAGTTTCAACTGGGACTGATACTGGGGGCATAGTACGGACATCTGATCCAATAATAATTTCAGAGGGTAGTTTGAAAATAATTGAAGGATAGAATGGAGTACCACTGGAGAGTTTCTTTTTCTGAACAGGTTCCAGATCAGTATGACTGGAAACTTCTTCTGGAGAATCTTCTTTATTGTAGTTGATAGGATCAGATTCACAGAAGACAATTGGAGTTACTGGGGGAGTATCAAGGGCTGGCTTTTTATTGATTGCAACATTTGATTCATCAAATGTGACATGAATTGACTCATGGACCTTCTCCAGTCTCTTGTTATAGACTCTGAAGGCCTTGCGAATGGCTGAATATCCTAAGAAATACCCTTCATCAGCTTTGGCATCAAATTTGCCTAACTGACTGGAGTCGTTCAGGATGTAAACTGGACATCCAAAAACATGAAAATAACCAATATTTGGTTTTCTATTTCTTAAGACTTCATAGGCTGTCTTTTTGTGTCTTTTGATGTACACTGATCGATTCTGGGTGTGGCAAGCAGTAGCAATTGCTTCAGCCCAGAAACTGGTAGACAGACCAGATTCAGCAAGCATACTCCTGGCAGCTTCTATCAGCGTTCAATTTTTCCTTTCCACCACTCCATTCTGTTCTGGAGAGCGGGCTGATGAGAAATTCTGGGAGATGCCAGTGTCAGTACAGAATGACTCCAGAGTTGCATTCTGGAATTCTGTTCCATTGTCACTTCTTAACTGACACACTTTTCGACTGTACTTGAGCTCAATTTGCTTGATAAGACTGATAATTTCAGCAGCAGCTTCACTTTTAGACCTGAGAAAGATAACCCAACAATATCTGGAAAATTCATCTACGATCACCAGGGTGTATCTTTTACCAGCACGAGTCTGAACATTCACTGGACCGAAGAGGTCCATATGAAGCATATGAAGTGGTTCAGATATGCTAAAATTCTGTCTAGTCTTGAAACTGGTACGTTTCTGCTTACCCATCTCACATCCTGGACATGGCCTTTCCTTTTTGAAGGAAACTGAAGGTATCCCATCTGCCAGTTGTTTTCTAGACAACTTATTAATATTTTTGAAATTTAAGTGGGATAACCTTTTGTGCCATAACCAGTTTGTGTCTTCATCAGCTTGAGTATAGAAACACTGCTCTGAAGGAGAGCTTTCCATATCCATCACGTACACATTTCCTCTTCTGGGAGCAATAAATACTACCTTCCAGTCCTTGTTGAATACAATGCCCTGAGCAATATTGAATAGAACTTGATAACCATCATCACACAGTTGACTGACACTGATCAGGTTATATTTCAAACCATTCACAAATGCAACTCGTCTGAATTTGACTTGTCCATTGTTCAGAACACCATATCCCTCAGTTTTTCCACAACCATCATTTCCAAAAGTAATGGAGGGTCCATCAGAAATGATGAATTCCTCCAGCAGGGTCTTACATCCGGTCATCGTCCTGCCAGCTGCACTGTCAAGATACCAGATATATTTCTTTCGATCGCCCTGCACATCCACCAGATATATCAATTAGATTTTGGAACCCATCGACTGATGGGTTCACTGGACCCTCCCTTATAGGTCCCTGGAGGTATCTGGTTGAGTTCACTTTCTTCAACAGTAGTCTTAGTTGAAAAGACCATTGGGGTTGATAGTTTTGAAACCTTTTTCTTTTTCTCAACTGGAGAAATATTTTTGTCTTTCTTGGAAAAAGGTTTGGTATTTTGTCTAGGGCCAGATGAAGTACCCTCAATAAAGTTTATACTTGCATTAAAACTTTGAAATTGACGAGTCAGTAATTGAAACTGGCTCTCTAACCTTGACAAAACATTTTCATCAGATGATACCTGAGCCTTTCCAGTTGACTGGGCTCGAGGCTTAGGTAGGGGATTGGTCTGAGGCAAAGGTTTCTTCAGATTGACCTTTTTAACTGGAGCAGTCATCTGGAATGCTCCAGTCTTAACCTCTGGGGATTGAACTGGGAAAATATTGGCCTTGGGAGTTACAAGCTCATCATAAATGGTAATGGGCCTGAATCCCTCTGGTAACCGATCAATTACTGGTATTAATGATGCAACATGAGTATTTCCATCTAAATAAGCACGTTTTTGTGTGGGAAATTGATTTACTCCAGCATCATATGACTTTCTGGTTTCAAGCCATGATTTAATCACCAGTTTTTCCTTTTCTAAAATGACTTCAAGATCTTGTTTTTCTTGAATCAGTTGTTCAGTTACCAGAACCTGGGCTTGAAATGCCAGTTCAATGTCTTGAAGTTTCTTTAATTTTGATTTTAAAACAGTAATTTCAGAAAAATCTGTTTCTAGACCATTTACACAATCAGATCTAACAGTTTCAACAAATATTAAATCAGAATTAAGAGCTTCAGCAATGTCCAGTTTTAATTCTTGGTCAGTTGCAGTATCATAATCACTAACCTTTTTGATAACAATGTCCACCCATCTTCCAGATGTGACATCTTCCTTCACCAGGTGCTCTTCGTCTGCCAGAGCCATGTAACAGCAATCTCTTTCTTCTTCTTCATCAGCAGATGAATCATCAGAAGGAACCCATTTTTCTTCAGTTGTTGCAATCATGCACTTATTATTATTTTCCATTTGTTGTGCCATGAGAGCAATTTAAGCCTTAAGCTTTTTGTATTTAGATTTATAGCTATCATCAGGCTTATTATTTGAAGTAAATGGACCAGGCTTAGATGAAAACTGACTGGACTTGCAATCTTTCATGAAATGACCTTTTCTGCCACACTTAAAGCATGTCAGATTGGTCTTATCAGTTGAAGAACTGGATGCAAATTGTCCAGATGGCCTATTTGCTCTTGCTTTGAAACGGTTGAACGTTTTAGCAATCATTGCAACCAGGTCATCATTTTCAGATTCATCACAGTCTGGAGAGATTTGTTTTGATTCTCCAGATTCCATGAGTTCAGACACCATCTTCTTCATAGAAAATACATTCTCAGAAGATATCAGTGCTGTACTTTGTGGTTCAGTATGACTAACCACAATAGGAGTACTGGAGGCATGGTTATAGGCATCTTGTTCTGCCACAACTCTCTGAGCTTGATTTTCCTCAGTGTATCTGAAAGCTCCATATAGAGTTGACAGAGTGTGAGTGTGCAGAGTTTTACCTTGTCGTAAGACCAGGATCATGTGAGACCATTTGGTGGGTAGAATATCACAAAATTTCTCCAGAAGTATATCCTTGTCCTTCTCAACTCCGAGACCTCTCAACTGGTTTATGATACTCATAAATCTGGTGTAAGTACGAGTGAGAGACTCATTTGGCTGAGCAAAAAATGACTCATACCTCTTGTTTAAGGAGACTTTTCTGGTGACAATGGTGTCATCTCCTCCTTCATGCTGGTTCAATAGTTCATCCCACATGGTTTTAGCACTGGGAAAAAGAACTAGTGTGGGAATTAGGGTTTCAGGAACAGCCCCGAGGATCATGTTTTTGAGAAGGGTATCTAGATTTACCAATCTCCTCTCCTCTTCAGACCAATGTTCCTCCCTCTTTTCCCGACCTCTTCTAGATCCAGTTGGATCAAGAAGAGCATTGAGAGGTGATGTGGGGACATAAGGTCCTTCATTTAAGATTTTCATCATGTTTCTCTCAATACCAGTGATATGTAATATCATCCTAGCCTTCCACGTACCAAATTCATCAATGTTCCCACTAAATTTAGGAACAGGATTATTTGAGTAGTGCACATGCACATGTGGAGAAGCAGGAGTAGGAGGAGGAGGTGGTGGATTAGTGTTATTAACAATGGGTGGGTCAGTATTTTGATCATTAACATTAACATTAGGATCAGGACCAAAATTAAAATTTCCTTGTGTATTTTCTGGGGTGGCCATCAAAGAAGCAGATCTAGGCAATGTTTAGCCTTCTGCTCTGATACCAATTGTGAGTCCCAAACTCTCTTGATGGTTAACCCAGAATGTAAAATACAACAAGTCTAATAAGCACTAGATTGGACTAGTATTACTTGAATATAAATGCAAAAGTATAAACAAAGTAATACAAGACTAAAAGCAATAAAATAAAGGTGGAACACAATGTAATATTTTCAAGTGTATTTTATTTGTGATGTTAAATAAAATACAAGGTTGTGCGGAATCAAGATAATACAAATATGTAAGTATCCTAACAACCTATGAATTATAAATGATCTATATTTGCCAAATAACTCTTTTAGATCGAGATACTTAAAGTTGTGAAGTATCCCTGTTTAAGATCGAGAGTATTTAGACAAATTCACCTTTAATGCTAAAAGTAATTTTAACGAAGAAATGACTTTGTATTTATAGGCAAACAAATTCACCAGTGAATTTGTGCCGTACAAATATGGTTGCATGCATTTAATGAACCGACAAGATCATTAAATGCATTGGTTAAGGTACAAGGATAAAGTCACATCAATATGACTTTATTCTTTTAACCAACCACCTTTACACACGTAAGCACTTTAGTAAAGAACAAGTAGAATGTTCTTTGGAAAGTGTGTAAAGGCAAAAAGTCAATTCCTCGATATCAGTGTTCAGACTTGTAAGGTCTAGAACACTGACAATCCTCCAGTCGTAGATCTGGTAAGACTTCCAGTGGACTCCGCCATTTGTCAGTCTTCTTTATTCTAACTTCAGTCTTTGACTTCAGTGAGAATGTCTTCAGTAGAATAGATCTGGACTGGGGTGAAGTCCAGTGAGCTAATTTGGAATACTCCAGATTTCCTATACAAGTATTTGCTCACTGGTCTTCCATTATTTCTGAACAAATCTTCAGAGGGACTCCAATTTCCAAGTCTGGAGTAGGTCCAGTAAATATCATTTCTGGACAGATCTTCAGTAAGGCTCCAGTAGTCGAGTCTGGAGCGCGTCCAGTAAATCTGGACCTAACATATATATATAGAGTTGAGATATTACGAGAACCAAATAATTGTCGAGAACTACGAGAACCATTTTAGTCCATTTGATCATTTAGATCAAGGGTTAGAATGCTTTGATAGGATTATGTAATAATTATGAATTGAAATTAATTACAAACAGATAAAATTGTGAAAAGGGCATAATAGGAATATACATTAAAAAAAAGAAACACACGATTTAGATTTATGTTTTGGAAGTTGAGAAAATTATGGAACTTAATTTTGAAGTTGTTAACTTTGTTATTAACTTTAATTTAATTGATGTAAATTTTTTTTGACCTGACAAAATTCACGAGACATATTGTTTCTTTTATAAAAGAAATTGATTAAACAATATTTTTTTTTTACTTTTTTTTATAAATATGATTTGTCTAAAACTTTGTATTTAAACATTTAAAAATGTATATATTTTAATGATATAGGGGCTATAATATGTGATTATAATTTAAACTTGTAAACAGATGAATTGTAAAATTTAAAAAATTTAAAAATCGTAAAATTTTTGGATCGTACACATGTAAACGATCATATTTATGAAGTATGCATATGTGTACACGTTGTATGCACATGTGTTAAGGTGTGAAATTAATTACTTTAGGATAAAAAAACATGTGTATTTCGTTGTACACGTATGTTACGATGTGAATGTGTTTATTTTAGGATAAAAGGAACATTTATGTTTTATTTTAGGATTAAAAAGTGTTAAATAATTCCAATCCATTTCTACTTGTTATTTGATTAATTTAACAAAAAATGAAAATGTTGGTTTAAGGGGAAAAAAAATTCATCACATGCGTACACATGGGAATTAATGAGTAATTCATTTCAAAATTTTTAACTCCTCGTTACGCTGGTAACTAACGAGATATTTAAGGAGCTTTTTCATTTTAATTGTTGATTATTTAAATTAAGATTTATAAAGTTACAATATTGTCCCTATATATAAAAGTTCTCATAATTCTCGACAAATATTTAGTTCTCATTTTATTATATTAATGAAATAGCAACTAAACAAAGCATGTAGAAGGTAATTATAATCCCAGAGGTGTATGACTTTGGTGACACTCGTAGCCTTATGATCTAAGGGGCTGTGACGATATTAAAAAAAATTATAATCCTTTCAATACATTCATTATATATTTCTATAAATTTCAACCTGTATATATATCATCCGTGCACCCTTGGTGGGGAAAAACATCTCTTTAATTTCTTGATTTCAATAATCCTTTATGTAATTCAAAGACAATTGTGACATCCTCTTCATAGATAACTGGTTACAAAGGAAAGTTCTCATTTTAGTATTTACTAGACACTAAACTCAAATGCATATTTATACATATACAAATACATATTAGACTATTAGAGTAATATACGTTTATTGATCATATGTTCAGAGCTACGATCTGAATATGGATTTACCTCGCTATTAGTTTAGCAAATTAGTTATGTCAAATAATATAGCAAACAAAAGTAAGCAAAATATCCTTAGCTTCCTTACTATCTCTATATAGACCCTTATTGAATACTTGCTAGCTTGGATTTAATGCTTCTTTTGTATTTTTTTTCTTCTAGTGTTAGCCTTTACATTTTTGGTGCAAGTCCATGACTTTGTTCTTTCTGGAAACGACGTTTTCCACATAGGCTTTACTATGAGGATCCAGGCAAAGCCATATGGCTTCACCAACTAAATTTTCATGCCATAGTGCAATGACCAACTTTGAAAGCAAAAAATAATACAACCATAGAAGTGAAAGTATGAAGTACCTAGCGCGGAACATGTTTCATTTAAGCATGTTAGTTGCTATCTCTATTGGCAAGTTGTAAAACATAAATGAATAACAATGACATCTTTTTCAAAAACTTGAAAGATGATTCATTTCAGCTTATCCGGCTTTACAAACTTCATAGGCCAGATATTAGTCATATCAAGTTTTATGGAGCTTTGAAAAAATTGGGCTAACTATTCGTCTTATCAAAACTTATGGAAATTGAATAAAAAATTTACAATGGTATGCCATATTTCTCTGCATCAATTGCATAAGCCAAGATGCATCCAATTGTGACAGAAAGTGCCATGTGAAATATAAATGAATAACAATGTTGTCTTTTTCAAGAACTTGAAAGATAACTCATTTCACCTTAGTAGCATGTCGCTTTATTAAATCACTAGCTAATTAACCCGGGTTCAACCCGGGTATTCTAAACAAGTTTCGTAATTACATGTCTATTATCATAATGAAGCATAAAAAAGATACATATGTAAACTTGACATCTTTCCTACTTGAACGTTTATACATATGTAAACTTAGTTTAGAAGTTACCATTTTTTCCACTTATCCTCACTTAGTAGACGTAAGATAAGCACTTATGAATGTTTGGTGGGAATAAAGATTCCATCTTTTGTAAAATTAGTGGCTGTGGGACAAATAATCCACCAAAAAGTCATCGGATTGTGATGTTTAGTCGTGAAAGGAAGTTTCCTTTTAAGTAGAAATGATATGCATTTGGTCTCACTAGTTTACATGATGGTGCATATAATACATTTTAATACTTGAAAAAGAGTTTACAGAGGAATATGAGTTGACTAAAAAAGATACAGTATAGGAATTTTACAAGTTTTAACACATGGTCAACATTGAGGAACTCTTTTTGTTTCAAATACATTTGGTGCCTTTAAATATCCTTTTTGATAGTTTTCATAATTGGATGTTTTTTCTCTCTAAAGTTAAGCACATAATATGAAATCTTACACTCGCATTTGGATTTTAATTTTTCCGATATTATGCACTATTTGTCTGTCTAATGCCAACCTGAACCGGGTTCTGTGTGTTGAGAACGAGAGACAGGCACTTCTGCAGTTTAAGCATGCTATTATAGATGTTGCCAACCGGCTCTCTTCATGGAACAATGCTACCATTGACTGTTGTAGATGGTCTGGAATCGTCTGCGATAACTTTACCGGTCATGTCCAAGAGCTTCATCTCCGAGGACCTGATCCTGAACTCGAAGATGCATTAACTCAGGTGCTAGGAGGAAACATAAATCCTTCTCTGCTGTTGTTGAAACAACTTAAGCACCTAGACCTTAGCTGCAATGATTTTGAAGCTACCGAAATTCCCAGTTTCATAGCCTCTCTTAGGAATTTGAGATACCTTAATCTCTCGAAGTCACAGTTCTACGGTCAAATCCCTCCCCAAATTGGAAATTTGTCCAGGTTGGTTGTTCTTGATCTTGGGAATGGGCCATGGCTAACTAATGTTCCTGTGAACAGTCTGCATTGGCTGTCAGGTCTTCGTTTGTTGCAGTATCTTGGTATGTCGGGCTATGACCTTAGTAGTGCATCCGATTGGCTTCAAGAGATCAACACCCTCCCATCTTTGGTGGAACTGCACTTGTCATCATGTAATTTGACTCGAGTTCCTCATAATCTTACCAAGGTTAATATTACTTCACTGACCGTCCTTGATCTTTCATACAACATTTTTGACAGTTTAATGCCTACGTGGATTTTTAGTTTAACTAAGCTAGTTTCCTTGGATTTGACTAGATGCCTTTTCCACGGTCCAGTTTCTGACAGGGTAAGCGGTTTTCATAACATGACAGATCTAAAAATTGTTCACGTGTCTGAAAATGATTTTATTAATTCAACATCTGTTTTGAGCGGGTTATTGAGCGTAACGAGTCTTGTTTCCATGGATATCAGTACCTGCAATCTTTCATTTTCAATTCTCGGTGGTCTGCAGAACACGGATTCTCTTGTTAGCATCGACATATCGCAAAATCAAATCAAGGAAGTCTTGCCAAACTCATTTGGAAACCTTTGCAATATGAGATATGTTGATCTCCGTGCTAATTATTTCGAAGGAAGTGTATCAGAGCTTCTGAATAACTTCTGTGAATGCAGTTCGCCTAAGTTGGAGTATTTGGCTCTCACTGCAAACATCCTTTCTGGCCATTTACCAGATAGACTAGGACAACTTCAAAATTTAGTCACTCTTGATCTTGCATTCAATTACATTTCGGGTACAATTCCAGATTCTTTAGGAAGATTGTCATTTTTAAAGGGGCTGATGCTCAATGTAAACTCCCTCTATGGCCAGCTCCCTGATACAATTGGGTACTTAACATCATTGGAACGGTTAGAGATTTCTTTCAACAACTTCACTGGAAGTCTACCTGTAACTCTTGGAAAGCTATGGAATTTGAAGTATTTGAGTGTGCATCACAATTTTCTGACAGGAGATGTAACTGAAGATCACTTTGCCAATCTCACCGCATTGAACAATTTATGGGCAGAGGCAAATATGTTAATGCTAAAACTAAGTGACAATATATGGGTGCCCCCTTTCAAACTTGATGTCTTGAGAATAGGTTCTTGGAATTTAGGTCCTCGATTTCCTTCATGGCTTCAGTCACAAGGTAACTTGACAGAGTTGGACATAGCCAACACGGAATATTCAGATATCATGCCTAGTTGGTTTTGGAGCGCCTTTTCTAATATTGTTTTCTTGAATATATCTCACAATAAAATTCGAGGGACGTTGGTAGGAGATATTAGAATCCTTGCACCAAATGCAGTTGTAGATTTAAGCCACAACCATTTTGAAGGTCCAATACCTGACAATTTCAACCAACCTGACTTTGCTCTTCTAGATTTTGATGGAAACTTTATGTGGAATTATTAGTTTATATGTTGAAATAATATTACATAAAATATTCAAGTGAATAGATATGTTAACAAGATGTGAAAGTATGTTTAACTAATGTGAGTTTGTCTCACATTGGTAGAAGTATAAACATTAAGTGTGTTTATAAGGAGTGTTGGAGGAATAATAATTCCTTATAAGGGGCTACACCCCAAGTGGGCAAGGAGGGTGCGAAGCACCCGACGCCTTTGTTTTTTGCTAGCTCGGCTCGACTCCATTATGGCTTCCATGGCTCAGTGGAGGCTCAGTGGAAATACACTTGTTGTTGAATGGTGTTGTTGTGGTCCTAGCTTGACACCTGTTGTAACAGGTGTTACAAGCAGTTGCTAACTACTTCTGTATAAAAGTAGTTCATGCAACAACAACAACAACACACAACAACTAACACTCTGGATCCTGAACTCAATTTTCTTTCACTTTCATCTCTTCAATCTGTCATTGAAGGTAAATTCCGGGTTGTTGGTTAATTCCGGCAGTACAATCTGCTTTGGCTGTTGTACCCTGGGAAACTGTCGGGTTCACTTGGGTGGCCCGAAATCAGTTTTAAGGGACCTTGGTTTAACCATATCCTCAGCCCGTTTTGCCTTGTTCTTTCTTTACTTTCTGTAATTTAATTCTTGTTTTGATTATTTAGTTGTAAATTTCCTTGTATCAATTCTGATGTAATTCGAATATATTGTAATAAAACTATATTTGTGAATGGTGTTCCTACAGATTTATCGAGTAATAATCTTTCAGGATCTCTAGAGCAATTATTGTGTTCGAGTTTAGGAGATAGACAACTACAAGTTCTTGATCTTGCCAATAATAACCTGTCAGGTGTTATTCCGGATTGTTGGATGAAATGGCAAGCTTTGTCAGTAGCTAACTTTCAGAATAATAATCTTTCTGGCAGAATTCCACAATCCGTAGGAAACTTATCTTCCCTACAATCATTCAATATCCGTAGTAACAAGCTCTCTGGAAAAATACCTGCATCTCTATTAAATTCAAAAAGCTTACAAATTATTGAGCTTGCTGAGAATGAATTCACTGGAAGCATACCATCGTTGATAGAGGGAGAAGAAACAAAGTTGAAACATTCCAAGTTGCTTCCATAATCGAAAAGTTGCCCCCAAGTTGGTTGGATTTCAAGAATTACCTTAAGCATAAGCGAAAGCAAATGACCGTTGAAGAACTTGTTGTTCGTCTTCGAATTGAGGAAGACAACAGAGTTGCTCAAAATGGTGGTCATGTTGAAGGACTTGCTAAGGCCAACTTTGTTGAGCATGGCCAAAGCTCCAAAGGAAAAGGTAATTTCAAGGGTAAAGGGAAACGTCCTGATAAGAAGAACAAGGGAAAAAGGGTGGATTTGAGCCCTAAAAGTTATGGTGTGAAGAAGAAAGTTGCTATGTTCAAAGGGAAGTGCTATAATTGCGGTGAATCTGGTCACCGAGCTGATCAATGCAAGAATCCAAGGAAGGAAAGGGCAAACATGGTCGATGATGACATGCCTCTTGTTGCTATGATTTCTGACCTCACTGCTAAGTTGGAAGAGGTCAATCTTACCACCGATGGGATCAAAGGATGGTGGGTTGATACGGGTGCAACCCGTCATGTGTGTCCGGATAAGACTATGTTTCTTACTTTGAAAGAAGCATCCGGTGAAGATAAGTTGTGTATGGGAAATGCCGCTACTGCCGAGATAAAGGGTGAAGGCGATGTGATCCTCAAGTGGACTTCTGGGAGAGATCTTACTTTGAGCAACGTGTTGTATGTTCCCGAATTGCGCAAGAGTCTTGTGTCGGGTTGGTTGCTTAACAAGAATGGGTTTCGTTTAGTGTTTGAAAGTGATAAGTTTGTGTTAACTAAGCGTGGTTTGTATGTTGGTAAGGGTTATGCCCTTAATGGTATGTTTAAGCTCAATGTAATTCCTATCAAGAAAATGAATGAAAATGCTTCTACTTCCGCTTATTTGATTGAGTCTTCTAATATTTGGCATAATCGTCTTGGTCATGTGAATTTTAATTCAATGCGTCGTTTAATTAAGTTAAATTGTATACCATATTTTACCATTGAATCTAATTCTAAATGTCCAACTTGTATTGAAGCTAAAGAAACCACGAAATCTTTCAAATCAATTGAACGAAACACCGAGCCATTTGATTTAATCCATACCGATGTATGTGATTTTAGAACGATTCCCACTCGTGGTGGTAACAAATATTTCATCACCTTTATTGATGATTGTACAAGATATTGCTATGTATACTTGCTAAAAAACAAGGATGAAGCAATAAACAAGTTTATCTTGTACAAAAATGAAGTAGAGAATCAACTCAACAAAAAGATTAAATGAATAAGGAGCGATAGAGGAGGTGAATATGTTTCTCCTTTTGCTGAAATTTGTGTTCAAAATGGTATTATCCATGAGCAAACAACTCCTTATACCCCACAACAAAATGGCATTGCTGAAAGAAAGAATCGAACTCTTAAAGAAATGATGAATGCCATGCTAATAAGCTCGGGTTTAGGCCAAGACATGTGGGGAGATGCCATTTTGTCGGCAAACTATCTTTTGAACAAAGTTACTTTCAAGAATAAGGATGTTACACCTTATGAGTTATGTTTTAATAGAAAACATCCTATAAATTCTTGAAAGTGTGGGGGTGTTTAGCAAAAGTGGTGGTTCCTCCACCAAAAGTTCAAAAGATAGGACCAAAAACTGTTGATTGTGTATTCATAGGATATGCTCAGCATGGTAGTGATTGTGAATCCTCATATCTTGCTGAACATAGTAGTGCATATCGGTTTCTAGTACACGAGTATAAGAACCCCGAAATACACAAAAACAGCATACTTGAGTCAAGGAATGCATCATTTTTTGAGGATGTGTTTCCTCGTTTGGATAAAGGAAAAGCTACTACATCAACTACAGTTGATAAGATTGTTCGAGATGATCATCAAGAACAATCAGAAGATGAAGAAGTAGAACCACGAAGAAGCAAAAGGCAAAAGATTGAAAAATCTTTTCGGCATAATTTTGTTTCTTATATGGTTATGAGTGAACCTCAAACCTATAAAGAAGCGATTACTTCTGAGGGGGCGCCTCAATGGAAAGAAGCCATCAAGAGTGAAATTGATTCTATTTTACAGAATCATACTTGGGAACTAGTTCATCTTCCACCTGGCTGTAAACCACTTGAACATCGTTAGATATTCAAGAAAAAGATGAAAGCTGATGGCTCAATTGATAAGTACAAGGCAAGGCTTGTAATCAAAGGATATAGACAAAAGAAAGATCTTGATTACTTTGATACATATGCGCCTGTAACTCGAGTAACTTCGATCAGATTGGTGCTTGCGATTGCAGCATTGAGAAATTTGGAAATACATCAAATGGATGTAAAAACAGCCTTTCTCAATGGTGAGCTAGATGAAGAAATATACATGGAACAACCTGAGGGTTTTTCCGCTCCTGGCCAGGAGGACAAGGTTTGTAAACTTGTCAAGTCTTTGTATGGATTGAAACAAGCTCCCAAACAATGGCACCAAAAGTTTGATCAAGTTATGCTCGACAATGGTTTCAAGATCAATGAGTGTGAAAAATGTGTTTATGTCAAAGACATATCTAAGGGATATGTGATACTTTGTCTATATGTCGATGACATACTCATTGTGGGTAGTGATGATAGTATGATCAGATCTACCAAAGACATGTTGAAAGCGAGATTTGACATGAAGGATATGGGTTTAGCAGATGTCATTCTTGGAATGAAAATTACTCGAACCCAAGATGGTCTAGTGTTAAGTCAATCTCACTATGTGGACAAGATCCTTGAGAAATTCAGTCCCGAGGACTTAAGAGTAGCTCGATCTCCAATAGATACCACGCAACATCTATCGAAGAATAGAGGTGAAGGTGTTGCTCAATTGGAGTACTCAAGGGTAATTGGCAGCCTAATGTATCTCATGACAAGTACGAGGCCAGACTTAGCCTATGTTGTGAGTAGGCTAAGTAGATATACTAGTAATCCTAGTTCGGAGCATTGGAAGGCTATGACTAGGTTACTAAGATACTTGAGATATACAAGGAATTATGGGCTGCATTTTGGTCGAGATCCAGCTGTATTAGAAGGATATAGTGATGCTAATTGGATATCCGATATAAAAGATTCCAAATCCACAAGTGGATATGTGTTTACTATTGGAGGAGCAGCTATAGCTTGGAAATCATCCAAGCAAACGCTCATTGCTAGATCCACGATGGAATCTGAATTTATAGAATTGGATAAAGCTGGAGAAGAAGCAGAATGGCTACGACATTTCTTGGAATATGTTCCTAGATGGCCAAAGCCTTTGACGGCTATTTGTATACATTGTGATTGTCAATCGGCTATTGGTAGAGCTCAAAATACAATGTATAATGGCAAGTCAAGACATATTCATCGTAGGCATAATAGTATACGACAACTGCTCACAACAGGGGTTATCACTATTGACTATGTGAGGTCAAAGGATAACATTGCGGATCCGCTAACTAAAGGTTTAAGTAGTGAGGCAGTTTATAAGTCGTCAAGGGGAATGGGGCTAAAGCCCATTGAGTAAGTTTGTACGAAGGAAAACCTAACCTAGATGTAAATGGAGATCCCATGATCTAGGTTCAATAGGACAACCTAATTGTACGAATAGAAGAGGTCACTGTGGGGGAGCACCCCAAAAACAATCAAGGGAGTTTGCAGTCACTGTGGGGGGAGAACCCACCACAATAAAGTGAGTTGCAAATTTCTTAGCCCATTCCTATATCAAATCAGTGATATCATAGAGCTTAAGCTTATAGCTTTTAATGATTGTGAGCAATCACCTATGTTAGAGAGAAGTGTGGTCGCTTCAAATGGAATTGTGGGGTGCAATTCCTAGAGCTCTCGCAGAACCAGGATAGTGTTCCATGACCATAACGGACACGAAAGTGAGGGGTTAACCAGACTAGGGAAAGTATTGTGTGATGTGTAATAACGTCTACGTAAAAAGGAGTTAGTTCAAAGACATCAAGTTCTACTAACTGCTAGGAGACTAAGTGCACTCACAAAGGAAAGTTCAAAGGGTAAAACCTACTTCTCCTGCAATACTCGACTGTCGGAATTTATCTTTGATAACGATATCTATTCATGTGGGGGATTGTTGGAAATTTTATGTGGAAATATTAGTTTATATGTTGAAATAATATTACATAAAATATTCAAGTGAATAGATATGTTAACATGATGTGAAAGTATGTTTAACTAATGTGAGTTTGTCCCACATTGGTAGAAGTATAAACATTAAGTGTGTTTATAAGGAGGAGTGTTGGAGGAATAATAATTCCTTATAAGGGGCTACACCCCAAGTGGGCAAGGAGGGTGCGAAGCACCCGACGCGCCCGCGCCCGTGCCTGAGACCGGGACCGGGGTCGGGGTCGTGGGCGATGAGGCGTAATGTGGCGTTTTAGAGCCGCCTTTGTTTTTGGCTAGCTCGGCTCGACTCCATTATGGCTTCCATGGCTCAGTGGAGGCTCAGTGGAAATACACTTGTTGTTGAATGGTGTTGTTGTGGTCCTAGCTTGACACCTGTTGTAACAGGTGTTACAAGCAGTTGCTAACTACTTCTGTATAAAAGTAGTTCATGCAACAACAACAACAACACACAACAACTAACACTCTGGATCCTGAACTCAATTTTCTTTCACTTTCATCTCTTCAATCTGTCATTGAAGGTAAATTCCGGGTTGTTGGTTAATTCCGGCAGTACAATCTGCTTTGGCTGTTGTACCCTGGGAAACTGTCGGGTTCACTTGGGTGGCCCGAAATCAGTTTTAAGGGACCTTGGTTTAACCATATCCTCAGCCCGTTTTGCCTTGTTCTTTCTTTACTTTCTGTAATTTAATTCTTGTTTTGATTATTTAGTTGTAAATTTCCTTGTATCAATTCTGATGTAATTCGAATATATTGTAATAAAACTATATTTGTGAATGGTGTTCCTACAGATTTATCGAGTAATAATCTTTCAGGATCTCTAGAGCAATTATTGTGTTCTAGTTTAGGAGATAGACAACTACAAGTTCTTGATCTTGCCAATAATAACCTGTCAGGTGTTATTCCGGATTGTTGGATGAAATGGCAAGCTTTGTTAGTAGCTAACTTTCAGAATAATAATCTTTCTGGCAGAATTACACAATCCGTAGGAAACTTATCTTCCCTACAATCATTCAATATCCGTAGTAACAAGCTCTCTGGAAAAATACCTGCATCTCTATTAAATTCAAAAAGCTTACAAATTATTGAGCTTGCTGAGAATGAATTCACTGGAAGCATACCATCGTTGATAGAGGGAGAAGAAACAAAGTTGAAACTACTCAGTCTTAGGTCAAACAAGCTGGAAGGTGAAATCCCAGATGAACTCTGTCGTCTCACATCTATCCAGATCTTGGATCTTGCTCATAACAATCTTTCAGGGACCGTGCCAACATGTTTTAATAACTTTAGCATCATGTCTGGAAGGCAACAATCAAGTGCTATTGTGTTATATGATGTGCCATTTCAGGTGCAAGTTCTTGGCAGTGCGTTGTTGGTGACTAAAGGAAGAGTGTTTGAATATAGCACAATTTTGTATTTGGTTACAACTTTGGATCTTTCAGGTAACAAATTATCCGGTCCCATTCCCAGAGAACTTATGGGCCTCGTAGGCTTGCGTTATATGAATTTGTCAGAAAATCATTTAACAGGAAGAATTCCAGAAGAGATAGGTAGGATGACATTACTTGAATCTCTGGATTTATCTGTTAACCAAATTGATGGACGGATTCCTTGGAGTATTTCAAGATTGACGGCCTTAAATTCCTTGAACTTTTCTTTCAACAGATTGACAGGAGAAATTCCAACAAGTACTCAGCTGCAGAGTTTAAACGGGTCAAGCTTCATGGGCAACGCACTTTGTGGGCTTCCACTTGCAGAGCCATGCAACAAGAAACGGGTCTCACCTGATGCAAACACTCGAGATATTTCAGATGGACAGGAATGGGGATTCATCATCAGCATTGTGATTGGCTTTGTTATCGGTTTTTGGGCTGTGATTGCTCCTCTTATTGCTAGCAAATTATGGAGAAGTGCTTATTTCAATTATCTCTGCAAAGTGTGGTCAAAGATATGTATTGCTTGTTGTAAGTATTTCTGAAGCATGCCACACTCAGTTGAGCAGCTAATTTTTTGTACTTTCTACCTTTGCTTTTTGTGAACTTGTAGCCATATTCATTGGCAGCTATCTGTTGGAAATTTTCCCTTTTATACGGAAAATTTCATATATGCCCTAATTAAATTTCTAAATATCAAAAATGCCATTATTAACTTAAAATATATCAAATTTACCCAAATGATTAAATTAATTAAAACAAAATATCAAAATCTATTAAAACTATAATAAAACATTTGTAATTGACAAATATACCCCCTTCTTATAATTCCTAATTACGTGACATATATGCAAAATAACTTTTGACGACAAAGTCATTCAATCATTCTTCCCTCTTGGCTAAAGATTTTAAATAAAAACCATTGACTTAGTAAAACCTTTGAATTACCACCCACTAAATACTTCCTGTAGTTAACTTACGCAATGGGGAAAAAAGCTTTTGTATCACAATAAAATACGCAGACTTGCCTTCTTTGTTGCAGTCATAGTTGGCTGATGATAAACAATGCCGGTTATAACAGTTATTACAATCTAGAATGATTACCGAAACTACGATGGTGATCTTGTAAATACATTTTTCCTTTAAAAAAGCTCAATTCAAGAATGGAAACAATAATATATATGTTTACGGAGTATTGTAAAAACATATCATCGCGCGTCATTCTAGTGTCAATCTGTTCAAAGTTATAAAAAGATCTAGTCTAATCGACTAAAACTAGAAAAGAATGATGGATTCATGAAAAAATAATTACATATATCTTATCAATTATACTGTGTATTGGATCTGGGAACCCATCTTAAAAAACATAATAAGGACTAAGGAGATAAGTATGAATATTACCCGATTAATTGATTTTTGAAAAAGAAGAAAAGGAATGATAGGAAAAGAGTGGTTCAATATGATAGAAGTATGGTGATTATAAAGATCGAACTACTTAATTATGACAGAAGTGTTAGTATGTGATCACGTAAAATGAAAGTATGTCCGGAAATGATTTGAGCCTACGGGGTCACACGTCTCGATTCAAATATAGTTAATATTAATTGATTTATTAATTAATATGGATCACGAATAAGTTAACGAACGGTCGTTAATATTTAACGGTTACTAGCTAACGGTCGTTAAAGTAAGGAGATAATTGTAATTAAAACGATTAGGGAAGGTTCTAGAAAAGCCCATAGGGGGCCGGCCTCCCTACTAGGTTTCCTAGTGAAACCCTAAACTTGATGGCCAAGTTTGATTCTACCTATAAATACTAAAGGTAGTCTAATGGTTTTCAAAAACAACTACAAATTAAAGAGAATTATAACTCCTAAACCTCTCATCTTCTCCTCTCTTCTTTTGGACGGCCAAAACAAGGAAAACCCTTTGGGGTTTTTGGTTTTCGGTTTTGAAGAAGAGATCAAGCCAAAGGTTGCTCGGTTCGTGATCAAGTGCTAGCACACCTATATCTGTGGATCGTGTGTGAAATCGTAGAGGGATTTACTTCAAATCCTTTTAAAGTTTCTTTACTTTATCATCTACATTAAGAGGTATTCCTTAATCCTATTTCAAGGTTAATTATTTGATTACGTGGTTTGATTTGCTTCCGTTGCATACTCGTGAATAATGATATTTAGTTTTATATTCCAACAGTGGTATCACGAGCCTACTATGTATGTTTTTTGATTACCAATTAGATCAAAACTTGAAGGGGGGTTAGGGTTCTTGAGCTTTATTTTATTTTTTTTCGAATTTATATATATATTTAAATTAATTTTTGTAATTTAATTACATTATTTAAAAAGGAAACAAATAATATTTATATTATTTAATATATATACTTCGAAATTCTGGAAAAAATAAATAAAATAAAAATTGTTTTTTTGAAGTTTCCTAATCCAAGTTTTGATTAATTACATGTTTATTTGATAAATTGCATGTATTTATGGTATACCTTTAATTATTTAATTGTTAAATAGAAGTAAAAATCATGAATTTTTCATGCAAATTATTCATGATTATTACTTAGATATATTGATATGAAATCTTGATCATTAGGGTTAATTATGCTAGATAATTGAATAACTAATTGTGTGACAATGTGATTATGTTTTGTGAAAATTCCTGTTTGACACCAGTTCACTAAAACGATCATAACTTATCAACCGTAAGGAGTTAGAAGCTGAAATCTTTACAGTATATGCTTGACTCATAGGGCTACAACTTTTATGTTTTGTGCTAAGCCCAGTTCGGCCTTCTTCAAGGTCTGATTTGGTCGTAAAGCTGCTGGATTTTCCAGATCAGCACCTTGTTATTTATGGTAGATAATTTGTTATAGAAATTTTGGCTTACGCAATCAAGGCAACTTGATGAATGTGGTCTCTTTCCATATGAAAGAGGATCCAATCTTATACCATAGTGACCAAAATTAGGTTGATTACCTTAATTGTTAAGTTGTAAATTTAGTAAGTTTAATTTTGCCTTTTATGAAAATTGTGTGCAAAAAATTGTTTTTGGAAAAATAAACTTGACTAAATTATATCGAAATAAGATTTTGTTTATAAAATTGGTGCCCTAAAATCAAAAGATACACCGGCTCACCCATTTGAACAAACTCTAAGAGAGGTATAAGTCGGAGTGCGCTAGCCTTCTAAAAGGGCGGGTTTTTAATTGCGTCCATCGCAAACCTTTGCTCTTGCGCTTCTTTGTGCGTTCAAATGGAGCTACCGAGCTCTTTTGTATTTAAAGGCAATAAAAATGAGTTTTATAAACATATTATGTTTAGAAGATATGCATGAATCTTCAAACATAACTTTTTGATCACACATCAAATTGATTGACCCAATAAACTTAAGTCATTGCCATCCAACTCGTAAAGGACACTTGTGGCTGTTGTTTTACTTACTGGTACACAGTGGTGAAATGGCAGTTGCATGGCAAATCCCACTCACTGGTACACAGTGGTGGACAAATTTGCGCGTTCTTGGTTGGACGACTTAAAGCGAGTTAAGCGGTGAGACCTTAACCCGTGGCAAAAGATGGGACAAAACATGACTACAAATCACTTGATTAATCAAGTGTAATTTGTAGGTCCCATTTTTACTAGGAATTGCACATGTAATGCAATTACTGCTCGTCACTTACCTTTTGAGTACAATCATTTCTAGCAGATCAACTGATGAAATGAGTGTATGTCAATTGGATCCTAGCCTTAATGAAATTAATTGTTTATTTTATAAACATTGGGTAATTGATTTCTTAAGGATTTATTATCGAAAATACTGATTTTTGAACTTAATCTGTTTTGTAGATGGCAATGAATCCTCCTACAAACACCAATGCTTTTCGGCAAATGTTTGAAAGAGAAAAGCTTAATGGATCAAATTTCAATGACTGGTATCGTCAACTGAGAATTGTTCTAAGAGTTGAAGAACGCATGGATGTCATTGAAAGGCAATGGCCAGCCGAACCAAGTGATGAATCAACAGCAGCTGAAAGAACTGAATATAGAGTTCAATACACTAGATTCAATGAAGTTTGTTGTTTGATGCTTGCGAGCATGTCTCCCGAGGTTCAGAAACTATTCGAGAATTACACTCCATATGATATGATCAGAGAACTTAGATCCTTGTATGAAAAACAAGCTGGAGTGGAACTATTCGACTTAGTCGTGGAACTCCATGACATGAAACTTGAATCTGGAAAATCGGTTAGCAGTCATGTGCTCAAGATGAAGAGCATTTTTGACAAATTGGATTCGATGGAGTACGCTTATCATAAAGAGGTAAAAGTTGGCATGATTCTCAAATCCCTTACTAAGGAATTTGAGGGCTTTGTGCAAAACTATACCATGCACTCTATGAAAAAGAGCGTCACTGAACTTGTAGAAACACGTGAAGACGTGTGCCCAGATCGTTTAACACGAGATCTACGATCATAGACAGGCGGAATCCGTCTATAATCGTCGTTAGGGTTTATATGATGAACACGAAGATAACAACAACAAAATAGCTACGAATTTACTGATGAATAGGAGATAAAAACAAAGAATTCATTTATCATTAGTCGAATGATTACAAGAATAAATCCGTTTAAAATACATCTCAATGATTCCGGATTATAATCAATCGAGACGACTCTTGATAATGAATTACATGGTGGCGGAATGGCGGGGCATAGATCTCTACCCCGATCCCTATGGACGACCTCTGTTGCAACTAAAATCCTCTCTGAAATCTGAAACCTAAGTCCTATATTTATAGGTACAAAATGGGCTGGGCTGTACGAACTTATTAGTTCTTACGAACTTAAAGTTCGTAAGGCATATATGTACGAACTTATTAGTTCTTACGAACTTAAAGTTCGTAAGGCATATATGTACGAACTTATTAGTTCTTACGAACTTAAAGTTCGTAAGGCATATATGTACGAATTTCTCAGCCTTTTAGAATTATTGCATCGGACAACAATTTGTGCACTTTATGTGCACCAACAAACTCCCCCTTGGCCGGTGCAATCAATTCTTCACAATCCGATATTAGTTATAGAAAGTCTAAACAAATAGCCTCCCCCGTAACTAAAGATATCGGGTCTTCTTATGTTGAAACTCGATCTTCTGAAACTGCACTCTGATCTTCAACCTGTAAACTCTCTGTATCTTCATGACAACCAACTAACCCAACACCTCTCATTGTAGTTCTCCCCCTCAACAGTAACCACCTCCGAATTAAACATAAGCAATCATCCACTCGGATCTATTTGCATGTCGTGCTTAACCGGCATATAATAGAGAAGTAGAATTTCCAACAATCAGCATCAAATCAATCAGCTCCCATAAAATAAGAAACTCTGCAAACTGAATCACAAAATGTAGTCGCATAAATCCTGTCTCAACTAGCAGTGTCTGACTCTGTCTTGTATCTTCATAAATCCACCAATCACTCGAAGTCGTTCTTATCAGATCTCCTCTTCAGTTGTATACGCCGCCATAATATAAAGATCTTTATCTATGCAACTCCTCCGCAAGAATCACCTGATAATTCATATCTACATCTTGGAATATGGATAAGATTCGATCTTCAAATGCTGAACAACAAATAACCAGCTTCAATGATCCAATACTTCAACAAAGTTTCCACGACCGCTATATATGAAAATCATCCGTTGACATAAATCAATTTGAACATATAGTTTGATGATCTTCAAAACCTCGAGCATTAGAATACAATAATCACCAACAGAATAACCTTTGATCGTTATGTAACTCGAGTATGTAGAAAAGTTTTGCTCAAAAATCAGAAATTTTTATCCCCCCTCATTTTTCTGCAAAACTTTGAAAATCAGCCCATCTGATTGTCTTCGGTTTCAAAAATCTCCCTTTCATGTGGTATATAGTGTTTCCTCTGATCAACTGCATGTATTCTTCAGACTGAAACATATCGAACCTCCATAGTAGCTTGAGAACATCTTCGTAGTCTGAACATCAACATATACGAACTTGTTCTTCTTCTTACGAACTTAAAGTTCGTAAGGCATATATGTACGAACTTATTAGTTCTTACGAACTTAAAGTTCGTAAGGCATATATGTACAGTTCTTACGAACTTAAAGTTCGTAAGGCATATATGTACAGTTCTTACGAACTTAAAGTTCGTAAGGCATATATGTACGAACTTATTAGTTCTTACGAACTTAAAGTTCGTAAGGCATATATGTACGAACTTATTAGTTCTTACGAACTTAAAGTTCGTAAGGCATATATGTACAGTTCTTACGAACTTAAAGTTCGTAAGGCATATATGTACAGTTCTTACGAACTTAAAGTTCGTAAGGCATATATGTACAGTTCTTACGAACTTAAAGTTCGTAAGGTATATTCGTTTGATGAAGATTCAAAACGAAAATTAGATAAATTCGTTTTCTATCTTCGTAAGGTGAGGTTCTGAACGAAGATAGCTTAAGTTCGTAAGCTATATTCGTTTGATGAAGATTCAAAACGAAAATTAGATAAATTCGTTTTCTATCTTCGTTTTGCTAAAGGAAAACGAACTTAGCCTTCTGTTCGAATTTTCATCAATAAAACCTAATTACCAGATCTCGTTTGAGGAAAAATCATCCTCCAAGCTCTGATACCATGTAGAAACACGTGAAGACGTGTGCCCAGATCGTTTAACACGAGATCTACGATCATAGACAGGCGGAATCCGTCTATAATCGTCGTTAGGGTTTATATGATGAACACGAAGATAACAACAACAAAATAGCTACGAATTTACTGATGAATAGAAGATAAAAACAAAGAATTCATTTATCATTAGTCGAATGATTACAAGAATAAATCCGTTTAAAATACATCTCAATGATTCCGGATTATAATCAATCGAGACGACTCTTGATAATGAATTACATGGTGGCGGAATGGCGGGGCATAGATCTCTACCCCGATCCCTATGGACGACCTCTGTTGCAACTAAAATCCTCTCTGAAATCTGAAACCTAAGTCCTATATTTATAGGTACAAAATGGGCTGGGCTGTACGAACTTATTAGTTCTTACGAACTTAAAGTTCGTAAGGCATATATGTACGAACTTATTAGTTCTTACGAACTTAAAGTTCGTAAGGCATATATGTACGAACTTATTAGTTCTTACGAACTTAAAGTTCGTAAGGCATATATGTACAGTTCTTACGAACTTAAAGTTCGTAAGGCATATATGTACGAACTTATTAGTTCTTACGAACTTAAAGTTCGTAAGGCATATATGTACAGTTCTTACGAACTTAAAGTTCGTAAGGCATATATGTACGAACTTATTAGTTCTTACGAACTTAAAGTTCGTAAGGCATATATGTACAGTTCTTACGAACTTAAAGTTCGTAAGGCATATATGTACGAACTTATTAGTTCTTACGAACTTAAAGTTCGTAAGGCATATATGTACAGTTCTTACGAACTTAAAGTTCGTAAGGCATATATGTACAGTTCTTACGAACTTAAAGTTCGTAAGGCATATATGTACAGTTCTTACGAACTTAAAGTTCGTAAGGCATATATGTACAGTTCTTACGAACTTAAAGTTCGTAAGGCATATATGTACAGTTCTTACGAACTTAAAGTTCGTAAGGCATATATGTACAGTTCTTACGAACTTAAAGTTCGTAAGGCATATATGTACAGTTCTTACGAACTTAAAGTTCGTAAGGCATATATGTACAGTTCTTACGAACTTAAAGTTCGTAAGGCATATATGTACAGTTCTTACGAACTTAAAGTTCGTAAGGCATATATGTACAGTTCTTACGAACTTAAAGTTCGTAAGGCATATATGTACGAACTTATTAGTTCTTACGAACTTAAAGTTCGTAAGGCATATATGTACGAACTTATTAGTTCTTACGAACTTAAAGTTCGTAAGGCATATATGTACGAACTTATTAGTTCTTACGAACTTAAAGTTCGTAAGGCATATATGTACGAACTTATTAGTTCTTACGAACTTAAAGTTCGTAAGGCATATATGTACGAACTTATTAGTTCTTACGAACTTAAAGTTCGTAAGGCATATATGTACGAACTTATTAGTTCTTACGAACTTAAAGTTCGTAAGGCATATATGTACAGTTCTTACGAACTTAAAGTTCGTAAGGCATATATGTACAGTTCTTACGAACTTAAAGTTCGTAAGGCATATATGTACGAACTTATTAGTTCTTACGAACTTAAAGTTCGTAAGGCATATATGTACGAACTTATTAGTTCTTACGAACTTAAAGTTCGTAAGGCATATATGTACGAACTTATTAGTTCTTACGAACTTAAAGTTCGTAAGGCATATATGTACGAACTTATTAGTTCTTACGAACTTAAAGTTCGTAAGGCATATATGTACGAACTTATTAGTTCTTACGAACTTAAAGTTCGTAAGGCATATATGTACGAACTTATTAGTTCTTACGAACTTAAAGTTCGTAAGGCATATATGTACGAACTTATTAGTTCTTACGAACTTAAAGTTCGTAAGGCATATATGTACGAACTTATTAGTTCTTACGAACTTAAAGTTCGTAAGGCATATATGTACGAACTTATTAGTTCTTACGAACTTAAAGTTCGTAAGGCATATATGTACGAACTTATTAGTTCTTACGAACTTAAAGTTCGTAAGGCATATATGTACGAACTTATTAGTTCTTACGAACTTAAAGTTCGTAAGGCATATATGTACGAACTTATTAGTTCTTACGAACTTAAAGTTCGTAAGGCATATATGTACAGTTCTTACGAACTTAAAGTTCGTAAGGCATATATGTACGAACTTATTAGTTCTTACGAACTTAAAGTTCGTAAGGCATATATGTACGAACTTATTAGTTCTTACGAACTTAAAGTTCGTAAGGCATATATGTACGAACTTATTAGTTCTTACGAACTTAAAGTTCGTAAGGCATATATGTACAGTTCTTACGAACTTAAAGTTCGTAAGGCATATATGTACGAACTTATTAGTTCTTACGAACTTAAAGTTCGTAAGGCATATATGTACAGTTCTTACGAACTTAAAGTTCGTAAGGCATATATGTACGAACTTATTAGTTCTTACGAACTTAAAGTTCGTAAGGCATATATGTACGAACTTATTAGTTCTTACGAACTTAAAGTTCGTAAGGCATATATGTACGAACTTATTAGTTCTTACGAACTTAAAGTTCGTAAGGCATATATGTACAGTTCTTACGAACTTAAAGTTCGTAAGGCATATATGTACAGTTCTTACGAACTTAAAGTTCGTAAGGCATATATGTACGAATTATTAGTTCTTAGAACTTAAAGTGCTTATATTGATAAGATCTTGAAGCGATTCAAGATGGAGAATTCTAAGCGTGGGTTTACACCTATGCAAGAAGGACTTAGTTTATCTGTCAAACAGGGTGCTAATACACCTAATGAGGTGGAGCGTATGCGAAGAGTCCCTTATGCTTCGGCTGTGGGATCAATTATGTATGCGGTTAGATGCACTAGACCTGATGTGGCGTTCGCGCAAAACATCGTTAGCCGATATCAACAGAATCCAGGTGAAAGCCACTGGACTGCTGTTAAGAACATTATGAAGTACCTACGGGCTACTAAAGATATGTTTTTGGTGTATGGAGGAAATCCAGACTTAGAGCTCAAAGTGACCGGATACTGTGATGCTGGATTTCAAACTGATAGAGATGACATGAATTCTCAGT
The DNA here is from genome assembly GCA_034093135.1 of Erigeron breviscapus. Lineage (NCBI taxonomy): Eukaryota > Viridiplantae > Streptophyta > Magnoliopsida > Asterales > Asteraceae > Erigeron > Erigeron breviscapus. The sequence continues at coordinate 78,359,066 of CM067168.1, forward strand.
CAGGATTCGTCTTCGTTCTTAATGGAGGTGCTGTGGATTGGAAAAGCAATAAGCAGTCCACAGTTGCCATGTCTGCAACAGAGTCTGAGTACATTGCCGCCTCAAAAGCCGCAATGGAAGCAGTCTGGATAAGGAAGTTCATTAGCGGGCTTGACGTGATCCTCTCAAGTGACTTACCCACTGATATGTACTGTGATAACACTGGTGCATTAATCATTGCCAACGAGCCCGAAGCTCAGAAAGGTGCCAGACATTATGCTAGAAGATATCACTATGTTCGTGAGCGGATCGAACTAGGAGAGATCAAATTACTCAAAGTTCACACAGATTTTAACTTAGCTGATCCTTTCACAAAAGCTTTGGCTAGGTCCAAGCTTGAAAGGCATGCCGAGGGCATAGGACTTAAATTAGCTAGTTATTTCATGTAAATCTGTTGTTTCGGTATTTGGATAAGGGATGTTAAACAATTTATATTTTCCATAATGAAATAAAGTACTTGATATGTTTGATTTCATTTAATATTAATTGTATCCTATATTTGCATGTTTAATCCTTGAATATTTTATTAAATATTCTAAATTGTCCATTGTCGATTAATTATATGGGAATGTTAAACAATTTATATTTTCCATAATGAAATAAAGTACTTGATATGTTTGATTTCATTTAATATTAATTGTATCCTATATTTGCATGTTTAATCCTTGAATATTTTATTAAATATTCTAAATTGTCCATTGTCGATTAATTATATGGGAATATAATTAAACTAAGACAAATCTGAGCGATTGGTTATATTCTTTGAATATATAATGGCTGGTCCACCAAACTCACATGGTATCCATATGATGCATATCGGACTACCCCACTAACGAATTTATCACTTTATGGATCGGCATCATTAAGTGAAATTCGTAAATGGTTACTTTATTGATCCTTTGACTTGAGATACAAGCAGGTCAGCATGTATGGATTGCACTTACTTGATATAGTTCTAACTCTCCTGAATAAGGGAGTAAATAAAGGGCTATTTTCAGAAAGTGTAGTGAAGTATGATGACTGACACGTGTAGTCAATACAGGATTTGTTCCTCCAACTAAAAGTTGCAGAATGATACCACTGGGCCCCTCATTGGGACTATTTAAGATGTTTACATGGCCATGTCCAAATAAATCCAGATGTGTCTCGATTATGTTTGGTAATCTTAAGTAGTGATGAAATGAGAAACAGAATCGTTAAATCATGAAATGACATTGATCCATTTTCATGTTTAACACGGTATCTGAACAAAGGGATAATAAATGCCTCAACCATTTAAATATAATTTAAGAAACTATACTTAAATATTTCTGGGATCATTGGCGTGTTGCTAGACGCTAACCAATGTTATTACCTTCAATTGTTACGAGCTCAAGTGGGAGCTGTTAGTATGTGATCACGTAAAATGAACGTATGTCCGGAAATGATTTGAGCCTACGGGGTCACACGTCTCGATTCAAATATAGTTAATATTAATTGATTTATTAATTAATATGGATCACGAATAAGTTAACGAACGGTCGTTAATATTTAACGGTTACTAGCTAACGGTCGTTAAAGTAAGGAGATAATTGTAATTAAAACGATTAGGGAAGGTTCTAGAAAAGCCCATAGGGGGCCGGCCTCCCTACTAGGTTTCCTAGTGAAACCCTAAACTTGATGGCCAAGTTTGATTCTACCTATAAATACTAAAGGTAGTCTAATGGTTTTCAAAAACAACTACAAATTAAAGAGAATTATAACTCCTAAACCTCTCATCTCCTCCTCTCTTCTTTTGGACGGCCAAAACAAGGAAAACCCTTTGGGGTTTTTGGTTTTCGGTTTTGAAGAAGAGATCAAGCCAAAGGTTGCTCGGTTCGTGATCAAGTGCTAGCACACCTATATCTGTGGATCGTGTGTGAAATCGTAGAGGAATTTACTTCAAATCCTTTTAAAGTTTCTTTACTTTATCATCTACATTAAGAGGTATTCCTTAATCCTATTTCAAGATTAATTATTTGATTACGTGGTTTGATTTGCTTCCGTTGCATACTCGTGAATAATAATATTTAGTTTTATATTCCAACAAGAAGGACATGAATGATGACATGTTAATGGGCAGATCATATTATTCATTAATTTCACCAAATCTTCTTAATTATGTTTGACGCATTATATGTTTCATGTACCTCAAAATAAATTAACTCGTATCATCATCATTAGATTTTCACTCTGATCATTTTAAGAACATAAAAATACACAATTTTCGCAATTTAGTAGTAAGTTTGATGTGATCCACCTTGATTCGTGTGCATTTGCAAACTAAAGGATCGACATATATGTTGTCACAGATACTTTGCACGAAGAAGTTAGAACGAACTTATGATCACTATTTACTAGCTAGAGATCCAACTCTTGCTCATCGACGTCGATGATTATTTCTGAATGCACTGCAGCACTAGTCAAATTAAGAGCTCGAGGTAGCTTTCTAGGGTCGAAGACCTCAACTTTGACCAGGAAAACCGAACTGACTGGATCAGACAGTCTCAGATCCACTTATTGTAAAAGAGTTGTTTTATTCCTTTCCCTAACCATAATATATGGAGGGAAAAAAGGCGGGAGTATGGCGGTACCTATATGAAGATCTCATATAATATAATTAGGAATTATAAGAAGAGGGTATATTTGTCAATTACAAATGTTTTATTATAGTTTTAATAGATTTTGATATTTTGTTTTAATTAATTTAATCATTTGGGTAAATTTGATATATTTTAAGTTTAATAATGGCATTTTTGATATTTAGAAATTTAATTAGGCATATATGATATTTTGAAGTTTAGTAGTGGCATATATGAAATTTTCCCTTTTATATATATTATTTGATTTGTTTAAATAATATAACATAAAATATTCAAGTGAAATAGATATGTTAAAATGAAGTTGAAAGTGTGTTTAACTAATGTGGGTTTGTCCCCACATTGATAGAAGTATAAACATTAAGTGTGTTTATAAGGAGGAGTGTTGGAGGAATAATCTTAATATCTTAATATAAGACAGTTGAACTAATGACTTATTAACCAATCAAATCGCTCAATTTTATCAAATAAACTCTCGCTTATGTCATCATTTAGATTAACTATAAATTAAAATCCTAATAATCATTATCCAAATATATTATTATATTAATATTTATATTAAATCATTTAATTAATTAAAAAAATTTCAACATATGAAATATTGTCTATAAAAAATTATTTCAAAACCTAATGACTTATTAACCAATCAAATCGCTCAATTTTATCAAATTGACTCCCGCTTATGTCATCATTTAGATTAACTATAAATAAAAATCCTAATAATCATTATCCAAATATATTATTATATTAGTATTTATATTAATTTGTAGAAAAAGTCTCATTAATTTACACTTTTTTGTTTTCCATCAATAATTTACACTTTTTAGCCCTGAATACTTAATTTATATTTATTTTTAGCTATCAACTTGAAGATTTTTTTAAAATTTTTAATCATTTAATTAATTAAAAAAATTTCAACATATAAAATATTGTCTACAAAAAATTATTCAAAAGATGAAATACAATATATGTGTTCAATGTTCTAGAAGTATATTCTTTTAAATTTGTTTTTACTTACATTTTTTACATTTAAATTTATATATTTAATAATTTATCTTATATTTAAAATGTTATAAACAATCCGCGTAATCACATCTCTCGATTTTCTCAAATTTTCAATTTTGACTTTTCTTGACTTTTTATTATATAAATAAATATAGATTTACACATATAAATATCAATGTCGACTACATGACTAAAGATAAATATTAGCTTATAAGAAAATATTATAAATTGATACCTATAAATGTCGTACATTGGTATCCCAATACAATATTGATAATGTCGTCCAATTTAATAATATATTAGATTAGATTTTTATAAATTATAAATATTAATATTTAGTTTAATATTTAATATAAACACAATTTGAACTCTAGATACATATCCCAAACATAATAACAGATGACGATATACAACATCCTTATCCTAAACACAATAGAAATCACAGAACATGGGACGATCACAGAACATATCACGATTTACAATCCTATTTGTTATCTAATTTTCATATGACAGGTGATTGAAAATAAACCTATTCGTGTTATGGGCCCGCATCATGATCAAACACATATACTTGAATGTCAAGTACAATATCACAAGTATGTTTATATTTTAATCTTAATTATCTTTCATAATAATATCACATTATGAGTACATCTGTTTCAAATTTTTTTATAATAGAGAATTATTGTAGCATGTGCCTTGTGGAATGACTACGACAAACAATTCCATCAATATGTCTCAGCTAATAATGACAGTGACAAACATGTGATTATTGTACTACAACTTGCAAAGTATAACACTTGAAACCGTATATCTTCAAAATTATAAGTTTTTATGACTTAAATGTATGAAGATCTAATATTGATAATATCGTAAACCCCGTGTCCAGTGCTGGACACGGGTCTAAAATCTAGTAATTCCTTATAAGGGGCCACACCCCAAGTGGACAAGGAGGGTGCTATGCACCCGACGCGCCCGGGCCGGGGTCGTGGGCGATGAGGCGTAATATGTGGTTTTAGTGGCGCACTTTCCATCTGTTGAACACTACTAATAGATTGTAGTAATGGTTCAACCAACAACAACAACAACAACACTAACACAAACACTTCAATCTTGATTCAGATCAACACTTCCTCTTCTTCTCTTCACTTCAATAAGTTCTTGAAGGTATATTCTGGGTTGTAGGATAACTCCGACAGTAGAATCTGATTTGGCTGTTGTACTCTGGGAAACTGACGGGTTCACTTGGGTGGCCCGAAATCAGTTTTAAGGGACCTCTGTTTAACATAACCCTCAGCCCGTTTTGCCTTCTTCTTTCCTGTTTTAATGTTTCTGTATTATTTCTTTGTTCAACCAACAACAACAACACCACTAACTCAAACACTTCAATCTTGATTCAGATCAACACTTCCTCTTCTTCTCTTCACTTCAATAAGTTCTTGAAGGTATATTCTGGGTTGTAGGATAACTTCGGCAATACAATCTGCTTTGGCTGTTGTACCCTGGGAAGCTGACGGGTTCACTTGGGTGGCCCGAAATCAGTTTTAAGGGACCTCTGTTTAACATAACCCTCAGCCCGTTTTGCCTTCTTCTTTCCTGTTTTAATGTTTTTGTTTTATTTCTTTCTTGTATTGTATAGTTAATTGTTACTTTAGTTGTAATATTCTGTTGTAATTCGAATGTATTATCAATAAAATGTTATTTTCTTGAATGGTGTTTGTATGGATTGAAACAAGCTCCTAAACAATGGCACCAAAAGTTTGATCAAGTTATGCTCGACAATTGTTTTAATATCAATGAGTGTGACAAATGTGTTTATGTGAAGGACATATCTAAAGGATATGTGATACTTTGTCTATATGTCGATGACATACTCATTGTGGGTAGTGATGATATATAGTATGATCAGATCTACCAAAGATATGTTGAAAGCGAGATTTGACATGAAAGATATGGTTTTAGCAGATGTCATTCTTGGAATGAAAATTACTCGAACCTAAGATGGTGTAGTGTTAAGTCAATCTCATTATGTGGACAAGGTCCTTGAGAAATTCAGTCCCGAGGACTCAAGAGTAGCTCGATCTCCAATAGATACCACGCAACATCTATCGAAGAATAGAGGTGAAGGTGTTGCTCAATTGGAGTACTCAAGGGTAATTGGCAGCCTAATGTATCTCATGACAAGTACTAGGCCAGGCTTAGCCTATGCTGTTAGTAGGCTAAGTAGATATACTAGTAATCCAAGTTCGGAACATTGGAAGGCTATGACTAGGTTGCTAAGATACTTGAGATATACAAGGAACTATGGGCTGCATTTTGGTCGAGATCCAACTGTATTGGAAGGATATAGTGATGCTAATTGGATATCCGATATAAAAGATTCCAAATCCACAAGTGGATATGTGTTTACTATTGGAGGAGCGGCTATAGCTTGGAAATCATCCAAGCAAACGCTTATTGTTAGATCCACAATGGAATATGAATTTATAGCATTGGATAAAGCTGGAGAAGAAGCAGAATAGCTACGACATTTCTTGGAATATGTTCCAAGATGGCCAAATCCAGTGACGGCTATTTGCATACATTGTGATTGCCAATCGGCTATTGGTATAGCTCAAAATACAATGTATAATGGCAAGTCAAGACATATTCGTCGTAGGCATAATAGTATACGACAACTGCTCACAACAGGGGTTATCACTATTGACTATGTGAGGTCAAATGATAACATTGCGGATCCGCTAACTAAAGGTTTAAGTAGTGAGGCAGTTTATAAGTCGTCAAGGGGAATGGGGCTAAATCCCATTGAGTAAATTTGTACGAAGGAAAACCTAACCTAGAAGTAAATGGACATCCCATGATCTAGGTTCAATAGGACACCTAATTGTACGAATAGAGGAGGTCACTGTGGGGGAGCACCCCAAAACAACCAAGGGAGTTTGCAGTCACTGTGGGGGGAGTACCCACCACAATAAAGTGAGCTACAAGTTTCCTAGCTCATTCCTATATCAAATCAGTGATATTATAGAGGTTAAGCATATAGCTTTTAATGATTGTGAGCAACAACACCACCACCACTAACATCAACACTTCAATCTGGATTCAGATCAACACTTACTCTCCTTCTCTTCACTTCAATCAGTTCTTGAAGGTATATTCTGGGTTGTAGGTTAACTCTGGCAGTACAATCTGCTTTGGCTGTTGTACCCTGGGAAATTGACGGATTCACTTGGGTGCCCGAAATCAGATTTAAGGGACCTCTGTTTAACAGAACCCTCAGCCCGTTTTGCCTGCTTCTTTCATGTTTTAATGTTTTTGTTTTATTTCTTTCTTGTATTGTATAGTTAATTCTTACTTTAGTTGTAATATTCTGTTGTAATTCGAATGTATTATCAATAAAATGTTATTTTCTTGAATGGTGTTTGCTACAATCTTAAAATTGAGTTTCATATAAAGATTAGGATTAGGCAGGCTTATAAGTTGCTTTTCCACTTTTCCTATTTTTTTCAAGTTTTTTATTTTTATAAATATAATCTCATTGGGCTGCTATAACATCACACTGGGTTTTTGTATAGGATAGGCCCATCTAATGTAAACAAATCTCAAACCCCACCCAAAATGGCATGAGTTTAACTCACAAGTCACAACTTTCTGTTATTGTTTTATCCATGATAGATGGATATCGTTCATAATGATTATTACGTATAGTAGTGAAACAATTTTGTAGTCTATTTGCTTTATTTCCTTAAGTTTATGCAAACATAACTATGAATTAGTTGCATGTTCAAATAATCAGACGGAATACATATTTAACATTTAGAAGTTTGGTCTTTCAAATGGTTCCAGCCGCTTCAAAAAAGATATTCAACTATTTTCCCGAAGCTCCGAGTACCTGGAACCAAGTTAATTTTAGTGGTTATTTTTTAATAAATTAAGCAATCTTATTAAGGTTTTTTCATGTCATCAATTTTTTTTTAAAAAAGTTAAATAACTCAAAACTATCCTTTTAGCCGGTAATCGATTACTACGTCAATCACATTAACAAGTGTGTTACTTAGTACTTACCTTGTGACAAGAATATTTCATGAAATCATGAATACATTGTTAGATGAATACATTGTTAGTTGTTTATTTTTGTTTTATTATTGTTATTTATGATGTCATATTTTCAATTTCTTTAATTGAATTGGGATTACTCGCCATCTAAATCAGATTGGAGCAATATTATATAAGCACATATTACCCATATTCAAGAATAAGGGGTGAAACAACTTCAGCTCTCGGTCTACAAAGAAATAAAAACGTGGTTTTTTTATACTTTGATCAAAGCTTTAATAATTCCTACATGTTTAGTTTCCATTATCTAAACAATTTTGTCTGTAACTTGTTAATGGATATGGAAAATCCGTATGGAAAGAAGATTTGATAATGGTATGGTGTGTATCGATAACATTTTGACATTTAGACAATAGGGTTTTTGTGGTATAGGATTAGAAATGAGTCTTGTTCTATAATTGGGAAAATTAACGTAAGTTTGAGTTGTAACTTGCTTATGAAAAGTTTCGCCTCAACAATAATCGGTGGTTGTAGGCAAGTGTAAATAATACAAATCGGTGGTTGTAGGCAAGTGTAAACAATAATCGCTTCAAAAAAAAATACAAATTTGTTATAAATTCATGTATATTTTGATAGGAGAAAACATATATGCTACTAGTTATAGTTGTTTTCACATTCATTTCATTGTATATCTGAATAAAAAAATAAAATTAGAGATTGTGATCCAAAATGAAGACGGATAGTACTAAAAGTATGCTAAGTATGCTTATAAGTAAAGCCTTAATCACTATTATTAACTAGTTTTCCTCCTTCTAAATATTGGGTGTGGGCATTTTTTAACATAAATCCGGTTAAGAGAACATAGTCTAAACCATTAATTGTAATAATCTTTACCTATAAAGAAAAGAAAAAAAAGTTATACACATGGATATATCCAATTAGAGGTGCAAGAAAAAACCGATTAACCGAACCGAACCGATTTGTAACCGGTAACCGAAACCGGTTAGTAACCGGAATAGTAAAAACCGATTATAGGTTACCAAAAACCGTCGGTTACTAACCGATTACTCTTTTCAAAACCAAAACCGATTATTAACCGGTTAACCTATAACCGGTTAATTATTCCAATAATAAACGGTTAACCGGTTAATCACATATTATATACATATTATATATATACCAATATCAATCATATTATATACATACACTGATATATAACCGGAAACATCGCACCATCAGATGATTTCGTAAGCTTTCAATATATCTATACTACATATAGATTAATGCTTCTTTCATCAGATCCAACATCAATTTTTGGTTGTTTTTAAGATTTGGGATGATGAATTTTGTTTTGTGCTTAGAAAATGATGTTTATTTGGAATATGGGTTTTTTTGGAATATGGGTTCGTCACTCTGACTTGTCGGAAATGATTGTTTTTCCCCATTGTTCACCACTTTCTCAATATTATAATGGACGGTTAAAAAAACCCGAATAGGTTAACCGGTATAGGTTAACCGGTTATTATTAATCGAAATCGGTTAGATAGGTTCCAGTTTTAAAACCTAGAAACCGGTTATTAACCGGTACAAATTAACCGTAACCGGTTATTATTAATCGAAATCGGTTAGATAGGTTCCAGTTTTAAAACCTAGAAACCGGTTATTAAATTAATAACTGAAATCGGTTAACCGCTTCTTGCACCTCTATATCCAATTACCCATTGTATTACGGATTTACGGGCCGATAAGCTAATCTTAAATAAAGATAAAAGAACATTTGGAGAGGGAAAAAGTGTTGGCAAGTCAAATGAGATCAACAACATCAACAAACGGTTTATCAACTAATTTTGCAACCCAAAATCATTCCCACCGTCTCCTCCGTCATCTACCCACCGCCACACCACCATTTTATGGGTTGGTTCTCCAAAGCAAATTGGCTGCCGAAAACCAAGAAACATCATCATCGGACGCATGGTCTCACTGGAGGAAAATAAAGCAGCCGAAAGTGATAGTAGCCCCAATGTATGATGCCTCTGAACTTCCCTTCATAATGTTGTGCCGGAAGTATGGTAGGCTGCTCACACACCTATGCTTCACTCCCGTACCTTTGCCCAGAGTCAAAAGTTTCGCTCTAGAGAATTCACTACCTGTAAGGTACATATATATAGATATATGTATATATATATATACGATTTTTGAGATACTTTGTATTGATTTCAATATAAGGTTAATATGGGAAAACTTAGTTAAATTTACTTATATGAACTAGCTGGGTTGGATTAGTCGAAAACCCTCGTCAAGGGTTCGAAGGTTAATACGGTTGTTGCTAACTTTTTTAGTTATTTACACGTATCTGCTTTTAGTAACAGACAATTATGTTAGAACCAACTTAAATGATAAGATGGACAATGATTATGGCAGAGGAAGTATAATGCTTCTTATCAGTGGCGGTTCTAGGAATTTTAGAGGATAGGGGCCAAAAATTATTTTTACGAGATTATAAGTTTTCGACTAGGTTTTCTTTTGTTTTTTGAGCTTTTGTATAGGGGCATAAGGTATATTTAGTTAAACTTAGTGTTCACCTTTTTTTTTCTTTTCAAATTTGGCTTTGATTGAGGGTGGGTATCCCCCCTGATTTGCTTGTGGATCCGTCCATGCTTCTTATCATAATAGAAAAAAATTGTTTTTTTTACAGTTGCACGACATTTATTTTTTGTCAAAACATTGATTTTAAGGAATTGTAGATTCTGTATAAGTTTCTGTCATCAAAAGTGAGGTGAGTCATCAACCAAGAGTTTTGTCGAACCTATTCCTATTGTGGGCAAATTGTAAGTATTTATGTGGTCTTTTAAAAACTAAATCTCTCTTTTGTGGAAGATGTTGGTGTTGACATGGGAATACTTTCCTTCTTAACCTTACAAAGGTAACTCAATATGCCAATATTGATAATGTGACTCATTTAAAAATCTCGAAAACGGTTCTATTTCTTACAATTAAGGGAAAATAAACGGACAAGTTGCAATGTTACATACATATATGGTCAAAGTTAGTATATGATGTTACATTTCTTAGCAAGTTTCCCTTTCGATGTTCATGTTCCCGTAAATGTGAGAATTTTGTCCATTCACATAATACAATCTTAAGAAGTTACAATTGCACATATTTCTTCTTGCTAAAATCTTAAATTTACTGGAATGATAGCTTCAACATTTTGGTAACCAAACGGCCTTTGCCATAGAAGTATTTAAGGTGACCCATATGGCCATATCAAGTATGAGGTTGTGGGTTTTAGTCCCGTGGTAAGCTAGTTGTAGATATGACATCCATGGATGTCTGTACATATTTTCCATAACCTTTTGTCCCCCCAAAAGATAATCCTAAGCCAAAGCCATGTTGGCACCATGAAGCTCTATCTCAAATCACGTATCTTCAAATTTTGGATCACACATGACAAAATTTGTTGGAAAAACGAACACTTTGAAGTTTAAAATGTTAATCAGCTGCTCCATTTTCATGTTCTAAGTCACTCTGGGTTTGCAGTCCGTTTGAGAAGAAAAAAAAGGATAGTAGTCTAGTAGGTCATTAGAAGTATTACAAACGGAAAATGTAATTATATGGTGAGTATTGTGTTTAGAAACTATTGGTTTGACTTTAAATCGTAATGTAGTTGAATAGCTCTCTTGTGCTTTATATCAACAAAACATATTTTTATGAATGTTCTGCTTTTAAGATATGTTTTCTTGTGTATCTCAATTTCATAACAGGAAGATCGTCCGCTATTTGTCCAATTTTGTGGAAATGATCCAGATATCTTACTGGAAGCAGCATACCATGTGGAACCCTATTGTGATTATGTTGACATTAACTTGGGGTAACATTTCATTCTTACTATTCAACATATGCACCACTTGACATATTCTCACATCACATGTTACTAGGGCTGGTCATCATTTCGTGTTGATGGGTTATTATATATTAATCCAAACCTTGGTTTTAAAAAGAGCGCCTGAGGCGATGGGCGTCACCACCACCACCACCAAATGAAAATTCAAAAATTCAAATCTCCAACCACCATTACCTTCCATATTTCTACCCAACACCCACTAATCATGCCTTTTTCTACTCTAACCGAAACCCTATATTCCACCGACGACAATCTCAGCTCAGAAAGCCCCCCCCCCCCCCCCCCCCCCCCCTCTCTTTCTGAACAACCATCATTAATCAATCAATCTCCATTTCTAAACCCAATTGTGACCCGAGAAGCCCGAGTCGTAAAAGCCTGGTCTCACTAGCTAAATATCGGTGAACCCAAATTCATAGTTGCACCAATGGTTGATAATACTGACCCGATCCATGTATTTAATCATATCGAGAAGTTAACCTAATCCGAACTGTCGTGTTGCCCCATTTATGTCACACATTAAAATTAAAGGTACATGATAAATTTTATAAATTGAGAGTATAAATATTTTGAAAGTACAGGATGAATATTAGTTCACAAGTATTAACAGCCGTAAAATAATTTGATGATACACAATAAAAGTTAAGTTATATTAAAGTTAAAAGTGCAAAAAATGTCAAGATTTTGGAAGAAAAAATAATGTATTTATAATTTTATAATATCTAACTTTTTATCGGTACTTTTATATGGAAGTTGGCTGGTTGTAAACGGTTTAGGAGGGCCAACCCGAACCTAACCCTTTTATTAAACGTGGTAGTCATGTTGACCCATTTATGACCCAAACCTGTTTAGTCCCAACCCAAATCCGTTTATTTAAAATGTGGGGGCTGGTTGGACTGACCATCTTTCCATATTAGGTTACATCCTTCTGTTTCTGTTGACGGGAACGTAGTTAGGACTCATGGTAGATAACTGCCGTTACCCCCCTATGTTATTGAGGTATTGGATTATCTGGATCATGTATGTTTTGTTATTGTATGGAATAAATGAATCTTTTTGTATTGACTTTCTAAAAAATCAATTAAAGAGCTTTTGGATCTTAACCATAAGAAGCCAAAGTGCCAAACGACTCCTTGGGTGACGCATTGTGTTCTTTTTCAGGTGTCCTCAACGTATTGCCAGGACCGGAAACTACGGTGCCTTCCTTATGGATGATCTTCCACTTGTTAAATCTATCGTTGAAAAACTTGCCACCAATCTTACTGTCCCCGTATCCTGCAAAATCCGCAAATTTCCAGCACTGCAAGACACAATAAACTACGCCAAGTTACTTGAAGATTCCGGTTGTTCACTGATAGCTGTCCATGGCCGGACAAGAGATGGAAGAACCCATGAAAAAGCAGACTGGGATGCTATTAAATCAGTAAAAAATGCTGTCAAAATCCCTGTTCTTGCAAATGGGAATATCCGTCACATGGATGATGTTCAAAGCTGTTTAACAAATTCAGGTACATGTGGCAAAATGGATGGGTTGGGTGGGTTTGGTCATCGATTCGTGCTGGATTGGACCAGTCCACATACTTATTTGTCCTCTTTTTCTTTATTTATATCAACTATTAATAATATGGTAGATAAGATTATAAAAACATATTAATACACTGATAATCTAAGTTTTCATTTATATAAACAATTTAGGAGGTTTTATGCATTTTGAATACCCTTTTAGGCGACTTTTGGCCCAGATCATGTGGGGATTAGGATGGAGGTATTGTTCCGGCATCATATGGTTCATACGGGGTGGGTCGATGGGTATCCAATTGTGGTACCGGGGCTAGGGTTCCCCCCATTAGTCCATTACCCATTTTTTTAACTCACTTTTACCCGTTAGAGAGAATAAAACATGAGCAACCCGTTAACCAATGACTGGGTCAAACTGCCACATGTAACTACAGGTGTTGAAGGAGTAATGTCAGCAGAGTCTCTTCTTAATAACCCAGCACTGTTTGCTGGATTCAGAAGTGGTGAATGGGTGTTAGATGGTGATGACGGGTTTGAAGATGGAAAACTGGATTGTGCGAGCTTAGTGGTGGAGTACTTGAAGCTTTGTGAGCAGTACCCCGTTGGATGGAAGATAATAGTTTCGCATATGTATGGAATGTTGAAGAAATGGTTTGAGGTGCATCCGGATATAAGGGATGATTTTAATAAAAAAAGAAACCTTAGCTTTGAGTATCTTTACAGCTTGGTTGATCGGCTTCGGGATCGTGGTGTTCATTTCCCTCTTTATTTGAAAAAGACTCGGCCGTTGACTTGACATCTTTCCTACTTGAATGTTTATACATATGTAAACTTAGCTTACGAAGTTACCATTTTTTCTGTTGCAAACATTCATAAAGATCCTGAACTGGAAATGTGTTATACTCCATTTATGAAATTTTATACGTGCGTGTTATACAGGTATAATTCTCGAGCAGTTGTTTATATCTTTATGTAATATTGTATATAATTTTTCTTAGGCTATCCTTGGTTTAGGAAACCTTATGTTTGCTTCTGCAGGTTTTTTTTCTTCTTTGGAATTTACAAAAGGGAAGAAGGGAAAAAAGCGAGGAGAAATTCATGGTTTATAATACTCAAAGTTTCGTGTCTCTTTCTTCCCTTCATGGTTTGGAAAGTACCAAACTGAAGTACGTAGTTTTGGTTGCCGGTTGAACTTCCTGCAATCCTCGGCTCATGCTAGATTGTCTGGGTCCATAGTATGAGAGATAAATCAAAACTCACTTGGTGGCCTTGTTCCTCGTTAACTAAGGAATTTGTTCTAACAAATTAAGTTTCTTCTAGATCTTGATGGAAATCGAATCTGGGATACTTTTCAAACGCTTCAATCTTAAACAAAAAAAAAAAAAAAACCCTATAATCTATGGCTAGTGGCATCAAGCCTTACCTATTGACCAAACTTAACAAATAATACAAGTTCAAAACACATACCTCTTTTTTCCAACTTCCTATATGCTTCATTAGTTTAGAAACCTTGATCTCTATTTTTCTCACAGAAAGTTTACTAGTTACTTGATAACACATTTATACTTCTTTTGATTAATTGGCTTAAACAAAACAAAACAAAAGGAACTAGCCAAACTGGTATTGACAATGCCTTAAATTAACAGGCGGTTTAAGAAATTCTGTTTCCATATATGCAGTCTAGTTAGTATTCATGTAACTATTTCCAAACTCTTCGCTATCCATATCAAAATGTTTACTTATAAATATTTTTGAACAAAAATCTCTTTTTAAAGTCTTGAGGATGTTTTTATCACCAAGTCTAAACTACATTGATGATGGCTAGTAAACCCTTTTAGCAAGCGTATCAATCAACAATGTACCCACTTCATGTCATCTAATGTATCTAAAGAATTGCATTTCACAAAAACCACAGTTTGATGTGTTTTGTTTACCAAGTCAGATTTGAAATCTCTTACAGTAAATTGTTGGAATAATTATGATTCGTATTGTAAATATAATGAAAATATGATGATAAAAATAATACCTGACCAAACCTGTGGAACCTGTAAGAGTGTTCAGCATTATTTGCCATTGATTGCGGGTTCCCAAATTAAGGTGATTGTAATTAGATGGGGATATAGGTCCGGTTTTGTTAGAACCGAATTAGGGAGATGCACATAGTGAATTAGAGAAAATGAGAAGAGAATAAGAGTTGTAATTGTGAGGTTAAGACATTATATTTATAATGTCAAATGTTACAACTTCAGCCCCTGGTGTTTAATCATGTGCAACATAAGCCCTTGTAGTTCCAATCACCTAATGGGAAATCCTATATTATGTCTATAATAGTAAATATGCCCATCGTATATTTACGAGACATAGGGATTTCAGTTATCGTCAATTATCATATCATGAATGATAAACGATCAGTGACGGTCACATTTAACATGATTCCAACATTCTCCCACTTGACCAAGCGATCATTTATCTATGAGTATTCGATAAGTCCGGCCGGGATAATACTCATTTTGTTTTAAACCGAAATCATAGTCAATAAGTACAGTCGTAGAGAAGAACATCAACTCAAGACCCCCACTAGTCAAACTATGACTCAAATTTAAAACTAATAAGCAATGATCAATTGACTAAGACAAATTTTGTTATATAATGTCTATACACCATTATGAGCTCAAAGTGTAAGTAATAGACAAACAAAATCTGAATATAGAGGAAATTTTTTATTAAGATAATAATAATGACCAATAAGTACAACATGCTATATTAGGTCCTTTAGTAAGCCTCATCTTCGACACGTGTCTTACGAAGATTTTAGGAGGAAGACCTTCGGTTATTGGATCCACTAGCATATTATGTGTACATATGTACTCAATACAAAGAACATTTTCCTCAATCCGTTTGCGTATAAACAGATACTTTGTATCGAGATACAGCTCAGCGCCAGTTGAACTGTTACTGTTCAATAAAGTTACGACAGCTGAGTTATCACAATAAAGCTTCAATGGTCTAGTAATAAAGTTGACGACTTTGAGTCCACTGACCAGGTTCTTTAACAACATCCCATGACATGAAATTATGAACGTTCAGCCATCATGGTAGACGTTGCAGTCAGTGTGCCAGCTAATCATAATTATATATCCAAAAGTAGGTTTTTTTATCGGAATCAGAACATTCTATTACTTCTAAGTTGTCACCTCTTTTATAAGTTAATATGTAGTCTTTGGTCCTATGCAGATATCGTAGAACCTTTTTAGCCGCTTTTCAATATGCTAATTCAGGATTAGATAGTTAACTCCCAAGCATATCGGCGATATAAGCGATATCTGGACAAGTACAGACCTGAGCGTACATAATGCTCTTAATTACTTATGAGTAATGTATCATCCTCATTTGCTCCTTTTAATCTCAATGTTCGGACTTTGGAAACAATTATACACGTTTCCTTTTACTACTAGAGCTATAGTGGGCGTGTAGTGCTGCATGTTATGGCGTTCTAAGATGTGTTCAATATAAGTCTTTTGAGAAAGAACCAGAACATCATTACGCCTGTCTTGGTGTATTTCGATACCTATGACATAAGAGGCATCACCAAGATCTTTCATGTCGACATTATGCGAATAGTAAATGCTTCGACTCACGCAACATATCCAAGTTGTTACTTGCAAGTATAATATCATCCACGTGCAAAACAAAGATTGTAAATTTACTCCCACTGATCTTGAGATAGGTGCAATGATCCACTTGATTCTTTAGGAAGTCTTGTCCTCTTATGACTTCATTTTACTTAAGGTACCATTTTATTGATGCTTGCTTTAACCCGTATATGGACTTACTTATTCAACTTGCAGACCATGTATACGCCTTATTGTCCATTCAGGAAAGTGGTCTTGACATCCATCTGATGTAACTCTAAATCATAACGAGCTACGAATGCCATGACGATCCTTAAGGAATCCTTAAGAGAGACAAGAGATAAGGTCTCTTGATAATCGATTCATTCCTTTTGAGTAAAGCCCTTCGCAACCAGTTTGGCCTTATAGCGTTCAACGTTTCCATTCGGGTCTAATTTGGTTTTGAAGATCCATTTACAACCTACAGGTTTGGATTCTTCAGTAAATTCAACCAAGTCCCAAACGTCATTATGCTACATGGAATTAAGCTCTTAAATCATGACTTCATTCCACTAAGTGACCTGATCGCTATTAATGGCTTCTTAATAAGAGGTATGATCAGTAAGCTTTCGAACGTCCTCAACTTCAGTTAAATAAGTTATGAAATCATCAAAGTTATGGCCTTGCGTGACCTAGATGATCTCCTAAGTTGATTTTCAGGTTTAGTAAGGAAGATGCTTTAACATTAATAGTAAGATGCTTCAGCATTATTAGTAAGATGGTTTATCATTAGTAGTATCCTGATTAGGAGGATTAGGATTTTGATTAGGAGAAGGTGGATCAGTGTATAAGTTATGAAATCATCAAAGTTATGGCCTTGTGTGACCTAGATGATCTCCTGAGTTGATTTTCAGGTTTAGTAAGGAAGACGCTTTAACATTAATAGTAAGATGCTTCAGCATTATTAGTAAGATGGTTTATCATTAGTAGTATCCTGATTAGGAGGATTAGGATTTTGATTAGGAGAAGGTGGATCAGTGTATAAGTTATGAAATCATCAAAGTTATGGCCTTGTGTGACCTAGATGATCTCCTGAGTTGATTTTCAGGTTTAGTAAGGAAGACGCTTTAACATTAATAGTAAGATGCTTCAGCATTATTAGTAAGATGGTTTATCATTAGTAGTATCCTGATTAGGAGGATTAGGATTTTGATTAGGAGAAGGTGGATCAGTGTATAAGTTATGAAATCATCAAAGTTATGGCCTTGTGTGACCTAGATGATCTCCTGAGTTGATTTTCAGGTTTAGTAAGGAAGACGCTTTAACATTAATAGTAAGATGCTTCAGCATTATTAGTAAGATGGTTTATCATTAGTAGTATCCTGATTAGGAGGATTAGGATTTTGATTAGGAGAAGGTGGATCAGTGTATAAGTTATGAAATCATCAAAGTTATGGCCTTGTGTGACCTAGATGATCTCCTGAGTTGATTTTCAGGTTTAGTAAGGAAGACGCTTTAACATTAATAGTAAGATGCTTCAGCATTATTAGTAAGATGGTTTATCATTAGTAGTATCCTGATTAGGAGGATTAGGATTTTGATTAGGAGAAGGTGGATCAGTGTATAAGTTATGAAATCATCAAAGTTATGGCCTTGTGTGACCTAGATGATCTCCTGAGTTGATTTTCAGGTTTAGTAAGGAAGACGCTTTAACATTAATAGTAAGATGCTTCAGCATTATTAGTAAGATGGTTTATCATTAGTAGTATCCTGATTAGGAGGATTAGGATTTTGATTAGGAGAAGGTGGATCAGTGTATAAGTTATGAAATCATCAAAGTTATGGCCTTGTGTGACCTAGATGATCTCCTGAGTTGATTTTCAGGTTTAGTAAGGAAGACGCTTTAACATTAATAGTAAGATGCTTCAGCATTATTAGTAAGATGGTTTATCATTAGTAGTATCCTGATTAGGAGGATTAGGATTTTGATTAGGAGAAGGTGGATCAGTGTATAAGTTATGAAATCATCAAAGTTATGGCCTTGCGTGACCTAGATGATCTCCTAAGTTGATTTTCAGGTTTAGTAAGGAAGATGCTTTAACATTAATAGTAAGATGCTTCAGCATTATTAGTAAGATGGTTTATCATTAGTAGTATCCTGATTAGGAGGATTAGGATTTTGATTAGGAGAAGGTGGATCAGTGTATAAGTTATGAAATCATCAAAGTTATGGCCTTGCGTGACCTAGATGATCTCCTAAGTTGATTTTCAGGTTTAGTAAGGAAGATGCTTTAACATTAATAGTAAGATGCTTCAGCATTATTAGTAAGATGGTTTATCATTAGTAGTATCCTGATTAGGAGGATTAGGATTTTGATTAGGAGAAGGTGGATCAGTGTATAAGTTATGAAATCATCAAAGTTATGGCCTTGTGTGACCTAGATGATCTCCTAAGTTGATTTTCAGGTTTAGTAAGGAAGATGCTTTAACATTAATAGTAAGATGCTTCAGCATTATTAGTAAGATGGTTTATCATTAGTAGTATCCTGATTAGGAGGATTAGGATTTTGATTAGGAGAAGGTGGATCAGTGTATAAGTTATGAAATCATCAAAGTTATGGCCTTGTGTGACCTAGATGATCTCCTGAGTTGATTTTCAGGTTTAGTAAGGAAGACGCTTTAACATTAATAGTAAGATGCTTCAGCATTATTAGTAAGATGGTTTATCATTAGTAGTATCCTGATTAGGAGGATTAGGATTTTGATTAGGAGAAGGTGGATCAGTGTATAAGTTATGAAATCATCAAAGTTATGGCCTTGTGTGACCTAGATGATCTCCTGAGTTGATTTTCAGGTTTAGTAAGGAAGACGCTTTAACATTAATAGTAAGATGCTTCAGCATTATTAGTAAGATGGTTTATCATTAGTAGTATCCTGATTAGGAGGATTAGGATTTTGATTAGGAGAAGGTGGATCAGTGTATAAGTTATGAAATCATCAAAGTTATGGCCTTGTGTGACCTAGATGATCTCCTGAGTTGATTTTCAGGTTTAGTAAGGAAGATGCTTTAACATTAATAGTAAGATGCTTCAGCATTATTAGGAGACAACAAAGACTGTGAGAAATTATCATCTAGTTCTAACTTATACATCAATCCATCCAAGAAACCAGGACCAAGGAATTCATTATTATGAGTAATGACAATCTCATCGCAACCATGAATTATTACATAACCTTCAAGGTCTTAGACTAGAAAAATAGATACAAGGTTCCGAGAAATTCTCGATACACATAAGGTATCTACTAGTCTAACACACTTTCCAGTATTTATATGTAAATTATAAGTTTCCATGGCTTCGACATCTAAGAGATCACCCCTTTCAACTCTAAGCTTTCTTTGGTTCTTTTGACAGCTTCTGGATTGTTTATAATCATTGTATTGAGTTGGTCACATGAACCATAGAACCAGAGTCACTTACACATGTATTAATAAGTACATCAAATGTAAGAGAATCAAATATTACATAAGGTAAGTTACCTTTGTTAGCTAGCCACTCCTTGAATTTAGGGCAATTTAGGTATAATAGAATTTGCCGTTAGGATTACTTGTCAAGGACTTAGAGCTAGAGGAAACAACATCATGGACAAAATTTTCCAGAAAATATTATTGGTACCTTGTAAATGTGTCCCTCTCACTGGTAATTAGATAGGTTGAAGTGCATGTTTGAGGTGATTTTTGTCTCCTTGTAAATGTGTCCCTCTCATTTGTCTGTACTAGTTGATGTGCATGTTTGAGGTTACCAGTCTCTTTCAAATGGTTTTCACTGATACTTTACTGGAGTGTCCCTCCAGTGTACCATCAGTGCATGTTTCACTGGACTAATCCACCAGTGATACTGGAGTGTCCAGTCAACCTCCAGATGCACTGATATGTTAGTCATAATATTTTTAATACTTGGTCATTGTGCGTGCCTTGTATGCAAAATCTTTGAAAAGATATTTATCTTGATATTTATCTTATTATCCTACGTGGCATGTCATTTTTTTTCAAAGAAATGATGGTATTTTTACCTTGGGAAGACAAAAAGTGCAAGTTGGTACTGTTTGTGGGTTGTAAACTGTCACACATTTATGTGTGATGTGATGTATGTAATACGGATCTCAGAACCCGATCAAAACTATATTAGATAAATTCAAATTAACCGTTTGAGTTCCACATTCTCTCTCCTATATAAATACCCACTTTCACTTTCATTAGCATTTACTTTGAACATATTTACTCCCAAATTCTTCAAATTCCTTCATTTATTTCTTTTTCATTCAATTTCCAATCATAAATCTCTCTCATATTTACTTCATCAAATCTTCATAAACCCTAATCTTTTGTTCCATATCATCTATGTATCATATTCAATGGCACCAAGACAATGTAATTCACCGAAAAATCTGGTCGCTGCTGAATATGCTCCCGTTCCAAATATTGTAAGGGCACCTCATATTTCATTAGAGGCAAAGGCAATAAGAATAAACATGAATAACTGGATGGACAAACTCTCACTTTCCAGTGTTCATAATGCCCAATCCATTATTGGGAGATTAAATACCTTTTTTCTCTCCTGTCCTCTATATGGTGCATTGACCCTAAATCCTGGAAAGATGTACCACGACTATCTCTGTGAATTCTGGTACACTGCAGTATATGATGATGAAACTTCATCAATTTCTTATTCTCTTAAGCAAGGTACCAGATCCTTGGCTTTCACTGTTGATACACTCAGGTCTGTTCTTCAATTGAACTATTTTGAACAGAATGAGATGCCCATTGAACTTCCCTCTGGCATAAATACAAGGGAAGTGTGCAAATTGATGGGGCACACAGACATACTGGATGAACATGGCCAGCTATCCAGAAAGGGAACAATCTACATGAGCAGGCTGTCAGACTCATGGAGATTCTTTTTCACACATATAGTTGAATGTTTGGGAGGCAGTTCTGGAGGACTTGACCAGATAAATCAAACACATCTCCAGATTGCTTACTGCCTCTGGTTCGGATACAGAGTGGATTTTACTCAAATTTTATTTGATGATCTGGTAGAGCGTCTTAAGGTGAAAGGTAGAAAAGCATTTGTACCTTATATTCGTTTCCTTTCACTAATTTTCAAAAGAGCTCTAGGTGACCAGTATGATTATGAAACCACTCACTTTTCAGTATGTGAGTATATGCGTGAATTGACCAACCTTAGATCTCCACCAAATGAGGTAAATATCCCTCAGACCATGCTTAGCTTCCAAAGGGAAGAAAACGATGCTTCATCATCTGATGAGCCAGAAGAGGCTCCAGGAAAGAACCAGGTTGGTGAAGGACCCTCTGGAGTCCAAAATGTTGAAATTGTGCAACCAGTAACCCAGGTGGCTCCTGAAGTTCAGCAGACTTCTAATGTTACTCGACCTAGAACTTCCAAACGCCTTAGAAAGGGTGGAGTTCAGGTAAATCCGAATAGAGCTGAATCGAGCCATCCAGGTGACATAATGAATGAAGATGGGTCACTAATTGTTGAGCAGATAGAGAATGTTGTACATGATGTTGAGCAGGTAGAAAATGTACAGGTTTTTGAGCAAGAGACTGGTGAGCAAGATGCTCAGATAGATTTAAATGTAGAAGTTGGTGATCAGACAGATGATCAGACAGTTAGGACGGCTCCAGATTGGGATGAGGTAGATTCCCCAATGTCTGAAGGAAACATGTTTGATGTAAATATGAATTTCCTGGGTGATGAAGTAGAAAATGTTGTCACATCTGTTATTGCTTCAGTCACCCAACAACTTACTGAAATGCCACCACCGGCCACC